>JAHLEZ010000032.1:0-622265 GCA_020726505.1 Leptodontidium sp. MPI-SDFR-AT-0119 | reverse complement strand
TTCGCCTAATACAATGCCAAAACCGCCTCCATTGCAAAAATCCAATGCAATGCAACGGGGACACCAAAACACAACACCCCAATAAACCTCTCCGCCAATAAACCTCTCCAGCAAACCAGACCAGACCAGACCAGACCAGACCGGACCGAATAACCCAAAGTACCAAACCTCACGTGAGTAGTCTAACCTTCCCCCTTCCCAGTACCGATCTCCCATCAACGTTCCCCTATCCCCACCATACCCAACACACCCACCTCCTACAATGCCGATTTAACATTAGAATCCAACAGATTCATCTCAACCGTCGTACCTTAGCTAGGCATGCGTCGCATTCCCATTAACACCCACAACCACATTCCCATTCCCATTACTCAGATTCCCACTCTTCTCACTCAACTCCACCGCCTCAACCTTCTTCGCCAACTCCCCCGTCCCCTCATCAGCAGTAACGAAGTGTTTCGGCTCCGGTCTACTCGCCGGCACCAAATCTCCCTCCTGCAATTCGTGCGCAGGCGTAGGCGGTTGCGTCGGAGCTTCGAGTTGCGATTTCGTCGGAACAAGGACATTCGTCGGTCTAGCTACACCGTCCGCATCAACATTCACACCGGCTTCCGCACCTGGATCCTCAGTAGCCGTCTTCGATTTCTCAAGTAAAGCCGCCATCGTCCCAGCCGTAACATGCCCATTCGTTAACCCGTCCACATCTTCATCCTTCCCCAGCGTTCGCGTAACCGTACATATACTATCCTCTCTCTGCTTCCCCTCCACACTCCCTACTGCAAGAGCGCTCATCTCTTTCGTCTCCTCGCCTAGTTTCCCCTCTACTCTCTCGCCCTGGGTGTTCCGCCAGTACATGGGCCCGTGTGGGAAATCCTTGTTCTCGCCTTCCCATTGTATGACTTTCGCGATAGCGGGGTCGAAGACAGGAAGGTCTCCGAATGTGAAGTCGAGCTGGCCGCCGTATTTCTTGGGGATGTTTGCCGGGTCGATGAAAGCTTCGAGCGTCTTTTGCATGTCTGAGTGCGAGATGATGAATATTTTGGACGTTGTTATTGGGTCGAACCATTTCTTGATCCAGCCCCATACTGTTGGGAAGAATGCCGGTGCGCCGATGATCTGGTGCTGTTAGCTGTTGTCCTGAAATGTAGCGTCTTGTGTCCATTCTCGAAATTGAAACTGGAACTCAGTAAGAGAGTAGGGTAGACATACGAATATCCTATCCAATGTCTCTGGATAATGCGCCGTAGCCAGTGTACTAGCATCCTGCATATGCCCTCTCAGATTCCAAAACTGCTTCAACCCAACCCCGGAAATATCCACAATATTATTACTCTGCGTGATGGGCGTGCGGGGGTGTTCTCTATCCGTCAGTGCCGTACAAAGCGGCATCACGAACCTAATCAGATTCTCGTACAGGGCGAACAGGCGGAGGAGTTTGGCGGGAGTCTTTCCATCAGTTGTGGCTTTGCTGGATGTTTCCTTTGCGGATTTCTCGTACGCAGACATTGTTTTCGCGTTCAGATGCTTGACTTCGTAGACGTAAACTGGGATGCCGCGACGATCGCGACGGCCGGTCCATTGGGGGTACTGTTGAGATTGTGTTAGGACATTGTGGAAGAGCTGGTGGGGTGGAGGGGAGATGTACTAATCTGCGAGTCTCTTCGTATTGGTCAAGGTCTATAGTTTCGTAGAGGGTATCTAGTTGGTTTGACTTGCGCCAATCTTCCGTATCTTGGAATTGCTTGAATGCATCTGCGACAGCGAAACGACGGGCTCGTAGGAATCGTCTAAAGTCCAACTGTTAGTCTGGATATTCTGGCAGATCTGCAGGTCGACCTACAATAATGTAGCATCATCGTGTGTTCCTCCTTCGCCGGGTTTATAGTATCCCTTCTCTTCGCAGAGGATCTTGAAGTTCTTAAAGGCGACTTCTTCTTCGTCTGACAGATGTCCAAGATGACCTTGAGGATAACCGTATTCCACCACGGCGGATTGGACTCTATGGGCGGGACCGGCTGTTGACATGATTGCTGGGTCGGATAAATGCAAATGGGATATTGACAAGAAGGAAAAGAGAAGAAAGGTCTGCGGATGGAGGAGGGTTTTGTTATTGAAGTTTCTCTCGCTGGCTCGGCCTCGGCGCCGGAAAGGTAGGCAAGGCAAGGTAAGTAGGTAAGTGGTGAATAGGACTTTATGCTGCAGCTAGGTCCCACGTCATCTCAAGACAAGGCGGCGGGCGGTGAGAAGGGTAGGTAAGTAAGGTAAGTCCAAGCTGATGGGAAGAACGGAATGGATCTTTCTGTGCTCGAAGAAAAGACGGACGGAGCAGGGCAGGATGGGATGGATAGAAAAATAATCAGAGCTTAGTCATATATATCCTTTCCCTCTTGATTGAATTGACGGTGAGAAAGAAAAAGAAAAGTCTAGAAGCAGACAAGCATGATCCTCTTTCAGTAGCGGGCTGACCAGAAGGAAGTCGAATAATGGAAGTGGATTATTATTATTCGATGTGAAGCTTTGATAAGCAGCCGGAGAAGGGACAGCGGGTGGAGAGCAGGATGATGGACTTTTCAAGCCACAGCCGGGAACTTCGGCACTCTGCCATGGCCGGCGGCGTGGATTGGAGAGTCATGAAAGCGGCGCGAATGCAATGTGATGCGATCGATGGCTCTCGGATATGGAAGACTTTTGAAGGCCGAGGTGGAGGACGAGGGGCGAATGATGAGAAGAGTGCTGCTGCTGCTGATGATGATGCCGATGAAAAAACAAGGGAAGGGAAAAGAAGGAGAAAAAAATTGAGAATACGTTAAAAGGATTTGCTATCGCACTAACTCGAATTCATCATGGAGACTTGAAAGGCTTGAATGAAGCTCTTCAGCCCCATGGTGAATCGAGCCAGGACGGAAGCACTGCTTTGCAGGGGAGCTCCATCGCTTTGCTGCGCTGGAGGCCAGTGGGTGATTGAGTGTTGATACTGAGAGTAAGTAAACAAAGGTACGAACATTTTACTGAAGAACAAACATCCCTTTATATACCCCTCTGTCTATCTGTATTAATCATCGTGTTGACGCGTACGTCTCTCCGTTTTCCGTTTTCCGTCCTAATGGTAGAAGCAATTCCCAGTAAATGCGCAGCATCTGGTCCGATCTGATCTGATATGATCTTGCTCCTCGCTGGCTGGCTGGCTGCACCGCATCCGTAGCTGCAAAGCTGCAAGGGCCAGCCGGGCTGAGATGCTGCCCGTCCAGAATCTACCCCACCATCTCGTGTCACTGCACTTCACCTCACTCCTCCACTCCTCCACTCCACCTGCATCCATCCATCCATTCAATCACCTCTCACCACTCAACCCCTACCGTCCTCCCCTCCCCACAACAAGCAATAAGCAATAAGCAACAAACCAAACGAAACCACGAACATACCTCCAGCTCATGTTTTCGCGACTCTCACAACTAACACGACATCTCTCTCGTCCTCTTCCAAACTACGCCCATACATCTGCCGCGGCGCTCTCGTCGAAAGCAAGTCGCATCATGACATCATCATCAGCATCTGCTGCTGCTGCGACGGCGGACGAGAGGAATTCGAGGATGATACATACGGCGGCGTGTTTGATTATTGGGGATGAGGTTTTGGGTGGGAAGGTATGTTTTCTGAACTCCTGCACAACTGGAAGGAGGGGAGAGGAGAGAAAGGGTGAAATGGAGTTGGGAGAAGTGGGGAGAAGGGAGAGGGGTTATTTACAATCAAAGAACAAAGCTAACATTCTCGCAGACGGTAGATGTATGCAAACAACCCATCGAATCGGATATAAAATGTGCTGATGAGTGGTAGACGAACAGCGCATATATGGCGAAGTTCTGCTTCAAATTGGGAATGGTATGATTTTCTGGGAATACTTAATCTAATGAGGCTGGGGGCAAGGCTGATATAGACACTTGCAGGCACTCAAGCGAATTGAAGTCATTGCAGATGACGAGGACGAGATCGTAGAAGCTGTCAAACGTATGAGCACAACCTACGATTTCGTAGTTACGAGTGGAGGAATTGGCCCAACGTATACTTCTCCCTCCTCTCCCTTCCCTCCTCCTCTACCTTCAACACAACTCCCCTTCAGGACCAAACGCAGCACATAGGCAAGAAAAACCACAGCTAACACTCCTCCCAGCCACGACGACATAACCTACCAAAGCATCGCAAAAGCCTTCTCCCTCCCCCTAATCCTGCACGACGAAGCCTACACCAAAATGAAGAAATTCAGCAAACCACACCCCTCCCAACCGAATTTCTCATGGGACGTCCCCTCCGCCGCCCTAACCGCCAAACTGCGCATGATCGAGCTCCCCACTGACACCACCCGGCCGCTCGACAAACAGGTACTCTTCCCCGTCGATGACCTCTGGGTGCCCGTCGCGTGTATCAATGGTAACGTTCATGTCTTACCGGGTGTACCTAGACTATTTGAACGTTTGCTGGATGGGATGAAACCATTCCTTGTGGATAGGTTGGAGGATCCTGGGAAGGGGATTCATCGGGTGTTGATTAGTACGCCGATGAGCGAGAGTGCTGTGGCGGGGTATTTGACCGATTTGGCGGGCAGGGTGGAGAGTAAGGGTGTTAAGGTGGGGAGTTATCCACGCTGGGGGAAGAAGCATAATACGGTTACGTTGGTTGGGAAGTAAGTCTCTGTTCTTGTCGTCGTGTGTACTACGTTGGGCTGGGTTGTGTTGAGTTGGTTGGATTGTGTTCTGTTGAAGGCTTGGTAGCTAATGTGTCCGTGATAGGGATCGTGAGTTCCTAGAGAGTCTCGTAGCAGAAGTCGAGAAGAACGTCGATGGTAAACGGATCCAAGTCGAAGGCGAGGATGATGGTGAAGGGGAGAATGTTTCTGTCAGTCAGTAGGCATAAGGGAAGCGGAACGAAATAGACCTTACAATTCAAGCCAACCAAAATGGAAAATGACCAAGCAAGCAAATAAGCAGCAGAAAGAGCATCTAGCATCTAAGACTGGCTGGGAGGGATGGGTAGAGCTGGGTTTTGCTGAGACTTGGAAGGCTTGTGATTGATGGATGAGCTTGGTACATATTGCACTAGATGATACGCATAGCAAGCAAATAATGAGATAAGTACGCTTTACTGCCATAGCCTTGTATTTAGGGGACTTGGAATTTCTTTTGTGCTTGTCCTCTTGGTAGGAAGTGAAATAGAAAAGTAATAGAGGAAGGATATTATTGAAGGATATCAGGTCAAGTCGGAACAGATCAGATCAACTCAGATGAGATGAGATTAAAAGTAAGTCGGGGAAGGGAGAAAAGAGGAAAGGTAATAAGTAAAAGAATTGATTTATTAGGATACGCTTATTTAGCTTTCTAAGAGTTCTTACTTAATACCTACACCCATAGATACCTACCTATACTGTAGGTCAGGAGACCGACTCGTCAAGTCTTCGAATGTACCAGGCATTGGGTGGGTACACGGAGAGTTGGAGGGATAAGAGAGGGGATTCCAGAGTCGAATTGAGCCTGACTTTGCTTGATTTGATTTGATTTAGTTCGACTTTTGATTTTGATTTGAGAGTGGTTTTTTTTTTACTTCTGTTATGTTATGTTTTGTTGTGTTATATTCGTAGGGGGGTAATTCATGACTGACTGATTGACTGATTGACTACCTACCTAACTTTCCTAAAAGGTGCATGAACGTAACTTAATATCTGAGCTTGGGTTTGAGTTTGAGAGTGGGATGGGGATGCGGAGGGGAGTTGATGCTTGAGAGGGAGGTAGGTAGCAGGGTAGGCAGGTACAGTACCTTCCCGCTGGGTTGGTAGGCAGGGAGGTTGGGAGACGGGAATTCAACATCGACCATTTTTTTTTAAAGAGTTAAATTTACTTTCAAGCTGTTTGAGGGATGAAGGTTTTAGTAGATGATTGAAGTTAATATCTAGATATTTTCCCGGAAAACTAGGAAGGGGAGGTAGTAGTGGGTAGGTAGGTAGGTAGGTAGATTGAAGCAGGGAATTTGAGTCTCACTTTGTCTATTTGTCTTCAAATACTCGAGATGAGATGGGATGAGGTGGGATGAGGTGGGATGATTCTATTCTTCTTCTTACGGAGTGTAAGTGCAATTGCAAATACTCGAAGAATTGACTGGCTAGAACAGTCGATGTTGATGCAGATCTAACTACAAGCGAGCCGATGGCTTGGAAAGTTGAAACACTCCCCACGGGAGAGCTAGAACTACCGCCGATCATATTCTTGATGTGGGTGTTGAAACGTGGAGATTGGGCTTGGTTGTGTTTCACTGAGTATTGTGGTGTGGAAGGTTCTTTGCGTGTTCTATGTGATGTCGTGTTTTTTGTGATCGTCGCCTGCCTTTCTTGGTTAGGGATTGTGAAATTATTTGATTAGATAGTTTGATAGATGGGGATATATGCGAGATGAGGTACTGCAGGGGAGGGGAGTGGCGGTTGTTAAATTACGTCCTACCGATAAGAGCATTTTTTTGGTTCTTGCTCACTGGGAAAGAGACTTGTTTACTGTTGAAATTAATACTAGACAAGCTGCCTAGCTGACGGTCTCTGTTTCTCCTTTCCTTTATGACTTGATTGAGATGTCTCGTTTCTATCAACGAATGAAATAGCTAAAATAGCCAGAGCGATAATTCTCCCTCACTTCATTTTCAAATCCCGGGATCACGGCCTTGGTGGTCCTCTTGGACCACTGGTTGACCAGGTAGGCAGGTAGGTGTGTTACCCCTTTTTTCTTCCTCCGTGTTGATACTTACTCCTCTCCCTCCTTATGTTCCTTCCACGAAATCCTCTCGAATCGGGCTGAAAGCTCAATCCTCACCCATCCTATCCAACCAAATCCATTCGTTGCGTTGGATCAATCACTCCTCCCAAATACCAATAAATCCATCACTCTATTAATTCTTACCGCCATTCCTCCATCCCTCGCGCCTTAGATCGTTGCCACTCCATCTAACTGGCCCTCTTGCCACCACCCCCTAAACCTAACCCATCACAACACACCAGAAGCGTAAAAGAACATGCACCGAACACAACACCCCCCCTCCCTCCCCTGTCTCACCCCACACCCATCACCCACACCCATCACCCATTCCCATATCCATCTCATCCCAATCACAACTCCCTGGTTAAATCAGGCATATGATAGGCTGGGCTATATACACTGGACAACCTCCTGCCCTCTCACTGGTTGGCTGTTTAAAATGCCAACCTTGGAACCCTTGGAACAACTCTTGGGACCCTTGTCTGTGAGCGGCTTTCCCAGTGGCTGAACGGTTAGGGAGAGACGGGGCGGGGCGGAGAGGGGATGGAAACGGTTGTGATAGTGGATTTTGAGGTGGATAACTGTGAGGGAGGGAGGACGGTTCTAGGTTCGCTTGGGTGTGTTTTTTTGCACTCTGTACCATGTCTACGGAGCACTTTCCCCTTTGTACTCCGCAGGTGGCAGGGTGGGTAAGTAAGTTATTGCAGTGCTAGGAATTGGGGATAGGTTATAAGCTTATTTATATTTATCTCTGTATATGTAAATAGAGAAGACTACCTTAGTTCTGTGGTCTATGTTAAAAGGTGGAAAATGTTGTAGACGAAAAAGAGAGAGGAAATGGAAACGACCTACGAAGGCTCGACCGTATCCCCCATATGATAGCCTTTGCGCACGACCCGCTAACCTGCCCTGTGCGTAGTTTAGATAGATAATGATTCATTCCAGTCAGAGCAGTCAGTCAGTCAATCAGTCCCCTTTGACCACTTTGACTTCCCACATGCCACATGTTCCTCTGCCATCCTTTGTCCATCCTTTGTCCATCCTTTCAACACCAAGAGCAAGACCGAGACCGAGATGCTCGTCTCACCAGTGACTAAGTAACGGCATTCGTCAGTGCTAGAAACAGGAACAAAGAAGAATCATACCACCACATACCATACCATATCAAGATAAATAAGACCAGGAACCTATCAAGTTGACATGATCTGGCCTGGATCCGTGCAGCTACGCTAGCCCCACGATTTGAGACTGCACTTCTGCTGCTACTACACACACTACACCCTGCCCTGCCTTGCCTGCCAGTCCAATCGCAGTGTCCTGTCTTCCGCCGTACTGTATTGTACCGTGTGTTCTGCACTATCCAGACTGCATCCTGCATACATCCTGCACCCACTACCTACACCACTGCCCTTACACCCCTACCCAAAAGAATCGGACCTCGACCTCCCTACCCTGCCCTGCCTTGCCTCGCTCGCCGTTCTTCGACCGACCTCGACCTTGCCTCCGACTTTACCTCACAACCTTCTTTACGAAACCTACCTCCCTTCTATCAGCATCACAGCACCAGCAGTAGAACCAGATCGGCATCAGGACTGTTAGCTACTGCCGATACTTACCATCTTCCCGATACCTACGGCCATTTCCCCAGTTGCATCGGTCTGCATCTCCCTCCATCCACCATCCATTGCGATACCACACACCGCAATACGATTCTCTGCGATCTCAATCAATCAATCAATCAATCGGCCAACCGATCACTCACTCAACTAATCAATTCCATCTCCTCTCCTCGAGCGCAGATCGACCGATCAATTCGAGTCCGAACTCTTCTCACCCTCACCTCACACCCCGAGCCAAGCTAGATCGTCTGCCGCGAGCGAAAAAGTATCGCACGCACTGCTTTGCTCGACGACCAAGTTTCAGCCCACCACTCTAGCCGACAACGAACGACCGACCATCCTTCCCACGACCTTCCTACATACCAGACCATACCGTACCGTCTCTACATCAATGAGCAGACGAGGATAAGATATTCATCTCTCCTGTCAAGCCAGCCAGCCAGAAACAGATAAACGCGAAGAACACAGATAAGATGGCTTCAAAGGTAAGCAAACCAAGCAGCAGCTAGCTCCTTCCAACCCCTTGCCTGCATTGCATTGGCGTGGTGTGATGGTCTACCTACCATCTATCGTCCATCTATCTGTCTGTCTGCATATACGAATGGGAATTGGAAAAGAGACAATTGCTGATGGGTTCTCCTGCTTCTAGTTCTTAAGAGAGTATAAGCTCGTTGTTGTAGGTGGAGGTGGTGTTGGAAAGTCTTGCTTGACTATCCAGTTGATACAGAGTCATTTCGTCGATGAATATGATCCAACAATCGAAGGTACATCCTCTCCCTCCCTCCCTCCCACCCTCCCTTACCCAGATCTATCAGCAACCCCAGCCAACCTCCCAACCAAAACCAACTAACATTCCCCTCTCCAGATTCCTACCGCAAGCAATGCGTAATCGACGAAGAAGTAGCACTCCTAGACGTCCTCGATACAGCTGGTCAAGAAGAATACTCCGCCATGAGAGAGCAGTACATGAGAACAGGCGAGGGTTTCCTTCTGGTATACAGCATCACATCCCGGCAATCATTCGATGAGATCCTGGTCTTCCAACAACAGATTCTTAGAGTGAAGGATAAGGATTATTTCCCCATCATTGTGGTGGGTAACAAGTGTGATTTGGAGGGCGAGAGACAGGTTTCTAAGCAAGGTATGTTTGGTTTTTTCTCTGTTAGATCTGCAAGTCATATGGCATCGCCTCTACCTGATATCCGCTCGGAGTATTGGACTGGAGCTTGAGCTTGGACCTGGAGATACACCTAGACATCTATCGAATTTGGAGTTCGAACCAGACTCTCAATAACCCATTTACTAACCACCATCCCTCCAAACAGAAGGTGAAGCACTAGCCCGTTCCTTCGGCTGCAAATTCATCGAGACATCCGCCAAGTCCCGCATCAACGTCGACAACGCCTTCTACGACATCGTCCGCGAGATCAGACGCTACAACAAGGAGATGGCGGGCTACACGGCCGGTGGCGGTAGCGGATCCGGAAGCGGTGGACCCTCGGGCAAGTTGGAGGTTGGTGAGGGCGAGAAGCAGAGGGGTTGCTGTGGTGGTTGTGTAATTATGTAATTTTGGAATGGGGGTGGGCCGACGACGCGCGTGAGAAAAGGGGATGATGCATTGAGAGATTGGGAGGGGGGGTGATATAATCTTGGCTTGGGGCTTTTTTTCTTCTTCTTTTTCTTCTTCTTGTGGTGTTGTGGGTTTGAGGATGATGCGTGGAGGTGGGTGGGAGGAGGAGTATATTCCGTTTTTTACTGAGAGCATGTTTCAGTCAGCCAGTCAGTCGCATCACATCAGATCAGAATGAGCATCTGCGGTATATTGAGAGGTGGGGAGGGGGAGGGAGAGATACACATGTGGCATATGGCGGCGGGGGGTGGGATATGAAGTGAAGAAAAGAGTGGAGGGAAGAAAAGCGTGAGGGAAAGTAGGGAGATGGGGAAGAAAGTAAAGAAAGGAGCTAAGAGAGAACGAAAGAAAGAACATGGTTTAATTGCATTATATCCTCATAAAACTTATACGTCTTGTCCTTGGGTATTTGGGTAGTGAACGGGAGAGAGGAGATGAGAGGAGACGAGAGGAGACCGGAGAGTTGAATTCCACGCTTAGCTCGGATCATTGCATCTGTTTGTTTATATATCTGTTTCTTTTTCTCCGGGGGGGGGGGGGGGGGGGGGGGTTGGACTCATTATGGTAGGGCTTCTGGCGTTGCGCGAAGTGGTTTGGTTTGATTTGGTACTGTGCTGCTCCTTTTTTTCTCTCTCATGACTTCGGTACCGGGTGGATGGATTGATGGATGGTTGGATGGTTGGATGGATGGATGTGTTTTTGTTTTTATTTACTTTTGTTTTACTCTTCACTTTGCTTTACTTTTACTTTATTTTTGCTTCCCTCTGTAGTGCTTAAGCGGATTAAATGACTTACCTTGTGAAGGCCATTTCTCAGATTTTTCCACTAACGGGGTTTCTTCCCTTCCCTTGGGCTCTTTCCCTGGACTGGTCTGGACTTGATTAGCGTTGCTTCTGGTCTCCGGTCTCTGGGAGTGTATGTATGTTGTTGGTTTGGTTTGGTTTGGTTGGATACCTTCAGTTGTATATTAGGTGTTTTCGTTTCGGTACTACTCTTTGGTACAGTGCGTGAGGGAGGAGGTTTATGTACTTGGATATCCATGTTGATGTCGGTGTGAAGAGGTAAGCCAAGGTGAGGTGAGGTGAGCCAAGGTGAGCTTTGCATCTGCCCGTACTCCATCAATAAAACATCTAGCTGATGAATGAATATCGGATAAGTCAAGACGGGAATGCTCGATTGAAACAATGAACATTCCTTTGCTGGAATGAAAGTTTGCCTGCACGAAGGGCAAAGGAAGGTGGCAGGACATCACCGCAGTGCTTTGACTCGGACTCGGACTCGGACTCGGACCTCGATGGCATGGCTGTCTGCAAGTTGAAGCCAGGCATCTTTCGCTCACGGATGTTATATGCCTCGGAAACTCGGATCCGGACTTAACTACATCACCATGATCATCGCCATCACCATGGAAGAGTCCCCGTCCATAACACTCCCCATAGAATGGACCTGGAAATTTACAGCTTGATCTATCTCTAGCTCTTTCTTTACCTCCTACTGGTCTGTCCAACGGCATGTCTTACACAACTAAGGCAGGTAGACAAGCTCCGAGCTCTGGATGTCGCCTATTGTCCTGTTCATCTCCCCAAACTACCCTCGTTCTCTCCATCACCCAGTCTACAGTGTAAAGTCTGCTCCCCATGCTTTGGATTTCCAACGCACTCGCTTCAGCTACCTACCTACCTACTTACCTACCTACCAACCAACCAGTTGCTCTCCCTACGCCAGCTAGGTAAATAAATATCATACCCGCGCTCCCTCGATTTTATTTATTCTAGGAGCAACGGCGTCGAAAGTTGCATGAGAGTTTGTAGACGAGGAGGGAGAGATGACAAGAGGTACAGCAGAGGTGGCGTGTCAAAGACTACCCTTGATTCTTGACTGTCCGCCAGAGGCCTTTTCGTGGGTAATTGAGTACTTGGGTCTTTGATTACTGTGGAGTGGTCTTCTGAGGACAGTGCTCTCATACAGCTCGACTTTTCGTATTGGGCAGGTCTTTCTTTACGTTGTTCATGGATCTTGGCACTTTACTTTCGATGTTGGAGTTTTAACTCATTGGAATTTAGCAGAGTTATGTAGTAGATCATAGGCTAGGGTTTCTCAAAGCCTGTGCTGCGGAAGGAGTATGGATGGTAAGTGACTTTTTAAGATCTATGGAGCTGGGATTGTTAAGCAGCACTCGTTGGGACAAGGGAAATAGTGGACCGGATCTGCAGCTTTTGGGTATGTAAACCAATGTTTTTCATCCTGCAAAGGCAAATTTGAGGATATAAGTGAACTCTTGCCAGAACCTTCCTTATCAAATGCTAACGTCATAACATTCTCTAGCAATATCAGGTATCCATCTCGCTACTAGTTACAAACACAACCTCCAACAACTTCCTCAAAACCACACCTCACTGCCTCCTATTATCTATCAACGGCTCACTCGTATCCTGAACCCACTCCCTACAAAGTTTACACGCCCAAACATTCGAAAACTGATTCGCATCCCTGAACCCACAATTGATGCACATGTCTTTCTCCTGCTGCAGGATTTCACTCCTAATCAACCAATCCTCCGCGATCAGAATTGGTCCTATAGCCGCGTTCTCAATCTGCTCTTTGTGCAAGTGGCAGAGATCCCGGCAGGTCTTGGATGCGTGGCATAGACACTCTCTTGGCCAGCTTCGACCTTCTCGACGGACGAGTTGCGCGCATATTTCGCAGGTGTAAAGTTTTTGCTGCATGAGTGTTGAGCGCTCGCTTGCGGCGTGATGGTTCCATTGTTTGAGCCGACAGACGTTACATGTGTGCCAGGGGTTTCTTTGACTGATTAAACTGTTAGTATGATTTCTCAACAGCAAAAAACGGGCCTCTAATCTGGTCTGTCTCCCTCCCTCTGAGGGTTCGTGGAAGTGTACTTACTGATCTCCATCGTAATCCGGCAACACTTCACATTGCCGAGCTGGATTTACATGGCATGCCGAATACGGGTCAAACATTCCTGCGAAGTGATTCTCGTTCTCGCAACACTCTGTCGCATCAGCGAACCCATCAGTGTTGTGCTGATGATTCGGCGTGAGGCTGTTGATCGTAGGATATGGCCAACCAAGCGGTCCACGAGTCTGCACCAGTCGCTGCTCCGGACGCTGCTCATCAAAATTCCAAGTAGCGATCCATGGAATCTGGTCTCCAATAGGAGGCGGCGGAACTTGGGCATCGACAGACTGGTTTTGGTCGATCATATTCTGTCCAAAATCCGGCAGTGAGTTGTATGGTCTATTGACCGTATATGGTACTGGATTCTCACGTACAATAAGATCCTGCAAGCCTTGTGGAGTCGCATTGGTATACCACGTAGACTGAGCAACTTTCTGGTCCCAAACAGGTCGATTGGCGGATTCATCAACTCCTCCAAACCCAGCCCCGCGATACCCTCCAGCGCCTTCCATCCACCCCCTCTCTCGCCTCACCCGCGTGTTGCGCGTGTTGTGCCACCATGTCGGGACGGGGATTGCTAGAGGCTCCAACCGCGCCCTTGGGACGCCTCGCCCTATAGCCTGCATATCATGGCGAAGGTAGTGGTATGGGTTTTGCAGCCCGTTGAATTCGTCGGGAATGACCAATGGGTTGACGTCCACGTCCATACCTCCATGTTGATCTGGATCTGGATCTGGCTGGGCTCTTTGTTTTCCTTTTTGCTTTCTGGACCTGGTCCTACGTCCTGGCGGTCTATCACTATCTGCTCCGCGTCCATCTCCACCATCATCGTCCTCCTCATCATCGTCGTCGTTTACCTCATTGCCGCTAGGAGGTGGAGGAGGCTGTACAGTATATGGAACACTATCCATACTAACACACTCCCTCCCAGTTCTTCTACACCTGTCACAAGGTCTCCCACCTGTGCATGTCAATTTCTGCCCCGTGCAATGCTGACACTTCCTCTTCATGCCATATTTCTTTTCATATACCTTGTCGGGGATGACCTTCTTCGGTGGGCTTCTAGGCCCAGTCGTTCTCTTATAACTTTTGGGTCGACCATTGCCACGACCTGTTGGTTTCGGCGTCGAGACTTCATCTACTTCATCCTCGTCATCTTCCTTGCCATCATCAAAATCAACACTCTCACCGTCATCCCCCTCATCCCGCCTTGGACTTGCACTCCTCCTTCTCCTCAGCTTGGGTGTGTCTCTCTTCTCCGGCCTTCTCGGTCTATTTGCAGCACTTTCAGGTCTCCTCGACCTATTCGTATTCATATTCGCAGGTGGCCCTGGATTCATTCCACCCGGCACCTGCGCGTTCGTCTGACTCTCAATAAATTCCAACTCCCACCTCTGACTCGGCAAGCCATTCCTACAAATCAAATCTTTCTCCTGGCATCTCGTACATGGATACGACGTAGCCAGCACATCACATTTGGTATGCTTAACCACGCACTCATAGCAAGAGTCACTAGACGGACTAGTGCGTTCCTGCCCGGTTTGATTCCACCACATACTCGGATTGGGATTCAATAGTCGCCTATCCAGTCTACCATCTGCACGCCGCGGCACAGAGAGGAGTTGAAAAGACTGGCTAGGAAGCGGGAGACCTGCTATTATAGGTGCTGCTATTATAGGTGGTGGTGCTGGCGGAGCGAAACTGAGTGATACAGGAGGACGTCTGACTCTCGCATTTGGTAGAGGATCGTTCATGCTCCCTTGAGGATATGGTTCGCTGCTTTCATCAGTCCCCCCCATCAGTATATCTTCGTTTCTCCTGGGACCTCGAGCTCGAGCTGTACTTTCTCTACTTGCCATTGCTCTTGCCCTTCTGGAGCGGGCTGGAGTTGGGCCGGCATATTCGTCTGTCACGTCGTTTCCATTTTCATCTACGTATCCCCATTCTTTCATGGGTCCTGATGATGGTGGTTTTGGCTGGTTTCTGCGCTGGTCGCCTGATCCTGAACCTGACCCGCCTGGGCGGGAGTTGGAGCCAAACATCTTGTTATACGTCACTTCTGCGTAACAGGTGTGTGGCAGAAAGTAGGAGACAATGCCTTTCTTGCACGATTTTCAAAAATCCACCTTCGCTTAAAAACCCACTCTTTACTTCTCGATGAATTTTTCGAAATGGTCCTTTCCGTTCTTTAAAGTCGAAATCGAAATGCGCAACGTGAAGGGAACGAAAGAGTTGAAGGACGCTTGTTTATGCATCCCATACTTCTTTCATCTTTGTTGTGTTCTGGATGCTTGCAGACTCAAATTAACGAAGATTCTGCTCCCGGAGAAACCGCTTTATTGTGGTGAGGTGGAAGAGGAATGTGGATACGAGACAAAGGGTTTGTTGATATTCGCTTAGGGGCTGGGAAAGGGTAATCACGTGAGTGTTTCTGTTTTCTTGGATTTGTTCATGTTCATGTTCTGTTTATTCACTCAAATATCACTTTGCATCTGATGGAAAAGTGTCAAAAGAAATTGAGTATTTTATTTCTGACTTCTAAAAGGGAAATTTTTCTGTTTTCTCTGATTGATTTACGGTCTGCTTACTGAAGAGTGAGTGAGTCTCTTTGTTTCTCATGGAAGAGTTTCAAAAAGTACCAAGTATTTCTACTTCTTACTTCCCAAACGGCCCTCCCTGGACTGCACTGACCTGCGGTACATATCCCATAGGCGGATTAACCGCAACCCAATCTCTACAAATCTTGCACGAGTAAACCCCAGAGTTTCTATCCTCGACATTTACATAACAAGAAATGCATCTTCCCACTGCTCCCAGTTTGATTAAGGCCGCATCAGAATTCGCCAAAGCAGCCACGTATTCCTCATCGACCTTATCCCGATGCATTTGGCACAGCCACGTATTTGACAACGTAGTCTGACACAAACAATCCGGATAAACTGTAACGTTCAGACCATTCTGACCCAGCGCGATATTCGCACATGGGACACAAAGGAATAACTTCCGTTCCTCAGGCCCAACTCCACGATACGGCGCGTGTCTTGCTCTCATATCGAAACACTCCAAGCAAGTCAAGTGCTCGTTCTGCTTATGTTCGGCCTGAGCTGCTTCAATACAGTCACACGCCTTGACGGGAGTATCTCCACACATAGCCATAACATTGCTACGTTTAGCGCGGGTGTTATTTTGATTTCCGAGCCCGCTGGGGAATAGCATGGATCGTTTGGTCTCCATGCATTTACCATTGTACATGTTCTCGTAGACACCGTATTCCCCTGTGTTGACCTTTCTGCTTGGCTTCACGCGAGTGAATGGCCATGGAGTTGGTCCGTTGATTATCCCGCTACCGTCCCAGGACCAGGCTGCGTAGTATGGTAGGTTGTATGCTGGAGCTTGGACGGGCGGTTGAGGAATCTGTGGCTGGAAGGGTGGTGGCGCTGGTGCGGCTTGAGGAAGTACTTGTGGCGCTGGAGGCTGGATTGTGAGGGCTAAGTTGCCTGCCCATACAGCGAATGGAGGCAAATCAGGAGCAAAAGCTTGGACTGGAGAAGGATGAGGTGGAGATGGTGGTTGTTGTGAACGAGGGTGATCTCGTCGATACATCTGATACGTAATCATCCTATCTCTCAGTTTCCGTTTCCTCGCAGCATCCTTAAGTGCTTCCGCTAGAGCAGGATTCAGAGCTGTATTATCAAAGGGTTCATAATACAGCCCCGGGGGCGTTGGCGCCGTAACTTCTACAACCGGCCACGTCCGCAACGCAACGAGCATTTCCTCAATCGCTCGATCAACACCATCTTCATAGTCTTCACTACTCTGGTTCCTACCAGGTGGCGTCATGGGATATAGAGCGGGAGGGTTATCTCCCATATTCATATTGATATCCATATCGACATCCATATCCACATCATTACCAGGTACTGCAGCCAGAACGTTAAGACTTGCCGAATTACCTCCCACCAACTCTCCGTGTTCATCTATCTCCCATGGCGGAAATAGAATCTCATCGTCAAAGAAAAGAGAATTAAATAGGTCTTCATTCTCGAGTCCTTGTCCATCCCGCCTTGGGCCAAATGGCGACGAATTTCCACCCTCAGGAGGAGCAGCACCGCCATTGTCAGCAGCTGGGAAGCCAGCTTCCGCAGCCTCTAAAACCGCTCCAGCCGCATGTAGATTCAAATCACCACCCGGTGTGAATACAAGCCGAGCCTCAAAATCAAGATACGGCGTCGGTCCAATTTCAGTATAAACCTGATGCGTGTGTGAATCTTGACACGTTTCCCCTGCTTGCAGACAAGATGGACAGGGTTTCTCAAGAGGACAAATGAGGTCCAATCTAAAACATCTATCACAGATACTTGGCCCACTTCCTGAGTTACGCACTTGGTTGAAGTTACGATTTGGGTTTTGGGGCAGGGAGTCGGGATGTACCCTTTCGTCGTCTAGTGCGTCGCTCCGGGCGATGGATGGGCGGAGGGAAAATGAGCCTTGATTGCTGTTACTACCTCTACTACTACCCACACCACCATCATCGTCAGGATCACGTCCACTCTTACTCCCACTCCCAGACGCAGCACCAACCGGTGCTGGTGCAGGGGCAAGTACAGGCAAAGGCGCAACCCCATCCCTCTTCCTCTTCTCCTCCAACATCCTCCTCTCCCACCGGGAACTCGGCAGACCATTCCTACAAGAATCCTCCATGCCCTTACCCACACAAGCCGTACACGGATAACTCGTCGTCTCCAAACTACACTTCCCCTTCGTCCTTCCCTTCGCACACTCATAGCACCGATCACTGCTCGGGTTCGTCCGGGCCTGCAGCGGGTCGTTCCACCACATGTCCGGATTGGTGAGGAGTAGTCTTCTGTCTGGCGTCGGGGCGCGGAGGTTGTCGGTGTGTGAGTTTTTGGGTTTGGGACGGTCTAGGATCTCATTGGGGACGATTGGGTAGGGGAGGTTGGAGATGAAGGATTGAGGAGGGGGAGGTGTTGAGCTCGCGATTGAGCTTAAAGGTGAGGAAAGAGAGGGTGAAGAGATGGGGAGGGCTGGAGGGTAGGGGGGATGTGTATACAGCCGGTCCGGGCTGTTTGTTAACATACGAGAGCATTGAAGCGTTATCTTTGATGTCGTTGATTGTCAAATCGCCTTCCTCCTCCATGTTATCGAAGGTCTCTTGCAATGGAGGCCATTTTCCTCGCGTAGAGCGGCGGGGAGTGACGTTCGAGGACGTCGAAGCATTGTCTGTGATATCGTCTATTGAGAAATCGCTTTCCTCGTCGAGGCTCTCAGCTGGCTCTTGCGAGGGGGTGCATTTTATTCTCGTGGAGCGGCGGGTAGGTTCGCTGCTGCGGGGAGCTTTGCAACGGCGGGGGAGTTGTTGGCGGGGGCCCATTTTGTTGTGGTGTGTAGGAGAATTATGTGGGTTGCGAATAATAATAGCTTTGTTGTCCCTTTATACATTGAATTCTACAGTTGTCGTTGAAATTGGTTGAATTGTTTCCTTTGTTTTGTTGTTTCTCTGTACTCCCACTCTAGACCTGTTGCTGGGATTGTTTGGATTTGTTCGCTTTGTTTCGTTGACTCGTTTGTTTTACCTGCTAGTTTGTTTTATTTTGCTCTCTCGCTTACAGCTTGTTAGCGAAGAGGCAGTCGACTAAGCGAATTACACGTCACGACATGTGGATCTCGACGCTGTTTCGGATTTCACTTCTTAAATTCGAAGTTAACTTAGTCTCCACTTGTGAATAGTTGAGGTTCGGCTATGGAATGTTTGTTTTAGCAGGTGCGAAATGTGAAATTGTTGCTGGGAATAGGTGAGTTGGGAATAGGGGTTCGCTTATTTCGCGAGGGTAGCGAAGTTTTTTTTTCTCTCTCTTTTGATATAGAAGTACAGCCTGCAATAGAACATAGATAGCTAACTACAAGCAACCCCTCAGCTAAGAATTTCAATGGTAATTCTCTCTACAAAGCTCTCGTGCATCTCAACCCAGGCTCCGGGGAACAAGCTTCGAAAGATTGGCAATCTTCACTGCTATAGCAGAGATGCTATTCCCACTCAAAACATCAACTAAGCCGACATCGGCCTTGATGTTCGCCACAACCCAGTTCCTGATATCAGTCGCCATGGGAGAGTCAATCCCATAGCTGTGAAGTGGCCTGCTGATATCGATATTCGCCACCGTAGCCTGCAGCCCCTTCGCGATTCTTTCGCAAAGAGCTAAAATGATGATTTCAGGTGCATCTTGATGCTGGAGACCCGAAAAAGCCGGACGCCGATAGACTTTTTCAGATCTGCAGTATTTCGATCACTCTTCTTTGCGAGTCCGGTCTTCTTCAGAATCAGAAATCGAGGATCGCTGAAATAAAATGGCTCTTCGAGACCACTCTTCTACAGCATGCCGCTGGTTGGAAGACCACAGATAACCTGTGTCGGAAGCTTCCTCCCAGCAAAAGAACCCGAGATAGCCGCTTTCATCAACGATCGAAACTCATCTTCCCTAATCCCCACGACCTTAAAAGTTTTGATCTCCGTCTTCGTACTACCCTCTGCTACTATCCTAATATCGAGCACCAATCTAAGGTCGACTCTCACAGCTGGCAGACCATTCTTAACCCTATACTCGGCGAGAGTATCTTGGAACGTATTTCCAGCGGCGTAATTCGCTTGACTTCTATTCTTAAAAACGCCTGAGATGGAACTTAGCATGACGAAAAAGTCCATGTCTTCTGACAGAAGCTTGTGTAGCGCCCACGACCCGTGGATTTTGGGTTTGATAGCTTCCTCCCATTGCGTATGTATCATGTTGTCTAAAATTCAAAATCGTTATCGACTACTCACATTTGACTCGTGTTTTCGACCTTGGAACAGAGTCTTGGCCACCGCCGCCAGCTCCAGAGGATCGCCCACGGATGTGCCTGTCCCCTTTTGCATGATCAGCGCATGGAATCAAGAAGGGAATGGAAAAACTTACATGGGCTTCGAAATACGGAGTTTTTGAAGGGTTAAGGCCTGCATTTTCATATGTCATTCTGATCTAATCAGCCTGAGCATCGCAATAGGGAACCGTTATGCCTGTTGTATGTCCATCCTGGTTGACACCAGTTCCTCGAATGATCGCGCGAATAGTGTCGCCGTCCTTGATAGCGTCTGCCACCGACTTGAGAATCACTGTGGCAATTCCTTCGCCTCTGCCGTATCCGCTTACTTCGTCGGAGAACGACTTGGAAAGTCCGCTTGCAGAAAGCATGTTCAGGTTGGAAAGCCAAAGACTCAGGTCTGGGCCTAAGATTACATTCGCACCGCTGACGATAGATATCTTGGATTCCTTGTTACGAATGCCTTGACAAGCAAGATGTAACCTTACTAGACTTGATGAACACGCGGTGTCTAAAGTCATACCGGGTCCTCTGAGGTCGTAGAACCAGGATATCCGATTTGACTGGAGTTAGAATGCTGTTCCCGTTCCGGCATACTAAAGTTAACATGTCAGCTTCCGTTTAAATATGAGATCTTGGGATTCTGGTGTACTATTGGAGCTGATTCTGCATCTCGCATCATCATTTCATAGTAGTCTCGAGTGAAGCATCCAACATAGCAACTCGTGTCACTTCCCGCAATACTTTCGATCGGCAGGCCAGAATTTTCAAGCGCTTCGTAAGATACCTCAAAAAGTAACCTACCAATAGGGTCCATAGCCTTCGCTTCTTGAGATGTGATGTCGAAGAAGGGAGCATCAAACGCAGCCATGTTTCCATCAAGAAAATGTTCACCTGCGGCACGGAGGATGTTGAGTTTTCCATTCGAGAGATGGTGGAATGCTTCGATATTGTATCGATCGGAGGGAGTTTTGGAGTGTGCAGCTGTAATAATTGTCAGCGACAGTGCAAGTAATCCAGGCTGACAAAGCTGCACTTACATCTTCTTTTATGTAACAATTCCCAGAACTTGGATTCGTTCGAAGCTCCTCCAGGGAAACGACATGCCAGTCCAATGATGGCAACGTCGTCAAGTTGGCCTCTTGGTATTTGGGTCCCCATTGTGTTGAGCCGCTTCGAAACCCAGGTCAGGGTCAGGAAGCCTTGTGGGAGATCGTTCACGGGGTTGGGGGATGTTGCTTCAACATGGCTGTTCCAAAGCCGAAGGAATTGTTTAAGTACTCCCAGGTTCCAAGCCTGTGAATAATATAGCTCCGGGTTCTTCGAGCTTTCTTCTTGCGAACTCTCTGGAGCGTCAGAATGGGCAATCCAGATTGGGATTGATGACAGCTAACATCCACAGCTAATATTTACCTCGCGAAACTTTTCAAATCGAGCGACTTTAGCGTTTCTTTGCGGAACGAACAACAAGGAAAGTAGGGAAAATAGAATCCCGGGAAATACCTAGCCCACTCAGTTATTAAGGGAAGCTCCGAAAAAGGAATAGATTAGGCACCTACCTAAGTAATTGACGTGATTGTTAAATTTTGATGTTGGGCCATTCAGGTACGCGAACCTTAACGCGAGCTCGAGAATGCTTAGACTAGGTACTGATCAGCGTCAATCTAGAGGCCCTTGACCTCGTCAAATATCCTCCAGCCCGAAACCATCATGGGGCGCCTGCGGATACTTGCTTTTGTATTAGAGAGGACCTGTCAGCCCTGCGGTGTACGGAAGTGCCGTGCATCTTGCCCCGAGGTGTCTTGACGTACTAAGAGTTTAATTTACTCATGTATTGAGCAGCAATCAAGTATATAATCCTACTTATGAAGAGCGGGGACGCAAAATAATCTTACTTGCATTTGCTTTTGTGATTCCCGCATCATTGTCTTCGACGTTAAGAGCAGTGACTTTCATATTAGCAAGGTTCAACTTTCCTTGACGCACGCTTCCCCACCATCTGGAATCAAAGCAGATTTCAGTTCCTCATACCTCGATTGCTACAAACATGATGGAGCTTAAATTATAAAATTACTGGATTACTGTCTGCCAAGTGTAATCCATTAGGACGGACCATACGATATTGTAGACTGATGCCGCTTGTCTGGAGGAAACGTTGGCTGCCAGATTCTTCATTTGTGGTAAGTATGCACTGGGGCGCGATGAGAAGTCAACTTTCAAGTTTACTGCATCTCTCAGCAGTTTTATGTAAGTCGCGTATGTATTGTCAACTGCTGGGAATTATTGTTGTCGTTACGGAAGAGACGAGCACACAACAAGATAGTCTGTCGGAAGTCCCAGGAATTCAACTTTTGCCGAGACGAGACACCGCCCTGAGCAGCTCGCATCATGTCCAAGGACCCTCATTGATGGCTATTGCAGAGTCTTGGATTTTTCACAGCATCATTCAACCAGGTTTCGAACACCACAACCCATCACTTGATGAGACGAGATAACTACTAAGGAACGACAGCATCGATATGATTGGTAAAGCTTTGCCCTTGATCATGACAGGAGGTGACGATGGCCGATGGCGTCCATGAGTTGTTCCGAAAGCTGCTGGGGTCTTGGAGATTCTTGTGATCTCAGTATGACGAGTTGATTGGGCCACCTCCCACTATCTATGTTCTGATAAGATAACAACACATTCTACATCATCCACCATATGAGCAGCAAGACGGGGGCATGATACGGCGGGCCGTGGCTGCCGTTCAGTTGTGGAGCCTTTTGCCCTGCCGCAACGACATGCAGATCTTTGTATGTTGTGACCGGGACAAACAATATTAACGAATCACGCCAAAAATGGCAAATCCAATCGGATTGTGCGGCGCGGAAAAACTGCGCTCTAGCGAAAAGAATACAAATGTTGGCGCCGAGTGAGACAGCGGCTGAGCTGAAAGTCGCAATGTAAATTGGCGATACATGGGGTTTGAAAAACCTCACGAATGAGATATCTCCAAGGTACGACATGATGATAGAGGGGGCTGCCCCAAACCCAATTGCAGCTCTCAAACATGTGAATTTTGTAACAGAAGTTGCGAAATGAATTTTCTATATATCTGTGATGCGTTTCGCATTCAAGCAAAGTTCAGGTCTTGGTCTAATTTCTCTTTCTCTGGCACGCCGTTTCGTATCCCGATAAACATTTTCATCAGTCAGAAAGTCAAGCCGCTTGAGCATTGTCTGCGATATAAACATGGGCTCCACCAATCCCTACGTTGAGAGCAACGAGCTTCTACCAATCATTCTGGAGAACCGAGCAAAAACGGATCCCCACGGTGTATGGGCCAAGTTCCCTATCTCTCCCATTACATACACAGAGGGCTTCCGTTCTGCCACCCATTTGGAGCTTCTAAATGCGGTCAACAAAGTCGCTTGGCTGCTCGAAATGTCATTGGGAAGAAGCGAGAGTTTCGAAACAATTGCTTACCTCGGACCTAACGATCTTCGAAGTATCATTGTCGTTATTGGGGGCATCAAGGCTGGATACAAGGTGAGTTCAGAAAACTTTAAGAACGAATTTTTCTATTTTCTAATAAGCCTAGACATTCTTGCCCTCTCCGCGAAATAGCAAGGCAGCTCATATCTCCCTCCTTAGTCGACTGGAATGCAAAGTCTTGCTCACCACCACCCCGGAACTTCCATGCGTTCCAATGATAACAGAAGAATACCCAATGAAGAAATTGGAAATCCCTGCACTCACTGAGTTGCTCTCTGCAAGTGATACTCCATTGTATCCGTACAATGCCGTATATGAGGAGGTCAAGAATGATCCCATCTTCATCCTGCATACTTCAGGGTCTACTGGTCGGTGTAAAGGTGCTCCACCGAAAGTCCAATCTAACATTCCACAGGTATCCCTAAGCCCTTGACATACACCCACATGTTCAATACCTGTGTCGCCAACGTCACCTCGGTTCCAATGAAAGAGAACTTTGTAAATCTGAACACAAACTTCCAGACAGGAAACTTCTTTTCAGTTTTTCCATCCTTCCATGTAAGGGAAACGTTTTTCTCCTCTCATTCAATTTGGAATGGAAGCTAATTTGTGTTATTAGGTTGTGGGTATTGGCTTCCAACTGATTATCCCCACATTCTACGGATGTGTTCCTGTTTACCCACTACCTAGTGCACCACCAACAACCGAAGGACTTCTACAAGCCTTAAACAACACGAGTGTGGATTGGGCATTCATACCCCCGGTGTTGATTGATGAGCTTGGCAAACACACTCCATCACTGGACTTCGTTGCTTCGAAACTGAAGTACATATACTTCACTGGAGGTGCTGTACCAGCAGCTACAGGTGACATCGTATCCTCTCGGCTTCCGCTTCATCAAGTCATTGGATCCAGCGAGTGCGCCATGTTCCCCCTCATTCACAACGAGTCAGAATCGGGCAATGTCGATTGGAGTTACATTCAAATCCACCCAGTTTCCAACCCGGAGTTCCAGCATCGCTTCGGTGATCTCTATGAACTTGTTATAGTTCGCCATCCTGAGTGTGAGAAGTACTAAGCCATTTTCACCCACTTCCCAGATTTGCAAGAATACAAAACCCGAGATTTTTTTCTCCTCATCCAACGAAGCCTGGGTTCTGGAAGCATCGTTCCAGGATCGACGATGTTATTATGTTCCTCAATGGAGAGAAGACAAATCCGGTTACCTTTGAGCAGGAAGTCTCTCGACATCCGGAAGTCAAGTCAGCCTTGGTCGTGGGACATCAGCGTTTTGAGGCTTCACTGCTCGTTGAGAGAACTAAAGATGACGACCTCTCATTAGAGGAGCAAGAACAGCTCATCGATAGCATCTGGCCTGTCGTTCAATACGCAAACACACAGTGTCCTACTCACGCTCGGATTTCAAGGTCTAAGATCATGTTGGCGGATCCTACCATGCCGTTTCTGCGGGCACCTAAGGGCACTATCCAGCGACAAGCAACTCTGAACATCTACGAGGACAAGATAAATAAGATGTACCTGGAATCAGACTCTGATACGACCGAGGCCATGGAGATGCACGACCTTCATATCTCAGATTCAGCCCCTCCGACGGAGAAAGTCCGATCGCTAGTCAAGCGAGTGACGGAATGGAAACAATTCGAAAACAACGATGACTTTTTCTCGCTGGGGATGGACTCCTTGCAAGTGCTTCATCTACGACGAGGTATATTTTCACTCTTTGGAGATCAGTCCATCTCCACTGGGACGATTTACGCGAATCCCAGTGTTGACCTTCTGGTGCAAGCGATCACCCAGACAGCTCCCGAGAAGCAAGGATCAATAGCAGATTTGGAGACAGTTCGGATAAAAAACATGGCAACGATGTTGAAGAATTACGAGGATGAGATTGATAAACTCGCAGCATCGCAAGAAGTACCTGCCCGTGACGACGGCCGGTCCACCAACCCTGAAACCGTGCTGCTCACAGGCTCGACTGGAGCCCTCGGGTCTTTCCTACTGACCACCTCGCTCGCTCAAAGTCTGTGTCTCACATATATTGTCTGAACCGTTCTCAAGACTCCGAAAACCTGCAGAAGCTTCGGAATGGAGAGCGAGGACTCCCATCCGACTTCCCCCAATCTCGAATCTCCTTTCTCACTGGAGATCCCGCCAAGCCTAATCTAGGCCTCAGCAGCCAAACATTCGAGAAGCTGGTCACAACAATGACTCGAATAATCCATAATGCATGGCCTGTAGATTTCAACAAAACATTACAATCATTCCAACCTAGTCTCGACGGTGTTCTAGGTCTGGCGTCTTTCGCATCCACAGCCAAGCTGTCCCCTTCGATATTCTTCATCGGCTCCATCAGTTCGGTAGGAAACTACCAGAAAACGCAAGGCCATCTTGATCTCATTCCAGAGAATGTGCTATCTGATCTCAATACTCCCGCACCGATGGGCTACGGGGAAAGCAAATATCTAGCTGAACGAATCTTGGATCATGCGGCGAAGAAATTGCATATCACCACTGCGGCGGCACGAGTTGGACAAATCGCTGGTACTGCCGAGAACCCACGTGGTTGGAATCGGAGAGAGTGGTTTCCCAGCTTGGTGATGAGCTCGAAATTCCTCGGGGCGATACCAGAGACCCTTGGTCTTGGTGGGGAGGACAGCGACGGGATTGATTGGGTACCAATTGATCAGCTTGTCGGGGTGCTGTCTGAGCTTGCATTGGGCTTGAACGTAAATAATAGGAACGAAGGCATCCAGATCTTCCATCCAATTCATCCTGCTCCGACCAATTGGAAGTCACTACTGCCCGCGGTGAAAGATGCTCTTGCCGCTTCCGATTCCGTTGAATCCCAAACGATATCCTATCGAGACTGGGTCAAGAGGCTGAGGGACTCAATTGAGCCTATCAACGAGAACACGAATGCCAAAGAGTCAGAGAATTGCTTCAGAAGAACCCAGGAGTGAAGCTTCTGGATTTCTACGAAAGTCTTCTAAGCGAGGATGGCCTTGGCAAGACATCGAAGATGGCAATAGAGAAAACGCTGGAATCAAGCGAGTCGTTGAGAGACTTGAAACCTCTTCAGGAGGATTGGTTGCAGGGATGGATACAAGGCTGGATGAATCCGTGAAAGCTTGGAGTATCAATTTACAAATACTTTTTTTTAAGACCTGGGGAAACGTTCGGATCTCAGTTAGGTCACATCTATGTGGAGTTATTGGCTGGGTATATTAATGTATCGAGGTTTGAATGCGTGCTTCCATCTCCGCGAATACCATCTTGCATAGGCAATTCTCGCTCCTTAGCCCAGACCGTGTAGTGGAGGAACCCTCAAGTCATAACAAATGGTTCATGATCAGATCTTCTAGGACATCAAGCCATGTGCGCTTACCTCACGAGCAGAATTCACATCTCAACAAGGCACCCAAACATGGACCACTGAGTTGCTCCGAGCTCCAAAAAGTAGGGCAGCTACGGATATATTTCTTCTCATGGAACTTTAACGTGGTCAAGTATTCAGAGCCCTAGACAACCCAGTCAGCTTGTGGGGAAACCAATACCAAGCCACATTGCCCCAGTCTCACAGCTGTCATCTTCAGCGCCATGCCTGACCGTTGCAACCAAAAGGTCCAAACACCTCTTCGTATTCTCACAATTCGTTCCTGTGGCTGGCGGTGTGTCTTCAGATACGCCGTTGTGTAAATGAAAATGGTAAGATGTGGTAACTGCGCCATCAAGGGGCATTTGTTTATTTCATACTGCCATCCCCCCTCTCCTTCTTTTATATCCTCACGGCTTTTCATACTGTTGTTCTTGAGGGTCATGTCAAGTCAAGATGAAGTACCGTTTCCTGGATTCTCACCTACTTATGACCGGTATCCTTTGGATACTCTTCCTAGCAACTGCACCGGACGCAACTGTTTGCGCTCAAGACAACTGCTATCGCGCCATTCTTGCAACACAAAAGGCAGCGCAAGCATCCAGCTTCTGTTACTCGTTCTTTCAAACCCCACCAGCACATACAGCTACATTGCCTGCAGTTGTGCAAAACTGTGGTACAAGGACGACAGCTATTTCGAGAGCCAGCAGTATATGTTCGTGTTTCCTGCCTTCCGCAACGACAACATCAAAATCTGGATCTACGAGCTCCACGAGCAGTGGAACGTCCTCAATTCAAAGTGCAGGTGCCAGTCAATATCCTCCAGCCAGTACATCGACCTCGACGATATCCGTTGCCCTTCCCTGCCCTTCAACATGTAGCCAAACTTCGCAGACATCTTCTACAACTTCCGTTGCCTGTCCCTCAACCACATGTCCTCCAGCATCAATATAACCTCGGTTTCAACCACGACCACAACTGAAACTTCAACTGCTGTATTCACCACTACTATCACCACAGCTTTGCCAACTAGCTGCACCGAGCTCCTAGTCAGCAACGACTTTGATGCTCCAGAGCTAGCAAGTACGGATGGCCATTTGAGTGTGTACCCCTGGATGACACAGGAAGGGGCCCTTGCGCCTTGGGGTATGGATTTCACCTTCAATATCAACTCACCCGGTGCCGATGAGTGGGAGTGCTCTTCGTGCCTCTCTTGTAACTGGCGGTTTCAAGGGGCTGGCATATTGCAAAGAGTATATCCTTGCCCTAGAAAACAATATGGGATCCGCGCAAGGTTCCAGCATTTCCTTTGATAAGTTGATGACTTGAGGAGTCAATCTCCACAATATCGTCCTGTATATAAATATCAGAATGTGTCCTTATGACTCTGTAATTTTGCTCTCAAGCTCGCTGATATGTCAAACAGATGTCGGGCATCGGAGCTGCGTATGAGAGCATGAATGCGATCGTCCATCCTAAACACACCAGGGAGAAATTGGGACTACGGCCCCTCTGAAGGAATAGCAAGGGTTGATCTTATGTTCGAAGTGGGACGGTGCCTGAGCTCAATTTCCTTGGAGGTCCAGGGCGAAATGTTTGGACATCCAGTCCAGAAGGGTATGAGGGCAAGGTTGTGTTGCTGGATTTGAATTTAAGGTATGATCCAGAGCTTAACAACCCTCCAAGACGTATGAATTGTGGTTCGTCGACGCCCATTTCTATGCAGTTTGAATGGGGACGGTGCCGCTCAAGTATGTAAATAACGGTATCACCAGGTATTGCTCGCCAAGCTCAGGTTCTCAGCAAAGAGGGGTCTCACCAATACATGTAATAAAAGTTGTCTTGGGAAAATTCATAGTGGGGTTGGGGTTGAGGGTCCCCATTACTTCATTAAACATATTATCTAAGACTCGAAAGAAATATCTAAAGGATCAGTTTCTTCCACTTGTTCTTTCCACCTTTGCCTTTTCCATTTCCCAGTCCCTCATCACTAGTTTTCTGCTCGTCGGCATACTTCGTAACAGGCAGCACCTCGAAGCTCTCGACTGCTTTCGAAGTGTCGAACCCCGCAGCCTGCTTTCCCTCCCGCTCTCCCGAATTTCTTGACATCGGCGTGGTCCCGTATAGGCTCCATGGGCTGTTTGGGTTCGCCATCATCGTACTGGACCTCTCTATCCCATTTTGGACTCCTGACGTCCCCAGAGCCGGGAAATTCTCAAGGTGTTCCTTTGCCCTCTGTTTCTTCGTCTTCCTTCTGCCCTTTTTCGCTACCGAATTAGCGTTCTCGGATTCAGGTTTTGGTTCCTCGACGGTCCACTGACCATCCGCTGCCAAAACCAAAGCCTCGCTGTCTTTTTTCGCCTCACCACACCAGTCCCGATAGATATTCTCGTCCTCGAAGACAAACATTCCCCGCACAGAAACGAAAGCATGTCTCCCAGCGATTTGCCGCGGCGTTTGCAATCTGGCCATTCCTTGCGTGTTACCACCGAGAGTAGGCGTAGCAGGAGCAAACCCATGGTCCGGATCTGCGCTGAACTTGGCAAGAAGATGCAATGTGCCAATCACCTCATGTTCCCTTTCAAAGATCTCGTGCGAAAGAATTTCGTGCAAAGGCGTTCTGCCGCCCGCATCCTCGCGATTGATGTCCGCCCCCGCGCCATTTTCAAGGAGATATTGAACGACTTTCTCGAGCGCAAATCTGCACGCGATGTGCAACGCTGTAGATTGATCTACCTCCCGCACCATTGGATTTGGCATATGTGACTGCTTCCGAAGGATGTACAGAGCAGCATCTTCGTTTCCCTGCACGCAAGCTGCATAGAGTGGTGTGTAGCCGTCTCCATTCTTTTCATTCAGCACACCCAACCCAACTCTGTGTACCAGAAAACGCAAAACATTCACCATTCCGCTCGCAGCAGCTAGATGAGTTGGTGTCTGTTGGCTATGGTCACAATTAACTGACTTCCAGCATCTTGCATCACAGGAGTGTGCTCTAGAACTCTCGGTCTTCAATCTCGGGTCCGCACTGAAATCAACCAGACTCTTAGCAGTACGTAGGACCGATTCTTCCCACAGTGTCTCCGGTCGAGTTGCTGGCTCAAAATACCCGTAGAATTCATCAAATAACTTCCACCGAGCGCGGCGGGCAATGGTTGCGTGCAGAGCCGAAATGCCGTAGAATGAGACCGTTCGTGCATCAGCGCCTCGGGCAAGAAGAAAAGATGTCGCGCGAGGTAGGGCGTAAGAGCAGGCTATGCGAAGGGCGGAATTAAGGTCACGCTGGGTGAGGAGGTTGGGGCGAGCGAGAGCGAGGTAAAGTGGGGTGAGATCTGGGTATGTGGTGCTAAGACTGTCGAGGGTGAAGTCTGATGATGAGCCATGCTTCATCAGTTGGGAGGCAATGACTGGGGCGTCCATTGTGACAGCAAAGTGCAGGTAGGTTACGCCATGGTGAGAGAAAGGTGTTCCAGGGAGTGAACTAGATCATGTTAGAAAGGTTCATAAAGCGCAGGGACCGGTGATCAAGGAAGAGTGTCAAGTTAGGACTTACCCTCTAAAGTCTACAATCTTCCCGTAGCAGAACAATTGCTGTATCAGATTTGACGAATTGTACTTTACAGCATGTAAGAATATCTCGACGAGACATTCGCGCTGCTTCTTAGGTCGATTTGTGGTTTGTACCCAGGCAAGGTGGCGGTCGAAGACTTCCGGGAGGAAGAGGTGATACAAACGGCGCGTAAGTTTGCAGATCGTATTAATATCGCCGCTGCCGGAGAGGTTTGAGGTAATGAGGAGCAGAATCTCTGTGGGCAGAGTGGCGAAATTCGCTGGTGCGTCCATTGCGACGGATGTAGGGTTGGTAAGATTGTGAAAGTGAGGTGGTTTTCGGACCCTTGGTCGTCTCACGGAATATATCTAGAAAATTAATTACTAGCGCGAAGCTAAAGTGGTTCTAGTTGTAACCCCTGTGAAAATTAAAGATAGAATCCGGGTTCGGGACGAGCCGCGCAGCCGCTTAAGCTACTTGGAATTTTGAACAGGCAAGAACAATTGTTGACTTATACACTGGTGTCTCCTTCACTTCATCCTACTAGACGCGGCGTAATATATAGGTAGATATATTCAAAAATCATTAAGAACAAACTGTTGGCATGAGTCCTTGTTCGGTGTTTCGACGTGCTTTGTTGACATCAGAATTATTTTAAGCGAGAGTGCTGTTGTGGGGCTTGTTCTCTCAAAGAAGGCAATCCAAAATTCTGGACAATTACAAGCCATGGGCCTGTAGTTTAATAAGGAGCCTTTGCCGAAAAGCAAAGCAATCAAATTCATCGGTGATACCGGCACTGGGTTGCATCGGTTAATGGCACTGTGATCTAATCCGCGATCCCACTGTGATAGCATGATGTAAAACTAAGCTCAACGCGTTTAGAAACGAAATTATTGTGTGCCAAGAAGAGTCTATCGTCAAAACGAAGTGATGCTGATTCACTGAGACGTTGCGACATCACAAACCACAAACACTCTCTCTTCATCGCCTGCACCCAAGTGCCAAACACGTGATTGCCATGCCTCCTGAACAGCTCACATCTGCCTTACTTATGACTCCATCCTGCGAAGGTGAAGCAGAGGCATTTGTACTATTGATCACTTCTAATTTTCATATCTTTGATTCGCATTCGACACGCGTCTGGGATAACACCTCAGCAACTCAAAAAACGGGGCACGCAAGCAGGTAAATTGAGTTGGTGATATGTATCGGACACGGTAGCAAACAGGTGCTCTCAATCGTCTAATGTTTTCTTTTGACTGTATCAAAAGAAAGTCACTATGAATCATTTCAGATTGGATATAAATAACAATTGTTTGATGAAGTGTAGACGATATGCTGGCGTTTGAAGAGAGTGACGCTGGGCATGTGGGCTCAGGACCTGAGCCTTAGGTCGACTAGAAGTTGGTGGTGAATACAAAGAGGTAGACCCTGGAAGCACATCTCGTGATCCCATAGCCAACTTGATGTTTTTGATCACAAGAGAGAGAGAGAGCTTTGGTGAAATTTCACAGGTGATCAGGCTGTAAAACAAAGTATTCTTTCTTATCAAAATGATTCTTGTGTAACGAAGGTAGCAAATTCCATATATACGGAAAAAAATTTGATGAGGAAAGGTATTAAGACGGAGTCTGACAAAGCGAGCGAGTATGTGTCGAAAATGAAGGAGTTTGCGATTTCGGTGACTGATCCGTGGGTCTCAAAAGAGGACGATTGGTGGCTTTTATTGGTTTTGTTTTGGTTGCATGAATTTTGGGGTTCGAATTTCCTTTTCTACAGATTAGAACTTCGTACATCGATAGTTTCTTGTTGTGAATTATAACGCCATCAGGACGAGAACGGAAATGCCACTAGATGTTGTGGGAAAGGCGGAACAGGTAAACCTTTTTCTTATTGGGTCGATTATATAATATCGTATTTATAGTCATGCTAATATTTTACGGAGACGCACCACACCTGACCGCATCGACAATCTGCCACACACCGCTCCGTCCCGCAGTAAATCAAGGCAGCAACAGCATCTAACGTTCGGCTTGGGATTGATAGTGCTGGACAATTCAACTTTCTCCAAACTTTCGTCACGAATCATGGCTGACTCCTGTTGTATCTGCGGCGTGGTCTTAGCTGCTCAAGACAGCGACTCCCCTCTATGGTGTAAAGATATCCGGGGGAGTGAGTTACTCTACAGCAATAGACGTGAGGGTGTTAACTGTCTCTACATAGTATGTCAGTTTAAATGTCAACACGTTCTTAGCGATCAAGGCTCTATCGACGACGATGCGATTCCTTTAAACTTACCCATTCCTGGACATGGATTCGAGCGATTTCGCCGCCGCCGTACTGATAATCCAGGAGAAATGGATACTGCCGGCGACTTTTGCTACCCATTCCACACGGCTTGCTGGACGCTGCTTCAAGGCAATTCCGACGGCGAGATTACTGATAACAATATCCAAACTTTATTCAATGTCTTCGAAAGTCTTCATTACGACAAAACTTCGCGTTCTCTAAGATGGGTGCACAAATATTACTTCGAGGATATTTTTGACTTCAAAGAGGAGGAGGTTCGAGCACGACTCAAGAAGCGCCGTTCTTTACCTTGCTCACTACCACCATTAACCATCATAGGGAATCGTCCTAGCCAACTGTCACTACTGCCGCTAGAGATTTTCGACTCAATTCTGTGCTATCTTTCCTTTCGGGATGCGCAGTCCGTTATAAGAACCTGCCGAGCTTTCTATGATAGATTTGGCGGAAGTACTCTCGATATAGGATACCTATTCTGGGAATCCATGTTCTGGGGTCGCGGCGAAACTGCTTTTGCAAGATCGCTCCGGCCAGAGGAAAGATACTCTTGGAAACATTGGTTCTTTATAATCAAGTCAGAGGCGAAGGCCGGCCCGAACAGGATGAGCTTACAAAATCGAAAGAGGATTTGGAAACTTTGCGCCGATTTAATCGCCCTAGTCCGCACCATTGAGGAACCTTACCGCGCCCGATATGGCAGTGTCACATCACGTTGCGATCGGGCACCTGCTTCCGTTGTAAATTGCTTGGCTTTAAGTTATAGCATTGACGGCTGTCGAGAACTGACAGAGATATATGTGCCTTTTAGCGCGTCTCAAGGTTATTCAGTTCGTGCTGTAGCACCACATTATATTATCATATCAAATCGGAGATTGATTTCTGGCCTTACTTTCCTATTCGACAACGGCCAACCTGTCAATGCAGGTTATATCAGCAGATCTGTGAATCAAGCCGACTCCATACTTTCTCCCACATGTTTATGGTTGGCTTTCAGCCGATCCGGACTCGAGGCAGTTGAACTGGACACGTATCCACGATCTCACCACAGTTATGATCCCAGCTCCCAGCTCGCAGTTGCGAGATGGCCGTTAGGACACCTCAAAGGAATCTGGCTCGGCCTCGATGTAAGCCCTCTCATTCTTATTTGAATGGTTTATGCCTGACGCCGCTCTTCTAGGCTATGCGCATCGTAAGAATTGGTCTAGACACGACTGAACACCCAAATTTTGACACCATCTCGTGGTCACATCCCTACCCTGAAATGCCCCCCACTATTTACGAAGGTGATATTGCGGCTTTACATGAGGTGCAGAGAGGATCATTCGCTCCAGTTTCGACGCTATGCATCGCACCTGCAACGGCCAACTTATCGGGCTGAAAGTGTATAGCGCTCTAGGATCATCTGCTGGCGTCACTGGAATTGGATTCCTTTATGATGAAGGCGTAGAAGACACTCTGGGTTCCGCAGACAATGCCTCATTGGCCTTTTTCCTTGATGGGGAAAGGCTGATCAAAGTTACAGCGTACAGGAGCGGTTCTTTAATTTGTCATCTAGAGGTCAGTCCTTCATTTAAGCCATCTTTCATACTTGAGTACACATGGGCAGTAACCAGATCAGTTTACCACAGCTTCCCATAGGACGAGCAGACGTCTGCCTCAGTTGCAGGTGGATTCCCCTGCATCATTGGAGTGCATCGATTATGTGGCATCGAAGAGTGGTTATATCGCTGGACTCTGTGGCTGTTTTGCGGTCCGTCCACCTTGATCCATCATTCGATTATGGGACCCAGTAGCTGATCTCAATTGCAGGATGACAGCTTAACTGCCTTGGGGTCATTGCAACCACTACGGCGCTCATTTCCCAGTCACTCTGGTTAGCCCCACACAATCCTGCGGTCGAGTCACATTTGGAAAGTCGTCTCCCAGAGATGCCCCTTGGCGGTATCAAAAACCATGGTGAGCACCGAACTTGTGTACAACTGAACAAGAAATATTGGTCCGTTCAGGTCTCTATCAACCCGGTCACATCGACGAAGCACAGGCGCGCCGGCCAAGTCACTGGCCTCCTATTTCGCTCGAGCGACGGTAGATCTGACCTGCTCGGCCAATGGACAGGGGCTGGTGATACTTATGTTCTCGAGGAAAACGATCAGATTTTGGCACTGGAGTTCACAACACGCAAACCTAAGTTGTTAGCGCGGCCTGGATTATTACAAGTCGAAGGTACAACTCTTATCACAAATCTGAAGAGAGTCAACTGGGGCCCAAGAAGACCACGAGAACTCGCGGGCAAAGGTCACAGTCAGGAACAGATGGTAGAGATCAGATGGGACTTTAGTGCTATCTTTGACCGACATCGGCACATTTGGGCATAAATAGGAAATTGGTACCGCTTCCTTCCAAGGAAAGAGAAAAGGTTCATGACTGTCTCCACTGCAAAATTCAAGCAACTAATCACTGCCTCCCTCAAACCCAGTGTCAAATTCTTGTATGTTGCATGCCTCGCTCTTCTAAAGGCTGAGTGAGGAGAGGTTTATATAATTTTGCTTTTAAATGCAAGCAACTTATTAATATTATATTATTAAAAACCTTTATTTAGAAAAGGAAATAGAAAAACCTTCTCTGCCTGAGACGGGACATCTCTAATTACGCCTCCAGCATCTGGATGAACAACGAAGCTATCGTGAACATTGTCACACAGAGTCCGAATATTTCCACCTTCCAGCGGGCCATAAATGGTCGTTTTGAGGAGGGCTTCTTAGGAATCCAATCTGCTGGCCACTTCACCAACTGATGTACGTATCCTCTCTCACCCCTCTGTTTACATCCATCATGAACCCCAACTGACCGAGTTCTCCCTTCTCAGGACCTCTTCTCCTCGTCCGTATACCCCGCATTCTGGTTGCGCCACACGATGTTGGCCGTGGATGGCTCGTCTGGCAGACGTTGCACCCAGGAAAGGGGTACACGGAGCTGTACGGGACGAAGACGTTGTTCAACAACCCGCCCTCGCCGAACGCCGTGTTGGCCGTTATACAGAATCTTGGGTTCAATGCCAGGCCCCCTGCGCTGGGGTGTCTGGTGAATACTATAAATGGCCCGCTCTGCCATATCTATACTTAGACGATTTCCAAAAGGACTAGTAATTTTCGAGCTGAAAAATGGTTTCTTTTTTATTTGTTTAAAAATAGTCTAATTACTTTCCGTCTTTTATAGCCTAAGAGTAATAAAATGCCCAAAGTCAGAATTAATATTTGTTCTTTCTTTCTCTAGCTCCGTTACATTTTGTGGACCTGAGTAGCGGCCGCTTTTCTATTCTATTACAATGATCTATAGCAGTTCTACCACACCCGAATTAACACAACGCCATCTAAATGCCAAGTCTCTCCTATTATTCTAACGTCCAACAAATTCCTCGTTTTGACATCTTCGCACTACACGTACACGGCCTTACGCTTTTGATTGAGATTAGAGTTCCATCCTCGATAATAAACACCCTCAACTAAGGTTCCATAGTCGACATCTCCACCGTATCCGGGAGATCTACGATAGCTGGCGAAAAGAACAAATCCCCAGAGATTGTTCCACGAATGGTATAGGCTGAAGTAACCATCCAGAATAGAATAACTATAACCGTGAATACCTATGTGCAATTTAGCCTCAAGGTCTCCTTCCAAGTCGTGAACCCAAACTTACAGTTCCAAGAACATCAAAGAACCTCGACGGCATTTCCTGTCCCAACGTGATAGTTGAGCCAGTGAAGACGCCTGTAGCAAACACGATACTCCACCAACCCATGTTGAACGGAGATTTTGACCTGCTGAATGAAGCCAAGGCCCAGAATAGCCACGCAAGTCCAAATCCCCACATCAGAAGACCAGTTAAGAAGCCGAAGACATGCACAATCTGCCCAGCAGAGGGTATAATTGTGTTTGTTGCCGGGAAGACGGTCAATGCAACTTCGCCGATCTTCATGATCCCAAACCCTCCTTCGCCGAGTGGACCCAGGGGGAGGAAAACCGAGGAAATGACCGCTGGCGGAGGAAGCTTGTGCATTGTCAAACGATGGTAATAGAGTACTAATGTGAAAAGTGCAAGTGGTACTCCAATTCCCCAGAGGATGTAGCTGACTATCAAAGTCCAGAGAGCATGTGTAGGATTCGGTAAGACGCCTGCGACTGTACCGCCTGTTGCTGCTGCGATAACTACCCCCACGATGGGGAGCAGCCAGAAAGTTGTCACAGAAGCGATGTCGGTTTTGTGAACAGACATACTGAATACTGCTATTAGCCATCGATGCAAATAGAATTTAGGATAATCAGTGACATACAGCATGTATGGGAGGTAGAAACAGATTGCCACCGACAACACAATCTCGATCCACCATAAGGTCCAAGCCAGAGTTACTGCCCAAGAGCCCCAGGCCGGAACGCAAACGTTTACGATCATTTGGATTAGTATTCCAAGACCCATAGGACAGGTTCCCAGGAACAACGATTCCGTAGGGTGATTTAACATGGCGGACCAAATTTCGGGGTATAATAGGTACCGCAAAGCTGAAATCAAGCAGAAGAGAACAAACAATATAAGATCAAAAACAAAGATTATGATCGACAACTCGTACAGCCACTTTCCGTTGTATGGCAGTCTGAAAAGCAGAACGGCGATGATGCCAGTTCCCATAGTTATCGCGAACCATCTGCAGTAAGAAATCAGAGATCGGTCCGGCTTAGAACGGATAAAAGGGGAACTCACGATGGCGTAAAGTTGCGAACTATTCTTCGAGACCTTGACTTGATGGTAGCTGGAAGGGGTTTCGCCGGGCTGGGTCGCTGCGGCTCCTGTGTAATCGAAGTGCTCATATTGTGTTTGGATGCTTTGAATGCTAGCAGATGGCGGGTTTCTCTTCGACGATTTTCGACTCGATATATATACAGACAACGACCGGAGATACATCACCTTTCATCAGTGCAATAGCAGCCGCATTGGTCCAAGCCATGGTGCTTAGAGCATCCAGATTGGAAATCAGCAAGGCAACGAAAGGATGTTGGCGGGAGTGCCTGGGCTGAAATTTGTGTGGTAGCACACAGATCCAGGGGTTCGCCCACTACCGGATCCAACCACACATCACCCCTGCACCACACACATCACCCCCCTGCACCACACATCACCTCCCTGCACCACACCCACATCCACACACCCCCAAGCCTTCTCCCATTACTCATCCCCACACATCATTCCTCGTTCGTCGTCACTCCGTCGGATTATTTCCGGACTTTCCAGGGTCCCCGCTGGAAACCATCGGCACGAAGGTGCTTGTTCGAAGTCGGAGCGACTACTTACGAAATAGTTATTAAATCGGTCTTCAGGGTGGAATTAGGTGCGGGGCTCGGGCCTCCAAGTTCAATCCAGTTCTGCTTTGGGCACCCGCAGCAGGACGCCTATACGATTGGCTTTCGACGATGGTGGCCACCTCTGACATCTCGGCAGAAGTTGTTTTATCAACCGCGAACGTATCTGAATTGTGGAGGATATCGTCACTTAGTCTCTACGTCACCAGCATCCGAAACTTGTCGAATGAGCTGGTCGAAGGACTGAGATTTCTGCCGACAAAGAGACACTCCAGATTGGCAATTGTTCCAAGCTCTCTATTCACGACCGCAGTTTCTGTCAAGAGTAAACGTCATATTCGCAGGCTCATACTCAGCTGCGCTCTGCAAAACATTTTGGCTCCCTACCAATCCAGGGAAGACAATTACAATCAACAATACAGCCCAAATAGCACCCCTATCCATATTCCCTATCCAGCAAATCCTCATCTGCTACCAAAATAGCTCCTACAACGCCATAAATTACCACACCGGCTCCGTTATTTACGCGACAGCCTGCTCACTCCGGAGCGCTTCGCCGCTGGCTTCCTGACCTACCTCCAGACATTTGTGCCAACACCGCGCATAGAAATGAACCCAGTAGCCCCACTCTTCAGCTTCTCCAGTGGTCCAAGATCCCTCTCTACCTCATCGCTAGTCTCTGCTTTTATATCTCCTGTCCCAACTGAAACCTCAATGCTGAGCGACGACTTCCTCGACCTCAACCCTGAAATTCGCGACTTGGGCCCCGATGGCTGGACCGTTCTCGTATCGGGGAACTACTGGGGTATATGGTTGCCGGCTCGTAGAAAAACAAGAATAACTCAGAACTAAAAGATATGAACGAAAAATCGTTGTATCTCCGCTATGCGCTAGTTCGTGCGCGCAAACAAGTGGTCAATGTTGATGATCAACCCTTGGGTTCGCTTGGTCCGGATGAGCTGCAGTTTGTTGGACCGAAAGAATACCTTGCTATTATGGCGCCAGAAATTGATCCCAAACTTGACGACCAAAGATTGGAGGAAGCAGTTATGTGCATAACTCAACGGCTGGAACCCGGAACATTACCAACGCGTATTAGGCGTTGTCAGTTCTGTACCACAGTGAGGCCGCGGGTATACTTGCTAAATGTCTAAGAGGTGCTAAGCAAGTTCACAAGAGCTTGTGTGATACCATGGAGGGCAATCCCGAAACTGTGCTCTCTTTCCAACTTATATTTCTACTGATTGTAGCACTAACTAGTACGTCTCAGGCCCGCAGTGGTATCCTAAACTTCTACAGCAGAAAAGTGGAAGTGCGCCATGACGTGAGTCACGTGAAAATTCCTTAATCCGGATCAAAGGCGGTCTTCTGAGTTTTTGGCCACGCCCTTGGCAAATCACAGTTGCTTTCCGTTTTCAGTTGTCCAGCAAGACTTCACAGTCACGTTTCATATTTATCAACTTGTGTCGAGGTCACATCATAATTTTCACCAATGTTACGCTACACAGCCACCATGTACTTTGGGCATCTGCGCGCCATATGTTTGAATCACAACTCGGGAGAGGAGCAAGTTTCCAGATCCTCAACCACATCGCGAAGATTGGCAAGTTGCGACGGTGAAGGTACTGCACGAAGCCAAGCCGTTCCCTGGAGAGCAGACATTACTCCATCCAACAGCGCTGTATTGTCCAAAGACCGAGCCATCACCGCCACCACCGCCAGCTTGATATTCTGCATGGGAGTTGCCGGGCCAGAATAAACGTCGAGATATTGGTCGTCCTGGCCATTGATTGGTCCACTCACGATCGAGTAGAGCCACCGCAAGTTCCGTCACCGTTCTTGGCGACGCCGTCATTGCTCCAGCAAGAGCTCACACTGCTAAAGCTAATGCAGCAAGTTCCAGTATTGATCCTTAAGTCAGCGAAAGCAGTCGCGATTAGAAGCGCGAGGACCGTGACCTGCTTGAGGGAAAGAAGCATCATGGCTATCAAGAAGGGTTCTCGTGAATATGGCGTTGTACGCCCCTAATTACATGAAATAGCCATCCCATTTTCCGGCCTGGCGATATGTTGGTAGTTTTGTTTGGTTACTGCTGAACTGGCCTCCTATTGCCGCACTTCAAATTTATTTGACAAGCCTTCATGAACGAGTGGAGTGGAAGCCAGTGGAAGCAGTTGATCACGCGAAGCGAGCTGGATTTGAAGGAACGCAGGTTGGGATGTGTTAATTAGAGAGACTCTGGAATAGATGTGTGTATGATCTTGTATACTGGTAAGGCAAGTCGTGGGCGGAGCGGGTGCGTTCACGATTGCGGTCGGGTAATCAGGGGAAATAACCACACCCATGGCTTCTAAAAGTCTACGAGTGCCAATCTTGAGACGCTATGAGACTCCTATTGCTAGCAGAATTAAAAGTGACTAACCCAAAACAGCTATTACAGCGAATGCGACATGGAACAAAAAGGCCTCACCGATTGTTGATCCGAGGTACTCCCAATTGTTGGTGATCCCTGCAACTCATGAGCTCATCCGTCCCACGTAAGAGGTTTCTTACAGCTTCCACCCGTCACTCACTGCTAGCGGAATTCAATCACACTAACCCAAAACGGCTATTACAAGGAATGCGATGTGCAACAAAAAGCCTGAGCTTATGACCAAAGCATTTATTTTGCCAACGATTGGCTCATGTATTAAGCGAGGAAATAAATCGGAATAAAAAGGGTTCTTGGTGATATTGATGACTTTACTAGTTACACTATAAAGAAGTCTAGTTGCTAGCCGTCTTTAAACAGGCTAACCAGAAACAGCTATTACAAGAAATGCGATGTGCAACAAAAACTTTTGGTTCAGTTCATGCTATGGGTTTGCTAATAATTGGCTTCTCCTTTAACCGAAGAAGTCAATCCGGACCAGCAGGGGTCATAACAATCTTAATAGCTCCTACGCTATGAGAATATTAATTGCTAGCGGAACTTCAGGGGACTAACCCGAATCGGCTATTACAATAATACGATGTGCAACAAACATTCTCAGCACTAATATTGCCAGTGATTGGCTTACTTATCCTTCAACCCGAACTTTGAAGAGAAACTAAGAAAGGGTCGTTATAATGCTTGTATCCCTCACTAACGACGCTATGACAACGCTAGCTGCTAGCTTATATCAACAAACTAGCCCAAAACGGCTATTACAAGAAATGCGATGTGCAACAAAAATGCTCTCAGTACAAACTTGGCCAATAATTGGTTTACTTATCCTTCAACCCAAACCTCTAAAGAAAATAAGGAGGGGGTCGTTGTAATATGTGTATCCGTCCCCAAAGACGCTATGAAAACGCTAGCTGCTAGCTCATATTAATAAAATTACCCAAAACGGCTATTACAAGAATTGCGATGTGCAACAAAACTTCTGTGGCTACGGTCGCTCGCCAGTTGCTCACCTTTGCTTGAAATTCATGACTTCATGCGGGGCCAGCGGTGAATGCCATCACGATGATGGGTTCTGCCGATCACATCATGAAAATTTTCTTTGCTGGTGACTCATGGGATCAGCGATCGCAAACTGCCATACTGGTGGCATCGCAGTCTTGATCTTTGGATCCAACCTGGGGGTGATGTTGTAACCGGTTGAAGAATGCCTAGCATGTCAATGTCAATGTCAATGTCAACAAAGAGACGCAGTCAAGGCAGTACGTACAAGCAGGAACGATGACCTGGATTGCATTTCGCCCTCAACACGCCAAGCTCATCGCATAACATAAAATCCAAGATGCTGGTACGCACTTGAAGCGGGCTGAAGGTTTTGGAGGGCAAGTGATCAAGTAGGGAACGCAGAGTGGAGGATCTCGCACAGAGAGAACCTCGAGGCAGCCGATGGCATAGAATACGGCATCCGTGGGTACTGCTCGGCACTGCGATATTAAACAGACCCGACTGGTCTTTCCTTCCTTGCCTGCCCAGGTCCTCTGTGGCTAATGGTGGATGTAGCTGGAAGAAAGAGTCCTGGAAATATCCACGTGCCTGGAGGAAAGCCATGCGACGGCAAAGAGAACTCTGGACCTTGATTCCTGTCCCAGATCTGTATTGCCAAGTACTGCAGAACACGACCGCATGACATCTGCTGCAAGAAACTCAGATGCCTCCAAAACGTTATTTGATGATTGCAAAAGTTACTACGGAAGGACCGACAAAGGGGCTGCCTACTCTTCCGTCGGTCCTTCTTCATTTCAGTACACACACACCCACGCTGCCTGCTGAAGCCACACGCTGAAAACCCCCGTCTTGAGTGGCCTCCAGCGGTCCAGTGTACCTAAGTATTCAACCTGAGCTCATACAGGGCCAACGTAGAGCCTAGCAATATCCTCAACTGCGCTATGAGGACTTGTCTGCTAGCGCATCTCATGTGAATCTAACTCAAAACAGCTATTACAAAAATGCGTCATGCAACAAAATTGAGAACAGCGGGATATCTCGGGACTGTAAGCCCTGGCCCTTGTTGTGCCAGTGGTCTTCTTGCAAGCCCATGAGCTCACGTCCCGCAAGGAACGTTACCACGAAACTTCCACGACTTTCTACCCTCGGTCACTACAACAGCCCAGGCCACCAGCACGGCCTTTGAATGTCTTTTCGGGTACCCATCGGCCATTACGATTCGCAGCAGAATGATATATTGTGGTAGCCTCTGCTGGCAGGGCGGTGTCGAGCGGCATTTGCGACGTGCAACAGAGCTAACAAAACCACAGATGGCCCCAAATTCGGAACATGTCGGCCTTGGAGATGTGCGACAGAGTTTATGTTCAGTTCAGGCAGATGGGCAAGCAATGGCAATGATGTAATGAGAAGCTAAGAAGTACACCCCCATCGAAGCTCCGAGATGTCACCCAATCCACAACCCACGGCGGTTGCAGGCACATGACCCGACTTCCGTAAAGTTCAATGTGCGAAACGGAATTGAAAGGATATAAAGGAGAGCGAGTACGTATCGCCAAAGGCTTAGATCTCGGGATTGGTAAATTATTAGCGCCATCAATGTAGGGTATTGAATTAAGATTTGCAACAAAGAGGTCGCTCTTTCTCCGCATGTCATAAGCTACATCCTTATCAAGCTTCTGGTGGAAGCGACAAAGCCCGGATGACGATATTGCTCCTCCAGTTCTAGCGGACGAGAGCATCGCAGGATCACCAACCTCAAAGAGCTTCATTCAAGTGAACAAGAAAGGTATAATAACCCAGAAGATGGCAAATATGGATAACGCGACGCAGAAATTATGACTGGAATTTAAGTTTTTGTAAGTAGATTACGATAATAAAATATCTGGACTTGCGAGGGAAATGAGGTGGTCTTCTAGAGCCACCACTTCGCTTCGAACATGGGGAGCAACAACAGGAGCAAAATAAATAGCAGATAGATGGTAAGGATAAACAACGAGCCTTGGATATATCTGCAAGTGAGCAAAAGAATCATCCATTCAAGCAAAAAATTATGGCAGAAGGCTGGACTGGGAGACACTGCTTCCATGATCACGTGTCCTCAACCTCGAATCGAAGCTGAGGTTCACAAGCCCACTTCTAAGAAACATTTCTGTAGCAATACGATGAAAAAGTGGGAAACAGGAGTCTATTTATGCACACTTTCATCTAAAAGCGGATGACATATTTACCTAACTCTTCTTGTACAAAGCTCCACCCGTACCAGCCTACTTTGCGTCAGTGACATTACGATTTCTTGTGCATGACGGTAGCAGCAGCCTTCCAAGTCAGCATTTGTAAAAGCAAAAAGGAGAGATAGGATCATACCTGGTGATTGGGGAAGATCAAAGAATCGGCGAGGACGACATTCTCCCTCCGTCCAGCAGCAAAAACGACGACTTCGGCGATATCTTCTGGTGTTAGAGGTTCGCAGCCACTAGTTTTGTTAGTCTTGATCCAGCAGATAACCAGGGTAGAGATATTCTTACGCATAAACAGCATCAGCCTTCGACTTATCGCCATAAAACCTGACAACGGAAAATTCCTACACCCCATTAGCAATTACCCCACTTACCCCTCCCTCCCCAATGTATCAAAACTCACAGTCTCAACCTGACCTGGATCAATCTCAATGATCCTAATGCGTGTAGCAATCAACTCTCTCCTTAAACTGTCTGTAAAACTTCGAATGGCTGCCTTGGTTGCACAGTAAATGCTGCCTCCCTGGTATGGTTCCCGGCCAGCAATACTGCCAATATTGATGATATCACCCGCACCTCCATCAGCCCTCCTCTTGAAGATCGGGAGAATGGCTTGTGTCATGTTGATCAGACCAGTGACGTTTGTCGCGAACATGATGTTGATATCCTCTTCAGCGATCTCAGGGGCTTTGGCTACGCCTTTGACTAATCCACTGCTTGATGTCAACACACAGAATCAAATAGTGCCAGGCCACGGCGTAAATGTAGACTCACGCATTATTCACCAACACATCAATCTCCCTCCACTCCTCTGGCAGATTCCCCACAAAGCTCCTGACTTCCTCGGGGTTGCTGACATCCAACTTAAACGCCAGAACCTTGACGCCCTCGCCAACATCCTTCTCAATCTCCGCCTTGACCTCCTTCAACGTATCGATTCTCCTTGCCGTCAAGATCAACCGCAGATTCTTAGGTGCTGTCCGGGCGAATTCCACAGCTGTAGCACGGCCGATACCAGAAGATGCACCAGTGATAACGATTGTTTTGCCTTCGAGGCGCTTGCTCATTGCTGCAGATGCCATAGTTCTGCGGAGGAGGGGTTGTTTGGAAACGAAGCTTTGTTGGGTCGCACTTCGCAGCGAAGAGAGTGTGCGGAGGAATTGAGAGTTTATGCGAGGGAGGGGCATACGGGTTGGTATTTGTAGGAGGAATTGGATCGAGGGCGAGATGTGGATTGGTGGAGGGAAGTGGTTGTTGACTCAGAGGGATTGTTGTTGCAGGACTTGGAGCTCTCCATGTCCGAAAACCCCCACTTCTGCCGAGAAACGGCATCGCGTCATCGGAGCCGAGCCGAGCGAGCTGCCCCCCCCCCCCCCCCCCCCCCCCCTTCGAGCAAGCGAGAAAGGGGTAGCGATGTTTTGATGAACCGATGAACGGCCTTTTCGGGATATGGCATTTAACAGCCAGACGGATTAATTTCTACCTATGTGCAGCTATTATACAAGACTTATCTTTTTAGATTATAGTTTACTTTGCTATTCTCAGTCTTGATTCTTCCTCTGCAGCAGTCCTCGACCCGGCGCATTCAAGCCTTCCGAAATCTCTCCGGATAAAAATCCGAAGAACAATACAAAGACAAACAGCATTCAATCCAAGACTTCCACCACCCTTCCGAGATCCACGACCTCTTCCCATAATTTCCTCCCTCCAGGTTCACAAGCACTTTGCAACCACAAGAATCCCTCGAGCACTCTTTCCACGTCACTCCACTCTGACACCCCCGTTCTCCTGGCAAACGCCACAAGCTGTCCAACATACCAACACCTCTCAGGCTTATCCAAAGCCGCTATACCTCCCATAATCAAAAGCCATAGATACAAATCTGCAAGCACTGCACCAAAGCACTCTATGCGCGACATCTCGATTTCAGCCTGGAGTTTCTGGACCAATTCTTGAAAGAGATGATATGTATTTGGAATCGGGAAGATGACAGCGATAGCATATATGATACTTGCAAGCCGGCACGCCTCGTAGACAAATGGGAATTGGGCCTCAGGTAACTCGGCGGCTGTCGGGAGATTTAGTATACGTTGCTGGACAGCTGTTCTTGTTCGTGAGATGGCGCTTAGATCAAGTCCTACGGGCTGGCCTTCGACGTAGTGCTGGATAGCCTGTGTTATGGCGCCGGCTGCTTCGAAGACGGATAGCATATCGACAGTGATGCCGTATTCTAGATATGGTATGAATCCGCTGCTGATCTTCTGAACCGGGAGACGTGGGGGCACTACAGCCCAACGTAGAACGTAGTTGATCCACTCGTCGGCCTGTTTTAACGGGGGCAGTGATGGTTTCGATAGGTTGCGAGTTGATGATACGACATCACCCCTGCGATAAATCAGCTTTAGACATTCTTGATGATACGTTGGAGCCAAAATCGAGGAACCTACCCGACGATAATCTCAGCCAGTCCATATAATTCCAAACTCTCCAACCCACCTCTCAAAGAAAGCAATTCCATAACTGCAGCCAAATGTTCCGGCACATGGGTAAAATTTCCATAGACATTTAACCACTGCGCCTTCCTCAACGGCGAATTGAATGGACTGCTCTTTGCGCGACTCATATTCATCGTCTCATGGCTGGCCAAGATGAGGATAGCAAGGATAATCTCATCCCGTGAAGCAGCTGTTTGGGGGTCTTTGAGCACTTCATTCAGGGTTTGGATGACGGTCAGTTTATGTGAGAGTGCTACTTGGGAGTCAGGGTATATTTTCTCGTGGCGGAGGAAGTCGAGATGGATGGAACCTGCGAAAGCGAGGGCGTGGAAAAGGAGGGGGTGTTTGAGACCGGAGGAGAACCAGGCACGGCAGAGTGAGCTCTCAGCTTTGGAGCCATCGGATATCAAACCCGGGAGGAGATACGTGATAGCTGTGTTTTGATTAGTATGAGCTCAGCTTGAGATCTGCATGGACGGTCGAGAAGGGAATGTTAAGAACACTTACAGTGGTCCACTACCTCATGTACTCGGAAACCTGCCCCAGGGTAACAGGAGAATGGATCAACTCTTCCTGCACCTAGCATGTTTATTGGACTAAGTGCAGCGACGGAGCCCCTCTTATACCTCCTGGTCAGTGACCGTGAGCCTTTCTTAACTCGCTGGCTGCTCTCCAGCAGCATTTCGGGACGAGCATCATCCCTGTGAGCACCACAGTACAAGCAGTACGGCTCCTCCACATCCCCTGGCATCAAAGCCCCTCTCCCCAGAGAAGAATTCGAGGGCTCAAATACATCTTCAAAGGAATCAAGCTCCGGGGCCTGTGATTCAACCCTTGAGCCCCGTGGATGTTGGGCGGAGAACCCGGGTGTGGGGGTATCAAATGTCTCTTGAATCCATGTCACACCTCCCTTGCCTATACTCCTCCCGTCTTCATCTATACCTCTAGACCTCTCACCTTTCAACTCCCCAACTCTACTCGAACTCGACGCATCCCCACTCTTTGGCACAGGAATAACTTGCGTGGCACCCCCTAACCGCCCGCGTGGGACAGCTTTTCGTCTATCAGTAAGCACATGTTTCCTAATATGGGAGCGAATGTCTTTCCGATTGCCTAGCTTCTTGCCAGCCTTGGGCGTAGCAGACTCGTTGACAAATAAAAACGTATGCTCCACACAGGGCTTGTACTCTGATGGTGTCTTGACATACAGCACGGGTGGGTTCCCTGGCTCGCCAAACATTTCTCGGGTTCGCTTCGTCTCAGTGGTATGGGTGAGGTGGGGGTTTAATGTAGCCTAGACCGAGGTGAGAGTTGCTGTTGTCCGTGTTGGGCTGTCAGATGAGACTGCTGTCCTGATTAGGTAGGGAGATCGCTGATCCGGAGCCGGATAAGTAGGTATGCATCTATGTGGACAGTGTCTTGGATATAAATTTGGGGTCGACGGTTGTCGTGATTATTAAGGGCATATTACCTGCATGAGGGCTGACGGTGTCATGTGATGGCTGGCCTATCAGAGATCGGCCAGCTTTGTGGTTGCCAGCAGAAAGACCGAGAAATTCCATGACTTAGGGTGGTTTAGAGCCATTTTATTGCGGGCTTTTGTTGTGTTGGAGTTCCGGACGTCTAGGAAAGTTGCGCGTCGAGGAAACTGTCCACAGCGGCTGAGAAAGAGACTCATGCTATTTAGACAGATTTCGTGTTGATGTCCTCCACAAACTGCAGCACTTTGATGTAGAACTCCCACTTGCAAGTCGAAAGTTCACCAGCTGGGCCCTCGCCGAGGAAAAGCTCTTGGTCGCTAAGCTGTTGCACATGGACTCGGAGGAAAGTGGAATATTTCCATCCTCGCAGCTAAAAGGGGCCAAATGCTGGAGGAATATCAAGGCCGTCATCTTCACTATCCAACCCTGCTAGTGGGCCATCATCCAGTCGCTTTTCAAGGCGAATGAACACCGTTGATACTGCCGCAAGAGAATAAAATGCCTTCAAAAGTCAGCTAGTGCCGTCAAAAAAGCAACTGCAACAACTTACAGCCCCAACGAAAAACGGCATCGCCATCCAGAAAGGGGGTAGCTGTAGCGAAGCAGCAAATATCTGCTGTATGGAGGGATCTCCAACCGCGTGGCCAAGGCTCTCAAGAACCACAATAGCTGCATACAATGTTGCTTTTGCATCGTCGGCGATCCAGTATGAGACTAGAGACAGAGCAGAGACTCTACTCCCAAACCCTGCTGCAAAGATAAATACACCTTCGCGAACAATGTCAGCAAATCAAAGGGTCGTACCTATAGGAAGAGGAGGGAAGCGTACCGATAGGAAGAAGCTGACTGGTTTGAGCGAATCCAATAGCGAGACATCCAACACACATCAGGGTGACGCTAGTTCGAGCCAGAAACAGATCTATGACACTGGGCTGCACGTTATGTTTCAGGCGGACATATGCTGTGAATTGAGGGACCAGAAACAGGAACGAGAATATGTTAACGATGGCCGTCTCAGTATAGAACGTAGCCCCTGTAGATATCTTCAACCCGAATCGAACGGAGGCATATTGGATCAAGATGTTTAGCATCGCATATCGGAAGATACCGACGAGGAACACAGGGGTGGTGAGGAGTATGTTTCGATTCGATAATGCAGACAAAAGACCTTGGACTGATGTACTGTCAGGTGATGTTGCGGGCGAAGTTGACGAGGTATCGGTTTCAGTTGCTGGCGAAGATTTGGGGGGAATCTGAGTAGCTGACGCATCCGACTTTCCAGGATCCGGCATAGCCGTCAAAAGCACGAGGCAGAGAATGATAGAGCACATTGCCAAGCCACATGGTATCCACGGTGAAAAGTCCAAAGTAACGGAGGCAACAAAAGACGATATCAGCTCGGCAACGTAGAAGGCGGAGAAGATATAATAGAACGCATGGCTCCTGAGATTGAGGTTAGCGGAGACTGACTAGGAATTTCTGTTCGAGTACCTTCTGTCTGAGGGGATCGATTCTGATGCCATAGCCCACATGAAGGCGGATGCTGAGTTCAACCCTCCGCCGAACAGGAGGATTGCTGATGAGAACCACACCAGCCTGAGAGGAAACTTCCGCGGGAAGGCACCTTGCCAAGACGTCAGCACAACTCGAGGAAAAGGGGTAGCAGTATGCCATCTCATTAACGTACAAACAATAAATATCTCACTCAGTGACCCTGCGACACCAAGTAATGACACGGCCATGATCTTTCTCCTCCCGTGATGATCTCCCAACTTCCCAATCGGAATCGCAACAAGCAGCACTAAAACATATCAGTGAACTATCAAATAGGAGAGCGATATTCCGTACCTGGAATAGTATCAAACATAGATTTCCATCCTCTGATCGTAGCAAGAGGTCTTTGAATGTCCGGGATCCTGCACATTGCTTCCGGTACCCCCGCCATCCGGAAAGCCATAATGGGAAACGCACAACGAGTTCTCAAATAGGCGAATTAGAGGTGCAACCAAGATAATCTCAGCGAAAGCTAATAGGAAATGAATTGCCATGAAATAGACCACGAGTGTTGATAGCGGTCTTGCTGCTTCGAGGACGGTGCTTCGGCCACCATTCCTGGGGTTGCCCCTTTCGTCGGATCGTGATCTGAGGAGGGGTTCTTGTTCCAGATTGGCATTTGCACCACTGCACCCATTTGAGCTAGACATCGAGTTCGATCTCAATTGAATCCGTCAGAGAAAGATTGGAAGCGTGAAGTTAGGAAACAAAGGTGGGACATGTCTTGGTTGACAAGAGAGGGCACTCACCGCTCGGCAAAATCAACGCGTCGCGTCATCCCTCAAGAATCAGGACACGGGAACAACAATAGCATGTTTGGAAAGGCAGGCACGCAATATATGCGCCTCTTACGTCTGTGGTAAGATCATATAAGTATGAGTTACAAATTCTCTTTGCTACCGAAAGATATCATCCTTTAATAACCGCCCCCATAACCTGGACCACCATCCATGTTCCTTGCATCTATGCATGACATTATTGACATTTGACTATCCCTCGACCTTGCAAGAGTCAGATCTGCCAACAGGAGAATGAATCTGATTACCACGTAAGTGTAACCTCCGGAAGAAGTATCCTCTTCTTAGATCCCTCAGCAGCTAATCGGGAGCAACGAATCACAGCCCTTCGTTCAGACAGCAGAAAATCGTTCTTCACAATCCTCAACCTTGCAGACTCCGGCACGAACCCGCCGACCATACCCTTCTCCTCTTCGAACATAACCCAAGAAGCCACCGTCGCGGCCATCAAACTATCCCACAACCCCTCCCTCCTCGGATGCTTGACTAGAAGAGATATTGCTCGTCTTCGCACCTCAGGATCTCGACAGCGGAGTGATACAACGAAGAGAGCAAGGACGCAATGACTTCCGAATACAAAAGTAGCTTGGCCAGGTCTTATGTTTGGGTCGTGATCCAACACGTCTTCGAGAAGGCCAACAAGTGTGCTACACTCGGGCAGATATATGTCGGAATATGTTTCGTCTGCTTCAGCAGGGGAAAACAGGAACCGAGAGGGTATATATCTCGCCATCAGCACTGTTGCGCCAAGGTATTCCCTGCACCCCCTTTTCGTTTGCGAGGCATTAAATATCGGCTTGAACGCATGATACCATTCGCTCATTGTCTGGAAGTAGCAATCAAGCTCCAAAGCCACTTCGCGGCTGGTGTTCAAGTCTGAACACTCATCAGCATCGAGTGTGGCAATATAGGGGTAGCGTTGAGTCTGGACAGTTGAGTGCCATTGCTGCACCCTTCGGACGATCACGTCCAAATATACTCGTGCTTCCTTGATCGTTTCGAATCTTGGTGGGATATCGGGGTACTTCTTGCTCAGGAACCGACCTGTATGCCCATCCTCGAACGCCATAGCCTGGAAATCAAGAAGGATGAAAGTGCTGACAAGGTCCTCGTCCAAAAAGGTGTAGTCTTTGGACATGAGCTTTATAGTCGACAGGTCATCGTCTTGTACTTTACATTTGAATGGCCACTTGAACAGGATATCAACTCCAGTGCGAATTTGAGTCAGGGCTATTTCTTGGTTCCCGAGGTAGCTCTCGAAGCATACGGTAAGGAGGGATGCTATCAGCGAGTTCTGGAATCGCGACTCTGCTCCTTCTCCAGGAATCCCCTTCATCAGCTGAAGAGATTTTCCGTACTGTTGCAAGGCGAACAAATGATGCATGCTCCCGTCGTCGTCTGGTTTTTCAACAGTCGGACATTGGTTTTTCCACAGCTGCGACATATTCAGGGATTTATGCAGGGCCCCAATCGCTCTAGGTTAAGGAGAGGAAGTTAGCTCTGGGTTGGAAATGGTTACTGAGCATAATTCTGGATCTGTCCAGAAAAGAATTGCTCACGTACACAACAGCATGCCAGACATAACTCTCCCGGTGGCATGCCTGCAAAATCAAACGGTTCCACACATCGGATTCAAAGTATCCTGTCAATTCTGACGCTGTCCTCGACTCGAAGACCCGAAAATAGCGATGCTCATCTTCTGATCTTGGGCTTGGTAAGGGTGGTACGAATAGCCGAAGACTAAATTCATCTCTCGTACCTGAGCCTGCAGAGGCTAGGGTCAATGGGAGAATCTTCCGGGTTATTCTCTGCGGTGGAGCTTTCTTCTGTGTAGGAAGATACTTGCATGGCCCTATTCAACGGACCGCCGCCAGTTAACATTTGCCAGATCGGGAATATTTTCAAAATTAAACGAGGGGCATCTCCCAAAAACAAAATGAATTTCCATACACGGCAGAGAAAATGATGAATTTGATGAATACCTACGGTTGGCCTTCTCGCAACGTTTACAAATCGGTTTTTCTTCATCGCACTTGATCCGTCGAGTCCTGACGACATCAGATCCCAATATAGTGAATGGAGCGGGGTTCTTACTTGCCTAAGACATGTTAGTATTCGCCAGGTTGAAATTTCCGTTCGACTCACAAGTAGCACATCCTGACTTGGTCTTGATCAAGAAAGTGTCAGCATGGTTCAATTCTCCACGTGCTTGGAGGTGAGACTTGTTGCGCCTCGGACAATTACCGACCTTTGGCCTTCCTTCACGAGATTTCTTCTCGCCTGGTCTCATCCTTCCACGAAGTGTGAATGCCAAAGAAATGAATAGTTCACAGCTAGACTTGCACGATTGAATGATCGGAGTTCGACACAGTGGGGTTGGTGATGTATTGACGCGCTAGAACCTAGTGCTTGTAGCGTCTATTGTGCCGCACTCCCGCCGCCATTTTGGCGTTAGTGCTGACAGATATCGACATGCAAAGTTTCAACTCGACCGATTGGCCTTTGCTACGAGGATTGTCCAATGAGATATGATGTACTGGGATGAAGATACTTAGAGTTCTGGGGCATGCCAATGAGAGCTGTCGGATAACGTAAGCCTGGATCATGGCAGCGTGGATGGCCAAGGGTTTTTGGGACTTTTTCGAATTTCACCCTCTCTTGAACTTTAACTTCATTTTCTTTTTGCACTGCATTTATTTGTATATACATATAAACCACAGTCCTCAGAATAAGGTACAGTCACGTACAATGGTCAATCCCGGATCAGCATGCTTACCACCTTGCAGTGACCCAAGAGTCAAGGTCGACATCTGCTGTTGTTCAGTTTGATTGAAACGGCCAGCCGCTGGCAAGGAACTTCAAAATCCGCTACTAGACTGGTCTTATCGACTCAATAGTCGCTGTTCAACAAATTCGAAAGTATTGGAAGTACTAGACAGAAATCCCCAATTGCTTTCTCCATGATACAGCCTGACAGCATTCAATATCCGCGATGTCGATCCAGCCAGCCATGAATACTACCAGCTCGCATCATCCCGTGGAGGGATTTTCTACACATTACCGCTCTTCTCTGAACGCCATACTCTTTGTTGCTGCATCGCTTGCAGCTCTCTACGTGGCAAAGGTCATCAACCACCGACGAGAATTTCGACATCTTGTAGGTTGAACTGCCAAGTATCACTGAAATGCTTTATTGACCTAATTCCCCAGCATGGCCCATTACCTTCCCCTCCCTTTAGCATGTGGTTTGGAACAATTCCAGGTATCGCGGGCTTATACAAAAACAGTCCTAGCGATACTCATCCGATGACCACGATGACTGTTCTTTGGCGCAAATACAACCTGGGAAATTTGTACTTCCTCGACAATTGGCCTGCGTCTGATTGGCGCCAGCTTGTTATCAATGATCCAGTAAATACTAGCTCAAATCATCGATTCAAGCAATCAATGCTATTTACTGACATGTCTCATCTAGGCCGTCGCAGCGCAAGCTGTCCAGCAAAACAATCTACACAAATACCACAAGTATCCCGACTATGTCGGGCACGTGGTCGGTAAGACTAGCATGTTGACCACGGAAGATCAAGAATGGAAGAAGACCCGCGCACTCTTCAACCCAGGTTTCGCAGCAGGACATCTCATGACTCTCGTCCCTGGTATCGTGGACGACACAACCATCTTTATCAAAGTCCTCAACAAGCTGGCAGACTCGGGAGAGATAAAACCTCTGGATGATGCACTTGCACGTCTGACTATAGATATCATGGGCCACGTTGTTCTAGATCATGATTTGAACTCACAGACGAGTGAGAATGAAATGGTCAATGGCTTCAGAGGATCGGTCAGGTGGTCGCCGGCCACAGTGACGACCCATCCCTTCCAGAATCTAAACCCGATTACTCCAATAGCCCATTGGTATTATACCCGCATCACAGACAACTACATCAAGAAAGTCATCAAGCAGCGACTAGCTCTTCGGCCGCCAGAGAATTGTGCCTCAGTGAAGAAGTCTGGCCGTAGACCTGCCATTGACCTAGCAGTCGACGAATTTCTCGTTGCTGGCGATGATGGCAAAGCGGGCCTTGTAGATGCTAGATTCTTACAAGTTGCCACCGATCAGATGAAGACATTCCTCTTCGCTGGCCATGACACCTCTTCGTCGACACTCTGCTACATATACCACGAGCTGAACACGCACCCCGAAGCACTAGCGAAAGTCCGTCAGGAACACGACGATGTCTTTGGCCCCTCCGCCAATGCCGCTGAAGCCATCAAGAGAAAGCCAGCTTTGCTGAACGAGATCCCGTTCACTCTGGCCGTCATCAAAGGTACCCTCACTCCGTCCCGTCCTAAAATCCACACTTAAAAACAAAAATACCATCAGCTAACAACCCACCACAGAGGTCCTCCGCCTCTATCCACCAGCCTCCACCGCCCGCGAAGGGAGCAAATCCGTCTCTTTAACCACAAACGGCACAACCTACAGCACAGAAAAGACCATGGTTTGGATAAACCTGCACACGATCCACAGGCGAGCAGACCTCTTTCCCGAGCCGGACTCTTTCATTCCTGAACGCTTCCTGCCTGCACCCAACAACTACCCCGCGCAGAAAGAGATCGTGAAGGACTCCTGGCGTCCATTCGAGAAGGGCCCCAGGGGATGCATTGGTCAGGAACTGGCGGTCCTTGAGATGAAAATTATTATGGTCATGACGTCGAGGGATTTTGATATCAGTTCCGCATATGAGGAGTGGGATCGGATGTTGGGCAGGGAGAAGCCAGGTGAGATGTTGGATGGGAGGAGGGGAATGTTTGGTGAGTGGCCATGCTAGAGATGTCCCGTATATGCTAACTGTGGGCTTCAGGAACACGTGCGTATCAGCAGGTGAGGACTACTGCTAAGCCATCAGATGACATGCCTGCCAGAGTCAAGAGACGGGTGGTATAAAATCTAGCTGTAGGGAGATTGTGACGGAGGTGAGATGTAAACCACATGATACCTACATACATTAAAATTCGGTAATACTTGGAAATCGAACATTGTTAGAAGCCATAGAACCAGTCGCCTGCGTGTATCTTGATATCTGTCCAGCTTATCCATTCAATCGCAGATGCTTAGTACGACAGGCCGGTGAATAGCCAGAAGCTTTCTTCTGGTAAAGGACAGTGACGGCTAGCCATTACTGTTACAGGGAATCTTTGCTGAGACATGTTCCGTGGTCAGTCGTTCATCGGTCACTCTGTAGGCGCACCCTGTGATGTGATGAAGGGACCCCTACCTAGCAGCTCCCAGCAACCGAAAGAGGTATCTCTACTCCTTGGCACGGCCATGTGATGATGCACAGTTCTCATTTCCACAGTATCTGTGGCTACACAGAAGACGTTGCGCCATGAGAGTTCGTGATACTGTCTACGTCCAGCACAAATGATTGTGGGGGATCGGGCTGACGACGCTTCAATGGATTTCACGTCAAACATTAATAACGTGAAAGACTGATCAGGATGAACGCAATTCAATTACTTAGCCTTGGCACTAGCCCGCTAGGCTTTCAACTAGAGTGGGTTTGAGGAATGGATACGAGGGGCAAGAAAACAAACGCATCCATGACGTGGTGAAATAAATGGTGTGCCCGAGCAAGCACACTTTGTATTACAACACACCAAAGCAAGAAATATTCCGGAATTACTTAAACTTCTGGATCGACCATAAAAAAGAGAGCCTCTCAATATCCCCAAAAACATCATACACGAGCACGAATACTGCAGCTCGACCTACCGTAAACTCGAAATGGCGTCCTTCAATCAACAGCAGAATGGCCCAATGATAGTTGCAGTCATCGGAGCTTCCAGGGGAATAGGAAAAGAGCTGGTAAAGCAATTGGCGGGAATGAAAGATACTCGAGTGATCGCCTCGACTCGATCGCCGCAGAGAGACTTGGAGGGATCAAATGTGAAGTTGATCACATTGGACATCACAGACGACGAATCCGTCACAGTGGCAGCAAAGAACATCCCTGAGCTAGATCTCCTCATCGTCAATGCAGCCATGGGCTGCAATGACACTCTTCTCGGCATCACATCCGATGACCTGGTCTCACACCTGAACACCAACGTAGTTGGACCGAACCGAGTTATCAAGGCATTCCTTCCGGCTCTGCTCGCGGCCACGATGAGGAAAATCATCGTCATTTCGTCTACTTCGGGATCCAACGAGCTTCAAAGAGGCTCCCATGTTGGCTTCAACGGCCCCTATGCGGTGTCCAAGGCTGCTCTGAACATGCTTGCTGTGCAGTACCACATGAGCTCCAGGACCAGGGCTTCACCGTTATTCCGATCCATCCAGGATGGGTTGTAACTGACATGGGGAATATCGCTGGCTCGGGTGGAATGAGGGTGGAGGAGTCTGTAGAGGCGATGCTGAAGGTGATTGCAGATCTAAAGGTGGAAGACAGTGGGAGGTTCTTCAAGTTCGATGGAACCATCATGCCATGGTAGAGGGGGCTGGTTTTTTAGACAGACATCAATGATAGTTCAATGTGATGTCTCTATTGCATGCACTTGCAAGCTGTCCGTCGATCTTATCCTTGTGATTCTCATCATTGTGTCCAGGCCCAGGGACGTCCCCAGGCCAATGACCATTTCTGTAACCCAGGCGTTGTGCTCCAAAGTTCCACAGATCCTTTGTCGCCGTCTTCTCCCACCCTCCATGCCAAATAATACCAGTAACCACTCGGTGGGAGAGCCAGCGCGAGTTGTCCAGTTTCGCTTCCCTGCGAGACAGATGCTCTCGAGCTCATGACTCCTCGGATGTGACCTGCCCTCCTAACCCTCCTAACATGCCTGGATATTTGGCAATGAATTGCCCTCCCGCAGATCAATCTCTCAGCATCTAGGCTATGCTCTAGTATTCTACCGTAGACATTTCGAAGGTAGGAGACATTCTACCATAGCTCTCAATATATGCCCAACTCTGTCCGGACCAGTTCAAGTACGACTTTGAACGCATCATTCGTCACCCCGCAGATGCTAGCGGAGCGATAGTCCGGCAGAAACCCAATGTCTATTGTATTCATCGCCCACTACCCCATCACTCTCGTTCAGTGTTATGCTGCTTCAATCAATCGATTCGCGAACCGCCCCAATCATCGTGCCCGAAGCCCTCCCTTCTCATGGTCCAATTTGATCGCGCAGGTTCGGTATTGTTCGAATAACGGTGGGATCTTGGTGCATATCTGGTGGTATTCGGAATAAAGCTTGCCTGGTAACTGTAAGCGATTGTGGCTGATGATGTTGATGTTGATGTTGCTGTTGGGTGATGCTCTGGTCGCTCGGCTTGGATTGGGTTTGGAGTTCGTACCAAAAGTCAGCAGCGTAAATTCGCTTCCTCTGCTGCCTTCCAACAACAACAACTCCCAGCCACGACATCCAGTATTCCGGCCTCATAGTTGGAACAGCATTTCGATGTGTTTGTATTTCAAAGCATGATATCTAATTGCTATAGGCCGACCTTGGAGAAGTCTCGACGGTATCTTTTGATCAATACCAGAAATGACCCTGTTCGAGGTAGAAGATTAAGCTGTCGCAATTGGGGATTATCTATACGCGTGCCGCTCTTCATTAGACTCCAATCTCTCGTATCCTATAATTTGCTACTATGGTTGATTTCGAATCAAAATACACTGCTTCGAGTTGGACTAACAGCTGGGCAAGACGGATGTTTGGGACTTCGGGGATTTGGTCAAAAGTCTCCTCCCTGGCGTAACAATGCATGATAGAAGTAGACACGTTAACGTCTAACCCCACCCTTCCGGCCACCTCGCTTAATTGCAACCCTCTTTATTTAAGACCTAATAACTTTACTTAGCGTCAACTTTAATACAAGATATTATAGAATCTAATTCTCCTCCTAATTCTGGTTTTACAGGTGTAATTTAACGTTCTCCAGCTACAATTTGAGCCTCTTTAATAACACGTATTATAACAAACTTAGAATTTGGACTTGTCTAAACCTTCCTCTTTTTCTTTAGCCTTAAGTACTCTAATCTCTCTTCTAACTCTTTAATTTTTATATTTGCCTTTCCTAATTCGTATTCCTTTTCGTCGATTCCTTTTATAACCTTCTTAAAAAGTAAACGTTACGTTAGAAGTTAGTCATATAATCTACTAGCCAAATTACGAATCTGTAAGTATAAATCTTTCCGTACCTTTAGAGTCTATAACTTAATTAAAGTATTAAAAACCTTCAGAGGTTGTATTAGCGTCTCGTGAGGCTTTAGGAGCGCTAGATTTGTCGATTTATTACTGTTTTCTAATAGTAAAGGGCTTATCAACGGCTTAACGACAGATACTGGCCATAAACCTGTAGTCCTCCACCCTAATTTAATATTTAAGGGTGTAATACTCTCTTGACATGCCTTTTGATAGTAAATAAAAAAGTTGCGCTTACTAATTAGTGTAGAATCAATTAAAGAACTCAACTTTTGCAGCTCTTTCCGGTATGTACGCTTAAGTGACGAGAAAACCGTCAAATCAAGAGGTTATAAGACGTGTAACGTATGTGCCAGTAAGAATAAGAGATATATATTATACTTAAGGCACTTCTAAAGGAATTCTATTGTCTCGTGGCTCCTATGGCCGTCTAGAATGAGGAGTCTTACTAAATAATCACGTAGTTAAGTCTAAGGGATAAACACCTTCTCTAGCCACTCTAAAGCCGTGGCATTAGTCGTCCACCCATTTTCGGTTACTATAAAGTGCTAATTATCAAATAGATCTAATTAAGACGAAAACCACTGTTATTATACTAATTTCCCCTTATATACTACAGCTAGATCTATCGAAGCTCCGATTACTAAGATACACTTAAGAATTGTCGTTCAACCACGAGAACCTAGCTATTTCCCTTATATTATACGTGTTTCGGCACTCCCTATAATATATCTATTAAGACTATAACCTTTTATAATACCTGTCTCGTTTATATTCCATCGTTAGCTGGCTAGAATAGCTTTAATTGCCGGAATTTATAGTTTTTAAAACTAAGGCCTAATAACTTTAAATCGAGCGCAATTAACTCGTACAGAATTAACAGGGATTTGCTTTTTAGTCTTAAGAGCAGGATTACGAGCCAAAAATCGTGTAATCTAGTGTCTTCCGAGTGGTTTGTAATCTCCTTAAAGAACTAGAAGCCTCTCCGCAAAAAGCCGAATCTATACGTGCGTAACTCTATGGCCAAGAGCCTCTTGATTTAGTACCTAATCAGTTAATCGTTTCTCTACTACCGTAGGTAGTCTTTGCAAGTAGCTAGCACCCTCTTGACGTGACTGAGTCGTTGTGTTACGATCTTGAAAGGTACTCCTTAGAACACCTCACTCAAGCGATGCCTTTCGTATAGATTTGCTATTTACTACTTCCTCCAAAGCAGATTTGATGTTATATTCAGTGTATTTAGGCTTTATAATGTGAACAATTCGTACTCTAAATTTCAAAAAAAAACGATTAGAGAATAAAATAATTATTAATTATTAAAGTAAAGTAATATAAGTAGCGGTGAGGTTAAGCGAGGTGGCCGGAAGGGGGGGGTGGCCGGAAGGGTGGGGTTAGACGTTACCCAGGCCTTTCATTCGTTGCCAGCATCTTATTATGGAACATCGCCATATCCAGACTTTTTTTTCTTCTTCAGCAACAACATCAACCCGCTCTCAAATCCTTGATTTCCAGTTGAGCCTTAGTGTCTTTGATAGTCCATTTTAGTACCCGTGAGAAGTTTGAGAAGTGTTCTGCTAGCCTGTGAAAGGCAAACTTGGTACACCCGGAGACAGCCCCCTCACTTGGAACGCCATGCTGGGAGCGACGTTCAGGAGTCATTGCTCCTTTCTTTTCCCTTCCCAGAAGCAAGCTTGCTTGTGGCGTCATGGTGCATTTCAAGTAGCTTTTGTTGAACCCGATAGACACCAATCTCCTGTGCAAGCCCATAGTTTTGACGTTTGGCCTTTGTTCCCTGATTATACGAGTCTGATGGTAGCCTTTTGCTGTTTCGGGGGTTGTGAACAAGGCCACTGGTGGATTCAGGTGCATGATTTAATGCAGTTTGAGGGGGAACTTCAGGCGTATTACCAGCCGATTCGTGTGTTGAAGATTCTGCCTCTGCATCCTTTCCTTTATCTTTCCCGTCATGGACACTTGAAGCTAATACTTCATTCCTGAGTGGATGATGTGGTTTCGTCAGATGCGCGCGTGTAGGTGCTTTGAGTCGAGGTTCTTCTCCAAGCCGTTTGTCATGAAGTTTTTCTCTTCTAGAATTACTAGCTGTAAGAGGGCTTGCTATTCTTACAGAATCTGAGAGTACGGGCGAATCGCTGGGGACTCGTTCAGTCTGCTGACTGCTAGGACCAGGGCAACCTGATGGGCCAGGAGATGAGGGTTTGCTGGTAGGTGACTGCGTTGACTCTGGCCCATACTTCTCCCGCTCGGATTGTATCTTCCGTATGAACTTTTCCTTTTTCACTTTGTGGTCAAAACGCTCTTTTGCTTGTCGAATTTCTCTACCCCGTCGGTGCTTGTACAATACCTTCTCCACGGCATCCCACTGTTGAAGTTCCACAATCAACGCGTGATGTACCATGAAAGTCTCGAGTCCTAACTCTCTAATGCTCTTCGCCCTTAACCGCTCTTTGGTATCCGCTTCCATCTCCTGTGTAGGCTCTCCTCCTTGCTTCTCAGCGCCTCCAAGGTGTACGTTGACTAGCATCGATATAAAGACCAAGGTCTCTAACAAAGCCTGCGATTTGACTGTCCGCGAGTTGTTGGTGACCACTACTCTGAAAGTGCTGAGGGCTTGGATATTCCATATGCGAGCATGTTTGTCTTCGGGTTGGCAGATCGCGAGGAGGAGCATATAGATGGCCTTGTAGTAGTCTGGTAGCAGGTCTTCCTTGCTTTTCAACAGCGCGTCAACTTGCTGAGCGCAGCGAGGATGCTGTTCTGTCTGGTATAAGTGGGCAAGCTATATTCTACATCAGCTTGTGCCTTTGAAGGTAGGGAAGACTTACCTCTGGGAATTGGCTTGCATGGACTGACCACAAGATTGTCTGGTCCGGGGCTTGCATATCACGTTCCCATGGAGGATATTCCGATGCAGACATGGTGGTATTTGTGTTTTTCAAAAGCGAATGTTCAATAATGTAAATATCTGTGAACCCTTAAAACTATCGACGATGACGATGACGATGCTAGAAGTTAAAAGTTGCTCAAATCTAGTAGTGTGGTTTTGCTAGGGAAGGAACACGGTTCCAGAGATGTGACTGCTACCTTTTGGGCTTTCCCCGCCAGCTGGAAATCAGCATTCGATTTGGGGCCACGATGGAAAGAGCTACTCATTCAGAGATCCCTTCTACATGTCCATCCGGGCTGCTACCATGTTGTAAGTTTTATATCTCGTGGCTCTAGACACAATGCAGCCTAAACATTTTGCATCCGTCGATTCTCGAATTAACCTAGGTCCAAACACTGGAATTAAGAGGGACAATACCTCTGTGGCTAGACATAATAGTCATTGTTTGGTCTGAAGAGCTTTGGTGTGAACGAATATAGACATCACCCACTGCAGAAGCATTATTTTCGACTAGCTTCTTGAACGGGGACTTTATTGGAAGGAAGTCTGCTGGAAACTTTAAGAACATATGAGCAAAGTAATAATAAAGATGAGCACCTATCTATCTCACTTTGCGACCGAGATATGGTAATAGTTGGAGTGTCAAATTCCATCTAATCTGCGTAGTCGCCTTTAAATTCCACAGCTCTGCAACTTCCCTGTTCCGTTCTCAAAGGGCTTTTCCCAAGCTCCATACCGTGAAACTATCGGTATAATCCCAACTAGGAGAGCCAAGTCAATCAGTGACCTGAAGTGACACCAGTGGTTTCAAACGTCGCCTCAGGAAGGCAAAGATCTGAAGATTCACAATGGCAGACGAGCATTGCAGAACGAGTCAAAGCCTTGTACCAATGTACCCAAGCCACAAAATGCCCTCTGTTTGCCCCAACACCAATGCAATATTCGAGAACAGAATATGTTCAAAGGACAAGTTATATACCTGGATGGCACTGTCTTCACAAATTGGGAACTCGTATCGAGGACTTGAAAAACCGCCAAGTTACCAGATTTTCTCATGACAGCTGCAGGCCCGCGATTACGACCGAGCGGATTCTCTGAGCAAGTACTCGCTTTATTCAATGGTTTGCAAATAGGGCCATCCAATCCCAGGGAAGGGGAGTTTACTGGTTCGTCAGACAGCCATGTAGTGGAGAGGACCCATTTGCAGACCATTGAATAAAGGGAGTACCTCTCTGCAGACGTACCCACTGCATGTTTTGGAGGCGCGGAAACTGATGTTCCCATCTTTACCCCGATATCAACCAACCGAATTGACTATTGCATCTGAGTGTACTCATGTAACATTTGTGAAGAACTGAACATCCTTCAAGCGCTCGTTACCAAAGTTCGACCTCAACTTTGTGACACTTCTGAACCACTTTATAAGGTTTCTGGGACACAGAAACCTGCAACGACGTCTTTGAACTGGAAGTTGTACGCGATTTGTGCAGACGCAGGAGGCCTCGGCGCATTCTGATCCAGGTGTAATTTTCCGTCTTCCATCCAATATTAATCATGCGTCAGAATTAAGCTTCGTCTTCTCATCGACACTGGTCAAAACGAAGAGCATATGATCGTCCTGCCTCGCTACCGACAGTCATGCAAAATCGGTGGGGTAACGGGACTCATGATCTCGACTGAACGTTTCGATTCATGCCATGAAAGTGTGTTCGTCCAGACTCATAATTCATCTGATATTATACTTTCAGATCCACTTTATGCAAATAAATACCATCCTGGGAGAAAATCTGCGTTTCTGCAGTTTTCTAAGATAAGCTCAAACCTTTTCGAGAAGTCAATCGAACTAAAGTTCGGACTGACAGCGGGACCGCTAAAGGAGATTAATATGGCAACAGGCCTGTGCGAGAGCTTAACTCGAGCTCTTTTCAATAGCTTGCCAGATTACTAGGGCCATGAACGAAAAGAAAAAAAAAATGAGCCGCAAAGAATGAGCACATTTCGCAAGATACAGTCGTTTCGTCAATCGTCTAGAGATTTCCCAAGATTTGCAGGCCGGGTCGCCTCTTCTTCCAACATTGAAGGACGATTAATGATACTAGTGAAGCATGAAAACTTCGGATGGGTGACGACAATGGTGAGAACTGGATTAATGTGGGGTTTCGAGTCTGATATCCCAGTTTGGATGGGTCTCCTTCATCTCGAAGCGCTTCTTGGGTCCGTTCGCTACCCCTGACGATCACGTGTCTGTCTCACAACCAGCCTCTCAGACAATCTCGCCTCGAGAGCTCAAACTCAACGTCCCCTTCGAGACGACATCCGTCCCATGAATTCTCCGTCCATCCGATCTGTTCATCTCAACGGCGCATCCGAGGCTGAAATTCGCAAAGGCACCAGTTGACGACAGGTATGACCTTGACTCTGCAGGTTCTCCTCCGCGCGCATCAATCGCGAGGAGTCCCTCATTCCAGACACTAGGACGTGGTGGGCAAGCCTCCCCTACACCTCCCCTACACCTCCCCTCTCATCCGATGCTTGAGACCGTCTGATACCCGGAGATCCATCTTCCTGGTGTTAGCGGCAGGATCTGATCGGTCTTCTTATTCCGCAGCCCTCGTTCTTGGCCAATGTGCAAGCTGCAGACGCGCCCAAGCAAGAGCCATGCCGCTCAGGGCATGCGGCGATTGGGTCGAGCGGCTGAGAATCGGGAGGAGGAACGGGTGAGAAACGCCATGTTCTCCAGGCATGATCTGCATTGCAGTAATGAGGTTAGTGTTCAGGGTGACAGGAGCAGGATACTATGCTTGGCGCGGGTTTGATCCAGACTTCGCCAACCTCGATGATTCAAGCTATAAGAGGCCTTCGTCCACTCTGCATTGCTGTTTCTTTCCTCATCGCATTATTCAGTCTCTTCCAGTTCACTATACATTCTTTATCTCCCCAGTTCTGTGAACTTCCCCTTCTGACATTCTTTATTGCAATTTTCAACACTCACTTAGGCCGGTCCTTCTTTTAACTGTCTATTTATCAATTCTTTCATCGATCTCTACACGACCGCAATCATGAAGTACGAAACCGCCACCGTTCTCCTCGCCTTCTTCGGCCTTGCCTCTGCTGCTCCCACAAAGATGCGCAGAGAAGTTCCCCAGGAACAATCCCACGCCAAGTTCCTCACTAGTGTCCGCGCCAGCTTGAACCTCGACAACCCAGATGGTATCGTGGACCCAGTTTTCGGCCTTTTGGGCAATGCCGCCGCTGCCGCAGGGGCTGGAAAGATCACCAACTTGGACTGTCTTCACCAGGCCACAGCTGATCGTGCTTTCACTAACGCAAAGGCTGCTGGAGATGTACAGGCTCAAGTCGACGCATTGATTTTCGCTGCTTTGGAGAGAAACACTGGTGCCGTTGGACAGAAGAGCGTCCTTTGCACTGATGCTGCCGTCAACGCAGAGATCCAGGCTCTCACTCAACATCAAGATCCCGCCTCCGAGAATGCTGCAGCCGACAACAAGGCACTTGTTCTTCGCCTCGCTCAAGAAATTGCTGCTATTGGTGGCAACCCACTTGACGCTCTTCTCTCTGGAACTTTCGCTCCAGGACAGGCAAGTCCTCCGCTTGCCATTCCATACCTCACGCTAACTCGTCTAGATCGGTGATCCAACCGCTGCTGGAAATACTTGCGACGACGCCAATGATGCTGAGGGATGCATTTTCACCCAAAACCTTCTCGTCAACGATGCCACCGAGGCTGAAATCCAAGCCGCAGTCGCTGGAGTTGCCGTCGGTGGTGGAGCAGCTGGTAAGATTATCTTCAGATTTCGTTCCCGTTCAACGGCGAGACTAACAGGCAAACAGCTAACGAGACCGCCGCCGTTGGAAATGGTTCTGCCGTCGTCAGTGCCTGCCCTGCTGTCGTCACTGCCACTACTACTGTTGTAAGTCTACCCCGTTTGGTTTCCATGTTTGGGCCGAATCAGAAGGGATGCTAGAAGAGATCCACTGAAAGCCCACAAGGCGATTCGAGACAAGTTCTAATCAAAGGACAGGATGCTGTTGCTGGAGAGACTGCCGCCGCCTCTGCTGTGAGTTCCCACCTCATTTTCTTGCCCACTACCCTTACCCCTATATGGCAATGAGCAAATCCCCTCCACGGCCAACCCAGAAGCCGGAGAACAAATAAGCTGATAAATCGATAGACTGCCGATGCAGCCGAGGCTGTTGCAACTGATGCCGCTACGGATTCTGCTGCTGGATGTAAGCATATCCACTCTAGTTTCGGCAGATCATTGCTGACACTTCACAGCCAACGTCCAAACCTTCTCTGGAGCGCTCGGAGGAGCCGCCCCAGCTGTAATTAAGTCCACCGGTGACCGCCCATTCTCTGTTAACGGTGCAACCTTCGTGAACATCGGTGCTGCTCTCCAAAGATCCTGTACGTCCCCTTTTCTTCCATCTCCCACCAGCCACCAACAGTGAACTAATCAATCCTTTCAGGCGCCATCCAGAACAATGCTTGCGCAGACGCCGCCAACTCAGGAGCTCTTGCTGGTGGTGTCGGACAATGCGGTGAACAAGAAAAGGCATGCAACGCAGCAGCCTCCGCAAAGAAGACCAAGCGTCAAGCACTTGACTTCGGCTCGTGCTCGAACCCTGCTGTCCAGTTCGCTGTCGGACTCGACGGCCGCAAGGAAGCTTCTTTCCAAGCTGTCAACAACGCTGATTTCAACCATGGATCGGCTTTGAACATCAAGGTCATCTCCGACTTCATCTGCCAGCAACTTGCTTCCAAGTGCAAGGCTGACGCCGCAGCTCTCGATGCCTGTGCATCTGCCCAGAGTGCCGCTGGTATGTCTCTTCCTCCCATCTATGTCATGAACCTCAAAACTTACATGTTATCTAGCTGCCGTAACAGGCCAAGCCTCAGCTGATGCCTTCAACGCCGCCCTCGGCGTTTAAATAACCCCTTCTCGCCACGACCAATAACTCCACATTGTCGTCTTGGGCAAGCCGGGCATTGTTTTTTTTTTGCTGCCATTTTGCGGGTACGGGGCGGGGATGAGCAGAGGATGATTGATTCGAATTTATTTTTAGGCATGGGGAGAGAAAGATCATGGAAACCTTTTTATGTATTTTGGAATCTGTGAAGTAGACGAGCCGCGGTGGAATGGCCCGGCCCTTAATGAAAATGGCGTTCGCTGTGTATAGATATGAAGAGTTTGAGTAATGGTCTTGTCCATTTTGTTTCTACTCCTAAGATCCGAGGTGAATATTCCCAATCTTGTGAATTCTACAGCAAACATCTCTCAAGAAACACCGGAATACTTTACTACACGACCACAGACCCCTTTCACATTCTGACATTATCCACGCAATTCTGTTTTCTACCTCATCATTTTGATCATGACTTCAAATATTTCCAACAGAAATCACCCCTACTTCCATTTTCGAGCATAACCACTTTAAAATCCTACTCGCCTACGAGAAACAGCTACTAAACCTTCTACGTCCCATGGCACTACACCAAATAATCAGCCTATAGTGACGTCTCAACTCTCAACTCCTCAATCACAGACCCAAACACACTCCTCAAACACCGTTTTTCAGGCTATTCTCTTCCTATTCAAGCAGTCGTCCCACCCACCCGACCACCAATTTTCCTGCCACAGTCTCTCTCTTGGTAATCTTTTGCGAATCCTGTCACGGCGATGGTGCCTGAGTTCCAAAGTGGCCGGTTGGAGGGCTCGTTGGGGTGAATATCTTGCTTACTGTGGGAATGTCCATTAATATGGCCGTTCGTCATGCGCAGGTTTGTGTTGGTGATATGCTCGGTCATTGGGACACTTGGAGAGTAAAATATCAGCTTACAGCTCTCATTCCAAGTCATCATCTTGTTCTCAGCAAATGGACAGACGTCCTTCCTCCCATCACCCATCTCATCGAAATGAATCTCGACCTCCTCTCCCTCCAAGAACAAATACCAATACACAGCACCGCAAAACAGCCACCGCCCGCAATATTGCCCAGCAACGCCGGAATCATGCTCTTCCAGATGTAGTACCCTACATTGAGAGGTTTCAGTGAGCCGAGGAAGATGGCGAGGGGCATGAAGTACGTGTTTGCTATTACGTGGTCGGTCCCGAGACCCACGAAACACATCACCGGGAACCAGATCGCTACGATTTTGGATATTATTTCGCGGGATGAGATGGCGAGGAAAACGGCCATGCAGACTAGCCAGTTGCCGAGAAGGGTGTTGGATTGATCGATCTTCGGGATATTGGAGGTTGGATGTGAGCCATTGAAGCCCAAGATAACATACAGAGAATACCCTCCAAGAAGATCTGATGCCAACGAGGAGTAATGGCCTTCGATTTCGCAAATCTCAGTGCCTCTGCCTTATATGGATCTGACTTGAACGTCGAACGTCCCACTATCTACCTAAAGCCAGTTTCTATCTCATTAAAAATCAAAGCATAAGTTAGACATATAACCCGTCAAAATAGCTATAAAAGGCAAGGCGCCCGATAAATTCCCAAAGAAGCTCCCAAACCACGTCTTCAACGGGATTACGTCAGTTCAAATCACTTACCCTGAATTCATTGGTCTCAATTCAGAAATGGGAGATCAGAGGGTCGACCAAGGTGTCAGCATAAGGAAGGAGGAACATAGCCGAAGCTTGTGCAAGAGAAGCTTTGTGGAGGTCTTGGCCTACCTCAGGATAATAGCATGCTGCGAATCATATTCCCCGCTATTCACCATCACTAAAATATCCCTGAAATAGTGGTGAGTGATCGAACTTCAGCTTATAGATGACGTATCGATACCCAGGGACAACGGAGAATCAGGAGTGGAACTCTTATCATATTGAGTTTACATTTTGAAGTTGTTGTGCGAAGCAGAGGAGGGATCGAGCGAGTGACTTACGTTCTTGTAAAATCAATACGCTGAATTCAGATGTTGCATGAATTTTCTACCAGTTAACGTCACGGCGAACGATGTCCTTGATCTCCCAACCCGTCCTTCATAGACATCGCCACCGACATCGAAGTCTCCTGGGATGGAGCGTTCCTGCTTTAGTTACCATCTCAGAAGGTCAATACTGCAAATTAATTCCAGAAGGTTCTGGCAAATATGATCAACATACATCCCGGTTGTTGCATCAAGAACACTGCTTTGGTTGCACGATCGAGCTTGCACATCGTTGAATGTTTTCCTCCGCTCACGAGGTCTCTTAAAAATGTCGCAGGTAATAATCGTTAATCATGATATTCGTAAATCTGTCTTCTGTATCTGCTGTTCCCCAAACTATTGTCTACCCGGCAAAATAAAATCAGCAGTTCAATCCATTTCCGCCATCGCAGACCCTCTACTCGCACAACAGCTCCACAGCTCCATATCCCCTAACCGGCGCATTCCCACAGCCAACTTTATTTCCTGCAGCCAACCCATCAAACGCAAATCCATGAAGCTCATTTCCCGGCTTCCACACACAGTCTCCACCCATATGCGCCATAACCGCACATCCAGCGGCCCCAGTCTTAGGTGGTGCAGTCAACACCGCGGTCAGAGCTCCCCCGAATGGCAGGTTGAGGACTGCACATGTTGCCTCCGCGATTGTAACGGTTGTTAAAATACCGGCTGACCCGTCAGTTGGAGGGGTGGCTGTGGCTGATGGGCAGGTGTACGATGAGTAGACTGTGATTTTCGCGGAAGCTGGACCGCCAGGCGCTTTTGCTCGAGCGATGAGAGGAGTGGCGATTGCCGGTGCAATCAGGAGGATAGGAGCGACGATATTCTGTAGATGTGTTCGTCAGTACCAAATATGGGTGAAACGGGAGAAATTTGTTATATACGGTGAGTTGCATCTTGGAGTTTGAAAGACAAGTCTTCCAGGGATGAAGCGTGAAGTTGAGGTTGACTTTGTTGGTAGATTGGAGGGTTCTTAGAATCTGGTGGTATTGCACAATACAACAAGTGAACTGAATGTGATGCTCTGATTGTCTCTCCACAGCCGTCCGAGGGATTATTTTATACCTGACTTTCACATCTTGACATCAAAATCTCCCCCACCGAACCAGGGCCGAGGCTCAGTCTGTCAGGTACAATCTTCCCTTCCAAGACATCACTAAGGTCTCTTCGTCAACATTCAAAGACATTCATGCAGGTGAAATGTACCTAGATATATATACCAGCGCCGATCTTCACCCAGCTGCGTGCCATTCAGCAGTCTCATGGGAACCAGGTGTGATCATGATAGAACGACGTCCTGACAGTGTGCTGTCGCTCTCTCAAATGGACGACTCCAGACACATGCGGGACTTTGACTAGTAGTTATAGCAGAGCACTGGACCTGATTATGTCGCAGTATCACGAGCGAAAACCCACCGTTGTGGATTCTAGTTTGGTGGCGCAATGTCAGGAGCTTAAGCGAGCGGGCTGGCCAGCTGGTTAGGTGAAATGTTGTTGTCTTGACTCTTTCGAGTACCATGAGACTATCACGTATACGGTATTTGCAGCGATAGGTAGTAGTGACCAGGATAATTTGCCCCGATTGCCTTCGATGTTGTTTATCAAGGAAATTGCGAAGCTGGCATGAAGTCTGAGCATCACGTGATACTGCGATCCATCATAGAAGAGCCATCTTTGTGTATCGCTGTCATGTTTCCTATGTTGGCATCATCTTATATTTCTCAAAAGCAAATGGATTAAGAAGTTGATCTTATTACAGCAAAATTTAAATAATGGTTTGAGGAAAGAAGAAAGTTTTACAGCCTCAGTAGGGTTGGATTTGAGAATGACTATACTTGTTTCCCTCAACAACAAACTCTTAACTTGAATTATATGACAAAAGGTGAGAATTCAAAACTAAGTAATGATACTTAGATTACGATTACAAAGAACTTTATTGACGAAGGCACGACTTGCGTAGCGTGAAGCGAGCGTACTTGGCCAAAAAAAACACATCAAAAATAAAAATTGAAATTTGCCGACACTTGTGTGATTCGAACACACGCTCCCGAAGGAAACAGCTTAGCAGGCTCTGAAATCTAATTAGATTATTGCCTCGCACACAGAATCAAAGCAGGAGATGCTCACGTCGCGTTAACCACTATTGAATACTCTCAGTTACTGATCAATGAGGGAGAAGTTGTGAAAGACTAACCTCCGCCAAAGTGCCTGGATGATTGGACGAAAGTGCACTATTTGGTTACATATAGATGCTAATGATCAGGAATTTTCCGGCGAGCTGGATCTGGTGATAGCTTCATTTTGCGGCGAAGAGTCACGGGTCGCTTAATCCACAGGTGAACGGGACCCACCTCGCAAGAGCGACCACTCGTTCGATAGTCCACTTTTCTTTTCTTGCTTGCAGTCAATTAATCGATCTGTTACGCAAAGTGGTTCCCTTTAGTCAAGTTGTGGAGAAATTCCAACATGACCACGAACTATCCCCACCTCCCTTTTCCTAAACGAACCAGTGGATTCGAAAATGTAGATTTGCTGCTGTCACAAGTACGTCCTTCTCCACTCTTAAGAACTGTTGATTTCAAATCAACGGTGTTATATATATATCCATACAAATATCTCACAAGTCAAATTTTCCATCAATTCTCATTTCACAAGTGACATGATAGTGTTCCAACTCAGCCGCCGCGGGACAACAGTCTGGACATTCAAAACGGATACATCGAATACAAGTTTGTATTCACGACACGGGGAAGAAAAGTTTGGAGCAAATTTCATGAAATTTGACAATCTATAGCAACTACAACAACCAGACTATCTCAATTAACATTCCACATTCGGTCGCATCGCTTTCAGGTCCAGGCCCATGGTGAGGCTGCGAATCCGAGAAGGGCACAGTTCACACATGACCTCGAAGCCATGAAACCAAAACCCGAAACTCAAAACTTCAGCTCAAAACTCCTACTTGCGCTCGACGTGAGCGGGTTCGTAAGCCCTCTCGTGGGCGATAGCATCAGCAGTTGTCTCGTGGATGGGCTCCTTGGTGGTGGAAGAGCGAGCCTCCTCATCAGCTAGCTTTGGGGACTCGACGGCGCCAAACAGTGCGTCCATCTTCTCGAGCGAGATACCCTTGGTCTCGGGGATAAAGAACCATACAAAGACAAACATGGAGAAGCAGAAGGATCCGAAGATGAAGTATGTGCCGTATCCTGCCCGTCCAACGTTAACCAACATGCGGGGAACGGCTTGAGCGACGACAAAGTTGAAGAGCCATTGGGTAGCAGCTGCAAGGGCGACGTTCATGGCACGGAGACGGGCTGTGGGGATCTCAGAGACGAGAATCCAGCAGACGGGACCCCAGCCGAATTGGAAGATGGCAGCAAAGAGGAAAATGCCTAGCGCGTATGTCAGGACTTGATGGTTTGATTAAGAGATGGTATTTGAGTACTTACATACGAGGGAGACATATCCGAAAGCAGAGATGGGGGCTCCAGCCTTGGGTGGGTTAGTTCGGACGTAAATGCCAATGATAAACATGCAAATTCCCTGGGCAATGGATGTCCACAGGAGGGAATATCTTCGTCCAAGCGAATCGGCGGCAAAGAGGAGGAAGACGGCACAAGCGACGACCTTGACGACACCGTAGATACCAGTTGCGAAGAGACCAGTGGAAGGACCGACTATACCCAAATTCTTGAAAATCTGGGGAGCGTACTATGAAACAAGAGTGTCAGTACTGCTGGTTCCAGGAAATGCTAACAATGGCAGGGCTTGGGAAAGCATACGTAGTTGATGGCGTTAGTTCCGGTCATTTGTTGACAGACCATGAGTCCGATGGAGATGAGGGCACGCTTTCGGTTACTGGGAATGAGCCACATCTCGCGTTGGAGGTCCATGAAGGAAGCGCCGCCAATCAGACGTCTCTCGTTCTCGAGCTGCTCGTGCATCTCGTCAAGCTCCATGCGGACGTAAGGATGATCGACAGGAAGGTTACGAAGGCGTGTCAAAACGGCAGTTGCTTTTTCCCAGTTATCCTGCTTGGCGAGGAAACGAGGAGACTCATTGCAGAGACCGACACCAACAAGCATGAAAACAGCTGGAAGCATTTGCAATGCCAAAGGAACCTGCCAGATGGAGTCTCCTTTGCTGTGCTGGAGAGAACCGTAGTTGACCCAGAAGGACATCATGATGCCGATTGTAACGTTGAGTTGGTAGATACCAGTCAAGCCACCACGGATGGATCGAGGGGCGTTCTCCGAGACGTAAAGGGGAGTCAACATGGATGCAGCACCGACACCGACACCAGCGAAGAATCTTCCGACGTAAAGAGCAGCGATTTCACCAGAGGATGCGGTCTGGATGACGATACCGAAGATGGCCATCGCAGCTCCACTCATAAGAGATGGCTAGAAACATGTCAGCATCGAAGCAAAAGGGAAAAGTGCTAAGTGGATTTTCTTACTCTTCTTCCCCACTTGTCTGCAATGTAAAAGGCGATCAAGGCACCGAGAAAGCATCCGGCTTGAAGAGTGGAAACAACGTTGCTGACAATGTCGGCAGTCTTCTTCGGGTCTGCAGGCAGTCCAAATGTCTTCTTAAACTGAGGCATAACCTTTGATAGAGGTCAGTTTGGTTTCTTCCAAGACCAACGAACTGCATAGTACTCTGTTTCCAACAGAGCGTCCTCAGATCTCATGGTAAAATGCTCAAGGGGCTTTTGAGGGTTAGCATACCATGATTCCACCGATCGCACCGATATCCCAACCGAAAAGCATACCACCGAAGCAAGCTGAGATGGCTAAAACCCAGACCCTCCATCCGTAGATCTCCTTCGGGTCACTATGAAAGACTGGAGTCAGTATGGAAAATCCGATTCCGGATGACTTGCGTTGACCAACCTCTTCATAGACTCATTCTTGACGATCTTGTTGAGGAAACCCATCCTTGCGGTGCTGTGACTTTCGAGTTCAAGCTGTCGAAGTGTATCTATCTATCTATCCTGTGTGGGTTGTCTGCTCTTCAAGGTGCGCACGAGGAATTGTTGCTGTGCTGGGAAGATGAGAGGGAGCTGGAGACGTCGATATCAGGAGGAGGAGCTCGCTCATATATCAAGACGTTCTATGATAGTTCGCCAGGGAGTATGTCTGCTGCTCCGCGCCACGAGAGATCGGAGAAATCTGTACACTGACAAGTAGACGCTGCCAAGCGCCACTGCGATGTAACTGGCTACCCCGCTCCCCCGCCAAGAGGCCAAGACGCCCCTCCACGGCTCCCCCAGTACACGGCATTTCCCCACGAATTATCCCTCAAATCACAGAAAGCAGCGGCCGGGGGACGTTGGGGTTCAGAGCACCTGTCCAATCGGTTACCTTCTTTAGCATAGCTCATAGCTCAGAATGATCAAGGAAGAGAGATAACGGTGGAGCATCCATCAACAACAACATGATGGATCAGTAACTAATGCACTCTTCCTTGAATATAACTTTAATGAAGAACGAGACACATAGCATTCAAGTGGCATCAGGAGAACGTGCAAGAACATGCAACTGTTCATAGTTGGAAAGTAAACACGCCCAGCCATGAGTTCAAGAGATCTGGACTGCTCGTATCATGATCCAAATATCATACAATTTTTCCCGCAATTCATCAAGTTTTTCCACGAATGACTGTCACCGGCCTGCAGAGTGAGACATCTCACCCCAATTGCAGAGTTGTCCCGTGCTCGGTGTATCTCCCGATAAGATTTTGGCCAAGATATAAAGGTCGAGCCAAGTCCCAGTAAGAGACGCCCACCGCTGCACAGCCAAGACGGACACTGTCGCGCAGAAATTGCGGCTACTTTTCCAGCTGCCCAGACACACAATTCGAGAACCCCGTGTTCGAATCCCTAAGATGTCACACAGGTCAACGTGGAGAAACGTGGAGAAACGAAACAGCCCCGCCAGCAGCCAGGATTTCCTGTTTTGGCCTTTATTGATTTTTAATCCGTCATCTTGGGACACCACCAGCTACCAGCAGCGATAGGGAACGGCATGTCAACCGATTCGGCAAGAATTCTCTCGTATGCATCGACTCAGACCGGAACCCGATCCAAAGGTCGGTGTAACCTTGGAGGCAAACCCCTGACCGAAATGAAATTTGTGGCAGCGCAACGATACACATATCTTCCACCCGCCTCACGGAGTACTTCTGGCCACTCACAGCAATATGGAGGTAGCGACAAGAGAAAACAGACAAGGAATTTCTATTGTGGACCTATGCTTGGAGTTCATAGAGATGAAACTTGAAAATCGACCCCGGCCCAGCCAACGCACGCCTATCTTGGGGACAGAAATTATGGTCAGCTTGGACTGCGGCCACGAAAGGGTGGCCGGAAACGACAATCTCGGAAACGAAGCAGCATTGAATCGTACCTGCAGATACCAAATTTCTTCCACCTCGACTCTTTCGCGATAATGTAAGAATCTTACGAATTTCTCCACATAGGAAAAATCACTTGCAATAAGCCCAAGTGGACCGAGCACTACTATAATTTCTAGCCCCGCGTGCAAGATCAAAGAAGAGTCTGCTGAGATATTAGATAAGGGAGCTGGTGCTGAATCGCCAATAATTCTTCTGAGCAATTTTCCGAAGTCAGCTTACAGCTGCTTAGCAACAGCAACGGAATTACAGCATTTTCCGGGAAACTTTTGGTCCCTTTTCCGATTCCCTTCAATACCCGGTTCCTCAGTCACCGATGCTACGATGCTGTTTGTCCCTATCCGCACCATCATACTTCTCGGATAGTCGTATTGTTATACGATCACGAACTAGCTAATATCCTGCTCTGGATCGAAGTATCTGACGGTCAAGTGAAGGTTAAGGTTACAGATGCGGGGGTGGGGCCGGCCGGAGCTAACATTGTGGAACATGGGGTTCAGTGGGATCTTCCCACAGCTTCGATTGGGCCCAGCTCCTGCAAAAGAGACGGCATCGAAACTTCGTAATTGTTACCGGTGATAGGATTCGGCACTTAAAGGGATTGTGCTAAATAAAACGTCCTAGCGCGCCCCCTGTGGATAAAGCTTTGCTGATGGTCAACAACTAAGCGGGCCTGGCATCTGGAATGGATCTACTCCTCATGAGTAGCGGATCTTGCTATCCTTCTTGGGGCATTATTCCCAGTTATATCACTAGCACTTAAGATCAATTTCTTCATCAGCGTCACGGGAAACCACCCCACCCGATTAAAGAATGGATAGGGCAGCTCTCGATGCATCTTGCGGGAGCTATCCGGAGTTTCAACATCGAGTCGGTCCGCTGGTTGAGCTTTTATGATCGGGAGATGGGTAAGCCTGACACGTAGTTAAACTAGGTGCTGCAGAGCATGGGCGACAGAACACAGCAGATGGCTTGCCTCAAAGTCAAAATAAATACCTAGGAAAGATTTGTTGACCTCTCTGTTCCAGTCATGAAGTCCAGCTGTCCTCCTCCGACAACTATCGTTTTCATTTCAGAGCCAAATCGCATATTTATCGGTCCCGAAGTCTATACCCTGTCCCGAAGTTTCCGAAATGGCATATTCCCTTGCCCGATTATGATCCTAGAACTTCCAAGGCGGAAGCTGCCTCTCAAGCTCTGCAGCTTCCCACAGATTGGTTAGGATACATCGCATTTGAAGCACCAACTTGTACCTCCAGACTACATCCGGAGAAGAGTGCGGTCTTAGCATCACCACAAGCTGTTACGAATTATCCCAAGGTGGCCGGTGGTTATGCCTGCATGTATTGCATTCTGTTGGACATCTCAGGTTCCCTAAGCCTAGCCATCTCCATCGTTAAGCCATTCGACGAGGAGATTTCTGCGGGATTTTCAAGAGGAGTCTGTTCAAAATCGTATCGACGTTCAAACCAAAGGTAGAAAGGGAGGAAGATGATGTAAGAGGAGACATGGCATGAGAAGACTGAATGGGACTCAGAGACAAGGTCATTTTACCGACAAAAGTGCAGATTAGCTGTTACGGGGATACTATTCGGTGTTACTTGCTGATTATCTTTATCCTTGTACAAAGTGGAGGGAAATCAACAATCGATTCAAGCTTTCATGAAACAGACCAAGACTTCCCAGCATCACGAGGCCCCTCCATACTCACAAGGCAGAAAAGCAGGAACACTTTAGTTGAAGGCTTTCATTCTTCTCATTCTCAATTATCGCTCCCCTTCCGACTCTTCCCCAAAAGTCTTCCAATACTCCTCCGGTAAAGGGACTCCCTTGACACCAACCGGTTTCTTCATCTCATCCCACTTCTGCATATCAACAGCATTTTTCTCCCTCCAATCCACCAAAGCATTAAAATCTCTACACTGATGGTTGATACTGAAGTCCGGAAACGGATTATCCTGCGTCTCCATCCATTGCAGCGTGATCAAGTCCGTGTTCGCATTGCACATTATGTTCTGCATCAATATATCCACACAATGTCCGATATGTATTTGCCATAATTTGGAGTATCGAGATCGCGCGTGGTGGCCATGTCCGCCACCATGGCTGTGACCCTGGCTGGCTTCGGATGTTGAGTTCGGGAAGGAGTTGTAGTAGTCTGGGTAAGTGAGTTTCCGGAGTTCGTTCAGACAATGCAACTGATGAAAGACATCTAGATGCCACGTCAGACTGGTGACTCGATTTCAATCAGAGATATATGTGAGGTAATACCGATTTGTGCCATGTATGCATCATCCCCGAATCCCCAATACTCGTTATCGAACTTGGCAGCTGTGGTAGGATCTTTCCCTAATTTTCTCACTTCATCTCCGGAGATCACGATCGTACGGATCAGTTCTAGATCATCCCATATTGCGTCTGCTTCTGGATTTGGATCCTGGCGTGCGATTGAGGGCTCTTTTGGGAGTAGAAGTGTGCCGTTGATTTGCTGCACGAACGTCGGCAGGTCAAATTTGTCAAGAATTGGAGCTGCTGGCATGTAAATATCTTTTCAACTGTCAAGCGTGCTCCACCTACAATAGAATGAGGATTTCCTGAGAATAGTATTCCTCCCGAAATCATGACTTGATAGGAATAAAGTCAAAGAGATGAAAAGTATGACAAGGTTGAATATTGTCCCAGCAATCATGAGCATTGGTGCTTTCTTGGAACTTCGGAAGAGTCCATTACCTCGGATCCCTCGCAAAAATCCAGTGCGCTCTGCCTTTTCAAAATCCTCCGACAGGTCGGAGTCTGATAGAGCACCATATTTTGATAGCCATGGTAAGTTCATTTCGATCTGTAGATTTCTGACATGGCCACCAAAACGTTGACCGCGAACTGTCTCCGAAAAAATATGTATATGAAGATTACCGACATGGAAGGCTGAGAAAGTCACGTCGCTGATCGTCGACATATTTTACCTGCCTCTCTCGGACCAAGCCGCGTATCATAGCTGTGCCCATGCAAGTACGTAGGCATCGAAGCTGTGCTTCGTGGTGGGGGCAGAGCAACCCCACCTTCCTGAAGCAGCTTACTTGTATGTATTGAAGTGGCGGGGGTAACAGTGTATCAGCGCTTCATGCAGATAACCAATAGAGATAGCTGTTTTCCAGCCAGGATGAGGACGGTCGGCTGTGCTTGGAGAATCAGACCACTTCGCATTTGGGATGTTTCAACATCATTCTTTTCGCTTCGCGTGGCATGTTGGGGATATCTACTGAAGCGTTTAGCGCAGCCAAATAAGCCATCTCACCGCCCAGAGATGACTGCCCTATTTGACTGTGTTGACGTATCGAAATTTCCAACTCCATATACAAGGACGCTGGCTTGAGACTACGATACTGTACACCATAAACCACCGTACGTTGTACATCCCCTTGAACGACCTATCGTAAACTATGAATACAGCCGCCGTCACTCCTGTAAAGGAGTCAGATCATAAAAACATGTTCTCGGCCAACAGAAATGTCTTGTCGCGATGTCCACACCACATCCTCAGCTCTCTGTTGCATTCATTGGCTTCAGGCTTCAGGTGCTCGAAGGTCTAGATAGTACGAAAAACGACCTGCCTAAAAGGTTTGCCTTCCTAAAGCGAATAAGTGAGTCGCCCCTGCTAGAACCCTACACTTGGTGTGATAACAAGCTTTATTCGGGAGGTGCTGGTGGAGACGAGTCTTGGCGATGAGGCACAGTTGACATATCTTGCAGAATTTGAGTGCCTGGATACTCGCCACCGAGAACACAACGAGGCAAGAGCTTGAATACAGCAAGAGGACTGGCTGAGATATCAAGCGAGGTCTCTATGATCTTCTTTGTGTGCGTTAGCGGTATCCCTGATGTGGAAGGTCACTTACCTAATTTGGGCATCACCTCGCAACCATTAGGTCGGTGTTTGGATGGTATCTTGATAGTACAGATGCTGGATTGTGATTCGACTGCTCGTGGAGACAAGGTTTGTATCCACGTTTGGAGAAGAAATGTGCAGCAGGTATGCAAGTCCCGCCATGGAGGTGAGTTTCTAACAACCTACGCACCTTGCTGAGAACAATATATAAGTTCTCACCACAACTCAAGAAACCCATACAAAAGCTTGATTAACTAGTCTTCAACCGACTCTTCAACTTTGTCCAACATGCAGCTCACCCAACTAGCTCTCGTTGCAGCCCTGCTGCCGCTCCTCAACGCTACCCCTCTCCCAGCTGAGCAAGGTAAGACATTTCAACTGAGAAATAGAACTCTGCTGACTTGAATGCAGTTGAGAGGTCACCAGAACCCGAGGCTGTTGCTGAGGCAGAGAACCTCTACTTTCGCGGATACAAGATCAACAAGGAGCGTGAAGCTGAAGCCAGTCCAGAGGCTGAGGCTGTGGCGGAGAACTTGTACTTCCGCGGATACAAGATCAACAAGGAGCATGATGCTGAAGCTAGTCCAGAGGCTGAGGCTGTGGCAGAGAAACTCTACTTTCGCGGATACAAGATCAACAAGGAGCGTGAAGCGGCAGCGAGCCCCGAGGCCGAGCCAGAAAACTTGTACTTCAGAGGGTACAAAATCAACAAGGAACGCGAGGCTGAGGCAAACCCTGACGCAGAGCCCGAGGCCGAGGCCAAAGCAGAGAACTTGTATTTCAGAGGCTATAAGATCATCAAGGGGTGAAGTGCTTCTTGATACGGGGGCGGGACTGGCAGCGGGGAGAATTCGGTGGTGATAAGGCTGATGTTGCCTCGATGGCGAATTGAGAGTTTGTGTTTGAAAGCGAGCGGAGTGTTTATGGACAATTAATTGCAAAGGTCGATTGACTCGTCTTCTCAACTTTGATTGGTCCAGTGATATTTTTGACAAATAGCTCTCCAAGATGTCCACCTTTTTTGACACTTTCCTTCGGTCGTGAAGGTTTCTATCTCTCCGGATGAGTTGACTTCTGAGTGTCCAGAAGCTCATCAAAAGGATCTGATGCGTTGCTCAGTAGATGGCCCTCCTCTGAGCCTCCTAATCGTCTTTGTCGTCGTCTAAAGTTCCATACATCATTCAAAACAGCAGCAGTTCGCTTAATCTGACCACAATAGGAGGTCTGCCAAAGCTCAACCAGCTTCTCATTCAGAAAATGCATATCTTTTTCTTGAAGAACATTGTATCCCAGGATCAGAACCGGCCAACAGAAAAAGTCACTGCACAGAGTAGACACCTTGCATAACCGGAGCAGCGTTAGTGCAGTGTCAGAGAGACTTCGTATTCTGGGGTGGTTGATCGGAGCGTTGGGTTCCTGGAGCTTGAAAGTAAGGAGTTGCGTCGATATGATGTAGAGCTTCGTCTCGTTTTCATATGTCAAGTCTTCGTCCTTTAGATCAAGACAGCTCGACGAAGTTTTGTCCAATTCCTCCAGCATTGCTTCGAGGTTGTCATCTTGTCCACGAGCCTCTCTAGCGCGGTCTTCGGGAATATTATCCTGGCCACAAAGACAAGACACTTCGTAGATGAGCTTGAATAGATTACGATGGCGTCCCAGAAGTGGCGAGGCAGAGTATTCCAGATCTCCCGGAAGTAACTTGACACACATAGTTGCCCCTAGTTCATCCCAAGAGAATAGCGGGGCAAGGGCTCTAATCTCAGGGCTCAGGAACGACAGCGTAGCGATTTGATATGCAAATGACTCAGTTGATAGCCGGTGGAAGGGCAGAATTTGAGATGTGCTGGAGTTGTGTGTCGATTTCCTTGATCGCATCCGCATAAGATGAGCGAGTCCTCGAATCATCTCGTCAAAGCTGCGATATTGCGTTTCCGAAGATGGGGAAATACCTCAAACAGAAGCAAGAACACTACAGCTGCTAGAGTAGAATCTTCAGACCCATCTACCTGGCCCTCATCAATGGCCATTTGGAGACTACTGACAGCCTTGCTGTAGTGCATCATTGCCCAGGGACGCAAGTACGGAATCGTCCACGAAGCGTGCGAGGCGGCGTTCGCAAGGAATGCGCTTCTAACCCACTCAGCAGAATTTTGCAAAGTACATAGATATGAAGAATCCTGATAGATTGGGTGGGCGTGAGACCGTATGAGTATGGGGGTAAATGCATTGTGGAAATAGTACAGCAACCAGTCTTCAGTGGCGAAAGTGAAATCCGTTGGCTGTTCAATGGGGAGACTAGACCAACATAGCTCCAGGTCTGTGGCTGGTATGGCGCAGCCTTCAAACTTGCTGAATGAGTTGCTGGAATGTGTCGGAGACTTGGCTCTGGGGTTGGTGGGGTAGACGCAGTCAAAATTCTGTCGACAGCACCCCCCGCAGCGAGGGCGAATTTCGTCACATTTCTTACGCCGTAGACGACACTTGAAGCATCCTGTTTTTGTTCGTAACCGTGGCGGAGGACGACGTCGTTGCATGGCGTGACTCCGAAGTAAAAAGAAGAATGCTCCCAGAGAAGCCGGTCTTGAGAAGGGTGGAGGCGTGGAATAAGCGTGGAATCAGGTGACATGATTTAGGGCCTGATAGCCTCTAGAATAAAACTTATTGTCAAATCAAGTGTACGGGTCTAAGAAGAGGACTCACTTATTCACTTTAAGAAGGTTTGTTTATTAGGAAGGTCGTGAGATCTTAATATCTGATCTTTTAAGTACTTGAACGTTAAGCTAATAAATGTAATAGAGAGCGGAGGATGTGGTGTGGACATCTCCTTTTCCGCAATCTTTGGAATTTATATTATATGCTACATAACTGCTCTATCTCTAACCCTCTCCTCCACCTCCCCCATCTCCTTTGTATAATACTTGGGTACCTCGATAAAAGGGAGTACGCCAGTGTTATCTGGGTTTATATAAGAGGATACGTAATTTAGGCAGTCGTAAAAACGTTGTACATATATCGACGGCTTTAGCATTGGAATATTATTACTACTTAAGAAGTTTTCATGACTGACGACGGCTTTTATCTTGTCCTTGAGTATACGCTCTTACCCTTCGAGCGAATCGTAAGGTCGCCAGCTTATCTTAGCGAACCTTTCTTGTCGTCCGAAGTGAGATAAATACAGAAGTAAACAACGCAAACATGTCTCTTTTCATATTTGTGATTCGTATACAAGCTGGGAAACAACCTGCATCACAACCTTAGACCGAGCAACGCCGACGTTGAAACCAACCGTCATGAAGGACTTCCAAGTCGTGCCTCTTTATCCGTCTTTGGAAAATCTACTCAAGATGCCAGATCCACTTGAACCCAGGATTGCTCATTGTAGGAACAGACTTTCAAGTTTGGTTCCCAGGAATCCAGTATCATTTAGCTGCTTGTTTCAATTATTTGAAGTCCTGTAAGATGGCAGCGTCCATGTGGTTGTTTCGAGTGATCCTCAAGCAACACAACATGAAAAAAAACTCACTGCGAAAAATAGATCGTCAATCGGGACATGACATCTCCGGTACCCGTTATGCATGAAACATTAGGACGAGGAGACAGCGAGACGTTCACTCAACAGCTGAGACGGGATGATCAAACATTGAGCTCGTGCGATTGAAGACTCCTCCTCACCCGGTTTTCCGCGGACACCCGCAAAGAATCTAGCACCTCACAAGTAAACAGGGGCAAGGTCTTGGCCCCGGCGGCACAAAGAAGGGCAGGTTGAGCTGTGAAAAGCTCTCCCGGGATTCCGCTGAACTTAATATCGTCCCCATCGGAACCTTGGGAGCTAGACGACCCGCAGCTAAAGAGGCTCGAGTATGAATCAGTGGCTAAGCCTAACTTTAATTATCATTCGTTGATTCTGTCACTGTGTTCCCATGGAGCTGGGGTTTGATCGAACGCCACAAACCTGGTCTACGCTTCCCAGAACCTCAGGTTCCGCTTTTCGTCAACGACATCCAGGTCCCCCAATTAATTGTCTGTGGTGATCGTTCGGCCGGAAAAAGCTCTGTTCTGGAGGGCATTACAGGTATCCTCTTTTCTAGGCAAGACGGAGCACGCACAAAATTTGCAACAGAGATCGTCTTACGACACAGCATAACAGCAGCTAAGATTACTGCAACGATCATTCCATAAATACGCATTGTTCTTGGGGGGCCAAACTGTGTACCACTAACAGCAAGACATAGAATCGCGACCATCATCCAGTAACCGAGCGTACTCGAGAAAAACACGAAAATATGCAGCAGTCAAATCGACCGGCCTCAGCACGCGCCTGGTCCACTCCCGACTTTCCTTGGCCATTTGAGCAGCTAGCACCTTGCCCTCGGGATCATCCAAAAGGTACCGTGAGACCTCAGGCAGTTCTTCCATGCCAAGACTTATAGGTACGAAATGAACCCAAGGGATTAATCGATCGTCGTGCCACTCCTTGAACAAGGCTTGCATGAACACTAAGCTGTTCGATTTCAGGAACCGATAGTACCGACCACTGAAGCTGTTTCCGTCGAGATTGTACAGGATTTTGAACTGATTTGAGTCGTTGTTTGAATCGGATGCGACTTTGTGAAAGTACTCTTCTTGGGCTTTGCAATCCTCGTCATCGCACTGAATGAAATTCGAGAATTCCACCTTGAACTTGTCCTTCATTTCACCCATTACGCTCTTGTAATCAGTCCAATAGCCTGGAGTTGACTCTTTCAGCAACAAAATCTCCTCGGACGCAGAGTTGGTGAAGTTCACGAATCGCTGCCGATGCCCCATTCGCCACGAGCCTTTCGTCCAATGACCGCCTGTGCCTGACCCTCGCCAATATACTAGGTCTTTTTTGTCTTCCCATGCTGGATCCATTGACTCGTCATATTGGGCAATATCTTCTTGAAAGTAGTAGGAACTTGGCATCATAATATCTTGGAAAGTTGAGAATTTGGCTGTTGACATTATGGGCGCCAAGCGGTCTGTGTACTTGAAAGTACTTGGCGAAGAAAGGAAACCGTGCTTGCGAGATGCAGAGGCAGGCCATAAGCAAATATCTTGAGATTCGGTCAGGTTCATGATGAACGGTGGCCAAGAGTTATCGCTCTTTGGTTCCATCAAAGGGGATCTTGCGAGAGAGTCGGGAGAACAGGATAGAGTGACCGAGTTCCAGATTATTTGCTTCGATTGGTCAGAGATGTAGACTGGTTGAGCTGCTAATTGAGATCGGCCGTTTGGATGTTGAGTGCTACTGTGGAGTGTATCGTGGGGAACCAACACTCTGGGCTCATCAAATTCGTTCAAAGCTGCTTTCAAATCCGGAAGCATATGCACCACTGGATCCAGGAGTTTAACCAGTTGCTTGTGCTGAAAGCTGCCGCGACTGAGCGTGGCATGGCGGTCTTTGATTTGCAGCGTATTGAGGTTGGCGCCGTCTATTGAAAGTGCTTGGTCAACATACTCTCTCAGGACCTTCGGAGGCATCTTCCAAAATGGCTCTAACGACTTAGTCAAGTAATCGTATTCGTCAATCCATTGGACATCGTTCTGGATGGCGAAGCTGTACCATTCATCGAAACCTCGCGGCGGCGATCTACCGTATCTCCTCCGATATTCCGAAGTTGCTTCCTGCAAAGATTGAGACTGCCGATGCTGAATCATCTCGAGTCTAGCTCTTGCTACCTCTGCTAACTGGAATACCGGGTGATGCGGCCCTGAAAGTTGGGAGTGTTGCCCGGTAGACGGAATATTCCAGGGCAAAGTGTGGTCGAGGACTTTTGTTAGTCCCATGCCCATCTGAGGCGGTAGCAGCCCATTGTGCGTACCGTACGTCCATATAGGATATAGAGCGAATGTTAAGATTGCCACCTTTGCCAGAAAATGCTGTGAAGATGGCCTTGACACTCGGTAGAGGGCTACTAGTGCTGCCATAACTGTGAAGGCCGCCTCCCACCCTTGCGGATACATAGTAATCGCGTCCGCGCAAATAGAAAATATAATAGCCCACACGACAGTGAAAAGTTTCGAATCATTTGCCTGTTATCCTGGTTAGTGTGCAGTTCTATGATCAACCGTAAGGTGTATTAAATTGCTTACCAGAATCAAAACAGCCAGCCATCGAGAAGCTTTCAAAGGGGCGACCATACTAATGTACGATACGGATGGAACGCCTTGCCACCAGAGAATGGATATAGGGATGGTAACGGCAGTCATATAATGTGCCAATTCAGCAGCGGTGTGCAAGACTTCTGCGAGATCGCCTGGTGTCGCCGTATTCGGTCGAGAATTTCTTCGTGAGAGCCCGTAGAAGAGGACCAGTTGAGAGAATAGCCAACATAACTTAAGGCGGAAGCTGTGTAGAGGGTCATGTAGCAAGAGTGCCGCCAGTGCAAGTTCTGCACATAGGCAAATGATGCCTATTTTCCACTTCCCTGCCGTCGTTCGGGCCGTCAGGTCGACTTTGTTGCTTTCCAAATCTTCATGGTCTGGAAGGGAGTCTATTCTCCGCTCAATTATAATCAATGCTGGTGCAAGAAATGGTGCCTGCAGTCCAGTTTGATGAGTAAATACTGTGAAGCCAACATAAGGTCGCTAGCGGGTTACTGACCAAAGACCATATTGTCTGCTGCTGGATAGAACAGGTTAAGCACAGCAGAGTTGCACCGAAAGCTACTGTGCTGAGCTCACGCGAGTTGAACTGCCGTGGGGCCTCGGAGACAAAGTGAGAATGAATCTTAGTGCAGAAGAGAATTAAACACCAGCAAACGCATTCAGTGATGATCTCTTGACGATGTCGAGGGATCGACTGTAAAACCAAGGACGAAGACAGTAAACACCCAACTGCCAGAAAAGATTGTGTTGAGAAAGACATGGCTTGCTGATTCAATTGCTAATCAAAAGAAGAAACTTGCCTATTTGACCGTTAAGACGGTAGGGAGTAATTTCTTTGATCTAAAAAGAGGGCAATATAATTGCCTTCCCAATTAGTTCATTTCCAGGATGGTCCTGGAACTCGAAACACATTTAGAGTGGATATCTACTAACAAGTGCATTTTGGTAGTCTTCACGAAGTGGTTGAAAGTGTTACGCGGCCATTTTGCCGGGCGCAGTCATGAAACGTTTTAGGGAAAGAATACGAGATATGTAATTAGGAAGCACGACCCACGGAACCCACGGAACCCACGTTCAGATGTGAACCCAGCCCTACCAGTGGTCACATGAATTATTTCTCCTTGCGTACTGGGATTGTCAGTCGGGCATCTCCCATGTTTGCCAGATCGTACTCTCCCAGTCCGGATTGAAGACCGATTCCAAATCGCAACCTATTGATACACATGTTGCTCTTGCTGAATTTCAAAGAATCAACCAGAATCAAGCCATGAGGAACACTTCTTCCTCGGACTTTGTTATCGCGATTGAATACTGTATCTCGAGATACAAGTTCCTAAACAACATAACAGCAATATCGGCAAAAGGACCCTGCATCATCAAGCGAGGGGGCACCATAACGTTATTCGGGGCTGTGATAGTAGAAATACGTAATGGCTGCGGTACGTCCGTCACCTGTTGGTAATACAGGATGAACATTGCACCGGACCATCTGACAAAAACAGGATGAGACGTCCTCGGACTTCCTGTAGGCTTGCCGAATTGAGAGGGGACGGCTAGGTATGCGTCCGAAGCCTATTGGTCGGCATTCATGAAGTACAGACGAGATTTGGATTCTGCATGAAGCCAAGGTACCTTTTGTATTGAGATGGGATGAGAGAAATAAATACAGCATTGTTGGGGAGGTATATGTACATAGAATCATGTATGGGGAGGAGATTGACTATGCAGAAGAGATTCAACTCTTGTGGTGTCAAGACCTTCTTGGAGGCAAGAGGTAACGTTGGCTTAGGACGTTCGCAATCTGACAGGTAACTCGATGTCTCAAGAAGCTTGGAGGCGGCAGAGGACCGGGGATGTTGCAATTTACAGCTTCCATATCACATCCATTACCATCAACCCTTACGATCCACACGTATTCTCTAATGAGACTCTCCAAAATATCTAAGTGATCAGGGACATTATTCACCTTCTTGCTCTAATACCCCAATATTCCAACGAATTTATTACTTACGTCCTTTTAACTAGATGATAATAACGTAGCTAAGCTTACACGAGTAGCTGCGACTAGAATTAACGCACTTCTCCTTTTATATAAAGGTAACATTAGCTAAGTGCTATAATAACGTTTCCAGAACTTATTTTTATTCTTATTAATACATTATATATAGATTTAGATTCTTTTCCGAGTAACGTATTAAGAATGGGCATTTGAAGAAAGCGTATTCTAGATAGTAGATATGATAGATATGATAGATAAGTGATATATTATCTCGTAGTAGTTTATAAGATAATTATTTAGGATAAAGCGGAGGCTTATATATTTATTAGTAGTAATCTTCAGGGCTTTTATTTTCCTATTGGCACTATTAAGGCTTAGTGCTAAAGGGAGAGATGTAAGCTATCCTGTTGTTTAGTGTTCGAAATTAAATATAGTATTCGCGAGGTTAGTAGGTGATATTTGCGATAATTAGTGCTAATATATAAAGTTCAAGATTCAATTTCTAAGCCACTTTAATATTTTCTCGGTTAGGTAAAAGTATTATAAACCTGACTGGTGTCCGAATGTGGTGTTCAAAAGTAGTGCCCAAAACTGGCGTGTGTCCAAGAGCTTTAGAAGCCTTACGTCGAACTTTCTGCCAGTACATACGGAGCCTGCAGTGAGTTGGGACATAATTGCGATGGAGATGAAGGTATTTGCTTATCCCAGTGCATGTATTGGCAGAAACAACACATCTATATTGATTGGTCTTGGAAAGGGCGAGACAATGGTGGTTTTGACATTGCAGCTTGCTCCTGGGTCCTGTCATGCCTTCTTGTGGGGTTCGGTATTTCGACATCATTCATCCTATCTACGTCAAGAAGTCCAAAACGATAATATCACCATTTCGTGGATCTCTACCAATGATATGATAGGATAGCCGATGGATTTACACAGGAGCTACCACCAGGAGGAGTCGGTATAAAGGAACTAATAGTCGTTTGAACACTCCATCATAGAACAATCAATTCAATACCTGTCATATTGCCCTGTGCTTCTCTTACTTCAATCCCTTATCATTGCCTACAACGGCGCAACAACAGACTTATGCCCTAAGGACGTAGCTCAGATAATCACAAGTTCATGTATTTCTCTTGTGATCCACCATATCGATCGCCATAAACATTAATCCTTTCCAAGACTCCCGAAAGCTCAAACAAGTCTTGCTCATCCAAAGCGACCCAGGGTCAAGTTCTAGTTCACTCGCGGAACAGCAGTCCAACCCGGAATTGGAATAATGATAGGTCCTCTATCCTTCTTGCCTTAAGCAACAACCTAAGCAATAGCAATTTGTAGCATAGTGTAACCCTTCGTCTTAGCCAACTTCTCAATCTCTTCCACTAACTTCAAGTTCAAAGTCGAAGACATCAGGTTAGAAACGTGGGAGGTCGCGATGAAAGTTGTTCTCGGGATATCGTTAAGCTTTCGGATTTGGTATTTGTCAGAACGGACTTTCTAATATCAAAATTTATACTAAGACAAAAATGAACAAAGTTTCTATGCAAGATTCGGACAAAAATGTCCGGGTGCTTGAACAACCGCCCGAGCTTGCTCTAAATCGGACAAAGCCTTGCCTTATCACCGTACCCCGAACCCCGCAGTTTTCGCTTAAGTCATTTCATGATGCGAAAATAACGCCAATTTTACTAGGCTCACTAAGGGCGGAGTCTTAGGTGGAGATCAAAGACCGTGATTTGTAAAGCATATGGACTCGTGACGATTCATTGCTTGCCTTGAGATGTGATTGAGATGTGGAATCCTAAATATAGATATGAGGAAGGACTTCTTCCGTTTTGTTATTTTAATTTTTTTTTTATCTCTCTGTTCTATGCAAATACTACTTTCGAGACTCGAATTCCTGCACCATCATCTTGTCATCAACTCTTTGTGCTCGCGACTCTTCATTTCCGAAGCCTTCCCTTGCTTCCCACAACAAAAAACATCTTAAAAAATGGGTTCCCCAAATGTTGTAAGCTTCAATGCAGATAGAGATATCCCTGACCTCGCTGGGAAAGTCATCATCGTCACTGGAGGAAATATTGGCCTCGGAAAAGAATCGATTCTTCAACTCGCCAAACATAGCCCCGCCAAAATCTTCATGGGATCTCGAAGCGAAGCCAAAGCTCAAGAAGCGATCCGCGAGATCAAACAAGTCGTCCCAAATGCCTCCATCGTCTTCCTCAAGTTGGACCTAGCCTCCTTCGCATCCATCAAAAGCGCCGCAGTTGAAGTACTAGCATCCTCAACTCGGCTCGACATCCTCATGAACAATGCTGGTATTATGGCAACTCCTGCCGACACGACAGAAGATGGATATGAAATACAATTTGGAACAAACCACATGGGACACGCCCTCTTGACCAAACTCCTACTACCTCTTCTCAAAAAGACTGCGGCCGAAGCTAACAGCGACGTCCGAATCATCAACTTAAGTTCCTCAGCACACACACAAGCACCAAAAACAGGACTCGTCCTTTCAGAAGTCAAGACTTCCATGTCTTCAACGGGGACTTGGGTCCGCTACGGCCAATCCAAACTCGCCAACGTCTACTTTACCAAACACATGGCAAAGCTCTACCCAAACATCAAGTCCGTTGCTGTGCACCCGGGAATCGTCAGCACGAACCTCTTCTCCGGCCCCAAAAAATCTTTCAGGCTCATGACTCCCATATTTACGATTGCGACTCGATTTTTTTTCACACGCGTAGATGTTGGCGCGTTAGGTCAGCTTTGGGCGGCAACGGGCAATAAGGAGGAGGTGAAGCAGGGTGGGTTTTACTATCCCGTTGGACTTGAGTTTGAAGCTGCGGATATTGTGAATGATCCGAAGATGGCGGAGAAATTATGGGACTTTACGGAGAAGGAGCTTCGGGAACATGGATTTTAGGCTCTCCTATCACCTGAGTAGGAATCGATTTGCGGACCTTATATTTCCATTCGTCTTTCTCTAGGAACAAAGGACTCTTGGGGTGTTTGGGCCAACTGGGATAGGTCAGGCGACCTTCGCTTTATCAACCTCAATATTTTGTCCTATCTGCTCAGGTGGTGCTGAATAATCTACAATCAACATTTTTAATTTGAGTTTGGCTCATGCTAATGCATTAATATCAGGGACCTTTTTTGTCGGCAAAAATGCTGAGTGAGTGTGAGTGGCAGTTTTACCCATTCACATCAGTCTTTTATTTTCAATGCTTTGAAATCCGGATCTCTTTTAGGCTGGAGTTTACAGTTTCTTTTCGGGGTAGGGTGAATAATAGGGCCAAAAATGAGGCTATTCGCACAATTGATACTATATTCACGCTGCTCCTTCAAGTGTGCTTCCCTTCGAGTACGCCTCCCTCTTTCGGGTACGCTTGTTTTCCTTTGAATATACCTTCCTTCGAGTATACTTCGAGTATGCTCCGAGTGCGCTTGTCCTCCTTGGAATATGCCTCCCTTCAAGTATGCCTCTATTGCTTCCCTTCGAATTTACCTCCCTTTGAGTATGCCTTTATTTGAGTATACCTCTATTCGAGCACGCTTTGGTGTGACGAGGTTTAAGTTAGGCTGCATGAGGCGGCATGCAAGTTTGGCAGTTATGCCATGCAAAATAATGTTTCAGAAAAGTCGAGGCATCGGAAACAATTGGCGGGGAGAGGTAACTTACTACCAAGTCAAAGTGGGAGGACAGTGGACGCATGAATCTGAACTGGCAGGAGTCGAGGAGCTGGTAGATGCGTGTGTGAATGGCGGGAGCGGGACTGGAGGGCCAATAGCTTTATTTATGTAGGGCTACTGCATTGGAGAAGGTCGAACCTCAAGCAGCGGCGATGATGACGACTCAAGGGACGGACATTCGGACGTCAGCAGCGACCAATGGAATTGCTTGTGCACAAACAAACAGAATCGACGGTCAGCCCTGGACAAGCGGTGCTTGCAAGTTCCCTGGTAGGACTCGGCCCGCTGTACGCACCCGCTAAGAACATGGTCGGGCCAGCTCTGGATATATTGAGTAGTCTGCAAGCAGCTTGACCCCTTGCGAGCTGAGAGAACTAATCGAGCGTCTTCAACTGGTGATGAGGAGAATTGAAGCTCTAGAAATCAGATGGGAGAACGGGGTGGGGAAAGAGATAAGATGGAGGGAAAGAAGGAGAGGTGGAGGTTCCTCATCTACTACTTGCTACTCCCGGCAACGTCTTGGATCAAATAACTGCAAGGTTAATGATATGAATCAGTAATTTTCATAAATATCATTGTATTATACATAACCTATCTTTTGCGTAGTATAATATAAAAATTAAATTGTTACGATCCGATGGACTACGTGTGTCTTGGCCCTGAGGCTCGGTAGCCTGGCTGTACAGAGAAGCCAGGAACGCGCTGCTGTCGCCCTTCTGGATTGCACTGCAATTTTAGCTTCGGTAGGAGGGGATCGCGGGAGCGGGATCACGTGACGTGCTAGCCAGCTAGACCGTGCTTGCGCGCTCTGCAAGACCGTCTAGCAGGGCTTGCACTCGGAATCGAGGCTCTATATAAACAGAAGTAGTTTTCCTAGATAGTAGAGCTTCGTGCTCAAATTCATATAGCAGTTTAACCATTGCTTGTAACGTCTCAATTCCAATTGAGATCCAAACCTCTTGTGACTTTACTTCTTAGCTGATAATTACCAACCGACGAGCCTGTACGCCGCGTACCAGTCAGAACCAGGAACGTTACATAAATATTATAATAAATAAAATGAAATATAACTGAATATTACTTTATTATTATTTGCAATTTATATATATAATGGGAATTTGCCAAGTTATTTAGCAAGTAGTTTAAAAGCTGCAAAATCATACTTTAGTACCTAGGATGCTACGTAAGTGCCTTATAGTTCTGGTAGGGAAAGTTGATGCATTAGGATATGTGTGACGAATAAGCGTATCCAAAGAAACTCGCTCCGCAGTGGCGTCTTGTGGCGCTCAGCTCAACACAGCCTTTTGCTTTGGTTGGATCAACCTTTGAATTTGGCGTATTATCTGCCAACGCATACGTTCCTCAGCAGAAATTCAAAAGATGATGAAGATCCTAACTTTCTCCATCACATCACTTCAACGTTCTCGTGTTGTCTAGATCCGTCCCCCGCTACTCAGGTACTTCGCCATGCTTTGCACAGTATGCCAAGCAATCTTTTCCTGGGACGAAACTACACGGCCCAGGTCTCGGTGGAGAGGCTTCGCTGGGAAGTTGGGGCTGGATACGGAAAGAGACCATGGTCTCTGGTGGTGGGGACGCGAGGGATCCTATCATGACTCGCATGAGGCTCTAGATGCTGCCGCGGGTGCAGGTTGTCCTATTTGCATCAAAGTTGGAGTATCCCGTGGGTACAATTGAGTTGACACAGAATATACCTTAGACCGTGGAGATGGATAACGCCAGGCGCCCCTTACTATCCCTTACGCATGGTTTTTTCTTTGCCAGCGCGCTCAAACCCTGCGCGCACAGAATATACAGTTATTGTGTTTGGAGAATCGAGAGGTAGGTGATTATTCGCCCCCTGCTGTGTCAACAGCACTCCCACGGATCAAGCTAAAGCCATATCCAGATGATATATTTATCGCGCGGGATGGTCACTGTCACCCTGTCACGCCACTACACCAGTTCAACGCCCTCGAGTCCTCATGGCCTCAGATTCAGGAATGGCTCAGTGAATGCCAAAATCATTCATATTGCCAGCGTAGCTCCGATACACTTCCTACTCGCTTAATATCAATCTCACAAAAACCTTGGGAGAAGAATCCTTCCGTGCGACTGCGAAACTCTGATGATATTTTGCCCGGTTCAACCTACACGACGCTTAGCCATTGCTGGGGCCCAAACCCTGACATGTTCGGGATTGTCACAACAAACAGTAATATTCACCAAATGATGAGCTCTATTCCCTGGGACCAACTATCGAAAATTTTTCAAGACGCCATAAGGATTACTTTGAAACTCGATATTATGTATCTGTGGATCGATTCGCTTTGTATCATCCAAGGCTCCCAGAAGGACTGGGCAAAAGAAGCTGGCCAAATGGAAAGTGTATATCGCAACTCCTATTCGAACATTGCAGCTACGGGGGCTTCGAACGGAAGCACCGGATGTTTCTTCGAGCGAAGCGCATTTCTCTCAACGTCGGAAGAGGTTACTTTCTCTGTCAGTCGGGGAGATGAACCCTTCCCTCGATTTCCCAGGGTGAATGTGCTCGTAGCTGGCATGGTAGAGAGATTTAAATGTGAGCCTCTTAATCAACGAGGTTGGGTTATTCAAGAGAGATTGCTATCTCCCCGCGTGCTTCATTTTGCCAGGGATCAGATGGTATGGGAGTGCAATTACATGGAGGGATTCGAGGGCGGGCCACGAATGCATGGGCGCATTCAATTCAAGAGCAAGGATTGGACAAATAGATCCAGCAACTTTGACAACGACCCCAGCAGCGGTCCGCGGAATAGGAAGTGGTGGGATATTGTTGAGTCCTACACTGCAGCTTCCTTGACAGAACCTACCGACAGGTTAGTTGCCATCTTAGGAGTCTCAGCTGCGCTGAATACCTACATGAAGCAATATTACTGCTGGGGCATATGGGAGGGATCCATGCACCGTGACCTTCTATGGTCACGTGCACTAGACACACAGAACAGCGCCATGTCACGCCCCAACAAATCCATTGCGTCATCCTGGTCTTGGGCTTCTATAGACGGCGGAACTGTTGTCGAAGCCAACCGGGGGAGGTCACGCTGTGGGCTGTTCCTGGACCTACTGCACAATAACTGTCCTCCAGACTAGCCGGTATCTTGTTGGTGACAAATTCGACGCCCAGGGCACTAATGGAGAGCTCCATTTGAAATGCTTCCTAGCTCCAGTCCTCATCAACAACCTAGATACATGCCGAGACGCCAACGGGGCCGTCAAGGGAGGGCTATTACATCCAGCTACGAGAACCCCGTGTCGGGCAAGAAAAAGTTCAGGTCAAAGTCCACCCCATAACCTTCTTGTTCACCAAAAGGACTCACGGACGAGAAATCCGCGTCGTCGAAACCAGACATGTTGGCCGCACGCGCTTGTAGCAAATCGTAACAGAAAAGAAGGCTATCTCTTGCGCTCTGTGCATTGCTGTACTCGCAGGAAGTGCCCGCCTCCATCGCTTCGGCTTGAGCAACAATCATGCTGAGAAACATATAACCCTTGACATTGGTCTCGCCTTGCCGGATTCGCTCTGCAGCTAGGGCTATCATGTCTTCCACACTTTTTTTTAGCAGGTTAGTAGAGTTGAAGTTTCGGTTCAACGTGCCGTCACGTCGACGATCTTCGACTTGGGAAAGGAGCGCCACGCCGATGACGGTCATGGCGTATCTGATGCCTTCGCGGAACATCCCTCCACCGATCGCAATGAGGCGAGCGAATCCTTCGTCAGGCTCAGGTGAGATGAGAGCCATTGCAGTTTCGAGGCTGACAGTGAGCGAGTACTGAAACAATGGATTCGTCCTGGCCTTGTTTGCGAACGGGCAGTGCAGAGGTATCAGGAATCGACAAACTAGGTAGTAGGTCATATTGCGGTGGAATGCGGTCACGCCAGCCGTCTCGTGCTCCTTCATAAAGTTGCTACATGCCCGGTATGCGTCTGTTATCTCTGTGCTCAATGCCAAGACATCAAGGTAAGAAAGTTGAGAGTGCAGGCCATTCAGGAGTTGGAGAATTCGAAGACGAGTCGGCAGTGAGTCAAGGAGTAGTAGCTGCATCGAGGTTGTGGTATATGTTCCTTTGGGATGTGGTTGCAAGGTCATTGTGGTTTCATTCATTTCATCATCGTTGATGTTGGAAGGTGCCGCAGTATCGAATTCATCGAAAGAGATTCTTGGTGGCATCGCCCTGTCCAGAGATGCCTGCATCACCAGTTCAAGAATGGTGGCCCAGAGTCGCCGACGGAGCTCGACTTGCAGCACAGACATTGGTGGTAGATTTGTAGGATCACGGTGTAGCCCTATCTGCATTGCTGTGTGGACAAGTGATCCCGTGGAAATCCATACCAAGTCACCGCCAAATGAGAAAATCTGGCGAGCAAGAATAGTCAGACAGTGGACTTGTAGTCCGGTGATGTTTAAACGGTCTTTTTCCAATGGTCCAGCAAGCCACATCGTTGCAGAATGTATCCACTGATGAACCATGTTGCGGAACTCAGCGTCTGTATTGCCATGGTCGTGTAGGCTGTAGCCTATACAAATGATGAGAAGTATCTTGAGGCGCGAAGCAACCGGGGTTCCGTCTGGATTGTCCCAGTATCTCTGGTATTCCGTCCAAAAGGTAGGTATATGGAGAATTCGATGCGACGACTCGAAGGCCAAAAAATACAAATTGGCCATTGCGTCCGCCATCTCTCGTGCAGGAGGTACCATAGTGAAGTCATGAGTTGAGAGGCCGCGACTTGGCCGACCAACTTTGAGAGCTCTTGAGATGACTTTGCATTTCTGGAGGAGTTCACCTATCTCAACAATCAAGGGTCGGGTTTCGGCGCTTTGAAACGAGGTACCATTTCCTTCACCCATCGCTTCTGAGTAGCATTCCCATATGTTTGCGAACTTCGTAGTCAGTGCAAAATCACGGCTTGGGGATTAGGCGGGCAGAAACTTACTTCTCCACTCCAGCCCAACCTGTGGCTCGATCCAAGCATCCTCGTTTTGTTCAAGGTAATTTGCGAATCCTGAATGCCGGCTTCTGACAGCTCGTGTACACGACTAGATGCCGAAGCATCCTCGAGCTTCTGAACCCGCTGCAAGAGATTGCGAATGTCTGGATTTACCACATCTATAGCACGATTCGGCAGTCCAGCACCGCTTTCCACAGGAGTAACAGGAGTATCACGGGGATTTGCAATCGGTGCAACAGATGGTGAAACTGCTGGATTGGAGCTCCATGCATTGCCCAGCTGGGGTTGTTGCCGAGTGACTTGAACTGGGTCATTGCTGTACGGTTCAAAAGAGCACCGACTTCTTGTAGAGATACAATTGGTGCACGGCTCGTTTCTATCGCATTTGATTTTCCGACGGCGGCATTCGAGACATGACAGGGCTGGCCGTCGGCGTCGACGGGTTTGTCGCTCCATGAATGATGTCCGTCGGCCGTAACACAGGAAAGGATATGTTGGATTTAATAGATGTGATCAATTTACAGGACTTCGAAGAATGAAACGGGAGAAGAAGGAAATCGGCGGAACAGCCGGCTGGGGATTCGGCCGAGAGGTCCCGTGACGTTATCTCCATTTGGAATGAAATGGTGTGAAAACGATGAATCGCGAAGTGCGAAACGGCAAGCCGGAGCTGAAATATAATCTTGATGCATGCATTTCTTGCATTAAACAAGGAACTGTCGTATGGACTCCACTACTACTACAGGATGGAGGATTGAAATGCAAAAGAAGCGAAGGGACTTGTTACATGAGTGCTTCCTCTCAGGACAGGCTACAAAAGAAACGAAGCGACCCCGAAGAACGGGTGGAAAAGCAAATTGGAATGAAAAGGAGATTCCCTACCTTCGTAAGGATTCTAGCTTGGAACTGCAGAATTCCATAGGCCAGGTCCGCTTTACCTCGCTTGAACATACGGATGTCCGTCCATAAATCCACCTGCTAAACTGAAAGGAGCCTGTTTATGCGCGAACTGGCCCAGCAGAAAGTCTCCTACTGCAGTCTGTCAACGCGGGCTTCGTTTCCGTGGGCTTTGCTTTCTTGCGCTCCTCTCCTTCTCCCCCTTGTGCAATGCTATCCAGAAAGACTCGACACGATACAGAGGAAAGAATATAGCCTGGCAAGCGCTTTTTTCACACGCCATTCCCATGTATTCGATGCATATCATCCACCGAATCCTTTCCCCACTGATCTCCGTTTGTCTTCGTCGTCTAGAAGGGAACTGCTGGACACATCCTACATGGAGAGAAGTGGCAGGAGAATGCAAATAGGCCTGGCAGATATAAGTTCAAGGTACTGTCCAGTATTCTATTGATTTCCCCCGCATTTTGCGCATTAATCCGATGTTGAGAGTAGCATTATCCCCATGGTCTATTCTATCGCGAAGAAGCCAGAGGCAATTGAGTGATTGCTGGGTGAGCCGGGAGATTGGTGCACGCGCGTGAAGATGGATCAATGCTCAGAGCAGTAGTTGCCTCTCTTAAACTATGGCGGTGTAGTGAGGTCGCGCTCTGGTGCTTGACGGATGTATTGCATGGGCAAATACACAAATAGGCCTTCCTGGTGCAGCTGCAGTGACTTTGGAGGAGTTGGCGGTCACATGATAGCGCGTTTAGTTGGGGAGCCCAAGCGCGTCTCGCGCTAATCAGCTTTCTTTTCCTCGTCTAGCTTTACCTCTTCTCTCTGTCCCCCATCAACAACACAATTTGACCCCAACTACGCATCTGTACTGCAGCTCCTTCTTCTATACGGTTATACAGGCCATACTACTGTGAAGGGGACAAAGCCCAATCGTATCGACAAAAGAGCCAAAAGTAGTATTCGTTGTATATGTTCTGTGGATGCAACTCTACAGCTGGCAGCCGGCCATATAAAGGGGTAGTCAAGTCAGCTGACAAGCTCTCACGTGCCATCCCCACCACACTACTATCTCCATCCACAACATCTGCGACGTCGAATAGCCTCATCCTCAACCTCTTTCAACAGCTCTCCACTGACAACCTCCGCTCTTACGAATGACCCCGCACCCGCGCCTTGGGCTTCCTACCAGATAATTCGTTTGGCACTGTTCTATGATCCTTTACACCCAGCGATTCGAGACCGAACTCTGAACTAAAACATAGCTTTATCAGCTTCTCCTTCCCTGAACAAGGAGCCCAGCTAACGACAACTGCTCCACCATCTCTGGCGTTGTCTGGCAGGGTCCTGAACCCATAGACATCCTCCATCTCCCCCTTCGAGCCTACGGAAATCATGCTTTCGATACAAACATCTGGAAGTTCCCCGCCTACAAATCCCTTCATCTTTCCAACCGGTACCGTCAAGCTCCTCGCTACCTACAAAGATCAATCACTGGTCGGCTCGGTCTCCGCGGATGCTTTGGTGCTCGCCAGTCCGGTGTGGAAGAAGTTCCTCTTTCCTCCTTGGGACGATACATCCTTGCCAGAGAAAGAGACGGAGGTCAAGCACAAGCAGATAGACTGTACTGAGGATGATGGAGAAGCCCTGTTGATACTGCTCAACATTGTCCATCTCAACTTTGATGGTGTTCCTGCCTTCCTGGAATACCCCACTCTTCTTGAGGTGGCTGTGTTGGTCGACCAGTATGACTGTGTCAAAGTTGTACGGCCGTGGTTGGAGTCGTGGATGAAGAATGAAAAGAGCGAGAGACTAAAAGCTAAACAAGAAGGCTGGCTGTTCATATCTTGGGTCTTCGGTCGAGAGACGACGTTCTCTGAACTTGCCCACCATATGGTTCTGAACTGTGCCTTCCGGGTGTCAAAATCCTCCGGAGCACATGAACTTGTGTTCATGAATGGAGAGCCTATTATTGATTCGATGCCCCCTGGAATTATTGGTAATGTCCCCCGAGAAACTGGCCACGTTCTTTTGCTCCACTCTCACTAGTTGTGCTCAGAAAACATCATAAAGTATCGGAACCAGGCACTCGAGAACTTGCTTCATATTCCATACAGATGGCTCGCTAAGCTTGAAGTTGCAATGCGATCATCTATATCTGTATGCTCTGTGGATCAAGACAGCAAAGTGTGTGATGTGGCTTTATATGGCTCTATCATCTTTGGTCTCACAAAAGGCGCTGTCAAACTCTATCCTCGCCCTCAGTCCGCGAGTCTTATTGAGTGCAGCGTCAATGATGTTGCTGCCTTACTACTCGGTATTGAGCTACATCATATCAAGCCCAAAGCTCCTGTTGTCACTTCTGAATCAACTCATGGAGGATTGTTCGCGTCTACGCCAAAATCTCCCTTCGGTGCTACTGCAGAACGGCAACTTGAGAGTTCTTTCAGACAGACTGTTTGGAGGATCACATGCACCGCAAGCAATAGAGCCTAACCTTTTTTTGGGAGTAAGAGGCGGTAATCCTTGGGGATCGACGGCGCAGCCTTCCAACAACGCATTTGGACAACCATCCCCGCAAAAGCCCCGCAAAAGCCTCCTGAAGCTCCAAAAAATTCAGATCATAGTCAATGTACTACGAGAGTATTCACTCCTCTTAGGAATATTGTAGATGCGGTCCGAAGCCCGATTCTTGATTCACATCGTCTTCACATGAAGATACAAAGAGGGGAAGCTGTGGAGCCGGCAGCTTAGGGCAGCTTCTCTTCGTCAATAGTAACCACCTGTTCTGTGATACCAATGGCAATTACTCTGCATTCCCCAAAGTTTCCCTGCTTAATTTATATTGATGTTTCTGTTTCCTCATTGCCCGATGTTTTCTTTTGTATTGCGTTTCACTTTCCGCCCCTGAAGCCATTGCTGATAGCCGAGATTCCTTTGGGCCCCTCCTGACCATGATCCACTTCCTACGACCGCTTGGCTAACAAAGGACTGATAATTCGATTGTTGCGAACTGCTGAAAGGTATCCCAGGCTGAAGATTTTCGAAATTCACGATTATTCTTAAGGCTATTTAGCGGTCGGGGAAAATGCGTTGTGCTACCAAGAAGATGATTTGCGTCGACATCGCAATTCTTCTCAGTTTCTGGGCCTAGGGTTCATCGACATTAACTTGAAGTATCCCAGGTCAGTCTCGAATTCGTACTCGCGCTATAAAACTAGGATGTCGTTATCGTTGCCCATTCATAGCGACCATTCATAGCGATTAAAGACCGCGTAGTTTTCGGAGATAGCACAGGACTCTTCGTTGTCATCCTCCCATCACAGGACTGAAGCCCCATTTATAACAGCTGTTCCTGTGCATCTCATGTCATTGCTCAACCCTCAATCTCGAACTCTGCAAGCAATCTTCCTGACATCGGATCCATTCTCCAACCACCCATCGCACCGCACGTCGAAATAAGACCGAAACTAGGAGGCTAACACGGCACCGTCGTCATAGAGGGGCTTCCTTAGCTTCACGGCCCTGGAAAAGGTCCTAGCTCCAGTGGGCTTCAGCGGGTCGGAGCACCGGCAGGGCTTCGGCAGGCGCCTTTCTAGCGTGTTGTAAGCTGAAGGTTCAGGGATCTTCAACAAAGTAAAGTTCCGTCCCTTCTCCACCGGCCGAAAGAGGATCCATTTTGTGCAGAGAGTGAGTGGATCTGGAATAGACCCGATATGGGTCTGTGAATTGGATGAGGTGGACTTTTGGTGGATTTTTTTATGGATGCGATTTTGTGAGGCTCAAAATTTTCGTTGAGTTGGGTTGGGATGAGGCTTGCTGGGCGGCCTGAATTGAGAAGGTTTGGCGAGGGGGTGGGTGACGTCCGTCTGTTCCTTGAGTGCGCGTGCTACTGCTGACTACAATCAAGATGCGGTAGCACGATACGAGTAAACAGTACCTACTCATTTACCAGGTCGTCATTATTACGAGTCGTGTACTGCTGATAACTAAGATAAGCGAAAACCCAGATATGGGCTGTTGTTTGCTTTCCTTCCATCACAGCTGTCGTCGTTCAAGAAGCAGCCGAGCAAATACCAAAAAGATCTGCTGATGTTTTTGTCAGTCTCGTCCCACGCAGGGGCCAGCTCGCCTATCAAGCAGGATCTGTTTTCATTGTGGATCAACAAACAATGCAGGACAAGGCTCGCTTCGGTCGTACCACGGTCATCAGTGGATCGAACTGTAAAGCAGTGCGGGTCTTTCTTGAGTGCAGGTGAATGTAAGTGAATCTCTTCCCTTCCCTTCTATTGCCCCACTACTATCGCGACTTCCTTTCATGATTCTTTCTTTCTTTCTTTTCAGATGCACAAGACTAGACTAGACCAGACTAGATCCTTCCCTGCCCTTCCGGATGGAACCCATTCGTTCCTTCCAGTCACATGGACCTGAATGAATGAATCAATGGATGGGGCTGGCCGAAAAAGGTGAATCGGTCTTGAATCGGCATTGAATCGGCAGAGACCAGGCCAGACCACCTGCCTGCTGCTGTCGTCGCAGACCCGCAGTCGTGAAGTATCTTTTCTTTACTTCCAATAAATACTTTCCTTTCCCCCTTCTTTCTCCATCCATTCTGTTTTCTCTACAGTATCTCTCTCCACCACAACAATTCATATCGATACTATCATATATCGACAACCACTTCAATCAATCCATCATGGGCTTCTTCACCAAGAAGCAGGCCGATGCCAATCCTATCATCCATGAGAAGCTCAGCACAAACACCACACCCGCCGAAACACCAGCTGCTCATACACCAGAGAACCGCTCCCTCCATAATTCCATCCACAACGCCCCCGAGACAGATGCCAACGGCAATGTCGTCCCTACTGAAGAGGCATTCAAAGAGTTACCCGTCACATGGCTCGCTATCCTGCTTGGTTCCATCGCGTCGATTGGAGGATTCATGTTCGGATACGAGTCAGGTCAAATCTCAGGTTTCCTTGCCATGACCGATTTCCTCGACCGCTTTGGTGAGAATGGAGCCTTCTCTGCTGCCAGACAGGGAACAATCGTTGGTCTTCTCTGCATCGGCACCCTCATTGGATGTCTGGTTAGTGGATGGCTCTGCGACAGAATCGGACGACGGTACACCATCTCTTCCTCGGCTTTCTTCTATATCATCGGTGTTGTTATCGAGATTACGAGCGATACCCAATGGGTCCAGTTCGCAATGGGACGTTTCGCTGCTGGATTGGGTATTGGTGCTTTGAGTACCAGTGTACCCATGTATCAGTCTGAGAGTGTACCGAAGAATATCAGAGGTGCCACTGTCAGCTCATACCAACTGCTTATCACTCTTGGAATCTGGACCGCATACATGTGAGCACATCTCGTCTTATGTTTTGCAATTCACTAATTATTTCTCAGGGTCAACTTCGGCACAGAATCCGCTTACAGCGACTCGGCTCAATGGAGAATCCCCAACGGCTTTTCTGCCCTCTGGGCAATCATCCTTGGTATTGCAATTCTCGCCATGCCTGAATCTCCTCGTTTCGCGTACAGAATGGGTCGTGAAGAAGAAGCTCGCAAGACAATGGGTCGTCTCAGTGGCATTGATCCATACTCCCCTCTCATCGACCATGAAATTGCGGAAATCGAAGAGAAGCTCCAAGCTGAACGTGCTGGTGGTGACCACCCCCTCTCTGAGATCTTCACTGGACCTCGTATGCTCTATCGTACGCTCCTTGGAATGACGTTGCAGGCAGGCCAGCAGTTGACAGGCGCTAATTTTTTCTTCTACTACGGAACAACAATTTTTAAATCTACTGGGATTTCGAACTCTTACGTCACTTCGATTATTCTCGGTTCAGTCAACGTCGGTGCGACAATTGGTGGGCTTTGGATTGTTAAGAACTGCGGTCGACGTAAGAGTTTGATGGCCGGTGCCGCAGCTATGTTCCTCTGCTTCATGATCTACGCCTTTGTTGGACACTTTGGTCTTGACGCCTCAGACCCAATGTCAACCCCAACCGAAGGCAAGGTTCTCATTGTTTTCACATGTCTGTTCATCGTCGCTTTTGCCACCACCTGGGGACCTCTCGTATGGGCTGTCGTTGGAGAACTCTACCCAGCCCGTTACCGTGCACCATGTATGGCTCTAGCCACAGCATCCAACTGGCTCTTCAACTTCCTGATCTCGTTTTTCACAACCTTCATCACCAACAAGATCGACTACTTCTACGGTTTGGTCTTCGGAGTCTGTTGTTTCGCTCTCTTCTGGATTGTATACTTCTTCATGATTGAAACAAAGGACCGCAGTCTTGAGGAAATCGACACCATGTACGTCTTGCACGTCAACCCCATCACCTCAGCGTCTTGGGATCCGAAATCCCTCGGAAAAGATGGTCTAGCTGGTGTTGGCACTGATGGGATGCACTTAAAGTCAGGAGGGAAGGATTTCAAGAAGACGGAGACTGGAGGTGCGGGGTTGATGGTTCATGATGAGACACGCTTCCCAACCACAGCTGCTTCTGGCGCTGAGAACGAGCAGAGAGTCGCTCCTGCTACTGCGACTGTTTAACCGACGTCGTTTGAGATGTGAGGCTGTACGATACGAGTCGAAGAGTGTGAATCGATTTTCGCTGTATATATCTGGTGCGCATAGATGGCGTTTTGCTCACTTGCATGGCTGCATGGATTGATGGATGGATGGATGGATGGATGGATGGCGTTTTCATGGCTGTTTATCAACAGAGGCACATCAGCCAAGATGGAGAGGCCACAGTGGCTTTGTTATCGAGATAAAAGGCTTGCTTGCTTGATGGGCTTTCTTCCTGAGACTTCTTCTTTATGGGTAGCTGGGTCGTTAGACTTTGGAGCTTTAAGCTTCTTTTTTTAATGCATGAGTTTATATACAGTAAAAGGCGAATTAGGTGTCGCTAGTTTTTTTGCTAATTACTTTTTAGCTGGGCACTTGTGGCTGTGTGTACCCCTGCTGAATGTCATCGCAGAGCGGAGCCAATTAGAAATGGTCCGTGCACGAATGCTCCCAGTGGCGGCTGGCCGCCTTGCGAGGCGCTTGCGTTGAAGGACTCGCATATTGACTCAATTTTACTCAAGAGACACTATTTGCACTCATCGATATCGGCCTAAATGCAACGACTTAAAGACTTCTTAAGAGTCGGGAGGAGCGCTCCGCCACGTGCTGATCGACTGGTAAGCGATCAGAGCACGAGCAGTGATGCTGCCTCATCTGCCTTACAGTCTCCATCTGATTCAGACCCACCTAACCCCACAACGTCTGACCCTTTGCCCCCGTTTCCAGACGGCATCAAAGTGTGGCACGACTGTCCTGATGCTACGGTCGACATCTGTTTTGTCCACGGCCTCACAGGAAACCGAGACAGCACATGGACAGCCTCAGAACAGCCCAAGCCATGGCCGACCATGCTCCTGCCGCCCAAGCTTCCCCGTGCCCGCTTGCTCGCATGGGGATACGACGCATACGTTGTGCAGACCTCCGTCGCTTCGAAGAACCGGCTGACCGACCATGCCATGAACCTCCTCATCGATCTAACGAACGACCGAGACTCTTGTGACGCGTCCGGCCGTCCGCTCATTTTCGTCGCGCACAGCCTCGGCGGCCTTGTCTGCAAGGAAGCTATCCTGTTGTCGCGTAACAACCCCGAACCTCATCTTTGCAATGTTTTCGAACACACGGCCGGGATCATATTTATGGGTACACCACATCGAGGATCATGGATAGCGGACTGGATGAAGATTCCGGCTTCGGGCTTGGGAGTCTTGAAGTCGACGAACAAGTCACTGCTACAAGTCCTAGCGACGGACAACCAGCTACTTGAGTCGATCCAAGTCAGATTTTGGTCGATGGTTCGAGAACAGCGGGAGAGAGGTAGACGGCTGGAGATCACATGTTTCTTCGAAGAGCTGCCACTACTGGTAGTTGGCAAAGTCGTTTCCAAGGAGTCGGCAACGATCGAAGGCTACATGTCAGTCAGTGTGCACGCTAACCACAGGGACATGGTCAAGTTCAGGACGGAGAACGAGAACGGCTTTAAGCGACTGGTTGGAGACTTGATGAGGTGGGTCCCTTCGTTGTCTACAGGTGCGTAGAACGTGATGAGATGTGAGTAGATTCCAGATTTAACAAGGTTAGAAGATCAGGTTGTACCAGCGAGCAAAGAAGTTCTGGCAGTATGGACAGACGGAGCTTACAGTAGTAAGTACAGCTAGGATATGATCTCTTATCCTCTCCTACCATCGCTGACGAATACATTAGATACGATCTTCCGACCATGTTACTATTTGCCGTTCCGAAAGAATCGACAGTTTGTCGGACGAGCCACTATCCTCGAGGCACTCGAGGAGAAGCTATTCATTGAACAGAGCGAAACGGTGGCACTCGTTGGCCTGGGCGGTATTGGAAAGACCCAAGTCGCATTGCAGTTTGCGTATTCTGTTAAGGCGAACAAACAAGAATATTCGATCTTCTGGGTGGCAGCACTGAGTGAAGCGAGTTTTGAGAAGGCGTACGCAGAGTTGGCTCACATGCTTGGCGTAAAAAAAAGTAAAGAGGACGAGGATGTCAAGGATCTGGTTCACTATCACCTCTGTTCGGAGAAAGCTGGAAAGTGGCTTCTTATCGTAGACAACGCGGATGATATGGAGGTGGTGATAGGATCGAATGGGAAGCATGGCATATATCGATATCTTCCCAAGAGCGAGAGTGGTCGAGTGGTATTTACGACACGATCGAGAGAAGTGGCTGTGGCAGTGGCCGGGAGCGATATTATTGATCTGCGAGAGATGACCCAAGAGGAGGCAACGGCCTTCGTGGAGACATCGCTCACTCGGAAGGAACTGCTTCAGGATGAGGCAACAACTGTAGAACTCCTTCGGGAACTTACGTATCTTCCACTAGCTATTGCTCAGGCGGTGGCATATCTTAACCAGAACCAAATCTCTGTTCGAAAATACCTGGCACTGTTGCGGGGAACAGAACAGAGCAAGGTGAGCCTATTGAGCCGAGGGTTCCACGACCGGACGCGGTACGAAGGTTTGCAAAACGCGGTGGCGACGACATGGCTTGTGTCATTTACTCAGATCCAAAGATCTAACAAGGCTGCAGCGTCCATATTAGGCTTTGTGTCCTGTATCGAACCGAAAGCGATCCCGCGGTCGATTCTGCCGGAGGTAGAGCCGGAGGAAGAAATGGAGCATGCGATTGGGACTCTCCGGGGGTATGCTTTCCTGTCGCAACGAGGAGATGAGGAGGTGTTCGATATGCACAGTCTCGTGCATGTGGCGACTTGGGTATGGCTGGAAAGCGAGGGGCTTATAGAGCAGACAACGATAGATGCGATACGTCATATTGAGAAGGCATTCCCCCCTAGTGATCAGACGAGGAGCGAAAAATGGAGAGGGTATGTACCCCACGGACTCCGGGTACTAAATAGAAGTAGCTGGTGTCAAATAGCGGAGAGGTGCGATCTGTTTATGACGATTGGCTCGTGTTTAGATCTGGATAGACGGTTTAAGGAAGCAATAAGATGTTTCGAAGCGGCGAGCGAATGGAGGAGAGAGCATTTTACTGAAGATGACGACTCTCGATTGACATCGGAACACGCACTCGCAAGCGCATGCCTGGACGACAGACGGATTAAGGAGGCGATTAAGATCTTTGAGCACGTGGTGGCGGTACGGAAGAGGACGCTGGCGGACGAGGACGACTCTCGACTAACGTCGGAGCACGAACTCGCAAGCGCATACCTGGACGACAGACGGATTAAGGAGGCGATTGAGATCTTTGAGCACGTGGTGGCGGTACGGAAGAGGACGCTGGCGAACGAGGACCACTCTCGACTATGGTCGGAGCACGAACTCGCAAGGGCATACCTGGACGATAGACGGATTAAGGAGGCGATTGAGATCTTTGAGCACGTGGTGGCGGTACAGAAGAGGACGCTGGCGGACGAGGACCACTCACGATTAGCGTCGGAGCACGAACTCGCAAGCGCATACCTAGACGACAGACGGATTAAGGAGGCCATAAAGATCTTTGAGCACGTGGTGGCGGTAGAGAAGAGGACGCTGGCGGACGAGGACCATGCTCGACTGGCGTCGGAGCACGAACTCGCAAGGGCATACCTGGACGACAGACGGATTAAGGAGGCGATTGAGATCTTTGAGCACGTGGTGGCGGTACGGAAGAGGACGCTAGCGGACGAGGACCACTCACGATTAACGTCGGAGCACGAACTCGCAAGGGCATACCTAGACGACAAACGAATTAAGGAGGCCATAAAGATCTTTGAGCACGTGGTGGCGGTAGAGAAGAGGACGCTGGCGGACGAGGACCACTCTCGACTATGGTCGGAGCACGAACTCGCAAGGGCATACCTGGACGATAGACGGATTAAGGAGGCCATTGAGATCTTTGAGCACGTGGTGGCGGTACGGAAGAGGACGCTGGCGGACGAGGACCATGCTCGACTGGCGTCGGAGCACGAACTCGCAAGGGCATACTTAGACGATGAAATGGTAGAAGAAGCAATCCAGCTACTTGAACATGTAGTAGCTGTGGAGGAGGACCTATTCGAAGAAGACGATCCTGATCGACTTGTGTCGCTGGACTTGCTTACGGATGCGAATAGGAGATTGGAGTCCGGTTCTGGACCTGATTAGAGCCTCGTACTCAAGCCGTTTCAAGCGTATACGCTAGTATAGCTAGGCAGTAAGTTTCTCTTTACTATATAGCGAAAATCCCGGTAGGGGATTATAATATTTTATTTAAGCGAGTAGCTCAAAATGGCGTAAGATCTTATTATACCGTTACAGTCGCGTATACATTTGTAATAGATTAAGGCTCAAACGTCTGTCCTACAAGCTCGTTCAGCTTGCGCAAAGCCTTATCTTTGATATCAAGCACGAGTTTGCAATGCTTTGATCAAAATATGTTGTGCAGAATCCAGTTGCGGAGCCATGATCGTGGCTGACACGGAAGAGCTGACTTTGGCGGGGTTGGAAAAAGGGGAAGAAAGAATGTGAGTGACGGGAGCGCAATTGTTAAAGCAGTTGATGTGGCTATTGGAGGAATCGATAGGCCAAGGAATGTCATTGAATTCTCACTTCAGGAAGCGAGACGCTAGCCGAAAGCAGAGAGCTGTCAACTAAGTATCCCTTCATCCTGAGACATTTGCCAGCCACAGCAGGGGCATAAACGAGAAGCTGTTATTCGCCAGAGGATGAGGCTCAACTAGGACTGGTTAGTAAGGACTACTCTAGTGTTATGTGCACGCGGGGTTTGAGACTAAAGCGAGGGGGGTGGGAAGGATGCGGAGTTGGTCGTGCAAACTAGCAAGACTTAATTTTCACCCAACCTGAAGGTGGTCAACGAAGTAGGCCGACTAGAGATTATGAACTAGGGACGAATCCTAGCTGCTGCGTGCCTGTGAAAGTTTATCCGAAGGTGGGATAGATCAGTAGCGCACCACCCGTGTCTAACTGGAGTTTATCCGCAACTAGGCAGGGTTGGCAGTCTGTGCCGTCGCTCCCTGCCATTCGTCAGAAGGTTGGCCTCTAGTTTGTATAAGTTGGTGTTCCCTGTTGATGTTTATCCGTGAATCCCTGAAGCGCCCCAGCGCAACTGCAACAGGGAACTTACAGGTACGTTTAAGGATACGGCTTGTCAACAATCACTTTGTCTTACCTAAACATCTAAACAACTTTAGCATCTTACAGCTAACGAGAAGGTCGAAATAGTTGGGGAAGCACCTCGTAATGAAAGCGCAGATGAATTTGCACACCCTAGAGAGCTCACCTCAAGATGCACGAGGCGCCGAATCCTGACCAACCAGGGTCTTTTGGGATATTTCTGGGTTAGTGACTCGCAAGAGGGATGTTTAGATATTCAGAGTAGGGTAATCCGTTCATCTCCGTAACCTGGAGTATAGCCCATTACCCCACAAGCTAAGTCTAATTGGGCTTTGTTAATATTTCAGTCTTTCTGGGGTCGGATACTGGAACGTTACAAACGGAGCTAAATATACCAAAGGGCTGGTGAGAAGCTAATGTATACTTCCGTACAGTAGCGTGCGGAGAATGGAATCAGCGTGATAAAAATAACAGACTAGCAAAAGATATTGCTTTCGAATCGAGTGATTATAAGAAACAAGTAATATGCAGACTAATCTTTTGAATCACTAGCCATCCAAGTAACGAGGATAAGCGCTTTCAATAAAAGCAGACCGAAGGTACGTTTATCTAGACCTTTGTAGTACGCACGCGCTGGAACATAATACGGCCCGGAGTCGAGTGGGCTTCCTCCAGTAGGTGGATAAGCCTGCAGCTCACGCACTGTATATTAGGTTTAGGGCATAGATGTAGAGATAGTTCAGTAAATATACTTCAATGCTTTATAATCTATCTGTCCATGTATCTATATTTCTTTCTATCCAACTCCCTAGTTGATGTGAACTCCTTCAAACTTGACCTTCAGTCCGTCCGTGTCCGCAACCGCGAACACGCCGATGATGGGACCCACGAAGTCTGGATCGGTTATTTCCAGTGTATCTACAGTGGCCAGACTCAACCACGACGGTGAGCCGGACACTGTGGCATACAGTAATCGGTATTCTCTCTCTGTGTATTCAATACAGAAGGAGAGTTCCTCGGGAACGGAGTCTAACACCTGGCGAGTGGTTTTGGCAATACTTTGGGCAGCGTTGACGATTTCGAAGACAACAGCAGAATCTGCCACGTCGAAGTAGATGCGGAAATATCGATGCTCATCTTTATAGCATGCGAGTCCGAACTTCAACTTGGCCGAGTCCCAGGTATCGTGGAACTGGGAGACTGTAGCAGTTGTTCTTCCTTCAAGCGCCCGCTGCCTTTTAGCAACAAAGGTGGGTGAGGATTCAGGAGCGGAGAGATCGATGGATGTTGGCGTTAATGTGATAGCAGCGTTATCTTGTTCGAAATGATATCTGTCCAAGAGCGCGTCCCTTATGTAAAGGTAATCAACACCAGGGGCTGCTTTGAGGACAGAGCTTGAGAGTTGGACCCCAGAGTGGTTGATGACATCCGACTTGACGCGCTCCAGCTGGAACCACTCGCCATCGTATGTAGCAGATGTTAAGAAGGTTTCCCTGCTCAGAGGATACCTTCCCTCGTTCTTGCGCACAGCCAGACAGACGACCCACCACTGGTCGTCGCGATCTTGGAAGATATCGCAGTGGCCTGTGTGCTGGATGTACTCATTCGTTCCGTACGCGGTCAAGATGGGGTTGTTGGGGGCTGGCTGGTAGGGGCCCCAAATGCTCCTCGAACGGGCTGCCGTCACCGAATGCGAAAGGTGAGTGCCACCCTCAGCAATAATCAAGTAGTACCACCCATTCCATTTGAACACATGAGGACCTTCTGGATAGATGCCGCCAGTCCCTGTCCAGATGGTACGCTCCTCTGATAGTTTCTTGCCGGTCATAATATCAATTTCAAAGTTGTTGATCCGAGTGGCAGGCCCTGGGCTTGCTGACCCTTGGATGTACACTTTGCCATCATCGAAAGTGATGCCTGGGTCGATGCCCTCAAATTCAAAGTAGACGGGATCGCTCCATTCACCCTTCCAGATATCCTTGGTCGACAGAATGAAGTTCTCTTTCTTTGCCCTACTCTCGCCTTCGTTCCGAAGGGCATTTGTGCAGACGAGGTAGAAGGTGTCGGCGTGATGGCGGATAGTCGGGGCATAGAGCCCACCAGTGGCAGGCAAAACCCGGCCCCCTGTATCTAGCGATGGAGGAGTAAGGCATGTTCTCGACTTGAGAAGACTGAGCTGGGTTTGCCGATGAATTGCATTACCTGGAGGCAGGTAGTGAGCACAATCACCCTCCTGAATTTTTTTTGGAGCACTAACCAATATGTTTCCATGAGCAAAGATCCTTTGATGCATAGATGGGCAGGCCAGGGAACAAGTGGAATGATGAGGTAACGAGGAAGAACCAGCCGTCGACATGTATTGCTGATGGATCAGGGGCAAAGCCTGGTATGATTGGGTTCAGAGATGTCTGTGGCGCCATTGTCCCAAAAGTTTGGAAGCGTTAAGGAGGATGGTGTAAGTGGAGTGTAACTTGATGGCTTCAAAGCCCCTGAGAATATATCTTGTCTTAGAGAAGGTTTGGAAGCTAGTTACCATCGTGCCCTGTGACATGGTTCAGAGGGAAGCTCCGTCGGTCGAAATAATGCAAAGGATTCCTTTTGGTCACAAGTTCTCTCTCTGACTTATGGACTCGGCAACACGCCAAGGCTGGCGTGGCGGAAAAGCTTAGGAGCACCATTTTCCCGCGGAATTTAGTCGGCATTTTTCAAGCTATTATCCCCGGAGTCCATCAGACGCTCTCGAGTCAAGTTGAGCTAGTACATCTAATAACTGCACCAGTTGAGACTGCGCGCGTGACTTGATGCTCTCGTTGCTGGCGTTGTGAACGAGTTCAAGGATAATACTGCCAACTTTGCGAAGTCGTTGAACCTGGTGTAGCATATCATGTAAGTCAATGTGAGCAGTTGTAAAACCTTCCAAGGGCATACTAACAGCCGGCTCACCCTGCATCTTGATGCAATCAAACGGCGCAAGCTGGAGCTCGGAGAGAAAGTCTCGCCCTATGTCTATCTTTTTTAGGTGCTGGGAAAATTTGTTACGGTCGAGTCCCACCACGCTGGGCGCGTCGTGATCGATACACCTCTGTAGGACTACCAACTTGAGGGAGTGAAAAGTTGTCATGATACTGCTTCTCTGCGCCCAGAAACACATCTTCTGATAATATGCCCCGTCAGCGTCTCTGCACTGGTCGACATATTGGTCGGGGTTTCGCAACCACAGCGGGAAGCTGTCAATCAGACCTGCGAATTCTAGGTACAACTCAGTCAGATTGCTTAGGTCAGTGGCCTCACCGTTGGTCTCTACAGCTGCCGTCTCGGTTTGGGTTTGGGACGGCGACATATGAGCCTGAATCCGCATACAGGACTTAATAGCCGTGATCAGATCGACTGCAGCCGACGAGATTCGTCGTTTCAAAAGAAACCCTTCCTGAATTCGGCTTTCGAGGAGCGGCAGGCTTATCATCCTATTCATGTCGAGCAGAGGGACTGCCGGGTCGCTACTCTCCAACAGCGTCAACTCGCCACCAAAAACGCGTTCGTTGATGATACAAGGTCGGTCGTCAAAAGCCGTGGCGGACTTGTCAGAAAGATATAGCAGCCAGAAAATTGAACGTAATAACTGCGACTCAAGAGCCGACTTCTGGATGACCGACGACTCATCATACAAGCGAAGTCGAAGCGCGATCATCTCGGCCTCTCCATAGTAATGATGCGCTTCCCCATTCCTACCAGTAGCGTTTTGCGTTGCCGAAGACTGCCAGACGCGAATAATCAAGGAAGTCCAGTCAGGACTCTCAAGATCGTTTTCTTGATAGGTGTGGAGCATTGCTCGTGATGCCTGAAGGAAAAGCAGCGCCAGCACGGCTTTCTGAGGAATGTACGGCTCAGGTGCTACGGACATAACCAGTGCACAGAGAGCAGTAAGGAGGGTGAAAGTTTTCTCCATGACTGGCTGCAGTGCCTCGGGTTGTTGGGCTACTAAAGACGACTCGACGGCGTCCGCTGAGCTACTCGTATGAGTACCGAGCTGGAAGATCGAAACACCGGCACGGAGGGTGGGCTCGTGGCATACGGGTGTGTTGGGAAAGAGGAACAACATGAACAAGTCGATACACTTGCTCACCAATTCCGCAGTAGTCCCCGTAGTCAACAAGTCACCCACCTGTTGGACCAGGTTCATACGGATACGTGTGGCACCTAAACTCGGGTCGTCGGCGGCAAGGGAGATAGGTATAGAGGGCGGGCCTGTGCCTAGATCGATAGTGGACGGAGAAAGAGGACTGGTCACGTCCGTATTGATATTGGAATGGGAATTGGATTGGCTCTTCAACCAGGCCCTTGAGTTGACAGTGGCCGCCGTATCGCTACTCGTACTATGGGGAGTGGGAGTGATCGGTGACGGGGGGAGTGAGAGACTCGCTGTCGGTCGCCGGCTGGCTCTCCCTCGCTTCTGGGGAACGACGGTGTACTGGCAGCGGACCTGGGAGGTTTGACAGCTTGCGCAAGGGTCTGCAGCATCGCACTTGACTTTGCGCCGCTTACAGCAGTCTAGAATTCGTCACATGTGTGAGTGAACGATGAAAGAGATAGATGACAGACAAGAAACAATTGCATGAAGGGTAGGTAGGCAACTTACCGCAGGCACGGGTCACGTACAGTGCATGGCGTCGCATGAGGAGCTGCTCGCTTGGAATGGTCTGGCTCTGCTGTACTCGTATGTTTGTAGGCAGGTATCCTGGCTGGAATGCGCTTCCAGGAGAAGAGAAGGATGGTTGATCCGAACCGAACACGAGAATAGAATAGAAGATCGATCGATGTCCACTGATTCGCGAATCAGCCAAAGAGGAGAATTGCCGCGGAATAATCAGACGAGTCGGTCGACTTTATAACTACCTATCTACCTTCAACGTTGGAGGTTATGCGACTCGAGAGGTGGACGGTCGGCAAGTGGCGAGCAAGGGGTCTACTATATGCTGTGTGTTGCATTCACGGGGTGTGGGGTAATATTCCGCGGAATAATAAATACTTCATTGGCACACGGGAGAACTAACCTTTTCCCACATATGCACCGACGATCCAATCTATCACAATCACGTTTTGGCTTGACCCGAGGAAGGGACAATCCCAGACCAGAGTAGGTAATTAATGACTTACTGATTCTGAATTCCTGGGACCAGGAGTTTTCCTAGGTAGAGGGACCAAGGCCGAGAATCCAGCAACCTACGAAGTTTTCGAACATTTCAATGATTCGCTAGCACTAGATGACACATTTGACAGTGCATTTGACTCTGGCTCAAGTGATACGAAAACCACCTTGCATACTGAGTGTGTAGGTGCCTCTCACGTATTCCAAGAAACCCGTTCATAACAAAGGAATACTATCTATATGCATGTATAAACATAGCAGACTACATATTGCTATGGTTTTATTATGTTGTTCGTACTGTCACTGGCGTACTGTTACTGGCGCAACTGAAAGGGAGCTTCAAAATGTGGTGGTTGCAAAATCGTCTGATTCTGTAAGAGGAGCTAGCTCATAGGGAGCAGCTGAAGATATACTACAGGACAAGCGGAACACCCAAGACACCCTAGATTCTGTACAACATGTTCAGCCACCTTTAAATTGCCTGCCTATGTATAGTTCTGAGGCTGGAAGTACTTTTTGCCGTCAAGCTCTGTCACAAGCGTACCGTTCGCCACAAAAATGTTGAGCATGAAATCCATCTCAACCTGCAAGCCGCCTGGTCCAGTCTTCTTGGTGTTAACTACTTTGCCGATTGTCTGGGTCAGGTCCGAATACCAGTCGATGTGGTATGTACTCAAGTTGATAGTCTCAGACTTGACCCTTTCTGTACCGTTAAGGAAGACCTTGCCATCATCAGAAAACCCAAAATAATCAACATTAACGGCCTCGTCCAGCAGCTGAACCTTTGCGTATCCGGATTTCTGGCCCTTGAGTGTATAGTTACCTTGGGGTAACTCTGGGCGAATAGGGGGCTGGCTCCCGATAACATACGGCTCACCCCAAGGGACGACGTCAGATGCAGTCTTGAGCTTAGGTGGGGGACTTGGCTTGCGGCTCGTCAGAGTCGCGACAACCATACGCTGGGCGATGCCATCTCGCTCCTTGGAGGGGTAGCATGGCAGGGGGTTCTGGCCACCGCATGCAGGAGAAATTGTCTGTTCTTCCCAGTAGACGATCTTGGTACCGTCAAATGACCACCTGGGGTCCGCTCTGCCGTTCCACTCAGGATCGTTGAAATCACCACTGCCGCCCTTACCAGATCCTTGATCATTGATTCTCTGTCCAAAGTAGTCACCACGGTCACCATACCGATCCAGCAAGTAGGGTCGGAAGAATCTTCTCCGGCCGTTGTTTCGGACAGACGAAGTGAGTGACGTAGTGACAAGATCGGTGAGAGGAGGGATATAGCGCATTCCAGAAAGCCACATATTTCGGTCGGTCCCACGAGTGTCCATGATCGCCATCCAATTATCATGTCGGGAAATATCGATCGGGTCAACATACTCGGGATGGCTCGTCAGCCGGCGGGTAGCACCTGTTGTCAAGTCGGTAGCAAAGGCATCGATGTTGGATGATTCGGCTGGATATCCAATCCAAACCACTTCCTTGCCGTCACCACTGAAGCCTCTGAACTCGCCGACGGTGATAGGATTTGGCGTTAGAATGATCTTGTCGCCTTTAACCTCCACTGGCGCCGGATTTGCAAGGTTTTCAAGTCGAGTTACGTTGATCAAATCGTATCGGGGGCCAGACGGAAAGCCAGTGTCAGGCGACGGATTGAAGGAGAGTCTTGAGAAGTATCCATTCTGACCGAGCTTCCCATTCGCAACACTAAAGGCATTAAAGCCCAAATGTACGTTGTCGGGATGTAGACGTAGTTCCCTGATATCACCGCCACGCCCAGAGCCGTCAGGGCTGGTATTCCACCGGATGGGATAGACGTTGGTGGTCTCTCGCGTGCACTTGGTGCTCGACAAATCATATTGCCCACAATCGACGATACGGAGGCCAGCAAGAACACGCTTGCCGTCCAGGAATGCCTGAGGGTTGTCAAACATGCCTTCCTCGTGGGGAACGCCGCAGGTGAGACACTTCCAGGAGTCGCCATTGGGAAACGTCTTGCTATTATTTGCCTTGACCAAGATGAGCTGCGATCCGTTGTAGATGCTCGCCGGGTGCGGTGCAGCAGGAGCACCAACAAAGTTCACCTCGGCGAAGACATGGTCGCCATCAGGTGAGAAACCTCCTCCCTGGAAGTAGGCTGTTCTCCCGAGACAGCCGGTTCCCCTGGGATTCGCCTTCTCATCACAACCGCCAACAGGTGCATCGTCGGCTATAGCAGGAGGAAGGAGTAGTTTTGTCAGGGAGATTGGCTCGGGTTTGGGCGGAGGCGACGGCCACTTCACTGAGAGCCCTTGGACATTGTCACGAATGGACAGAGACTCAGTCGTGGCGGCGAGCAAGAACAACAGACTGGCCAAAGACACTCGCATCGTCAAAGAGGTAAGTCAACAAGCTGGGAGCGAGATGGTGGTTGGGGAAGAAGTTGGACAAGTTGCCCTGACATACATACATGGCAGGCTATGTAGGTATATATACTTACTCAATACGGCGTACTCAATATCATCGAGTGTGCAGCATGCCAGGCAGGACCCATAGATGTGTAAACTGCCTGCCTGACTGACTGACCGACTGGTCCTCTCTCTCTCTTTTTCCCTCTTGGTTCAATTCACTCACTCACTCACCAACTTTGACGAGGAACCTGCTTGCAAGGATCGATCATGCAAGATCTTACTTATGTGGAGGCGGCTGGATCATGTGGACGTGGTAGGAACACCCATGGACGAAACCAATAGAACTTAATTCCGAGAGCTTTAATCCGCGGGGACTCCACCCAACCCCGGGGGGCATTTGGGGTACCTGGTCGTAGCTACAGTATGGCCAAGAAGAGAAGCTCCCCCGGATTTCCCACAGTATGCCAAGTGTCGACCCCGGACCAAGGCCCCGGAATTGTTGAATTGGCGTACGGCTGGCTGGCGGCCACTGACTGACTGACTGATTGACCGCTGGTGCATCCTAGAAGCTGACTCGGGCCTGGAACAACCAACAAACCAACCAACTATGTCTGTCTCCCACTTGCGGATTACAATATAAGTATCATGGAAGCACCGCTCCTCTTCCTCTTCATCTCCCTTCCATTCTCCAGGTTGAAGTGACTTGCTCAATCTGCGCATTCGCATCATTCGCACCTCGTCTCGTCTCATCTCGTCTCATCTCAATATATCATTCTGTTGAACGGCAACACCCACTCACCATGGCGACCACCACCGACTCCAAGACGCCAAATGAGAAGGCTACTAAGATCGAGAGCCGCCAGGATGATCACATTGAGGCTGCTCTCAAGCCCGATGAGTTCACTGCCGATGCCGCCGCCAAGGGTCAGGCCAAGACTGGCTATGAGACCATCAGCCTTTGGGGCACAGTCAAGACGTTCAAGGTGGCCACCGGCTGTTGCTTCGCTGCCTCCTTCAGCGCCGGTGCCGATGGTTACCAGATGGCGTGGGTTGTTTTCCTTCCATGTTCTTCCTGTGATATCGAAAGCGTGGCCTGCTGACCGTTCCCTTCCTCTAGCATGAATGCCAGTATCATCGCCAACAAGGGTTTCGTCCGGCAGTTTGCAACTTCTATGGACAAGAATGGCAAGTTGTTCCTGGAGTCTGGAACTATCAGCAGCTGGAGCGCTACCCAGAACTGCGGTCAGGTCATGGGCCAGACGGGCATCTCTTTCGTGAATGCTCGGTTTGGGCGCAAGATCGGAATGTACGTCCTCTGGACTCTAATTATGGCAAGCGTCCTGGTCGAAACATTTGCAAGGAACTGGAAGGTCTGGCTTGTGGCCAAACTCTTCGCTGGTATGGGTGTAGGCGCTATGCAGGCTACTATCTTGGGCTATATCAGCGAGGTGGCCCCTGTGCGCGTTCGTGGAAGCATGCTCATGCTTTACTCGTTCTGGTGGACTTTGGGCTCCTTCTGTACCCACGTTGCCTTGCAAAGACTCAATCGCCGGGACGCCTACGACTACCTTACCCCTATCTACACGCAGTGGGCTCATGTCGGCATCATGGCCATCATCTACGTCTGTCTTCCTGAATCGCCTGCCTGGTGTGCAAGTGTGGGCAAGGAGGAGAAAGCTAAGAAGTACCTGAAGCTCATCCATAGGGATGTGAAGGACTACGATGTCGAGTACCAGTATCAAGTACTGGCCTTGAATATCGAGCATGAACGTGCTATCGCCGCCGAGCAACGTAACGAGAGCTGGGTTGCTATCTTCAAAGGCGTCGACGGACGCCGAACGATCACGGCACTCTGGGCTATTGTCTCGCAACAGTTCCTGGGCCTGGCCCTCTTTGGTACCTTTGGTACTTATTTCTTCCAGCAGGCCGGCCTGGCAGACCCCTTCAAAATCAAGGCTATCACGTCCTCTTTGCAAATTCTCACTGTTCTAAGCGCCGTCGTCTTTGTTGACAGGTTCGGTCGTCGTCTCATGGCCTGCTGCTCAACCACTTTAATGTGGATCGCATGCCTTGTGGTCGGTATCCTTGGTGTTGCCCCTGAGAGCAACGCGACGACCTATATCTTCGTCTTGTTTGCCTGCTTGTGGAGTAAGCCCTGCCACCCAACACCCTCGAGTAACCAATAACTAACACTACCATGTTTAGATATCGGTATTGCTGGCAACGGCGCTGCCGGCTGGGGCTACATTGGCGAGATATCATCCCAGCGTCTGCGACCCTATACCTCCGGTTTCGCTGCCTCCGCCAACTCCATCAGTGGCCTTATCATGTCCGTTCTGACGCCGTACATGGTCAACACGCACAAATGGAATTGGAGATATAAGACTGGCTTCTTTTATGCTGGCGTCGGTGCCATTTGGGTCATCGGAAGCTGGCTAATTATTCCGGAGACTGCAGGGTTAGTTGTGACACCCGTCTTGTGTGAGCGCTATCATTTGCACAAGAGCTAACTAAATCGATCAGTCGCTCTGCCGCCGAGTTGGACGAACTGTTCGAACGCAAGATTAAGGCTTGGCGATTCAAGAAGACCGAGACGGCCACTCAGCGCCTTCTCAAGAGCGAACAGGAGGAGATAGAGCGGTCCTAAGAAATGGAAGTTGCGGTGTTGCGGATTTCAACTATCAGGACATCTTAGCTTTCTCTCCTTTTTTTGTCTGGATGAAGTCTAGGCCACTGTCTGTTGTGCCAACAATGCTTCACCGAAAGCTTCTGACTTGTATCGCACTGTACCGTAGTACTAAGAGAGTTCATGGTTCACTTCTCAGAGTGGTGTAGGAATACCCCCACTCTAAGCTTCTCCGATTTCTCTGCATCTTGAGGAACAAAGCAGGCTTTGGGGGGGTATCGTGGACTGATACTAAATTGCCTCTGTTGTTAGAAACAAGGCTCTGGGCGCTCCTAACTATTATAAATAGTTTGTAATTGAATTGCAATAATATTCTATTTTAAGGGTATTAATATATTATTTTGGATATTTTCGGCGCAGAGGCCCCGTCTTAGAAGCTCCTCGCAACATGTTAAATATCGCGCCACAAGGAGGTTGCGATGCTCAGCTCTAGAATGCCAGTCTGAGTCGTTGAGAGCGAGCCTGATTTGGCGAATACTGACTCGTGTGCTGTCCTCACCACCAATCGTGGAGGAGTCAGGGGAAGCGTTGCATGGTAGCTGGACGATTAAGCGATCCGTTGGCTGCAGCCTCATTTTTTTTTTTTTTTTTTTTTTTTTTTCCTTTTAACGTGCTGTATTAGTTAGAAACTATGTAGCACGGCTAGTCTACTAGCGTGGCTAATTATTATATACAAAATTCAGTTCGAATTAGACTGCGACTGTACATTTGGGAACATTCTCCCTATAACTTATAAGAAGATTAAAATCAAACAACAAAGGAAATAACTAAATGAAAGTACAAATTAAGGCCTAATAGCCTAATCTTCTTCTTCTTCTTCAATCCCTAGCCTCTCTTGGTGCCATTTCCTTGTACATATACTAGTCTCTTTTAAGAATACTAGTATTTCTTTAATTCCAATTTGCGTATATAATAAAACGGGAATAGTAATAGTCCTAATTTCTAAGTTGCTTTTAATACTAGAGTAGAGTTTTTTACGCTCTAATTTATAGTATTTACAACTAAGTAATAAGTGTTCTGCAGTTTCAATACTACCACATCTACACTTGTTATTAGACGCTAGCCCTAGCTTATATAAGTAGGCTTTTAAGTATCCATGCCCTAGTTTTAATTGGTAAAAAGAGCTACTTGTTTCTCTTAGAATACTAGTAGGTAAAAGTAGCTTTTTAGCTATTTTGTATGTATACTTTTTAGAGTACGTTTTTAGGGTTTGAGAATTGATATTTTGAGTTATATTAGCTCCAATTTCATTCTTCTTTTGACTACTTAGTTTAACTCCTAAATACGCAAAAGAAGTATTATTAGAATTAATAGACGACATAGTAGCTATTTTAGCTAATTTGTCTGCTTTTTCATTTCTAATTATATCAGAGTGACCTGGGACCCAAGCTAAAGTTATACTAGCATTTAGACTATTAATAGCCTTAGACGCTAATATGGCTCTAATTTGTTGGCTTTGCCCCGGGTTATTAGAGGGAGTTTTTAGTCTTAAGAGAGCGGCTTGATTATCTGAAAAGACTGTAAAATTATCCCCTTCTTTCGCCGTACTACTAGCGTATTCTATGGCTTGTGTAATAGCTTCTAGCTCGCCGTTATATACTAATTCGGCCTCCCCTAAATTACTTATTTTTGTAAATGTAGGTATAAGGGGATATCCTTGTATATGTGTATAAACAGCTACGTTATAGCCTACTCCGCACCCTTTAGGAGTCTGAGAGCCGTCTGTATAAATAGAGGTATTCCGACTATTACAAATACTTTGTAAGTATTGTAAGTGAGCCTTAGCTTCGTCTTCTTTAGATAACTTAGATATTCTAAAAATATAAGGTACTTCTCTTTCCCATGGAGGGAAATAAAAGTGCCTTATTACTTCTAAAGTATTAAAGTCAATTATATGATATATTGAATGAACTAGGCTTGAAATAGTAGTAATTGACTTAGGTAAAATACCTAGTAAGTCATACTCCTCATTAGCTCTTGTAATAACCTTTTCAACTTCGAGCCTAATAGGGTGTTTTTTACTAAGTTTTAAGGCGCGGAGAATATAGCGCCGACTTGTATGATTTAGTCTAATATTAGGTGGAGGTAAAGCTGCTTCAAGCTCTGATGGAATTATAAGTGCTGTTTTAAAGACCCCTAATATTTTCTTAGTAGCTAGGTTTTGTAAAGCTTGAAATGGTCTAATCATAGCCTTATTAGGGCAATTGATTTTCCACTATAATATAGAACCATAGTCGGCTACGCTAGTAACACAAGCCATATATAATTGACGAATTGCAAACGGGGATAGCCCAATAGTAATATTTGAGAGTCGATTTATACGATAAAACATTTACTTTGTAAGGGAAACTCTAATTGACCTATGATTCTTAAATTTAAGGTTTGAATTAAAATGTATTCCTAACCATTTAACTAGCTTACTAGGAGCTAGTATAGTATTATTTGGAAGTGTAATATTAAGGGTATTCTTACTTCCAAAGAAGTGAATAAGCTCTGTTTTTTCAATATCAAAGCTAATAGAATATTCTTCCCCTAATTTGACTAATAAGCTAGCTTCTCTTTCCAAAATACTTATATTTTTTTTAAAGCTTTTAGAAGAGGCTATTAATGCTAAATCATCCATATATGATATTGGCTTAATATTCTTAGACTTAAATAAGTCTCGAATATATATAAGGAATAAAATAGGTGAAATAGGGCTCCCTTGAGGAATACCTGTATTTACAATTTGAAATTCCTCTAATTTATTATCAAAGGCAAGTTGTAAAATACGGTTTTCTAAAAATAACGAAATCCACCGAATTAGACTTATAGGTAATTTCAATTGAGTTAAAACCTGAATAAGACGATTCTTAGAAACGTGATCAAAAGCTCCTTTAACGTCAAGGAATAGAGTAGTAGTTTTAAGCTTATTTGCCTTATTAATCTCTACTTCTGTTTGTAAGAGTAAAGCTGCGTCAATAGCTGATTTTTTCAGTCTACTACCGATTTGACTATCGTGTAATAAAGTAGTTGTTTCAGCTAAGTAACTTAGGCGCTTAGCTAAAATTCTTTCAGAAACCTTACCTAGGCAATTAAGTAATGATATAACTCTATATGCCTTAGGTTTAGAATAATCAGGTTTTTTTGGTTTCTTAAGAATAAACCCCGTAGCCTCTTTCCAACACTTAGGGTGGTACCCTTGATTTATAAGTATTAAATAGGTTGTAAAAAAGGCTTCTGGGATAGCTAAATAAGCTTTAATTATAATATCTTGAGTAATTAAGTCTGGTCCAGGGGTTTTACCCTTAATCTTTGAAGTACAAGAATCCTTAAGTTCTACCTTTGATAAAAGAGGCCATTTCCAAGTATTACTACTTATATATGACGTTAAATCAATAGGCGCTGAAATAGGAGGTTCAGGAAATAAAGTACTTCTAAAAATATTACACTTTTGTTAGAAAGTCGACTCTAATTCCTTGGTCTCTAAATTGTAAAGACTAGGTATAAGAGAGCTAGTATTATTTTTTGTATACGCCATAGCTTTAAAAATCGACTGGGAATCCTCTTTTTCTAAGAACGTATTCCAATGCTTTCTTTTTTCAACCTTAATAGTATTAAAATACAGGTTTTTAACATCTTTTAATTCTTAAAAATAAAGGGTATACCCTGAGGCCTTATTTAGACGGTAATATCTTTGCATTGATTTCCGTAGTACTTTAAGATCCTCATTCCACCAGGGTTTACTAGCAATTGACTTATAAGCTCTAGGAATAGAGTTTTTAGCCGCTTGAATTATATTACTAGTAAATAGCTCCCCTAAGTCGTCAAGCTCTTGATTTGTGTACTTAGAATTTAGGTTATAATTAAAGTCTTGAAAATAAATACTAAGACTTTTACTAAATTTTACCCAATCTGCTTTCTTTGTATTAAATCGAGGGACTTTTACGAGGCTAGTACTAATACTACTACTATTAAAAGTAATAGTAAATAGTACCCCAAAGTGATCTGAACCTAGATCTGGCATTATTTGCCAATCTTCGACTTGATTTACTATTCCTTGAGTAGCAAATGTAAGATCTAATACAGAAGGAGCCTCCATATGTGGTCTATAAAACGTTCCCTCCCCTGGAGTATTTAATAGGCTCAAAGAGTGTTTTTCAATTAAGTCTAATAGTACTCCTGTATTACCGCTTGGTGGTGTTATAGGGTCCCACCACGGGTGATGTATATTAAAATCCCCTAATAATATCGTCTTATTAAGGAGTAAGTCTGGTAATAAACCTATCCTTTGTAAGGTTTTAATACTATTAAGGGACTCTGACTCTGGGTGAGTCGCATTATAGACATTAATTACTTGAGTTTTATACTCAACTAGGTCTAAAATGATACAATCGGGGTCTTGTGGTGAGCTAAGCGCTAGAGTAGTACTAATTGAGTCTAGTACATAAAATAAAACTCTAGGCTTAAGGGGGCCGTAATTCGGGAGCACTTGTTTAAAACTAGGGTGTAAGACGCTACGAAAGCCGTCTATATTATTACTAATAGTCCAGGGCTCTTGAATTGCTAAAATTGATATATTTAGCTCTATAGCCACTTGGAGAACGTGCTCTGTAGTAGAGAGACTCTTATTCACATTAATTTGTAGTGTTTTAAGACTAATTATCATTAGCTGTGATTGGTTCGTCTATTACAATAGGCCTGCTAGTACTACTAGTATTATTTGCTTTATTTTTTATTGCTAAGTAAACCTCACATAGCTTGGAATTAGCCATATGAGTAGTACTATTACAATTTGCGCATCTCATACTTAAGTGTAAACACCTAGTATTTGATTTACAAGTATTACAGCTGTGTTGCTTACTTGTATGATTTTCTGCGCATAAAATACACTTTTTAGCTCTCTTACAGAGAACTTTAGAGTGCCCAAAACCAGCGCATCTAGTACATTGAGAAGTACTAGGAGTAGTTATGTATTTTACTACTTTAGCTGAAATACCCGTAATATAAAGCCTATTTGATATAGCTCTTTTTGCTTGCTCTTGGCTAGGGAAAGCTACTATAATAGTACCTGTTTGTACTAGGCCTGAGTCGCGTTTTTCTTTAGGAGTAGTCCAAAAGGATTTTCTTACGGGAGTAAAACCTTTATTAAAGGTTTGAATCTCTTCAGCGACTAGCTTAGAGTTTAATCCCTCTTCTGTATTAAACTCCCTAATAGGGATACTATGAATAGCAACCTTGTACTATGGCTCTCCTCTCTGAATTAAAATCAAATCGGGAAGTACCCCCTTAATAATTGACTCGTTTAAAATCAAGAACTCAACATCAAAATCGGGGGTAGTAGTAACTACTAAATTACCCCTTAAAGAAAGGGAAACAGAAGAAACAACTAGTCCTTGTATTCCCTTCTTATTAAAAGTAGAATTAAGCAAATTGCGCGTAGTAATAGAAGAGAAGGTGTTTGCTTGGACATTCCGTGCTTGTAAGAGGGTACATCTCTTAGTAAGAGCAAACTTACCTTTGCCCTTATCGGTAGGGTTCCTAGGGCTACCCGGAGCCCTAGCCCTATTCCCCTTAGCACCGCTATTACTAGTACTACTAGTTGCTATGCTATTGACCTGAGTTGTTGTTGTTGGTTGTTGTAAGTGAGCTTTTTCGGCTATTTTAGCCTAAGTAGTTGACTTAGTAGCTTGTGTTTCGATTTTCTTTGTTGCTCTCTCTAAGTTAGCTACTTGAGAGGCTAGAATAGAAGTCGTATTCTTGATTCTATTATGTTCTGTGTATTCCCTGAATATTTCAAGTAAATCAAGTAGTTTCCCTTGCTCGTCCCGTGACTTAGTAGCTGAGTATGCTCTTACTAGCAGGTCTCTGGCTTCAAGAACTAGCTTTTGGCTAGTATTACTAGTTTGACTACTTTGGAAGTAGGTTTGGTTTTGGTGATATTTTCTATTAAAGTCTGTATTGATTCTTGGCGTCTTGTTGATGTGTTGGTTATTGGTGGGGTTGTTTGATGGTCCGCGCTTTACAGGGGCCAGTTGAGCCGCACTAGTCGATAAGAGCCGAATAGGGGTATTTTGCCCCCGGGAGTTAGAAATAGAGCCCCCTAGGTCTCTAGGGGCTCTAGGAGTAGTCTCGGTCGATTCTACTACTCCTAATAGCCTAGTAGGAAGCTCTCCTAGGTCTCTAGGCGTTGGCGTAGGTGTGGGGGGCTCTGAGGAGTCGAAGGGGTCGAATAGGGGCTCCATAGCTCCCGGCTATTACAGCGGTAATATACCACTGCAAGGCCTAGGGGCAAGGAGATCGGTTGGTTAGGAGGTAGTTTATAAGATGGAAACAGGTGTGGTTCAAAGGCAGGGGGGTCAAGAGTCCCGAAAAAGTGTGTGTGCTGCAGCCTCATTACAATGTCGTCGTTACTAAACTTGAAGTCTTCTATTTTGGCTCGCAGAGACGAACATTCAGAATGCACATCAGGTCGCTGGTGGTGCTCCTGATGTAACTGGTCAGCTTCGTGATGTTGTTCAACCTTGGAAATTCCAAAGCTGCTTGGCCAGTTTTGAATGCAGTGCGTTCAGTTGGTGCCGGGGAGGCTGATCAGCTGGGATATAAGCGCTGGTTTGGGCTGCGGGGGCTGGTGACGCATCACGTACAGACTGGGCCGGTATGGAACGGGACGGAAGGGTCAAGGTGAACCATTGCGATGGGATGTTGGCGTGGGTGTTGGGAAAGATAAATTGCTTGGTGGTCCTTCCAGCAGAGACTCAATCCGCGACTATACTTTGTTCCGCTGCGGCGGGGATGGCGCGCTCCATTCGCGATACCAATATCATCCCCCATGATCGGCTCATCTATATCGCCAAATTCCAAAAAGCAAGAACACTGGGACTCTTCCTCATTCTCTCTTTCCCAGCCGCTGCAACTGTCTGCAGGCCCAACATGTCTGAGGTATTTGCAGCTCCTGCTTATGTATTGGCCGCCTGCATTCCTGAAAGAAATTTTGCATGTCCATCTCCTGTTCTCTTTGGTCGATATTTGTTTCCTGCTCCGTCATTGGGATATCCTGACCTGCTTATTGATTTCCCCGTCTTCTTCTGCTACTGACAGTTCTGCAAACTGCTGGAGATTCGGTCGCAGGCTAGGTCGGACTTCGCGTTGTTGATGCAAATGGGTCCAATGCGCGTCGAGAGAACTGCGATCAACCCCAAGCCCAGTCAACTTCCCGCATTAGAATCCCCAAATCTAAGCCACTGCCACTGCCGCTGCACAATCCCTCATCCATTCCCCCTGTCATCGTCCACAATCTCAAACCCCAATCGCTCCAACACGGTCTTTGCATCTGTTGTGCCTGCAAAAGGAGACCCTGAAAACGGTATGAAATCTGGTGGTCTTTGCGCCCGGAGATGCTCATCTCGGAGCTGTTGGATCCTCTCGTTCTCGTCGACCGCGGCGGGTAATTCATGCTCGGCGGAGACTTGCGATTGCTGGTGTGTTCCGGCGTCTGTTTCTAGTAATGGGGCGGTGACAGACACAGTTCGTTCGGTATCGACATTGCAGCGACGGCGCTTGTAGTTGCCTTCTTCGTCGAGTGCTTCTGCATCCAAAGCTCTTTGTTTCCTCTTCCTGGGACTGCGACTTCTCGAGGATGCGACTCGCTCCCGAATATCTAGCGATTTTCTCATTTCCAAAACCCGGGTTTGTTCAGAACCACTCTTGACAGTAATGACGGCTCGGTCTGCTGGCATGGCCAGAAATCCAGAAATAAATCGAAAGAGTGACCAGGCAAATCTGGCATAGAGAAATTCGGGCCGGCAGTTCGCAATGGGGTGTGTTCTGGCATTGTGATAAAGAATGCCAAGATCTAGCGAAGGCTCCATTATGTGCGAGAAGAAGCCGGTAGCATCCTTGGGATATAGAATGAACTTCCCATCGTCAAACGCCTTGTGGATATCTGATCGCATCAAGATTAGATTCGCATGGTCGTCAAGTAGCGATTGTTCCCCAAGTGATGTATCATTGTTCCATCTTGACATCCCATTCGCGAAAAACCATTCCGACTCCTCCCGTGGACAGATATGCGCCACTTCTGTTCCTGTATAATGTGCAGATATTCGACAGAATAAATCTCGGGCGAGAATCGCAGCTGAGAACGTTGACGGCGCTGTGGTATTGGCAGGACGTCGTGGTTTCGGGACCCGTTGCCATAAGGGAGGCAGAGATGATGGGAACTGCCAGTCTTGGAAACACGTCACTATCGGCCATTTGGCGTCCGTAGAATATCAGTATAGACCCTGAGAGTACTAGGATCACTTACCATCTCCTGGTACGTTGTACCAATAATCTCCATTCAAAAGGACATGGTCCAGGTCTCCCTCTACTCGATTATTTCCCTCTCGATCAATGCTAAGCCACCCATCCCTTCGATTATCTGCGATGATAGCACATGCGTCGAGAACGAGGCCATAATGAACCCCTGCAGACGCATGATCCGGTGTGTGGAGAGAGAAGAGCAGGTCGTGACTTGAGCCGTAGCCTGGATGTCGAACGTTGACGCGCTCATCTGCGCATGCAGAAACTAGATACTTGAAGCGTTCATCGATAACATTGGTCTCTTGTAGTTCTCGTGGAGTGCGGAGCTGGATGGGGCCAAGAAATGGCATTTTTGTATTGTGTAAGAAATCCGAACGTGCTCAGGAAGCCCGCTGAGATGACCTCAGCCTCGGCCTCAGCCTCAGCCTCAGCCCTCATGTGTTCGCTTGTCATTAACGCTAGTCTACTTTAAGGCATGCTTACCTCAGCTTTTGTGAACGTCTGAGCTCGTAATAAATGCCAGTCTGAGTCGTTGAGAGCGAGCTTGCGCAAAGACGACCAATGATTTGGCGACTACTGACTCGTGTGCTGTCCTCACCACCAATCGTGGAGGGGGCGGGGCCTTGCATCTTAGCTAGACGATTAAGCGATCCGGTGGCTGCAGCCTCATTACAATGTCGTCGTTACTGAACTTGAAAGTCTTCGTTTCGACAGTAACTTCCCTTTGACCCGTCTCGCTTTCGAAATGTCGAACGGTAATCTCAACAAAAGCAATGGATCATTTGACCGTGTTAGGAAGGAAGAGAATAAGCATGAGCTCACACAATTGAGCGAAAGTGTGACCATCGAAGCAGAAGCGGAGCCTCAGAAGTTTCGGAGTAGACTCAGGATCATTGGTGTCTTAGCAGGTTTGAACGTCAGTCCAACTCCCAACAAAACGCTCTTTAATGCGAGGACTAAGCTAACGGAAATGCGGGTAAAGCTCTCTATATTTACCTCGGCGTTAGATCAAACCATTATCGCAACAGCGGTACCCGCGATAACCTCAAACCTACATTCAGCTTCAGGCTATATCTGGATTGGCAGTGCTTATCTATTGGCCAATGCGGCTTCTGGACCTATTTGGGCAAAATTATCAGATATCTGGGGACGAAAGTCAATCCTTCTTGCAGCTGTAGCAATGTTTTTCGGTTCCTTAATCATCTCTGCTGAAGCTAGAAATATAAAAATGGTCATTGTTGGACGCGCTCTTCAAGGTACTGCTAGTGGAGGAATGGTTCAGTTGGTTATGATTATTATTTCCGATATCTTTAGTATAAGGTACGCTTCCTTGGTGAGACTTTTGGCTAATCTCATGCTGATGAGGATCAGACAGCGAAGTCTCTATTTCGGACTTCTAGAAGTTGTCTGGACTGTTGCAGGTGGCGTCGGGCCTGTGTTGGGTGGGTTACTTACGGAGAAACTGTCATGGCGATGGGCATTCTGGGTTAATCTCCCCATCTGTGGATCCACATTCATTCTATTGTTAATCTTTCTCGATGTCCACAACCCAAAAACCCCAGTTATCGAAGGACTCAATGCTGTTGACTGGTTTGGGAGTATCTCGATACTTGCGGCTACACTAATGATCTTTCTTGGGCTCGAATTGGGAGGAGTGACATTTCCTTGGAACTCTCCGCAAGTTCTTTGTCTCGTTATCATTGGCGCTCTTACATTTGGTATTTTCATTTTCAGCGAGAAGAGGTTGGCCAGGTATCCGCTCATGCCCCTTGATTTGTTCAAAAACGCGACCAATATTGCCAGTCTGCTTTTATATTTTTTACATGGCATGGTAAGTCTCTTAATCCCTCCTTCACTTACTGAGCTTATGGCCCCACAGTGCTACACCGCCAGCGAATACTATCTGCCCCTCTACTTCCAATCCGCACTCGAAGCCTCACCCCTCAAATCTGGTGTTCTCATCCTCCCCCTTAACATCACCACAGCCATAGCTGGAATCCTATCAGGACTTTTCACTAACCACACCGGCCGCTACCTTGAACCAATCCGCATCGGCGTCCTCATCATGGTCCTAGGCAACGGACTCTATGTGCTCTTCTCGGCATCCACTTCCATTGCCTGCCTCGTCGGTTTCCAAATAATCACTGGCTTCGGCCAGGGCCTAATTTCTGAAGCGCCACTAATCGCTGTTCAAGCACTCGCCTCTCAAGACGACACCGCCACTACTACTTCTACGTTTGGCTTTACACGAAGCCTATCAGCCGCCCTCTCCGTCGTCATATGCGGCGTCATCTTTCAGAATAGTATGGATCTCAAAGCTGTATCTCTCAGCTTGCCTCCGGTCAATCTGCCGAAGAATGTGACAGATGCATTGGCTGGTGGCCATGCAGCAGCGAATGTCATGATTATAGGGAGGATAGGGGATATGAGACAGAGGATAGCAGTTAAGGAAGCGTTTGTGTGGAGTTTGAGGAACATGTGGATTTTTACTACGTGTGTTGCTGCCATTGCGGTTGTTGCAAGTTGCTTTGTGAGGAAGAATGCTTTGAGCGAGGAGCATATTGAGACAAAGACCGGGTTGAAGGAGAAGGCTAAGGCTGTTGTTATTAATATTCCGTGAATTGAGGATATAGGATAGAATTTGGACATTCGAGTCGCATGCTTCCTTAGGCGATAACAGAGTAGAGGCTTCCGTACTATCTCGACTAACTCCTGTCGTTGTAGTACGCGGAATTGTGGATTATAGATATGAAATTTTTCCCAGTGTAGGTTATTGATAAAAAAGCAAAACGCCAGGAAAGTTGTTAAGATGCCAGCTGATACGAAGCACGCACCACCGAATAAAAGGAAAACAGCATACCATACGTGATTATAACTCTACCCAGAGGCAGCAAATTAACTAAGTTACTCGAAGTGAGCGATACGGCAGAAGTGGATCGTATGAACGTAATATATCATGTTGGCACATAGAGACCACTACTCTCTCCTCAATTCTTACCCCTCCCGTTTTGGCTCTGCTCCAACCCGCTATTTCGTGGTAGTGACTACCCAGCACTCTTCCATCATACACCCAAACTCCATTCTCAACAACGACTTTTACCTCCTCTCCTCTTTAAGCCAATCACCCACGCCCCAAACGCCATCAAAAGTCCAATCCAAAGCAATATAACTCTTACAGCTCAACCACCTGCCCATCCTTCAAAAATAATCAAATATTTCCAAATCCTCGAATCCCACGCATTCCCACACCAAGCTTCTTATCCTTCTTCGGCGCCTGTTCAGGTGGGGCGAGACCCTCGTTTTTCGCTTGGTCTTTTGCTTCCTTCTCTTTCGCTTTGTCTTTCTTCTCCTTTTCTTTCTTCCCAATGTTTTGGACACCGCCTGTTAGATCTCTGATTAGCAAATGCATCCATGGCATCTATGCAAGAGTATCAAGGGAGAGCAGGGCAAAATGTCAAAAGGAGAAGGACATACCACGACCGAAAACCCTCACATCACTCTGCGGCTTAATCTTGGGTGGAAAACTGCCTCCATTTCCATGACTATCACCACTCCCACTCTCTGCACTCTTTCCTGTCCCCGCCATGCTAGGTGGTCCATAGGGCTGAGGAGCCTGGAAATGCTGACCTGGGTATCCACCACCTGAGACTGGACTCCGACCATCAGCTGGCGAGCCATGGCGATACGAAGTATCGATACGACCTGGACGAACGGGGAATGAAGAATTCGGACCACTTTCAAAGATCGTGGGCTGCTCTGGATCAGATCTAGCGTGGGCACGGCTCTTGTAGCGATTTGAAGGATTATTGTTGAATGAATAGGAACCGCCTAATAATGGCTCATCGCCATCTTCGAGATCGTCAAGGTGTTCCCTGAGATCAGTGTATGCCGTCTGGAGGCGCGTATACCTCTTCAGGAGGTGGCTGTGAGACATTGTAAGTTCGTTGATGCGGTGCCGGGAGGCCGCCATTGCCGTATCCAAGAACACATGCGAGAGCTGTGCTCTTTCCGACTCGTCGCTTCTGTACGAGCGAGCATCGTCGCGGTCTCGACTGCGAGTGTATTCCAACTGGATCTCGAATGCGGCCTTGGCTTTGGAAAGTTCTTTATCGCGGGCTGCGAGTTTCATTTCGAGGAGGTGGACACGGTTTAGAGCAGCTTCTTCACTCTCCTTGGCTACTTCGGCTTCCCGTTCGCCTGCTTCGAACTTCATGATCTTCTTGGACATCTCATCGACATGTTTCCGTAAGCGCTCGAACTCCTCCAGGTTACTCTTCACGCTGTCAACGGTTTGGTCTGCAGCGAGTGCCCTGCTTTCGGCTTCTACGGTGATATTCATCAGCTTCGTGTTGTTGTCTCTAGCAGTGGCTAAGTCAGCGACGAGTTGGTCCCGCTCAACATTCCATTTCTTCTGCTCTTCTCGAAGAATCCGCAGTTTAGCAGTCAAGTCGGCTTCCCATTTCCTGGAATGAGTCTTCGATTTCTCCGTCTCTTTCTTCATCTGGTTATTCTGTCTCTTCGCCTCTTCCAGTTTTGATTTCAAGCCGCGATTGTAGTTGATGAGGTGCTGCGTCTCTGCTTCGACTCTTGCTTCTCTAATCTGCTGCCTGCGAATTTTGCCGATATGGGAAAGATGCTGTTGCTTGAGATAGCGCTCGAAGTTCAAGTCATTCTTCAGCAGCTGAATCTCACGTTGAAGATACGCAACTTTTGTGCCCGTGGCACCTGTTGTTGGCCGCAGAGATGGAGACCGGGGGGTCGCATCTCGTGTTATAGTGTCAAATAGGCCGCCCGTGTGAATTGCATCGTTGTTATGAGACAAGGGGAGAGAGGCCTCGGAATCATTTGTGAAAACTCGGTACAGGCTTCCTCGAGTCGATATTTGTGAACTGAGCATATCGGAAAGTTGGTTGGTGTGAGATCCGAGATTCTGTGGTGGAATGGTGGGACTGTCATGACGGTCCGATGCTTGTAGCGAAGGAGAGTCTGCAACAGATGGCATAGATTGAGAATTTTGGGAAAGCTTTCGATGCAGGCCCGAAGAGGAACGGTATCCTTCTGGCGATGCTACAACGGTCGATCGAGTATCTCGCCAACTTGTATGCCTGGCCTGGAATGGCGTAGCATCTGAATCAAGAAGTGGTTGGTCAGGAACATCTGCGTTCAGCTCAACTTTCTTCATCGGTCCTCGTGTTCTGGGTACATGCTGTTGACTATCCTCACCGGGAACATATAGGGCCATGCATTCCGCAACAACATCTGCAGCTGAGCTTTTTTGCCACCGCTGATTATCAGTAAGCTCAGACTCCAGCGTGAGCATAAAGAAATTTGGATGCATCAAGTGAACCTGTCTGAACCCTTCAGATCGTTGTCTGATCTCCGTAGGCTCGATCTCGAGGTCATCGGCTCCTGGGAAATTCGCATGTCGAAGGTACCTCTGTGGCTTCCGAATGTAACTCATAAAGTTGATGGGGTACAGGCCATATAGGAAGGTAAAATAATGCAAGAGTTCGGGAACGGTCTCGTCTTCTGATTCCAATAAGTATGAAAGCTTTGCCCATTTTCCGTCTTCCTGTGCTGGTGGCTCCTCGTCGTCATCGGTTGGTTGTGGTACAACTTCAGCCACTTTCCGTTCCTTGTCCCAGAACAGCATACGACTGTAGATATTAAACAAGGCAGGCAGATGTTTCGAGGAAGATATTGGTATATGCGGCAAGAACATGATCAGGGATGTCATAGCTAAAGATATAGCCCGTGTTGAAGTATCGATTTGAAGACATCGTAGTAAGTTGTCGAACAGTGGGGTTTGGAGAAGCTGGTGGAGATGAGGAGGCTGATGACGGAAGAAGTCGCAGAGCAGGGACAGAGACAATATCCGGCTATCCTTCTGTACGAAGAACTTGTTGATTGTCGTTAAGAGGTCCTGGGATTAGTCAGTGCTTGGGACTTGGTACATGATTCTCCCAGGTAAGGGTAAGCTTACTGTTGGCCTCCTCTTTCCAAATGCCAGCAAGATCAATTGAATCTGGCTCTCGACGAACTTTGCGTGGTCGTTGAACTCATCCAACGCAAGCTTGGACTTCACCAGCCACGTAGACATCAAGTTCTCTGCAACCGCAGCGCTGGTAGTTTTGGCATCTTTCAAAAGTTCCTCCTCTTCCTCGTCATAAATCAGAATCCCCAGCAAAGTATCCCTAGCTTCAAATGCCAATCCCTTTTCTACCCCCAGATGTATTATAATCGGACCTGAAAGTTTATCCCACCATTGTAGCAGTCGTCCAGATCCTCTAATGTTTGGCTTCAGGGTTCGCAGAATAGCCAAGAATGGAGCTAGTCGTGTAGGATGAGGGAGGATGGAGGATTGGTAGATTGTCAAGAGTTCCTCTTGCAGACGCTGGGAATCTGAATCATCGTATTCTGCGTGCTTGTCGAGGTATGCGGTTATAACTTGGCTTAGGTCATTGGGAAGAGGGAGAGTGAGGGTTGCAGCAGAGGCTGTGATCGACCTAGAGAGATCCTTGAGAGATCTAGTAATGTCAGTATAATTGCAGGCATAGAAGATCCGCACATAGCACTGACCCAGAAGACATCGTTGCGAAGTGTTCCAGCCCGGGATGCTGCTTGGAGGAAATTGCTTTGGCGTGCTTAAGCTTCGATGCAGTGCGGGACAGCGGGGTTAAAAGCTTTGACGGCTTCTGCAAAGCTCACTTGCTGAGGATAGAGGTGGATTAAGAGCATAGAGCAGGAATGCCCTCAATGCGCCAGCATCTAGTGCAGAGCTGTGCAGGCCAGCAAGTTGAGGGTTGGAATTGGTGTTTGGTGGTGAGGAACTGAAGATATTGATATAGAGAAAGGACAAGACAGGACAAGACATCGGCGAAGATCTCGAAGTTCTTCCGGATCCCTGTAGGAGTGAGAGAAGCGAGCGAGCGATAAGAGATTGAGGGTCATGTCTTATCGCCGAACGCCGAAGAGATCAGCAAAGTGACGACCTCGGGCGTCGGACTAATCAACTGCTTGTCCCAACATCATCATATGGTATTATATCATATCACAGAAACTTGGATAGGACGTCTTGGGTACCTCTATAAAAATCACCGTAAGTCCAATTTCATACCTCATTTATTGCTGGTAAGAAGACTTTACGTTCGCACTTGTCTTGTGCTCTTCTATTAATCACATCTATCTCCTTCAATCCAACCACCCAGGTAGATATCATGCCTGGCCAGACTACACTCCCACTGCAGGGTAGGACTGCTATTATTACAGGAGGATCTCGAGGCCTTGGCGAAGGAATGACACTCGAACTTGCGAGTCGAGGTGCAGATGTATGTGTGTGCTCTCCCCTGCAGATGCCTTCTGACACATCCAGGTAATCATTATCCACTCCTCTCCAAACTCCAACCCAGCTACTACAGGTCTTCTAGACCGAATAATCTCCCTTCCTCACAAACCTCGAGCATTCACTATTCAAGCCGATCTCCGAAAGCCAGAAGTAATCGAACACATTGTCTCAGGTATAAAGACATTCTTTGACACTGAAAGCCGCAAGCCAAAGATCCACATCCTAGTCAACAACGCCGGCTGCGAGGTAGTAAAACCACTAGGAAACATCACACCAGAAGACTTCGCCTATGTCTACGATCTCAATGTCCGCGGAGCTCTTCTAATCACTCAAGCCATCCTCCCGTACCTCGCAGACAACGGGCGAATCATCAACATAAGCTCCGTCGGAAGCAGAGCTGGATTCAAGGAATTGGGTCTATACTGTTCGAGCAAAGCTGCCTTGGAAGGACTGACTAGGTGCTGGGCTGCCGAGTTGGGCAAGAATGGGACGACTGTCAATGCGGTGAACCCGGGTCCGGTACAGTCCGAGATGCTTGATAATATCCCGAAGGATATTGTTGATATGCAGAAGGCGCAAACGCCGCTGCAAAATAGAGTTGGCACCGTGGAAGAGGTAGCCGCTGTCGTTTGCTGGTTATCCGGTGAGGATAGTAGGTGGGTTACTGGGCAGACTATCAATGCCAGTGGTGGATGGACTATGTATTGATACTGCGCCGAAAGTCATTCCAGCTTATCACGCCCTAGGAACTCCCCATCGTCCCTTTTTTTTCTCTCCCTGTATTGTGTTTGTTTGTGTCGCATTTGAAGATATTTGGGGTTTTCGATGCGATATCTGCGTCCTTGAATCACACCACAGCCTCAAGCGATTGGAGAAAGCCCTGCATTGAAACCAGCGGCCACCAATCGGCCATGAAGCAACACATGGCCGATGTGTAGCAATATTACTTTTGCCAGGTCGTCGCAAGAATTGAGGGAATTTTCAGGACGAGGCTGCAGCCAAGTTGCTCGATAAGTAGCCCATGATTGGTGGCCTTCGGTGAGGCAGTGTCGTTCCCCCATACCCAAGCTCGACTTCCCCAGCCACACGTCGTATGATTCGAGGCCTTCGATTTATTGGGCATAAACTCGATCTTCCATCGCTAGACTCAAAAAATTGTGATTGGCGGGTCAGGCCGGCCGTGTAGCATGTGCAACGCTGGCACATCTTCTATGTTTCTTTCATTGGTGGCCGCCAGCTTCGGAGAACCTGTGTAACATTATAAAATCGTCTAATAGTCGGACTATTATAGATAAGGCTCGTCTTTCCCACGATCGTGGTTTCACTCCTCAACCGCACTTCCATTTGCGAACACCAACCTCCAGACTTCTTAACGGCACCAGTGGTGGCCGCCACAGCAACGGCCAACCCCTTCTCAAATCCTCAACAGCTTTTGTAGACTTTGTTATCTTGGCTCTCTCAACAACACTCCAACGTTAGACCCTAGGAATCTCACACTTGATCAAGAACAATGCCCCAATCTCCATGCCTCCTTAGACTCAAGTGCAACGGCGGGCACCTGCAGCCACGATCATTGCAAAGGCATTTCAAGCTCCCTCTCGACCCTATCGAAACCGTCTGCGATATCTGAGGCCCGTGAAGAACTGGTATCAATTGAGCCCTATAGTTCAGCCTCGAGGGTCAATGCCATTCCACCGCCATTAAGCCCCCGCTCGTCGTCGTCCTCCTCTTCGTCATTGTCACAGTCGACCCCCACCGCCACAGTTTCTTTTCTTTCAAATTCTCCAAATTCATCATCGCCTCAGCTCGCCCAACCATTTTCATCTCAAACACAACTAGCAATTCCAGCGCGACCGTTAGCCCTTCCAAACGGCCGATTTTCTTGTCCCATCTGTCCTCGCGACAAGTTCAAAACACATTCCAAAGCACAGTTTGCTCCCCTCCCTACTTCATCCTCAGTCATCCATATATTGACAACCAACCAGATCGCACATCCTCAACTACAATCACGCATACACCTGCCCAAAACCCAACTGTCTGTGGAGCTACGACACGTCCAAAGATCTCCGTCGGCACCTCCAAGGCCACAATCAAGATTCAGAAACCTTCCAGTGTCCATTCACCCAATGCCCATCTCGACGTCGGAAGAAGAGGAAGACATTCAGTCGGCAGGATTTGTTGTGGAAGCATTTGAGGAACTTTCATCCTGGAGAAAGTACTGATCTGGGTGATGAGAGCATGCACGATTTTTCTTATGTTAGTGAGAATACGGCGTCTTCTGGTCTTGGGTCACTAGCTGTCGTTGCGGAGGGATAGAGTCGGTCCTAGTTTTTTTTTTCTCCCCCCATTTCAGCACTCTTGTTATCGATTGCTGGTTCAAGAGTGGGGTTTGTTCAAATGTTTCCTTGGGTAGAGCCATGTTCTCAAAATGAATATTCAGCGTCTTTCTCTTTGCTCTGGTGCTGTTTCTTAGACTTAATAATGGAATTCGGTGCACCAATCTACTCCAATAGTTCGTCAAAATGAGACATTGATACGTGCCTAGTATAGGCAGGGCAATTCTTACCAAGTACGAACAAAGTCGCAACGCCCTCTTTTTCCTCCGTTGTCTCACTTATTTTCTGTGTTACTATGCCAATCCTGTTCCACCTGATGCTTCACTCTTTCGTTCCTCAGTATTTTTAATGCATGGCGAGTAAGCGAAGAAAGATTAAAAAAGAAAAACTATTTGCGAACGGCCAGAGGACGAAGAGTAGCTAACCAACGGGCTTTTATACCAATATTTCCCTACCCTTAATACCAAATCCACTCCCAGTAGCACAAAAGTATATACTCAAGAGCCCCTACAAGCGGATCTACCCCCATCAAGTGGATTCCCAACAGACACACCAGAATACACCAAATGCGCAAGATTGATCCCCGTAGCATTGGCACCAATACCCGTCCCTCTGACAGAGTTATTACAATCCTACTCTAAAATCAGCAAGAATCCCTCCCTCATTCCTCTCATCGCATCTCATCTCAACCCAAACTCACAAATACATAACACAAGACAATGGGAATAGAATGGGTTAACATACCGGCGGTTCCTGTCCAGAGCACTTCACCGTATTCCCTGCCGCCGCGGGATCATTCTCCCAAAATTCCGTAGAATGATGTCTATACCCCGCTGAGACGGGAATCGTCTGCGGCACACCATCATTCGAATGCGTTACCCGGAACATCTTCCCCTCTGGTAACAGGCCATCGACAAGATTCGCGAAAGTGGGATTGCCAGTCCGTGGCTGCCCGAATGTATACGTTGTGAGATTCATTCCGAGATTCATGCTCGCCATGGATGCGGATGCGAGAGCGGCTAAGGAGGCGCCTAGGGAGTGTCCTGTTACTGTTAGGACGTAGCCTGGGTGTGTATTCATCTCGTTGTTGATGGCGTCGATGACTTGACTCGAGGCTGAGTTCCAAGCGTCGACGTATCCGCCGTGAGCCTACAGTAGCATCAGATATCAATTAACACGCCTCCTCCCAAGGGTCAAGGGTCAAGAGTGAAGAAATGTCATTGAGAAATAAAAGCTCACTAAACATCCACCACACGCTATCCCAACAGAATTAAACGGCACCAAAGTCTGATTAAAATCCACGATAAAATCCTGCAGACTCGACGTTCCTCTGAATGAAACGATCATCTCTTTCGCTGCATCATCGCGGAACAGGTACGCTTGAGTATCTGTTGATGCGATGTTGAAGAACTTCGCTACTGTGGCGCCGCCGGGAGGTGTTGGGCAGTTGTCTGCGTAGGCAGCGGCGGAGAATTTGGAGTAGCGGACGAATTTTGTGAAGAGGTCGTTGCTGACTGGTATGGTTAGCTGGAAGCACTTGAGAGGTGAGACTGGGTTGGATGGGGAGACTAACTTGGGGGATTGGCAGCTACAGCTGACTTGAATAGCAGTGGAAGGCTGCAAGATAGGGTAAACAAGAAAGGCCTTGGGAGGAGCATGTTGATGGGATGGGCTGGTTTAGTGCTGAACTGGTGGTAGAACTATCTTTTCTCACTCTCTTGAAAAAGTGACACTTTCCATATATATAGTCCGCCTCCAGTTTCGTCGCTCCCCCCTCTCTCAACTTAACAAGGGCATTCCTGGTTCTTCTCAAAGGTCCGAACCCCTCAACGATCAGATCCCAAGGCATTTTCGGATGGCAGAAGGTCTTACGTCGTCATATCAAGGTCAACAACAAAGCGAGCCCCTTGTATCAAGCCTTGCGAATTCATCATCCACCCAATAGAAATCCATCATCTCTCGAACAAGAAGTGCGTAAAGTGCCGAGGTCGATTTACAAATTCCAAATGCGAACAATGCGTTCCTCTCACTACCTCCTTGGGAGCTTTCTTTCTCAAGGCTTCATCAAAGCCGACTGACTGTAGTCACGGAGATCTCTCCAGAGAAACTATTCAGGTCTACTGATTGGCTGTATGACGGCACAACAAACCTAGGTGGACGCGGCAGTTGTCTTCTCGCATCGAATCCCTGATCAGCCATGAGAGGGGAAAGTTGCACGCCCCCAAATGTACAGTGCCGCGGTGCGCATGTGACATCAGTAATTGGAATGAATAACCCGCTGTCGTCTCAACCATCAGGTTCAGACACCAGACATCAGACGACGCGCATTTGTGGTTGCAGTTGAAGAGCGGGGTCAAAAACGAACCTACTAGGCGAGTTCCTTGCGAGCGCGAGCGCCAAGGTTTGGTTCGCAGATCAGGAGATCGCAAAGGCGGGTGTGAAACGAGGATTGGACCTCGCATGGGAAGCCCGTTTGGGATAGGAATATAAACGATTGATCATAACCGACTACGGAGGACCTTGACTTTCTTACGGACTGGTGGACCTTTTGAAGGAGTGCTCTGTTTGTTGGGGAAAAAATCAGGTGGAGGTAGTTCAATTCATGATTGAGGATTCTAAATGTCCACCAACCAGCTAGGCTTCCCAAATATTGTTTCAATAAATATTTAAGAAATAAAACTTCTTCTTATTCCTCAATCCCTTTCGAAAACCTTTATTTTCTAATCAAAAAATAAAATAAAATAAAAATAAAAATTGGCATTGCCCTGCCCTGCCCTGCATGCTATTAATCTGAACCACCTTGTGTCACCTAACACAAGCTGAACGAGAGCAGAATAGATTTATAGAAACCGAACTAAAACTGCAAATTCAAAATTCCATTCTCTTCTGCGATACAATGAGCCTGATAAAAAAATCCAATGGGAGGGGAGAGTCGGCTACAAGCGAGAAAAGTGGGCTCGAAAAGGGGACCATGTTGACAAACTAACCGAGCCGAATGCAAAAAGAAAACGAACGCCAATTTTTCAATCACCTGGAATTTTGAACAGTATACAAGTATAGTTCAAGGAATAAGCTACTGTATCTATGTTCTCTCAGGTCAATGTTTGGTTACATTCCACATCGTCTTGTGTTGAATTCGCCCAATTTATGCGTAACGAAATCCACGATCTTAAAGAAGTGCTTGGCAGCCTTTGTTCTTCCATTGACATAATTACGCACCCATCATGATATTGAGCCAAAAACCCATAAAAAGATAAACAGCCTACTTGCGGGCTGTTTCAAAGCCCCCACTGATATGCTTATTCGAAGTATCTGGCACCTCCAAGTCGTGATCCTATTATTCCACCCACTCCCCGCAAGATTACTATGCCTAACCATAACGACCTGATCACCCGAACAGTAATTCCCACTGTTTGCATCACAATCCCACCAGTGTCTAGATTTCTCTCGCCGCCCAGGGATGGATCAGCTCACGAGTAGAAAGTACAGCTAGTATCCCCCTCAAGCGACGAAACAGCATCATTCATCGTATCGTAGTATTCTCCGAACCCGGCAGCAATTCACCGACATCAGCCATCACACAATCCCACGTAAACATTAATAAATAATCTCTGATGGAAAAAAGGGTGAAGGAGAACGTACTGCATTTCCCAGGGACATCATTCGTCAGCACGCACGGATTGTGGAAGTCTAGTTCAACCAATGTATAATTGTTCAGTATTCCTACTATGCGCAAAATATGGGTCTGTGAAAAGTGGAGGAAGCTTCACGAACATTCTACATGGCTACCTACAGACTATTTGATAACGTAGAGTAAAATGATCAGGACATATAGAACAGAGGGCAGTTCAAGGAGTATTTTCGCATATTGGATCAAGAAATCGCAGTATTGACCATCTTGCACCTCGAAGCTACAATACAAACACCAAAAACCCACCCCTCAATACTCTCATGTTCAAGGAGTGAAAAGAGGATTTTCATCATAGCTACCCTCCAATCAACCTTGAAGCTCTGAGTCCCAAATTCAGTCATCAGTAGCATCAATGAAAGCCTCCCAGTAGGCATCATCAAGCTCCACCTTCTTCCCCTCATCATTCTTCGCATAAATATCCTCATTGATCCTAACCATCGCAACCCCATCCTTCAATTTCAACAAACTCTTCACGCCCTCCTTCCACTTCTCCGCACCGCCAATCTGGAACTCAACCTTCTGCCATTGTGCAGCCCAGCCTCGCGTACCGGGGTATTTCCCCGTCTCGTGTATGACCGAACCAGAGACATGTTTCTCCTTCTCGTCACCAGCACGGAACCCAAAAGTCGGCTTGATATTCTCGCTGATCGACAAACGACGAATGTTGGAGACGCCAGTAGGATCAAAAGGCGCCTTTTCGCCTGCAACGAAGCCTGAGTCTTTGCTAGACAAACTAGTCCAGGTCGCGTGTTGCATGAGTACGAGACCGGTCAGCATCCATATCTCAGGTCGTGTAGCGGAATTGCCTTTCGCGAGGGTTTCGGCTGCGGAGAGGTGTGAGGAGAGCCATTTCTTCGCGTCGGGGGACGAGAGGGTGATTTCTTCGAAGAATTCCTCGGGGCTGGAAAGGAAAGAGGAGAGTTAGATAGAGTTGGTTGAAGTTGAATCCCCTGTGGATGTTGGAAGGAACACTTACTCTTTGATCTCGAGTTTGGTCGTCTTCTCCGCTGCCGCTACCCTGTATCTTGGACCTTCAGACTCGTCTGCAGATCCTGTAGAGGGATTGCTGGCATCATGGCCTTGTTCTGAACCAGCTCCAAGCGTCAAGGCGTAGTTACCCAGCTGTGTCAGCTCAGCCCAGTCTGGAGGAGAGTCTTGGATACTAGATGCTATTAGCCCAGTTATCTGTATACTCATTGCTTCTTCACTCACTCAGTATAGGCCTTCTCGACGTGAGGTTCGTAGAAACTTGGGTTCTTGAAGTCGTGAACTAGGTTCCCCAGGTGGAGGTGTTTTCCATCGATGCCCGCATTGTAAGTGATGTAGGTGACTTTTCCCTTCGACATGTTCGTATTATACTGGGCACTGAGTCCCTCCGATGGCTTGTATTTCGACGGAGTGAGGTTGTTGTATATACTCTGGGATATACTGTGGGATATACTCTGGGAGTCTCTTCGAGGTCATCAAAGGAATGTGAATGTGGGGTGAGCTGGAGGAACGAACTACCCCGCACTTTAGCCAGGGCGGGGAACACCCGACCATCTCCTCCCCCGCAATTGGCACGGAAAGCGGTCCAATCAATTACCAGAGGGAGGCCAAATCTGGCGATACTCCGGCTCCGGCTTCCCCTGTCTAGGTACTCATTGTGGTTTGTTGGAAGCGAATGTCAACAACGTGAGATAGTTCTGTACGCTTCCAAACACTGGTGCCCAGCTTGGGATTGTGAATGCTCCGTGCCTGTCATACATTCCGAAGTCTTTACACTGGAAGAGAAAAAAGGATATTGCTCCGCTACGTACAGTACGTAAGTTTAGGCTTAGCAAGGTATTGTGCTTTTCACCAAGTTTTAGTTTGGAATAATGTACCATGGCGAGACCCGTTATTGACTTCGCGCTCCTCTAGCCGAGAAACTTCCAGTGAAACTTTTTGCAACACCGTAATTTTCTTCATAATATCGGCTTGAGCGCTCTTCTCAAGATGCATGAGGACCACAGCAAGAATATTACACATTCGACACATCACGACTGCCATTCGGCCTTCTTTAAGCATATGTGTACGCTCACAAAGGTGTGCACGAAAAATCTCTTCGCAGGCGGTGAGGATTGAAGCTGAAGTTGTTGCCGGGTCCCATGGGAATAATTTAATCGGCCCAAGGCCCAATAGTCGCATATTCTAACTTGTCAGCCGGGGGATTAACATCTTTGGATTTTTGTTCTCACCTCCACCTGTTCGAACGGGAATCTCTAATGCGGACGTAATGGTGAGCTCGGTGGTGTCTGCAATGTATGCCCCGTTTCCTGTTGAAATGTCAGAAAATCGCGAATTGAACACCCAGCAATGACGCAAAACTAACCTCCAAAGCCATAGACCGGATCAAAAAGAGGTGACTTGGCCCCCAAGAATCCGAACTACCGACATCTTTAGACCACTCTGTATCATACGTTAACATCGCAGCAAATGTTTGGAGATGACTTCAGTTGCCCCAGTATAGCTAAGCGCCCTTATAACAGCAAGTTTGTCTGAGATCTTGTTCAAAGAGAGCGACATATTGTCTGTGCCACGGAAGAAAGATTTCCTGTTCATACATGAGACGGAAGTGGAAATGGAGAAGACGATCTTACGGTGAAGTGAATCATCTTAGTCATTGCGATGTGCAAGGCCTGATAGTCATTATAGCGGGTCCTGGAGCTGGGACACAGGCTTTGGAAACGAACTGGCTTGGACTGCAAACACTTGAAGGCCTTAATGTAAGCGAGACGTTTGATTTTCGACAGAGTTCTCCTAGATGCGGAAATAAGTAGAAAGGTCGAAATTGGGCTGATAAGTGAGATCTACCACTCTTTTCTGACGAGTGCCGTAGTTCGACTCTCCGCGGTGTTGGTGGCGAGTAGATCACTCAACTCTGCCGTGGTTGGAGCAGCATCAGTGACTTTAGCGGCACCAAAAGCGCCACTGAAAGAATGAACGAAATATGCATTGTGCTGAATCTTTCTAGTGAAGAGTTCAATCGACGGGAGGTTTATCGCCAGCGGGTATCCGAGGTCCGGGATATCGAGAACTGGCTTCCGCGTGGAACTGATGGCGCTCTGCAGAGGCGGATTCGTGATTCGTATAGAAATTTCAAGGACACATGAGCTAATACACGAATCGGTGTTTGAAGGCTAATCTGGCTGCACCACTAGGACCGAACGGCTCATCGAGCATTCGGCCCACTCCAAAATTGATATGCAAGGCGTCCAGATAGTATCTACGTATCTGAAACATTATCGGTGTATGTCCATTAAAAGCAATTGTCGCCACTGCTTCTATCTCTGCTTCTATCGCCCTTCAGGGCATTGGGAGTGTGCTAGCCTTGTCAGGTGTTTTTGTTTCTGAATCCTCTCAGAATTCTGAATCTTGATAGTCATTCCGCTCAGCCGTTTCCCTCCCATAGCAATGTTCTGGGCATAGAATTCGATTTCTCCTTTTAATACACCTACAGAAAAATTTTCCTTGCCATTTTCTCATGTCATCCCAGCTCCAGGACATATCACGCCATCTTGACAATCTAGTGCAAGTCGGCAGTGGGAGGTCTGGAATTCCGATTGGATACCGTACTAGACCGTCCAAGCTTTTATTTCGTAGCCCGGATGAACTCAAAAGAAATACAGATCCATGGTCGTGCTGTCCCCCACCGGAATTGTAAGACTTACCCTACAAGAAGTCCTGTCAGACTCAGTGCGAGTTTTGGGGTAAGCGAACCCCACAGCTGCAGGAGAAATAAGCACCTTCAAGTCCCGAGGTAGATTCCGTCGATCCACAGGCTTCTCTCCACAACCTTATCTCCCCGCTCATGAGAGGATTTGGGAAACTGTTCAGCTCTCTAAAAATGGCGGACATGGGCCATACCCTATTGTCATTTCATCGGTATGGAGAATAGTCCTAAAGAGAGAAGGGGCAGTCCTAAAGAATGAAGAAGTAGTTTCACCAAATATGCGTTTCTCAGTGGAAGATTTAAACTAAGCAAGAAGCAGAGTATGTCCAGAAGCAGAACCTTCCACCGGCCTCCCCGGACCAAAGACTGCTGGATCAATCCTACAATCAACTAGTCAGCGGCAAAGTGATCCGCGATCTAGCGCGTGCATTAAGAATGAATGTGTAAAGAAGTAATATCCTGCAACATAAATTCGAAAAAGGTCCGACCATTATCGGTCCAGTTCCCGTCGGCTGGTCTGTTGGTTTGGCTATCACATCAGAAAGTATGGTGGGGGATGACGAGGACAAGAGCTTGAAATTCCGCCCCCTGTACGCGCCAACCCTGCTCGGATGGTCCCAAACAAATTTGGAATACCGAGACCCGGGATCTCGCTCTTGGGCCGCATGCAAAGTGAATGACGCCCAAATAGAAAACAAAAAGGGGCGTCTCATGGCATCTTTCACCCGAACCATGTGCTCAACTTTTCAGTTTAGTAAGTGTTACAAGGAAACTTGTCGCTCAAACTTTTCAGATAGCACCTACTATCCACCTCCTCCTGATAGAATATATTCGTCTTTCCTGATTCATCTTACGCTTGGGACTCTTCAATGGAAGCAAGATTTGGAATTCAATTTAATAGACGAAGCCTCCTCGAATTCCCATGCACAAACCCTGTGAATCAGACGAGTTGCTCATCCCTGCAATTGCATGCTGTTTCTTGTGGATCGATCCGTCCACTTCTAGTATCTCTGGTTAGCTTATTCTATGTTCATAATATATCTGTTTGGGCTCGGTCATTGCAAGTCACACAACACTAATCGCTGTTCGTATTGGCTTCGGCCTCATGTTCCTCCCTCCTTCAAAAGTTCAAATCGTGTACACCTTGATTATAGATGATAGGACGATCTGACAAGAGCTGTTTGAAGGTAGATCCGTGTCATTGCTAAAGGAACTCAACCTTTCTTGTATATCTGATTTACAAAGCCTGCTTCAAACCACCGTCGGTAGAAAACAATGTCGCGAGTCAAGTGTCTTAAGCCACAAACGTCCCTTCTCTTGGCTTGCAACAAATCTCACCCGAACCGCGAGGGTGGCGAAGTGGATTGAGGGAAATGTATGTGAAAGGGGAAGTGAGAAGAATCTCGGAACGGCGTGGCCGAAAACAGCCGATAGGCCAGTTTCTTAGGAACAAGTCCCCCACATTCCGCTTAAGAAATCAAAAGAAACGTTAAACCTAATATATGTCGTTAAACTTACTCCTTTTGCCCAGTGGACTGAACATGGGGCTATCCACTACTAGGGAAAGAAGCTCTATTGGTTTGTGGGGTGATCTTGTAGTAGAGAGGACCCATTCTCAGTCTATTGAATAAAGGAAGTACCTTTCCCTATTACTCCAAGTGCGTAAATTTTATCATACCAGCCCGCCTCGAGCCCAACTATAGAGGAAGAAAGAGATGGCTTGAAATCGTCCCTCCGAAGGTTCCACAACTCGTGTAGAAATTAAACCCTGTAAGGGGTTCTCTCAATGAGTATTTGTTCTCTCAATGAAATACTTGGTCGAGGTGAGGCAAAGTAGCCCTCGATCTCAATTCTGTCGGCTTCCACTTTTCCCCCGCTTACGCTTATTCAAAACCTAGACAGACTCACAGAATATCTCAATCCCCGCATTCCCAGCCTCCACACCTAGAGGTACATTAGGCCCTTCTGCCCCTCTTTTTCACATTACATATGTAAGTCATCTTTTATCTGCGGGCGGATCCCCACCGTACTAAATTTCTAGGACCATAGAGCCCTAAACGCTGTTGATTTAACATCTGCTTCACATAATGTCGACTCTCTATCCTGCGGGGACGGACTTCAGATCAACACCCGACTACAAGGGCGGTATCCACAAAGCTGTTAATGCGGCACTCATCCCCATCACGAGCCTGATATTTGGGACGAGGATATATGTTAGAGTGTTCATGATGAAAAATGCTGGGCTGGACGATGGGCTTGCTCTTGCTGCATACGTTCGTCTCCTCCACACTCACTACTTTCTAGTTTTGACATTCGTATGAAGCTTTTCTTGGTAGGACTATCGATTTTCGATATCATTGGTGAGTAACTCTTTCCTTTGGCAGCAATAAGATGTTCGACAAAATTGACGTTCTCACAGAAGTTGGGTATGGGAGCGGAGCGCACATCTACCTCATCCCACAACAGACACTTCTCAAATTTTTCGTTGTGAGTAGACCAAGTGATCATAAAGTGATCATCCTAATCAACGCAATTGCAGATTCTCGTTACCCAAAACCTCTGGTATTTCTGGTGCACTTGTTTCGTGCGTCTTGCAGTCGCCGCATTCTTACCCCGATTGAGTAAAGACAGTTGGTCTCCCTCTCCTGCACTCAGGATAGACGTCTAACTACCGCTTAAAGAGCTTTACTTGTATCTCATCTACGGTATCGCAAGTTTCACCGTTGTACAGACGATTGTCTGCTTTTTGTACAAGTTGTTGGAGTGCAAGCCTGTCTCGTGAGTTTGCTTCGCCGCTCGAAATGCGTGCCGAGAAAACTTGCTGATAATATACTGACAACAGGGACCTATGGCTACCGCCCCACACACCAGGAACAAAATGCGTCTCAGCTGCTGCTAACGAAGTTATGATGACCACCAACGCAGTCTTCGGCATTTTCACGGACTGCTTCCTGCTTGGTCTTCCCATCTGGATCATCTCGCGTAACATGATCATGTCCCGCAAGATGATGCAAGTCATTCTCATTTTCTGCGTCGGCATCTTTGTAGTAGTGGCAGGCGTGGTGCGCTTGTTTTACATGAAAACACTTTCATTCGCCAGCGATCCGTAAGTCTCTTGAACTCTCCTCTCCCCTGACCACCTCCATTTGCACCCAAACACAGAGTAAGGCCATACAGCAACTGACAACTAGTTCACATAGAACGTTCAACATGTCCACCATCGGAGTCTGGACTGACTTGGAAGCGCACATTGGTCTCTGGTGCGGCTGCTTTCCAGCTCTACAGCCCATTCTACGAATCGTTTCCTTCAAGCTCGGCCTCCGCACGAAACTGCTCAGCTACGGTGATACACCAGGGAAGAAAGGTGGACTTGTATCAGGTCATAGAGGAGGGACTTTGGGTGTCCCGCGCTCAAATCATGGGTACTTGAGAAGTGGGAATGGGATCGATGTAAAGGGTACGGAGACGGATACTGACAGTCAAAAAGGGATCATTTCGAAAGGAAAGAGCTTTGAATTGCAGGACATGGGTCAGATACATAAGCAGACCGAGGTGCAGGTCAAGGTGGAGGAGAGAACGGATGGTGAGAAAAGTTTATCTAGACAGGAGAATTGGATCGATCTTCAATGATGACATAGAGAGGATAGGACTTTTACTAGATCGAGGCGAGCATTTAAGGAAGAAATGTGGCTCGTGGATAGGTGCAGCTCGAGGAGGGTAGCAGCACGCTGGCCGCTAAATAGCAGACAAAGCATGCCTGTCCCCGTCTGGGATTTTAATCCGGAGTTTTAGGTATGCACAGACGAGATTGTACTTTGTTTACCGGATGAAACAGACAAGTATTGTGATACTGGAAAACAGAAAGTGACAAGCGAAGAGCTTGAACGACACCAACAGCCTCAATTTCTAGGGACGTGAATAGCAGCGTGCAATACTGATTCTCAAATCATTTTCAGTTGAGCTCTTATGCTTTTAGTAATTTTGGGATAAGAAAACTCTGAATTTGCTGGGTGAGGAGTCAAAGACGCTCATGCTGGCTGACTATCTGGTCTCGTGACTAGGATCTAATTGGATTATTCTTGAGTGACTCGTACCAAACTATGGGTTTGAAGAGTTATTGAAAGACTAGAGCATACATATATTGAATATCCATGTCAAATGAATTGAACCAATCAGTTGCAGAGGACTGGTTGAAAGGTTGATGTTCGACTCTTGCTGGACTGGCAGCTACATTGACTAGTGATTTGACTTGACTGCAGGTATGTAAAGACTGAGCCGACTGGACTGAGACGACTAGACTGAGACTGAGACTAACCGACTGAGGCTACCAGACTAAACTTGCGATATGCATCAAAACTCTCCTCAAGCTGGCTGGCCAATCATACGAGTTCTCTTCGCGAACACCTTCAACCCCACCGCAGGATTCCCATACGGCACGACCACATCCCAAGGCCATGTAAGCACATGAATAGCATATATGGAGAGCAGGAGGTGTTATAAGTACACCCTATGTATGTGTGAAGCATGGACATTCAATACGAATCTTCGAAACTCGCCGTCGATGGCAGACTAAGAGGAACTTTTATTCGCGTCAAGTGTATCTGTACCTCTACCCAGGACATCAATCTTTTTGAACGTATGCCCCCATTTAGCCTTGGAGATATTATTTACAACCTTCCCTTCACCGCTTATGATGGCGACTTGAACATCTTGCCTCCTTTCCACACATGGCTCACATTCTTCCCTTCAGCAAGTAACTTGATATCATCCAAAGGATTCCCTGAGACCGCAATGACATCCGCATCAAAACCCTCCTTCAATTGCCCACTCGTCTTCGCGAAATTTGCTCCTAACGTCTCCGGTCCCATCGCCGTCGCAGCCTCAATCGCCTGCAGAGGGCTCATTCCCGCTTCAACAGCATAGAACAACTCCTTCCCATTCCTTCCATGCGTATTGTATGTATCCCCCAGACTCGTGCCCTGGTCTGTGCCCAAAGCAATTCTCACCCCACTCTTCACAGCGAGCTTGTAAGCTCTCCGATGAACCGCAGCAGTTGCAACCATCTTCGGACGATTGACAGGAGGTATCTCATCAAGATGTTCCATGCCCCCCTCAACAACAAGCGAAGTTGCAACAAGAATAGCGTCTTTCTCTTTCATCAACTTGACACACTCCTCATCGAGGAAACTTCCATGCTCAATAGTTCTCACACCCGCATTCAAAGCATTGATAATCCCATCTTTTCCATGACAATGCGCAGCCACCACCCTCTTCGCCCGCGCCGCTTCCTCCACAATAGCCCTCAGTTCATCCGGCGAGAACTGCGCCGCTTCAGGGTCATCGATCATACTATACACCCCACCCGTAGCGCAGACTTTAATAACTTTCGCACCCCGCCGGATCATAAGTCTGACAGTCCTAATGCAATCCGGCACACCATCACAGACAGCAAAAGGCACTCCTCTTTTCGCACAAGCGTCGAGAACAGTGTCAATGGGCAAATCATGGACATCTCCATGCCCGGCTGTCATGCTCATGATGCCGATGCTGGAATAGACGTTCGGTCCGACAATCGTCCCTTCTTCGATCGCGGGCGACATTTCGCCTGCGTACCCTGCTAACTCCCGCACGGAAGTGAAGCCAGCAAGGAGAGTCCGCTCGAGATCCTTGACGATGCGCGCAGCTGACAACACAGCGGGTTGACTGACGATGGAAGAGTACCCCGCAAGACTATCTGATCCCAGGAAATGGACATGGCAATCCCACAGCCCTGGCATTAGCGTCTCGACTTGGGTGAATGGAACAGCGCTGTATTTTGCGGGGAGGGATGAGTGTGGTCCAACCCAGGCGATTGACTTTTCGTGGATAATGAGCGTGCCATTTTTGATTGGTGATCCTCGGCCTGGGATGAGGAGGGAGGCTTTGATGCCGTGGAGTTTGGGGGTATTGGGTTCGCTATCTAAGCTTTTGCTTCGATCCACGAGGATTGGAGGAACCATGAACATTTTGAATGGCGTATTGAAAGTGTACTTTACAATGATTTGAAGATGGATGTGGAGAGTGGGGGCCAGCTTGTGAAGTAGTTGTTGACAAAACCTCGGCTTACGTAATTAGACAACTACCTTCCTAATCAAGAAAACACCTGGCTGTAGAAAGTCTACCTCTGGAAGCTGGATGGTTGAAAGAATGAAATTTTGGGGGGATACTAGACTTTGAAACCTTACTCCGCATTTCTGCGTGCAGTCGATGGGCATATGTTGAGGAACGACTAAACCTGTCGCACGACATCGATTGGGAACAATTGATATAATTGTATGAAAAGAAGTGATACGACAACGGCAACTGAACCTGTTTAAATAAAACGTAAATTCTCCTCTATCAACAACGAACTTGTAACCCCTGAGGGAACGACTGAAAACTGATCAACAGAGGGAGAGAAAGGGGCAATTTAAGCGAGACTCCCCTTTCCATTCCACCACGTCCAAGAGACAGCCTGCTCAGTACCTGGCATCGCTCCACAGATTCCAACGAGATAATTTACGTCCCTGACAAATTTCACAACTCGGGTTTAATTCATCAGGCAATGCCTTCCATTCTTACCCCGTCCAAATACCGCGATTGCAAATGATATCTCATTCAACTTCATGCGAAGGCGTTTTGCTAGATTCGCCTATTCGCACCACTGACGATGAAGAGAGATCAGTCTGTTGGCAAGTTGAAAAAGGGAGTACCTGTTGAACATCACCATCTTCTAGTTTCTGCTGACTTGGCTTCATGGGACCAAACTCCGACTCGCAGCAGTTTTACAGTCACTCCGGATCTCCATTCTACTGTGACCCGAAGATATGCGAGGAATAAATATGTTCCTCCTCTGCTCGCCTGCAATATCATAGGAATGATCAGGGGACTGTAGGGAGCTACCTCGATAACATTACAATGAAAATCTTTGAAACACCAGACTGGAATAAACAGATCACAAAGAAAAAAAAAAAAAAAAGAAAAGCGAAACTCCGTTCCATTTGTAACCTCTTCTATAGTTCCTATCAATCAACCACCCAACCAGCCAGTCCATGAGTGCACGCATGCATAATACCAAACAAGCCACGCTATACAATTCTCACCCATGCCTTCCCAACCATCACATCACCGCACAGTGGTCTAAATCCCCAACCAAGTCTTCCCCCTCTCATAAACATAAAAACTCACCGCCACCATCGGCACAACCTTCACATACCCAATACTCAACCCAATCCAAAACCCCATCACGCCCCTCTCTCTAAAGATCAGCCTCGCCGTCTCCCCAATATTCAAGCGATGACCATCGCCCACCGCGCCGCCAACTTGCATTCGCCGTCTAATGACTTCAAGTGGATATGCCGAAGTCTGGGATACAAGACCGGCGACTCCGCCTGCAAAGAGCTCGGCCCAGGAGCGCAGGGGAGGCGGTTTATGTGGGGGCGAATTGGCGGGTTTGGGGAGAGTAGTGTACGCTGCGAACATAGGATACCTAAGGATATCTCCAGCCGTATCGTGTGTCAAAAAGGACATTCCTGCATATGGCAACATGCCCAGAACCGTTGCGCTGAATCCCCGGTAGAAGTTCGCCAGACCGGCACGGGGTGCCACGGCCATGACTGCATCTGAGACCGCTGCTGGGACGGCGGTTATGGGTTTTGTAGGTGGGGGAGCCTCGTTGTATATCCTTTTGCAGATATTGGAGAGCGAGGATCGCGAATCGCGTTTCGTTTCGAAGGCCAGGCGCACACGCATTACTTCTAATGGGTATGTGAAGAAAACACTTGTTACGCCCGCCATTGAACCGGACAGTAGTCTCCTAATAGGCGTTTCCTGGGCGGGGGAGTGGATAACCACCGAACGGATCTGCTCATAAGCCAGGAACTTTATCGCTGCGTAAGGGAAGATTCGTAGGATAGTTGCTGAGTGCCCGCGGAAGAGTCCACGTGCGCCTTCGTCTTTGTAGATGTCTTTCATGGCGGTCACAACCCCGAACCAACTTCCTGTGTATTTTGCGAATTGGGGATTCGAGGCTTGGAAGAGGATCTTGACTCGGTCGAGGGGTGCTACTAATGTTTTGGCCTGTTCGTCTCTCCGTGTCAGTATATATTCTCCTTCAGTAGAGCAGATCGGATTGGATCAGAGGTTCCAAGTATACATACAGCACTCCCTGCCAACCCTCCCGCCACGCCCGTCCTCCATATATAATCCAAGCTCTGTTTATGCGGTTTCTTGGCCTTGGGCGCTATGGCATCGTCGTCCGTCGGGCAGATAGCCAGATCCTTCTTGTGGGCTCGGGCTTCCCCTCCAGCTGCAGCTGAGGCGGCGTCCATCTCTCGTGATTTGTCCTTGAGCATCGCGGGTCGAGAGGCATTGTTGATGAGGGCCGAGGGCATTCCTTGCCGCCTCGACGAGGCTCGTAGGTATTATCTTCTGGCGAGGTATTGGAGGCTCATTTGGTATTCATTCCGGTCTGGTTCGGTGTGCTCTATGAAGACATGAAGTGAAGATAGGTTAGGGATCGATTGAGGCAAAAGGGTTGTCGAGGTAAAGCTAGTCGTGGAGTTGAATCTGATCTGAAGCCAAAAGTAAAGGTTGGCGAGAGGTGGAGGTGGGGTTAGTATTTCGTGGAGAAGTTCGTTCGTTTGGAGTTGTGCTTGTAAATGCGCCGAAGATGTATGGGAAGGTTATCCATCCGGTGATGGAATTGTTGATTTGCCGCGGGACGTCATTTAGCGCATCCCGCTTTCGGCTCTGGCCGTTTACCTTAAGCCGTGGCTCTCCCAGTTCGTTCTATAATTTTTTGACTTTTGCCCTGCATCTTCCGCATCGCCGACGCAAGCCGAGGGGGGACTTTTGTTTACCCGCTGGAGTCAGGTCCGAGTACGGCTTCATCATTTCTACTTTGGGAGAGAGGGAGACAGTTATTGAAAACAAAGGAATGGGATTATTTCAACAACCATACTTGCCTCGCGAGGATGCGAATGGATCAACTGAGGTTCCACGTGATCTTTGACCCGTCTTGACGTCCGGAGTTCTTTTCTTTCATTCGTCGTATGGCTCTTTCCTCCACACGATCTACTTCAACATTCGTATTTTCTTTTCCACTTTGCTTCATTCTCTTGCCATTTCTGCTTCATGTAACTTTGTCTCTGCTTGAGATCTTCTGGCATGGACTCCTCTATCCTCTACCAAAACGCAGATTCAACAATCATTCTCATCGATATCCCCCGCTCAATCGAAGTTGCCCAAGCCCAAATACAAGAACAGGAAACAAATCTATCACCCAGAAGAAGAAGATTGCTCTCCTCTCAACAATTATCTCAACCCTATCCCTCCGTGGAGCCCAAATCCGCAAAGGCAAAAGCGAATGTTGGCGAGCCATCATTGAAAGAGTTGCTATTTCGCAAACATCTCGAGTTTGCTCTTGAGGATGTCAGGGCTGGATATGATGGGGACTGGTGTCTGCCGAGGGTGGTTGATAGACTTCCTCCTGATGAGTTTGTTCCGAGGAAGAGGCTAAAGAGGGATGAGGGGTTGAGTACGGATTTGAATGCTGAGACTGTGGAATCATCTTTATCTCAACCACTTTGTTGTCTTGAAACCTTGGATCCGAAGGGTCTTTTATATACCAATCCAAACCCAATGCCGGTCTCCCTAACCATCCATGGTGAGGATAGTCCTGTCTCGATCCCACCACACGCAACATTCATACTTGGAGAAATTTCCGCTATGCTGAAGACATTCAAAGTATCAGCACCATCTTTCGATCTCGTGGTTTTAGATCCACCATGGCCGAATCGCTCAGCACGACGAAAGAAAGACTACAGCATCCCCTACGGAAACAAGGAGATCCGGGAGTTACTCTCAAGTATCCCACTCTGCGATCATCTGAAAGACGATGGTATTATTGCTGTGTGGATTACCAACAAAGAAGCTTTCCGAGAGATGGTACTGGGCCCAGAAGGCTTGTTTGAAGAATGGGGTGTCTGTTTAGTTGAGGAGTGGATTTGGGTTAAGACAACGGTTGGTGGAGAGCCGATTTGTGCACTTGATTCTGTTTGGAGGAAACCGTATGAGGTTTTACTTGTTGGGAGAAGGGGCACTGTGGTTGGAGATGTGAAGAGAAGAGTTATTATTGGGGTGCCGGATTTGCATTCGAGGAAACCCAATTTAAATGGGCTATTTGGAGGGCTGATGAAGAGTTTAGTCCAAGATGTTGAGACGGGGAAAGGGAAATATGCGGCACTTGAGATATTCGCGAGGAACCTGACAGCTGGGTGGTGGAGTTGGGGAAACGAGGTCTTGAAATTCCAGAACGAAGAGTGTTGGGTTGATGAACAGCAAAGCAGTATTGATACCCCATAGTTATGATCTTGATACATATAATACAATACAATTCCGCCATCTATCCCTACAGCGCCATCAATGCACGCATACAGTCCACTCCATTCCATCCGCCGGTATCAACACATCCCAATATATTTATTTCTCTTCCACCTTCTCCTTCCCGTAATCCTGTTCTATCTCCCGAGGTTCTCCAATATCTTCCCACTCCTCTTCATTCGGACGGTTGGGTTTCAAATTCATACCCCCAGATTTCCAGGTCGTCTCCTTCTTCAGTAATGCCTTCGCCTGCTCTGCGAGACTGCCTCGTTCCCTCGATGGCTTCTCCCTGAAATCAGGCTGGACCGTCGCTGAGTCCGCCTCTCTTCCTTTCTTGGCCGCATCGTAGGCTGTCTTGTCCCATCTGCAATAAAATGATTAGTACGTTTCTCGACCTCCACCAAGCTTCAACTCTCCCTCCCAACCTCCAGAATCAATGCCCTTCCCATCATATCATCAAACACCAGCGGAACCAACACAGCAACCTCTAGAACCAGGACAGCACGACATACCCATCATAATTCTCCGGCTCCTCAGGCCAAACAAACGGCTTCTCCATCTCCACCAACATCTTCTTGATACTCCTCGGACGGTACCATTTCCGCGGCGCAACCCTGATCGCACCTGGCTTGTCCTGTCGCACCTTCTGCTGCTGGATGTAACTCCTCACGCCCCTGACCTCCACGCCGTACGCGTGCCAGAGGTAGTCTCGCAGATCGAGCTTGTTGATGTTGAGCGGTACGATGAAGGATGCGAAGTGCGGTGATAGCTCGGGTGTGCGGAGGAGGGTGAGAGTGAAGTTTGGTCTGCAGGGGGTTTTGGTCAGTTAGAATAGCTGAGGTAGTTGATATTGAGTAGTGCTTGATGCTGGATAGGGATAGTGACGCAGATAGATATAGGAAAGGAGAGGAGAGGAGATTAGCAAACGTACAAAAAGATCTGCTTGTTCCCTAACTTGTACAGTCCATTGACCGTACGTGTAGGTACTCTCGAAGCCATAATGAATCAATTGGCAGTTGTGAGCTTCGAATTGAAAATCCGCTGCTGGTCTGGTCAACTGTCGCCAAATTTCTCGATATCCTCAAAATTCCCGCGTCTAGTTAGGAGCGCGCTTAAATTCGGATCAGCCTTGCGCTAATTCCATCGCTTTTAACCGGAGTTTGGCCTTATCGCCAAGATTAAAGCCTCGCGAGGCTGTTGAAGTACGTACGGAAGGGGGTTTCACTTGTAGAAATTTTTGGGGAGAATCAGAATCTTCGACGTTATTCTATGGTCAACAGTACAGTACCTTGCCACTGACCATGGTGGACGAGACCCACCTCCCACCCTTCCGTACGTATGGACGCTGATTAATCTCGTACCGAGCAGTTCGGGGAATCCCCACCTAGATAGCTTCGTAGCACAATACACAAGAACTTGTGCATTTCTCTCAAAAAATTATCATATATCTTCACTTTTCGAGCGCGGATAAATTGGCCAAGGGAAATTTCAGTTGACTCAAAATGGCATCAAACCCTCCATCCACCTGCTGCACTGTCGGCGTCAAGCATGAGTACGTTGATTTGATTGATTGACTTCTCAGCAACCCCGCATTTGGACATCAGCATCCTCAGAAACTCAATCTTTTCACGAGGAATAATTAAACTGATATCTTGACTTTTGCAGAGGCAATCCAACCGGTATATCCACCAAAATCGGCAATATCGAAGCCTACATCGCCGAACCAAGCGGCAAGAACATCCATAAGGATACAGCCATTCTCTTCGTGCCAGATGTCATCGGTATCTGGCAAAACTCCAAATTGATGGCTGATCAATACGCCGCCAATGGATACTACACTCTCATTCCTGATCTGTTCAACGGTGATGCTTTGAGTTTGAACCGTCCAGATGGATTTGACCTCATGTCTTGGTGCGTATTATCAGAGTTTCTTCTCTCGAACGAAGTCATCTGGGGGTATCAGGGATCCTTTGAGTTTCGCTTATGCGGATCTTGATAATCCTTAATCATATTTAGAAGCCATTTACTGATACAAAAGCTCTCCACAGGTTGACCAAGGGTAGCGATGGCAAGAACCCTCACACTTTCGAGGCCGTTGATCCCATTATCGAGAAATCCATCAAGTATCTTCAAGAGAAGGGATACAAGAAGATCGGTGCTGTTGGGTACTGCTTCGTAAGTCCCAGGCACAGCCACGAGTACAGAGATATTTCTAGACTATAACTGATATCTTCCAGGGTGCCAAATATGTGGTCAGGTTCATGGCTAGCGGAAAAGGAATCTCGGTCGGATTCGTCGCCCATCCATCGTGAGCCACCTTCCCTTCCTCCTCCCTTATCCCTCCACACCACCCATGTATCTACCCACCAATCTAACAACAAACCCCCAGCTTCGTCGAAGAAAACGAACTCCGCGCCATCCAGGGCCCCTTCTCCATCGCCGCCGCCGAAACAGACGCCATCTTCCCAACCGAGAAGCGCCACCGCTCCGAGGAGATCCTCGCCGAGACTAAGCAGCCCTATCAGATCAACCTGTACAGCGGCGTCGTGCATGGTTTCTCCGTCCGTTGCGATGTAAGCAAGAAGATTGAGAAGTACGCTAAGGAGCAGGCTTTCCTCCAGGCTGTTACTTGGTTCGATGAGCATTTGATTTGACTGCCTACGGTTACCAGACAGGAAAATGGGAAAGGGAAGCTCTGATTTCAGTGTATGGGGGGTATGCGGAGGGTTTACGCAGTCACATGATGATGTAAGAGTGATGATGATGATATTCAAATGACTTTCATTTAAAACAAATTATTCAACTCCCACTTCCACTCCTTTCCCAATTCCCCAAACTTCAAAATGCCATCTTCCAAACATCCCGGCCTTAACCACAAACAATCTCCACAGCACCATACGATACCACAGGAGGAGTCAGACACCCAACCTTACTCTCAATAATAGTGCCATCAAATGGGAAGCCATGATACTCATTATTCAACGTCAGGCCACATCCACTCTGCGTGTGGATCTGGACAAAGCAGCCCGGTGCTCCCGTCTTTGGTGTTGCTGCCAATGCGGCGGTAATCGCTCCTCCGAATGGGATGGGGAGGATTGAGCAGGTCCCTTCGGCGATGGTTACGGTGCTGGCTGTGCCTGCTGAGCCATCGGTTGGAGGGACGGTGGTGGCGGAGACGCATTTGTAGGCATTGTAGACTGGGTGTGGGGTGTTAGTGAGATTGGGGGAGTGGGTGGAGCATAGATGGGGATGAAGATGAGGATGTGGATGAGGATGAAATTTTTTAGGTGAGATGAGTTTACGTACTGGTTATCTTCGCTGATGCTGGACCACCGGTGGGCTTTCCTGCGGCCACTGCCCGTTTGACGAAGGGACTCGCGAGGGAGAGAGTGGTGAAGAGGAGGGAGGTGACGAGTGTCTGATATCCTGATGTTAGTAGCTTGGACAAGATATCGCTTTTCTTTCGCAAGACACAAGATTCTGTCCGTAACTTACGGAGAAATGCATTTTGAGATGAGCTGATCTTTTTTGAAGCTCAAATTGAGATACTGATTTGGTTTAATGGTCACTTGATTGTCTTGCTGTTGTGATGTTGGATATTCTGCCGAAAGAGAAAGAAGAGGAGACCAGAAGGTGCTTTATATATCCAAATTTACACTTCCTCATCCCGCGAACAGTCCACTGAGGAAATAACTTCGCAGTTTCGTCTTCACCGCATTTCTCTCGCATTCCCAGCGGCCTGGACAGAACATCACCACACACACTCCTACCTACAGTAGTCAAAAAACCCAACATCTCCAGTCAAACCGCCTCATCCATCCTCATTTCCCGTCTTCAAACCCCCAATCACCCACCCTCCCCGTCGTCCTCCCCCTCGAATTTTCCTGTTTCTGCTCGAATTCCCTTTTATTTCATCGGTTTCTAATGAATCCATAAGCAACATCTCCACATCAGGACCTCTCCAAAGACCAAGAAATCAGTAACCACCACAACACATCTCCGCATCTACACTGACCACATCAGTATAAGCGCAAAGCGATCTTGCACCTAACTAATCTGTAGATCTGATAAAACGTCTCAAGACAGGCCCGCAAGATCTAGATCACACATTGGCACCTCTCTCCTGCATATCCAAGACTTCAGGGCAAAGCTTGAGAGTCGGGATACAAAAGCTTGTGGAAAGCTTACGTGCGGTCTCGATTATACTTATTCTTATCATGATGCCTATCAAGTGGACCGCTATAGTATCATGTGGTCCTGCTGCAAGAGTTAGAAGTGGTACGTTGTCAGGTGCTTAAGCGTGCACCTGCAGATATCTGGGCGCCATCTCTGGAGTTCTAGAACTTGACTCCTGCCCAGAGAAAGCTTCAGAGGCTTGTTCTGGGGAGATTAAAGCTTGTTGAATGATGGTGGAAAGCTTGTGTGGTCCCGAATCTATGGTCTTGCTGCGGGAGGTGATGCATTGTCAGGAGCTTAAGCGAGGGACTTAGTGGGTTTGAAGGGAACACTGGCTTGGATGGATCCGTTGTTGTCGGATTTTCTCAGATTCTGGGGTTAGAGGAGAGTTTTGTTCTTCCCCTTTCCCTTTTTTTCTCTAGTTTTGCTTTGTGCTTGGGAAGATGCAGATGAAGTGCCTAGGTATCTTTGATGGAGAAATGTATCACGTAATAAAGGGGGCTCATTTGTTGTTAATATGGATCTGGGATGAACGCCTTTGGAGGTTTTTCGTTGAAGAGAGGTCAAGATTAAATAGAGGAGCTGATTTCGTTAATTGTTGAATCACAGGCAGGAGGAGTGCTTCATCTAGGTGAGTCTTTGATGGAAAGAGAGGTCAAGATATTTCTCTAAGGGCGTCTGTCAGCATCTGAATTGCCCAAGCCCATCAGAATGAAGAGGTGGGACTTTGTGCCAGGTCGTATTTTACAAAGAACCTATCGTTAGACATTTTCAAGGCGAAACGAGATGAATGGAAGCTTGTTAACGATTCATACAACATCGTTCTTTCATCGATAACTCACACAACGCTGAACAGAAAGAAGCCCAGGTGGGCGATTCAGAAGCAAAGGCTCTCTTCATGTCATGTTCTTTTTGTCTGTTTCCCCAAAAGTAGGTACTGGAACACGCCCATTCCTTGTGATTAATTTTTCAAAACATTCAAAGTCAAAAATACAAAGTCGTTGTGAGAAAGGTCACGACAGATTCCATCGTGTTTCAACTTGAAGTTACCATTTGATACCCTCCAATTGACCACCTACTGTCTCTTTGTCTCAAGATGCCTTGATATATTCGCAAAATCAGCGTTCATCCTGAGTTGTCATTCCATTCTCATTCACAGCCTTGCATCAGGACTGGAAGTCAATTCCTGAGGAAATTTTGATGATGCCAGTCGAAGGACTTTTCGAGCCAGAGTTCCTCTGCATGGAAAGAGAAGTAAGTACTGCGCAACATCCATCTACCACCACTGGGAATCACCGGAGAAAAGAAACAAATACTCATGGAATGTAGATAGCCGCAGCCTTTCGATCTCAAGAATTCTCCAAATGTCAACACCTCCTCAAGATGGCGCTGGGCAACAAATCCTGCCCTCCCTACTACTGCCTCCACTTCCAGCTCGTCCTAGCAATCTGCCAATACCGCACCGCCGCCAAAAGTACGTTTTCTTTACCCCGAGTTCAGCACGCAGCTAGGATACAAGATCTCGTGCTGCGAGAGATTCCTCTGTGGCACGCACATGGAAGGAAGTCCATCGTTCGTCTTGGCGCTATGATTTCTGACATGAGAGTTTGGCTGAAAGATCCTACTTTGGAGGTTAATCAGTACAGAAATCCTTGGTTCCCAGATTGGATTCCATGGGACGAGGGAGAGGAGACGATGGTTAGGAGCAGGGGATGGCAGGAGTGGGGTGAGGGTGTTTTGGAAAATCATGAGGATGTTAAGAGGAGGTTGGCTAATCCGATGGGGAGGTGTATGAATCCTGCATAGATCTAATCTTCAGGGTTGTCTCAGAGAAAGTTCATGTCAGCATGAAAGTGGGATACCGTGCGGGAAGTTTTTGGGCGGGAAAGTGATGAAAGGATTAAAATAATTCGCTTAACATCCCTTTGTTGTTTATGTTGCTTCCATGACCGGCAACAAGAGTCTCCACCAGTAATGCACATCATATCAAAGCCTGAAAAACTATGACATGATTTTATTTGAATTACTGCATCACACAGCCCAGAACAGCAGACCGACTGATCCAAAACAGTATTGACCCAGTCCCACACACCTCTCCCATTGACCGTCGCTTGACTAGCTCTACCATTGAAGAACCTATTCCGACCAGGCGTACTCTCTGCTTCGTAGACACTCGGCTCTCTACCAAGGAAAGCTGGTACATCCTTGAACATAAAGCTGTGCTGATCCCTAATGGCCTCCTCCATCTCAATTATCTCAGCTGGTGGAGTAAGCCGGAGGGTGTTCTTTCGCATGTGGATCCTCTCCGTGAAATCTCTGAGGGGCTTCTCAGCAGAGACAGCATTGGAAAATAAGCATATATTCAGTAAAAGATGATGTACTTACTGCTGCTTGTTCTGCGACGAACTTGGGTTCGGTAATTCTCGGGAAAGCCATTTCGAAGTTGAACCTTTCTCTTGCGTGGTTAAGATAATGAGTGTGTAGTCTTAAGAATCTGTGTTTTGATAGAATTGGAAACCCTCCGATTATAGATTTAAACTGCATCTTATCTCTTTGGACAGAGACATGAAAACTAAAGATAATTTGACATCTGGCTCTAGAAGTGCTCAACTGACAGCCGTCAAGTTGTCTGTGACAACCATTTCTCTATACGTATGGATTATGATTTCGGTCATTCGGACAATTTTGTGTTTGTTTTGACATTCATGAACTAGGAACAATCACCAGGGGAATTTGGTATCAAAGCCAGCTTCGTGTACCAAACGATTTGCCACTAATTGTCTGTTCTCTGTGATTGATTTGGAACCTGATAATTCTACGTCGCGTGGAGCCGAAAAAAATAATGGTTTCGGGCCAAGGAGAACTCGGTAAAGTCCTCCTTAGCAACCGAAGTGCACCCACCAAAGTCGCCAAACCACTCCCTCTAATAAGTAACCAAATAAGCAGTTTCATGTCAACCAGCCTCTTAGACCGCGGTCTACTGGGTGACGTAATTGGTTAAATCGTGCAGGTTACTTAAATATTTGCTGGCACAGTGGCACATAGAAGAACTAAACATTCCAAAGTGTGGCCCCGCTGGAAAGCCCTGTTCACAGAGAAAAAGATGACTTCTGAGCCATCGAATTTCTTTTGCCACTTTCGGCATTATAATCATTCACTTCTCGCTGGGCTGGTGAACATTGTCATGGTTTTGGTTTCCCTTCTTTTCTTGCCATCTCGCAGAGGAGGGTTGTTGATTTTTTTGCCGAGATGGCTCGCTTAAGTTAGTCGGCTTCAGATTGCCTGCTGTAGCAATGATGCATTGATTCACACGCCGTAGAGCTGATGTCAATCTGTGAAAGCCAACGAGGAGAAAACAATTATTTTGAACTGCTTATTATGCTATGCTCTCTGATTAATTACCAGGATAAAAACGCTTCTCCTCTTTCTCTTGAACGCATGTTATAACTATAAGCTCGGCATGGGGCTACAAGCTTAGCTTACGCAATTGTGCTTTGTTACACTTTATAAATTTCGCTCTTATAATTTAACTCTGTTGTGTCGATTTTAAACTTAGGAACACTTGAGTTTCAATTCAGATTCTTTAGACTCTTCATTAATAAAAAATTGTAGTATGTTAACTTGGCGTTAGGGCTTTTAATCAAAGATACATTGTAGAAAGCTAGTTTAAACTAAAAAGTACTTAGATAGAGGGGTTAGCATCGCAGCGATGGGAGGATGTGCGGGCCTAATTACGGTGGTATCATTCCTCTCGATCTTTGGAATGAAAAAAATCGAACATGCGCTACTTATTCATCCATGCCGCGTTTTTCGCCCTTCTAGGACTATCAATTGTGTTTCCAGGCACTGACGGTGCCCCAACCTACAGTTTTGTTCGTAGCCGCACCTCTGGTCTCTTCAATATCTTTGGAAGAGCACCAGTACCACCACCAAAGTTCTCGCCTTCTGGTTCAAAAACTTCACCCAAGAAAAGACCTCCTGGTATTGGCAGTGGCGGGGTCATTTCGAGCGATCGAGTTGGTGCAGCAAGCAGATCATTAGTCGATGACCCTGCGACAAGGTCTTACAAAATCACAGAGTTTGAGCAGCCGGATCGACGGGTCACAGGGGATGGTTGGACCATGCGAAAAAATCACAAACCTCCAGGGAACGGACATAGACGATCTCGCTTTCGACAGCGAAACTAACTCTGTGGCGATTTTCGATGCGCGTACCAATCTCGATGTTGGTCCAGATCGTATTACCTTGCATAGTCTTCTGATTGGGGTCTGGAAAACACAGTCGGGTAAAGATACTGGACCTTTGCAGCATGTCAGGTACGAGTCAATCAACCAAGGGGATGTAAAAAAGTCCATGGACGATGCCTACGCAGCCATGGGTATCAGCAATTGGAGGTAGTGCGAGAGGTAATTAGTCTGGAATTGTGTTTCTATACCCTGCGATGTGAGGCTGTAGGATGGACACATTCTGTATAAGTTTGTGAGTCCATTGTGGCGACGAAAGATAGCGGAGGAGGATGACCACTTACGCCCGCATTTGTTGACCAAGATGTGAAGCTGCTCTTCCTTCCTGCTCAAGATAGCGTCAGTTACAGTTTCTGCCACTGCACCTTCAAACTTCATGAAATACCCTGTTTTGCAAACTCACTTCATGAATTCCTCCGCACCCCGCTTCACACTCCCGAGATCAGCTAGATCCATCTCCAGGACCTCTACCTGCGCCGTGGGATGTTCTTCCTTGATATTTCGAACAGCTGCTGATGCCTTTTGCAATGATCGGGTTGCGATGTACACTTTCGCGTTCCTGGCCACCAGATGTGTTGTTGTCGCAAGACCTAGCCCCGAATGACCGCCTGTGATGAGAGTAATACGACCTGTGAGGTCAGGGAGGAGGGAGGGTTCCCATGTCGCAGCAGAAGAAGGCATTCTTCAAGGCTTCCGAAAACAACTAGAAACAATAAATTGTGAAATAAGTGAGAATGGGGTAAATGTGTAAATAGCTTCGGCAGAGAAGCATAGCTGAAGGAAGCTGTTCCTGTGGTGGGAATATATACCGCTGCACAATTTATACTTCTCTTGGATCCGAAACTCAATGCCCGGGGACTTCAGCCTCGGATCCGATTTCGATGCTGTCGATCAGGCATCTATCTGAATGGACTGTCGATAATAAAAATAACGCTGACGCAGCATCCGATTATCGACCAACTCTACAGAGCGGCGAAACAAACATCGCGAGAAGCTACTCAAAAGCTTCTAACAGGGGAAGGGAACGACCAGAGGACTTGAACTTGATATGTAATTTGAAGGAAGTAATATATATACAATGAATTTCTCTCAAGATGGAGGTTGCCGCTGCTTCAAAGCATCCATGCCGCTTTTTTTATTTTCACTCGCAATCATCCTCGTCAGCCACAGGCTCTGAGGTAGCAACCGGTGCGCTTGCTGAAGTGGCAGAAGGAATCTCAGATGAGACCGACGGCTCCACTGCAGCTTGGCTGGATGTCTGTGCTGGGATGTATGACGTGGTGAAGCCGCTCGCAGTTGGGATTGCAATCGTGGATGAGACGACTGCGGAGGACGAGATCGCTGGGACTGCAACAACCGGGGAAGAAACAGGGACGACAGAGGAGGCTGACTGGGTGCTGGCGACAGTTGTTGCAACGACGTTGGAAGAGGCCGAGCCAGATTTCTTGCCAGCTGTCAGGGCGGCTACTACACCGTCATAAGCTGGCTTCTTCACGAGGTTCTCATCGAAGAGGCATGCAGCTCCTTGGCCTGAGAACACGGATGGAATCCAGGAGTACTGCTTGATGTTAGCTAAAACCCTAGCAAGGGATCCGTATCTTCTTACTTTGTCCGTAAAATCCCAGATTGTGATACCAACACAGCCTGAGTTGGCAACATTCAAGCATGCATTGACAGCAGTTGCATAATCAGTGCTCTGCTGAGCAAGATCGGCAGCAGTGCTGGGCAAGTTCATTCGGATATCCAACTCGGTAATCGCAACTTCGAGTCCTAAGGCTGTGTATGCCTCAAGATTCTTGGTAATGTCAGATCCAGTAGGCATCTTTCCAACAATGTAATGTCCCTGAATTCCAACTCCATCAATCGGGGTACCGCCATTCACCAACTTTGTGATCATAGCCAAGGCATTCGCAGCCTTTGCGCCAGTATACTCGATGTTGTAGTCGTTGTAGTAGAGCTTGACATCTGGATCTGCGAGTCTAGCGGTCTCGAACGCGATTCGGATATAATCCTCCCCCATAGCTTGGTAAAAGACACTGTTACGGAAAGCGGCCGAAGAAGTGTCATCAAAAGCCTCATTTACAACATCCCATGCGTAGCATTGTCCCTTGTAGTGTGTCATTGTCTCGGTAATGTGGTTCTTCATGACTGCTTGGAGGGTTTCGTTTGTCCATGTTCCGCCAGAGACTGCATGTATCAGCAGTGGTTTAAATAAGGAGGAAGAGGTTACATACCCCACGATGGCAATTGGGAATACCAGACGAGAGTATGGCTGGCGAATGTTTAGCCCCAATCTTCGCGGGAGAGCTATTTCACTCACCATCTCACCAACTGTGAATTCTTCGCGGCCAAGGCGGTAATCTCGTCGCCTTTCGTAAATGTGAAGACACCTTGAGACTTCTCAACAGAATCCCACTAATGATTGTAAGCCTCTATGAACCACCGCAAATCCAATATGCAAACCTTTTGCCCATTTCCAGGAGTGATTTGGGCGAAGTCGGTAGTATCCGAAAGAAGGGCAAGGTAGGCAGTGTCAGTCAATTCGGAGTTGTCTGTCGCAGATCCAAAATATTTGAGGCCCTAGGCATGTCAGAAGGCAGAGTCCAGAAAGTAAGCTGGATTACTTACAGCAGCTACAGCGAGAGTGTTGAGCTGAGCATTTGCGGCAGAGAGGAGGAAGGGGAGAACGAGTGTGGAGCGCATCTTGAAAAGAGTGTGGGTAGATAGAGAAAATACAAGAACTACAGCGACCAGCGATGTGAAATGAACGTGAAAATGTGTAAAAGGATACTCTTGACCAGCAAAGTGACGATATATACCTACTCCTGCCCCCTCCTTAACGACATCTCCACCACTTAACGCGTTACGGCCTACATCCCCAAATAGAGTATTCCAAAGCGCGCAGCCCATGCGAGGATCTGTCAATGCAGAGCTAGAACAAAACAGGCGATCATAGAATCCATCGTCCGATCCTTGGTGGAGAAAGGGGAGGGGAAATGAGATGATTGAAGCTTGAAAAATGGAGCATGGTTTCAACAACCGTGAGTTTCCATGCTCCGCCGCCTGGAGTTATGCCGAGGTTGTTTATATGAGACGCGAATAAGCACTAACCCTGTTTGAGGTTGAGAGGCGAAGATCCATAATTCACGTGCGTAACCAAAACATCGCGTCCACCTCCAAATACTTTCCAACCGTCCACTCGAAATATTCTGTATCTACATCTCAACTGCTGCCTCCCCTCATCTGATGTGCTGAGGCTCATTCTATGCCACGATAGCATCGATGAGAAGTCATCAGGCCTTCGCTTCAGGCGGCCCGTCGGCGACGGCGAGATAAGATCGAAAGTGGGTGATGGAACTACCGGTAACTTCCTCTTCATCGACTAATGGTATTCAGTGATATCTTGTGACGATTGACACTCTCCATCACTTCTCGTCATTTTTCCTTGATACGCTGGACCGAGATATCCTGATCTCCGCTGCATCACATCCTTTCAAGTTACCTGCGCTCGTCAACCCTACCTAGCCGATCCAAACCAATCGTTGACTCCTAGCTATTGTCTATTATGGCTCACATCAACATTCTCAAATATGGCGTATCTTCTCCCGCTGATACCTCGCCGCTGGGAGAGTTGAAAGCAGCCGGATACCAGTCGAGTGATATCTTGGCAGTCATAGGAAAATCCGAAGGTTAGTCCAATCCCAAGTTTACCCATATTGGTCACTGATAAGCCAGGGAACGGGTGCGTCAACGATTTCTCTCGAACCTTGAGCACCCACGTGTGGGAACCAGCGATCCCTGATTCAGCCGTAACAATCTTCTCTGGCGGAACAGAGGGCGTCTTGTCACCTCACGTCACGTTTATCGTTCAGGAACCCAAGCCCACAGGACTGGTAGCAGTTGTTAGCAGAACGAGAGAATTTGAGCCTCATGAGATTGGGACGGCGGAGCACGCAGTCGAGGTTGCGTCTTCTGTGAAGGCAATGTTGAGTCAAAGCGGCATTTCCAAGGACCAAGTCCACCTCGTGTTGATCAAATGCCCTCTCCTCACTTCTGCGAAAGTGGAAGCTATCTTGGCTGCATCTAAAGTTCCTGTCACGCTGGACACTTACGAGTCAATGGCAAAATCCCGGTACGCATCTGCTGTTGGGATAGCCGTTGCGCTCGAGGAAATCGACGCAAGTGGTCTCAATGAGGCCATGCGGAATGAAGATTGTTGGAGTAGCAAAGCCAGCTGCAGCTCTGGAGCTGAACTAGAGGACTGTCACATCCTTATTTTAGCATCACACACTTCGCTCGGCAGTCTTCGCGCTACGTCGGCTTTCATGGAAGACGGGATCGATGCAGGGACCCTAATCAAGGTCCTGGACAAGATCAGGAACGAGCATGGCCATGTGGTTCAAGTATTCGCGAAAGCGGAAGCGGATCCGAGGGGTAAAATCAGGGGTAACAGGCACACGATGAATACTGATAGTGATATACACAGTACCAGGCATGCACGGGCGGCTGTTGGGGGGCTAATTGCGGGGTTGGTTGGAGATACACATGTTTATGTCTCCGGTGGCGCGGAAGGACAAGGTCCCTCAGGAGGAGGAAGCTTATGCATGGTCTACCGAGTGGCGTGAATTCTAGTAGAATGATTGGAGCTGCTGATGTTTGGATCATTATGATTTTTCAGGGTGGCAGTTGAGGCGCATTGAGAATGATGTATCAAGTGCAGCTAGTCATGGACCTCAACTCGGTTTATTTCCCTTCTTGGCCCTGCCAAGTTGCCACCAGAATCACTTCTCTGTCTACTGTCATAGATTTGGAATTACTTCGAGCTCGAAAGTTCGGCACCAAAATTCCATAACACTATGATTGATTTCATATAACAGGCTACCAGTCGGGAATTTGGCTAAACGAATAGATGAGTATTTCAATTGCCCAAACTCCCGGCCCCAGCAAATCTATTTTAAACTTGCGGGAAAATTTATCCTTCGTCTGTTCATAATTATCCAATCCAGTCCGTTATGCTTAATTGAAGTCCGGTGTTTGCATATTGCACCACGCCGTCGTTAATTACCATCAGATTGTTTTCCTAGTCGTCGCGACTTTTGAACTTCGGACGCAGGTCGCCTTTCCCCTAATGGCGTCCGGAAGATCACCTCATCCCATCTGTTTACTTTCTGGAATTTGTACAAGAAGAAGGGGTGCCCCTACACTGGTGGTCGGGGCCAGGAACAGCAGCTTTTTCAGAGTGCCAATTTTGCCCAAGGCGCAAGCAAGGTAAGCTTTTCCTATCTTGCCTGCGATCCAACTAACAGTTCAGATCTGATAATGAAGGCTACTCTCGTTCTCCTGCCAGCTTTGGCAGCCCTATGTCATGGTGCAGCCTTACCTCAAGATGGCGACATTGTTGCGAGGGAGCAAGGTTGGGACCTTTGGAAAAAACAAGTTACTGTTGTAGTCACCAAGACAACGACCAAAACCACAGCACCAGCAGTCTACACCACTAGTACGAAGTACACCACTCTGCCTACTCCAGTAATCACCAAGACGTCGACGGTCACAAAGCCATACACGACGCCCATAGATGATGTCTCAACCGTCATTGTGACAGTAACTGGCAAACCAACAACTGTAACCCCGCCAGCAGTTACGTAAGTACACATTGTCATTCATTTCTCCCAATATCTGTGATCTCCGGGTCTGAAGGCTTTTCTTTGAGAGCGGAGTTCGTGCGAGATCTGATGTCAAACATTGAACCAAATCAGTGCTAACCTTTGTCAAGTGTAACTGTCACCGCAAAGACCAGCTCATCAGCCAAACCGCCAGTGACTGTCACAGTTACAGTCGCTCCTCCTGAAGAGACCGAAGAACCAGAGGAACCAAGCACAACCGACAACTCATGGCAAATCACTAGGACCCTTCCACCTCTCACGTTTGGGAAGCGAGACCCATCTCCGGCTCCTGAACCCAAGGCAGAACCACAACGAGGCAATCGGCCCACACGTTGGGGCAATTGGGGACCTGGTGGGCAGACTGTTGTGCAGACCCAGACAGTGAAAGAGACTGTGACCTACTATCCCCCAACCTCCACGGGCATTACGAAGACAATCACAATTACTCCTACCGTATCTTCCAGCCTGAGCACCAGCATCACCACAATCTACTACACGCCCCCACCATCCATGACAAAGCCTGTGACAACTGTGACCTATACAGCTACCGTCGTTCCAACTATCACGGCTGGCCCGACCACTATTACCAAGACTCTGACCCCGACACCAACACCCAAGTCAACTGTCAAGTCTACCATCACGATCTGGGACGGTGCTTTCAAAGGAAAGCGTTCTCCTCAAACTCTAGGCCTTCCAAGCCGCACAGCCAATACTCTCCCAACCGAGACCGAATACCCAGACCCGGAGGAAGAGGACCCAGAGTGGGAAGATCCTGAATATCCAGAGGAAGAACCAACATACGTCCTTGGCCCACCTACTCGAACAGTCAACGTCTCACCAACGCCAGTAAAGCCAACAACGACCAAGAAGCCACCACCACCCAAGCCCACAAAACCATCCTACGTCCTCCCCTCACCCACCAACGAATTCTCTCTCGGCCAGCCATCACGTACCGTGAATGTCTCTCCCACACCAGTGGCTACTACATCCAAAAAGCCATGGTGGTACAGCCCACCCAAGACAGTGACCGTTACCAACTACCTTCCACCAAAGCCAACGCCTACTGGTACATTGATTGTGAATAGCGGAACCATACCTGTTCTGACACTTGGTGGTAAGAGGGCTGCTGCCGCTGCTGCGATGGGCAAGAGACACGCCTCTGACGCTGACGTTACTAGGAGCGCGACGTTTGCGCCAGGTGCGCCGGTGAAGAGTGTTCCTGTGTTTGTGACTTCTACAAAGAAGCCATAAGAGCGAGTGAGATTGGAAAGAGGAAAGATGTTGTTGTACTCGGGTATTTCGTAGGCTAGTAGTTGAGGGTTTGGGGCTTCATTCTGTATGTACGAGTTGATTGATAGGAGATTACCCTAATGGAGGTGTTACTTCGCGTAAGATAGCAAGCATTGTTCTTTATTAGCTAGATATATCTATGAATAAGAGCCTGTTTAAGGTCGCCAATCATTTTAGAACATTAACTTCAAGGAACGGCCCAGCCCAGGTTTAAGTAAGCCTTAGTTTTGATATTTAAAGTGAATTGTATCGGTGAAGGTAAGTCGCTTCACCGGAGACGAACCCTGCCAGCCTCGAAAGTAAAAGTCAGGTCAAGCTACCGTTTTCGAACTCGAATTAGTAGTAGCAAAGTGAGAAAAAAGTTCTTGTTGATTATGATTTTGCCAAGCCCGATTTTCAATGTCCTCGCATCGGAAGACATAGCCATTTGATGTAGAAGCTATGCCGCCTTGACCGAGGAGGTTTGCTTTGTACCCGGAATCGATTTCCGATGATCACCTCCCTCTGGACAATGTACCATCCCAGCCGATCAGATATCAGAGTTAAAGTCATACGTCATAACAATGCCCAAAAATCATCAACATATTAGTAAACACCAATAGATTTCTCACGAGTTGATGCCGATGACAGCAGCCACCGAAGCACAGACACCTGCACCTCGCATGGGACGAGATCTGGTTTCAGAACTTGGGACCATAGTCACCTCGCAAGACAACAACGAATAAGATAGTCGGGGTTAATGTCCACGAGTCATGTTTTCAAGATCATCCCAACAGCTCTCGTTGCTGGTAGAGGGGGATTCTTGGCATTATTTACAGCTTCATGTTGGATTTATGATGTCAGAATCACCAAATGGTAACTCTCATATCTTAACCCATGATATATATGAGGCTCCTAACATGCCCGTGGAATGTTCTCATCAAGCATATCAACTTTCAGCCATCTCAAAACAAGCTCAATATCTCATCACTGCAGACATATACCGCAATGCTTTTCAACCCCTCCAAGATATTACTCCTCTCCATCCTCATCACATCTGCGTACGCAGCGCCAGTTCCATCATCGTAAGCAATCTCTCATGTTATTAAGTATCACCAATCATCACTCATCTAACAATATTACGGGCTAATACCCAGAGCAACTGCCTCTGTTCAAGCAATCCGTGATAACGCTGCGAACGGTGTCTTGACCGCAGGAGATATAGTCGAAGCTGTCGCGCAGGGCCTTGGGATAGATACTAAAGCTGGTGGGATTGTTCAAGCTGTTGCTGATGGTTTGAAGGTTGGTGGGAGTGCGACTGGTGGAAAGAAGGGAGCTTAGCCGGTGGTGCGAAGTGGGTACACAGGGGCTGAGGGACAGTGTTAATGACGGATTGGCAAAGCAAAAGGCAGAAAAACATAAATAACAACAAAATTACTACTTTTATTTCCTATGTGCAAAATTCTGCGTCATCTCTCATCTCATCTGCGCGTGCTGTAGATCTCGTCTGGTATCTCGCCATTTGCTGACAAAAGGCTGATTCCAGTATTGTGAACTGCTTAGCCAGCTTGATAGAGGAATGGCCCCGCAGCAACGTGAGGGTTCACGTTGGAGAGGTTGAATGCTGTGTATGGCATGTTCGTATCAGTGAGCGCAATGAACATTGTACCTAAACCGAATCAGTTTAAATTCAAAGATATTGAAAGGGGAAGATGTACCATTGATGGCAGGGTCACCCTCGTAAGTAGAGACATCCGGCTGGATGGTCTGTCCATAATTCTTGCCATCACGAGCAGTGATGTTCGTAAGTGGTGAGTAGGTGATGTTCAACTGGCTGACCCAGAGAACCCACTCTGGTGCACCGGCACTGGTCGCGGTGATGTAACTATTATTTGGACCTACAGCCTGGCCTGGGTTCTCCCACTCGAGGTAGACCTCCCTGCCCGGGAAGGAGAGAGGGATTGAGCGGTTCTGGCTGATGGCAGCAGTGCAATCGAAGCCAGTCTCATTGATGCCGATACAACTCTCACCAGCCGGCGGTTCAGAGCTAGGAGCAGCTGGGCCAAAGCCAGACGTCTCATTGAATCCTGTCTGCGTAGCGTTGCGTCGGGCGCTGTTTGGTTGGTTCAGAGCTGTCAGCGCCGGGAAATTCTGCCAGACCAATCGCTTGCTGTTTGCTGGGCAAGACGAAATGTAAGGAGCGAGGAGAGTCCAAGCCCATGACTGTGGGATCCCGGTCTCGAACCAGACCGGCATGGGGAAGAGACCTGCAAATTGGCGAAAGATCATCTGTTGACGAGCTTCGGTGGCAATGGATTGATCAAGAAGTTGGGCAACTTCGCGGGAGTCGAGATGTGCTTGGAACCCCCAGACTCCAGACTCGCCAAAGCGGGTGAGCTTCTGGGTGAAGTCGAAGGCTTCGTGTACGGTGGTGAATGGGTAGTTGTATGTGCATTGCGGTGTGGCACCACCCTGTCCGCCGAGCAAGTTGGACAGGAGAGTGGCATGTCCAGCCTCTTGGTCAGCCATAAATTCGATGAGGAATCGATCACTGGCTGTCAGTCCGGCGGCGGTGAATTCTTCTTCAGAAAATGTTGCCAGGATGTTGTGGAACAAATCCAGCTCAATCCACTCCTGGTACAGTCCCAACAGGATAGACTGATAATCAAAATCGGACTGTACGCGATAGACTGGCTCGGTGCCATTTGTGCCCAGACCTCCAGCTGGCTGATATGGGATTGGCTGTTGATCATGAAGAGTTCCGTCGGGGCTGTATGTTGCCGTTGGGTTTGCTGGTAGCATGGGAATGGCAGTACCAGCGGGCGAGTTGCTGATAGCACCAACTGTGGTTGGGGTGCCTGAGTATGGGCCGTGAGAAGTGACACCCGTGACTTGGCTGCTCACGATGGGAGGAACGGCATTGGTAGCCCCAGGAATCTCAGATGCCGGGATTCCGGTATAGGAAGCAACAAAAGAGACAGCAGCGCTGTTGACGGAAGGCTGCTGGGGATAGGAGTATGTTCCGAATGGCGAGGCGGTCGATCGTGCCGCAGTTGTGGCTGGCGAACCAGGTCCCTGTACCTGTCCATCAGAAATCTGACTTACAGGAACAGCTGTAGGGCCTTGAAGCTGGCCATCCGAAATTTGGCTGACCTGTGGTAGAGCAAAGGCCGCGGCAATAAAACCAGCAGCGAGTCCTGCTTTGAAAAGCATGATGAGATAGTTGTGTGATGGTTGATCTAGACAGTGACGGAGGAACACCAAAGCTCTATATGTAGCCTTCGGATGTGAGCCATTTCCGAGCATGTCATTGCTATTAAAGTAGCTCAGAGAAGATCGTTAGGGTATGACCCTGCTACACATGCATGTATGGAGGATTTGATAAATCAACTCTCCAGCCAGATACTTCTCAGTCTGTAATTCGTTCCAATTGTGGTACACGATTTCGTAGGCCATGGAAATATCATCCCGTAGTCCACTAGGAGACTTACACCAACGGGTTAATGGCTTTAGCGGGGTCAGACATTCATCTAAACCTTTTCTCGCTCTCAAATTCATGTGACAACACGACTCCGAGCAAGCCGAATCCGCACTCGCCACTGCAAGATGGGGGAACTCCGATCGATTATTCATAATTGAGAAATGGAACACTATAGACAAAAAAAGAGATAAACTCCAAGTACATGGCTGGTTCCGGGGATACTACTAAAATGAGATATGCGATGACTTCAAGACTTTTTTTTTTTTGCCACATGCATGTCATGGTCACAGCAGCGCACACTAATGTAACTCTTGAGCCTCACAGGCCCTGGCGGACTATAATCTCCGGGCAGCCTTAGATCGTTGCTTATTTGACCCTCACCAATCGAATATTCGTCGAATGAATAATAGGCCCCAATGGAATGTCACTGGATAGCGCAAGTGCGTTGACCACCTCGTCTTCGGATTTATTGCGAGACTCTGGGGCATGCCCTTAGCTGCAGATCTCCAAACTTCGAACAAGGATGGGATGGCTGCTTCCTAGACTGAATTTGAGGGTACATGATGGGATTCTTTCTTCTCCATGTTATCCGAATCAAGCGCTATTTGCGCCGATCCCGAGACGGAGGCGTTGGGCCAAGCCACCCCAGCTTCGAGGGGAAAGGACCTTGTCTTGTTCTCTCCACGTGGCTCGGCGACTCTTCAAGTTTTGAATAATGTACGCAATAGAATAGAGGGGTCAAAATATGCGGTCATTGCCAACAATGATCGTGATCTTGTCTGCATATAGTCTTGGAATTTCCTTCATGGAGGACTCGGTTCCGATGCTGCTGTCGTCCTGTTCCACTATTCAGATCCTCGGCCCCTGGATAGCCACATACCAGGGTATGAGTATATACCGAGATCGTAGTCGAGATGCTGGACTCGGCAGTCGAAGCACATATTCAAGGCACTTGTGGACAGGGAAAATAGTGTAGGGCAAGATGCAATGACGTTCTCGATTTAAACGCTTGTCCATGCATAGCGCTAAGCCTCGCCTCGAGCCGAACGCCACCCGCAGCTCCATTTCAACAAACCTTCAACTCTCAGCTCCTGAATTTTGGAATATTCTTGCCTTTTGAATCTACAGTGTTCATAACGATATACTACACCTTGCTATTGATTATGGCATATTGGTCGGCGTAATTGCGCCGCTGGCAGGTAAGGATCCCCATCATGTCACCTGCGGGGGTCATGTTATGTTTTCCTGATAGTCTGATGAAATGCATGCTTGAAAGTTTCAAAAGTACCTAATGCAGCTTCAAAGATTTGCTCTGCACCTCCATAGTCAATGCATCGTTGTAATGGCCTACCGCCAGCAGTACACCGCATCCGCCACTTGATACACCTGCGTCAACAAATTTCACTCCTGCCATGCTCTCTACTGGCCAATGATGCGGAGAAGGCCATATCATTTGTTTTCTGTAGGAAAACTACCGTGATCTCACCCGCAAGGCTGCTCCCTAATATCAGCGATACTACCAGCTACTACATCTTGTTGTTCTGCAGTCTCATATGCATACGATGCCTATCCTCCACAGGGCTCTCCATGATGCGCAAAACTTTGGCGATTCCATCTTGAAAGTTTCTAGGATGGCAGATAGAATGATCGACAAGAGGAAGAGCGGCACTTGGCTCGACATAGTAGATGTGTATATCATCGATTGCCGCAGCCACTTCTTCCACACTCATGTGAACATCGATGGCCTTGGTTTGATATTCGACATCAGCAACATCCAGTCCACGAGTGATGCTGCCTAGTGTCATTGCATCGCAAAGACTGTCATCGCTGCTGATGTGTGACATCTGGCAGAGCACAGTCTTTGTTCTCTTGAATCTCGCGACTGCTGAGTACGGGACCGAGAGGAGCGCGTGGATGGTTTCGATCCGGATTCGACAGATGTTCTCTGTTGACGTTTATTAGTTGCGGCCAAGCCGTGGAAGATCTTGTTTTAAATCATGATAGCACTTACCCATTATTCCGTCGGGCATTGTCTCTGGCACTGGAATACGCCAGCCGCTTTTGCTTCTCCAATTCCCCTCCTCATCCGTTCGCAACTCCAAAACAAGCTTGGTCGCCAATGCCTCGAAAGTCGATTCCAATCCAAACACCCAGCAGGCAAACAACATATGCGGAGGAACGAAGTGCTTCGAGATCAAATTTGCCTCCGTTTCCTTCATCCAAATGTCAATCCAATGCTTGGCGATACTAACACAATCGTATTGATCACACAACACAGCGACTTGCAAGAGTGTATCGGATTCAAGACGCGCAGGGACGTCCTTGTGTCGAAGGTGGATGATATTGAGGATGATGAGTAGTGCAACGCCGTCGTCTTCGGTACAGTCGATTTGCTTTGGAGTATTGGCAGGCGTTGAGGGCGACACCCAGGGAGGAAACAAGAATTTCTTCCAGACGGGACTTGCGCACACCAGGACGTGAGAGGATACCAGTGCCGTGATAGCCTTGCCTTTGTACTTCATGAAAATTCGCACATCAGCGCCTGGGAAGACAAAGGAATTTGAAGTTGGTGGAAGTCTCCGCTCCAATGAGTTGTGATTGCGCCTCGAGGCCATTGCTGACGTTGGTTGATTGGAAATCGTGCCGGTCGCAAGTATGAACTCGAAGTGCAATAGATCGGAGAGAAGTAAGGGGCTCGAGCGAGGCGAAGTGGAGTTCGTGGTTTGCAAAGGGTCTTTGATATTGGTGTTTATTGGATGCAGATTGTTTCGATAGCAGGGTAGCAATTTTATCGCAAAATGCGGCAGCTCGGCTGCATATTGAATAATGTGAATCCGAGAACAACAGGAATTAATGCATCTCACGTCTCAAGATGGTCCTCGATCGTCTTTCACTCAAGCCTCCTGTCGCCTTCCATGGCATAGCCATTATCGAGACCTAAGCGAGAAGCCCAGGGAACATGACGCCAGCGACATTTTTTCATCAGTCCATTGGTGGGAACCGCGTGAAAGTTAAGAATCATCCGTTTAAATAATTAACTTTGGTGCTCAAAGACCTTCTGAATGATGGATCACTGATATAACACCACGCTTAGTTATTGGATTGTTTGTTTTGCAGGCCCCTGACATGGTCAAGTGGAACAAATCAATCACTCGCAACCTATTGCTCAAAGATCTGCGACAAAAGACTTGAAGCATATTAGATACACCTCTTGATCTGAAGGAACATAAGTTGGCCATGAACTCCGGATGGATGTTCCACATCACCTTCTCCACACTACACAAACGCGAATCCTTCTTTCACAAAACTTTCCTTATTATTGAATATCCTTATCCTCGCCGTGAAAGAATCTCAAGATCGCTCCCGCGACTAATAGCCCATCACGATCCAGCCCAGCCTTCTCCTTTGCCTCCTCGACCTACTTTTGACCCTTGATTAACCCCTTCTCAAACCTTGCATTGACATGCTTCTTGACTATCTTCTCGTCATAGCCCAAATGCCCCTGACTTGTGAAGAGCCTCTCTCGAATATAAACCCCTTGAATCGGAATGGCCTCCGAGCTTCCTCATATACTGACAGAAGAATCATCATCGATTAATCCCTCAGACGCTTTTGGATGGAAGCGAGAGTGAGGGGAGGGGAGAAGGAGTCGAGCTTCTGGGGTTTTGAGGGACTGGCATGAGATAGAGATGGAAATGCAGTGTATAATAGATGCTGTTCATGTCCGATGAATGCATGAGCTTGTCTTCAGCCTTGGTCTAGTGTACAGGCAATTTCAGTTAAGTATCTTGTTCCGATGTCGCCCAGTGTTTTACTGGCCGGGCCTGCCGTTGAAGTTCAGGATGGGCTGAAGACCATCACTGCATCAAGTCACGTTGAACAGTGCTACACCGTTATTTTTTAGCAGTTGCTCATTTTGTTGCAACCTGGGAAGTTTCCAGGTCCAAGTTTATTTTAAGTTAAATGCAGTAGTTCCTGCGATAGTGGATCTGAAGATGGTAATTGAATTCCAAACAAGAGAGAGCGGAGTTTTTCACTCCAAAGGCCCACATCATTGCCAAAACCAAGTCACCAATGAAAGAAATAACAGTAATGGTCCATCCCACACGACTGAACGGAATCAACGAGGTCGGAGAGTCATCAAGGCAAGGAAAGCGAGTGACTGAACAATATCGACTGAGGTTAAGGAACGTCATCAAAGGAAAGAAATCGAGCAAGACCCAGGACCGTAGCAGACCAAATGGCCGTTGACGTGGAGAACTCGGCGTGAACTCGTATGAGCACACTTTTCTGCCACAAAATGTGAGTTACCGATCGTCTTTGGCTCCGGAGAAAAATCAACTCACCACATCATCGCCGTCGCTGCACGATCACTTTCCCATACGGTCCAAGAAAGCCTTCCTTCAAGGTATCTTTGCCAGCGCTGATTCCGGAGGTTCCAATGCAGGCGGCACTAGCGGCGCCCGTAGACAATTGTCTGCGATTGACCTGACGCTGTTTCTTGACGTCCTTGTCGAGAAGGGCGCTGTCAGAGAGCCCGGCGTACTTGGTAGCCTTGTCGTTGACTTTGGAGGAAAACTTCTCTTTGGCGGTGTCGAAGAGACCCATAGTGTTGATAGTTGTGGTAAGTTTGGTGGGGCTGGGTGTGGGGGTGTAAGGAGAGAGTGTGTGTTTCTGTGTGTGCGTGTGAGAGAAGAGAGGAGTCTAGTCCTAATTATCGAATTTTGTTGAATAGGGTGGCTTCGAAGAAAGAATGAGGTGAAGAGGATGTCTTGATCAGAAGTTCAAGTGGGAAATTTGAGGACTATTTATAATGAGGCAGAAGACGGCAATTGGGAGTGATCGCAGATTCGTATGTGTGTTCTTGTTGACTCCCAGAGGAACTTTGTGACTCTAGAAAGCCTCAGCTTGGCAGAAGACAACTACTAGAATATCTGAACTGAATCCTACACCTGGATTGGCACTTGCTTTTACCAGTCTCTATCAGCTGGCCATACTCTTTGGTTTTTCGGATGGTGAGAGCTCTGTAGGAGCTGTATCCATGGCACATGTGCAAAGTCTACTGAACCTCCATTCTGATAATTGGATAGTCGTTCGAAGAAAACATGGTGTTGAAGATCTCGAAGAGTGAGAGTCACAACATGGCGCCCTATCAGATGTTGTGGCGCTCTGCGTGGCGTTGTTGAGAAAACTTTTGTTCGAGGCCAATCGCTTTGCTACCTACTCAGGGGGTGGATTGGATGTGGCACAGGGCTTTTTTGCTAATTTGGACTTTCGGTGAGAGTATCAGTGTGGATATCGTTATTGAGGATGCAGTCTCAAGTGTAAGGACACTGGAGATCACGGCGCAACATGTCTTTATTAAACTACCATAATCCTTTGACACTCTGACGCATTATATTGAAAAGAAGAGAAACAATAACATTCCACTCGATCCTTCCGACTAGAGATAACAGAAGACATAGACCTGGATCTCGTTCTAAAGTAGCCTTGCTAGCCTGCCATTTCAGCGCACCGATCCTTTTGAAGACTTTTTGCGACATTGTAGGCTCTACTGTCGTTGAAGGCTCCAATAACACGCCAGTGAAGAGAAATTGGTCTCTATTGAAAAAACAAAGAATTAGGGGCATTAGATATACCTCTTTAAGTTCTGGCCTAAAAATTTCGTCAATAAAATCATCTCGAAAAACACTCCCCGGTATTAGGATATCGTTTCCGTGCACAACCACTCTCGCAGTCCCGTCCGCTATGAGTTTTACCTCCATAATTTGAGCTAGGACACTAAGGTAGCCATCAGTTACTCTGCCAAATAATCTTCGGTCTCTGGCTTGACCCAAGATTCAATGCCATTGATCAAGGGATAGTTGTTACCAGAGCCTATAATTTCATCGGTATAGGGATAGGTGACGGCACCTTCCAGTGAAGCCCAACTCCAACTGGGCGCAATGTATCGGGTCTCGCTCGGCCATACTTCTTGGCCAAAGTCATCGTAACAAACTTTTCTTTCTTTGCCATCCTTGAAGGGAAAGCTCGGGACCGATGTGGAATCGGATATCCAACCGAGCTCAAATACGAGATTGCGATCCCAAAGCCCGGCCAGGTATTCGCTTTGCTGGGTGCTAAGCAGTTCTCTGGCAATTGCTGATATTGCAATCAGCTTATCCGTTTTGTACGTGAGCTTGGACTTGGTGTAAAATGTGACAATATCCATCCATGTCTTGATTAAACCTCTTCTAAATACACCTTGTATATTAGAACGTGGTGCAAATATAGCATGCAGTGCCACGTGGGGGTTCTGTGAAAACGCGCTGGATGTTCGATTTGTGGGTATGCGAATAGAGGATCGGCTGGGTTCGGATTCATCTATAATGTTGGAGAAACCCCAAGGGTACGACTCAGACGCAAGCAATTCATTGCATTCCCAGTAGAGTTGATGCTTGGTATAATGCAGGAGTCTAGGTGACAGAAGCCGCTTAATAAGCGATCAGTACAAGGTATCTTTTACTTTAAAAAATAGGACTATTTACCTCTTGAAGCACCCAGCCACGTTCGTTAACAGGAGCATTTTCTACGTCCGCATTCCAGTGAACCTGGGCCAAGCAATTAATGTCGAATGTAACCGGCCGCGAAAGTGTAGATTCGACTGTGATTCGAGCTGGGATACTGTTGTCTATTTTTCGATCAAAGAAACACCCTCCAGTGTCATCCTCCGCCGAGGTTGCCGTGATATTACACGTGGAATACTTGTAAACAGAGCTCATCTGACATGCTTCCTTTAACCAATCTTCGTTGTTTTCCTGATTTTGAATAATGCACAGTGAATCGATCCATATATACTCAAAGCCTAGCTTTCTTGTTGCGGTGATAGCATCTTTGAAAGTTTGAGCGTGTTGCAGGTCTGGCAGTTCTTTCTGAAACGACTCGATATTTTCATTTGTGGGCTTGATACACTCGTCTTGTGTCTCCCCCCAGCAATGCGAGAGTGTAAGATATTCCACTCGTGAAGGGAGATGATCGTATGTACACAATTTCAAGTTGTTGCCATGCGGGTCGACTTTTATCAAACGTGTTGGTTTCCACTCATGTTTTTCACGTGGCCGGAATCGCTTGCACGTAGTATGATTCTTGCGACATGTGTCAATCCAGTGCTTAGCCAGAGAGAAGCAAGCTTTAGAACCGGTGAACTCGGTCGGCCGATAACCATCGATTCGTAGGCGGTCTAACATGACGTTAGCGAACTATAACAATAAGATCTAGCTAGTTGAACCTTACCTCGGCGAGGGAAGATTCGATTCAACTGAGAGACGATTCTCTGTGGTTCAAGCGTGCTGCCTGACGTCTTGGACGTGTATATGTCTAAGAACAGTGCAAAATTTGGGCCACTTGCCCTCCTCCAGATCGCCTCGCTTCTAGTAAAGCTCGAAAGTCGTTCCATACGAGATCCGTACAAAATCCTACACATAATGCATCCTTGGTTTAATGCACGCTTCAAGGAACGGCTAGACGAGTGGTGAATCATATTCCCTGCCTGCCACGGCTTCGCAACCTCGAAACGCCAGATATGCCGTTTGCAGTGCTCACAAAGCATGATTGTATAATCTAACGTCCCACCCCACCCTTTCGACCACCCCTACCTTTCGACCACCCTTTTACACCAAAACAAGCGATTTTAAGGTATTAATATTATTATTATTTGTTAATATAATAAGCTGAAACTAAAGGTTTATAATATTTTTTATAAGATCTTTTATACTTTCTAGTAATACTTATTTCATATTACGTAATATTATAAACTAAGTATTTAAAGTCAAAGAAATTTCTCTCATACAAATTTGGTGTAAAAATGATTTTTCTTATTTTTCTAATAACTTTCACAATTATTAATATAAAAACTTGAAATTTATAATTAAAGTATTTTTTATATGAAATTTCAAGACTCCTGAGTTTTAAGTCATCTCTCTTAATAATAATTTTATAATTAAGTAAAATATAAAGCACCATATAAATAATTTGTATGAGAGAAATTAATTACTTAATTAAAACACAACTACTAATACAATTACTTTAAAAATCTTAAACCTTTAAGATTTATATACGATCTATATACATTTCAAGTTTTATAAAACTATATTAATTATTAAGAAAGTTATTAGTAAGTGAATTTTAGTGAATTTTATATGTAAAAACTTAAATATGGTATTACGTAATAATTTATAGTCTAAATTACATTTGTCTTTATAAAGTCAGTTAAGAAGAGCTAATAAGTACGAATATAAAAAAATTACAAATTTTTATTAATTAGTTATAAAAATATTAATACCTCAAAATCACTGTTTTTAGTGTAAAAGGGTGGTCGAAAGGTAGGGGTGGTCGAAAGGGTGGGGTGGGACGTTAAGAGTGGCAAGAAGGCTACGAGGTCCTTAAGTGTCCTTGAAGAATCTTCTTAAACTAATAATCTCGGTACGGACAATAGGGATGGAGGAGGCTGCTAGAACAATAGGGACTGTGAAGCTTTAATTAAGTACCAAGACGAGGCAAGAGGAGAGGACCATGTTTAGGCACCCATTGCTACCTAATGCTTACCTAATCGGATTCCCAAGACATACTAGTCTTAGATCGGCAGAGACTGGAGCCGCGCTAGTTTTTCACAGGGAAAGCTGCCTAAAGCCTTACCCCGCTAGATCTAAGTAACGTTCATCCCTGCGTAGCGGAAAACCCTACGTGCCGGAAAAAATGATAGGTACTTTGATTTCGAGAAACTTGAACTTTGTGCACATATCGATAAAACCCAAAAATTTATGCGAATTATATTCAGTGGTTACTCTTGAAGCTCTTGAAGACCTCTAATTAAAGAATTACATTCGTGTCGTCGTCGGTGAGCCTGATCTGCGGGTAGCCTCCTTTTACGACGCAGGAGAGTTTTTTGACTATAGCTCCGCGATCAAACTTTTATTACTTCTAATACTTATAAAATAGTCTTATTTGATCATTATACCCTTGCCGTTATGTTAGAAACGGTCTTATCGTTGTGGCTGCTACAGATCGTAGATTTAGACAAGGCTACTACGCGGGACAGTACCTCGAATCGCCAGGTGATACCCAATCAAAACGTTCAACGCTCTTTAAATTTGATAAAAATTAATGCTACGTATACAAGATTGACAGATCTAATACGGGGTTCTTAACCCAGCCTAGATCCCACTTTTCCAGCCTTCCCAAAAAACTCAAACCTCTGATAAGTGAGATAGAAGTGCTAAAAGCATAATGTGGAGTGTGGGAGGTTTCGAGAAAGGAAAAGTGGCTTTGTAGGCAACCCCGATTGAATATCAGAATTTAGTATAACCCTTCACACTTCAATAGTAGCCATTTCACTGCCCTCTATGCTGCTATATGGAAAATTACGACCTCTTCTCAATGCCCAGCGCGGAGTCCAGCGCGAGAGATCAATAAGGACGAAGTCTACTAGCATAAAGAATAACATAGAGATGATAGTCGACGCAAAAAATGATGTAAAGTTTAACTGGAAAGGGATGACGTTCGCTGGCATGGCAAACACGAGGGCATTAAGTCCGATCGGAGCAATTACCTAGAGCAAATCAATAGCTGTTATCAAAATAGGGTATTCTTAAACAAACCGTAACCGTAATGACACGCAAAGACCGACGTGAGAAGTTATACACGAGGGCCATTATAGTTGCAATCATGAAGAATGTGATGAGGAATGCTTTCAAATTTGCCCGGAAAGGGATGACGCTATCATTCATGGTAAAGATGATGGCAGTGAGTCCGAAAGGAGTGATAGCCTAGACTAATTTAGCAGCTATTGTGGAGATAGAGCCTTCTCAAACAAACCATCACGATAATTTCTGTTCTTCTTTCACTTTGTTGTGCTGCCTTAACCTTGAAAGGTTTATCGATTGCCTCTCGGAGCCGCTGAAATGCCTTAGCTTCTCCTTCGCCATAAAGAAGGGGCATTTGGACATCGAAAATGCCAAATAGCGAATACGCCTTGTCTTCTCCGCGTGTAGTTTGTCGACTTTTCGCCCACGAGAATCGTTCCTTAACGTCGAATTGAGAGAGAGAATATTGTCGAAGCGCCGTCGCTGGGATTCCCGTAATCTCGTGGATTTGTTGCTCTAGAGTTCCCTTATCACCTAGTCGGTTGCGCTCCTTAGAAAAGAATTCGACTAATCTTGGAGCAAGGAGTTCTTGTAAAGTCCAGCCTCGTGTAAACCATTTGCTTGCTCGGAAAGCAGATTCCCAAGTACACTCGGCAGACGTATCACTTGCTTCCCGCTTCCCTGTTGAAACATCCGATAAATAGACGTAGCATCTAGCGGCTTTCTGGTACCAGCGAAACATCGAGTTGATAGCTTCTGAGAGCTCAGCGCTGCTTGATTTGTCGATGCAGCATGTGTCCACCCAAAAGTATTCCAATCTATCACGCCTCGCCTGTTCTCCGCAGAACTGTATCTTGCCATAGCCAGCCTTAGCTTTGCTCGTGCCATCTATCAGATCCCTGAAAGTGACCTCCTCCGTTCCCCATCTGTGTGAAAGTATAGCATACTCGGGCATATTGTCTTCAAAGAACTCGGTTAGGCTGAGGTTGCCATCGTCGTCAGACTGTAGCAGACGCATTATTCGAAAGGTTCGAGGGTCGCAGTAGGGTAGGGGTTCGGGTAGTTGTTAAGCCGACGAACAATATAGATGCGGAGTGAAGTTGGAGAAAACGTCGTGTTGAGGTTGGCGGACTCAGCTGAGGGGCAGCCTTGCGGTAATGCCATTGTCGTACATCACTCGCTGGAAGCGCGCAAGACCGGCCAGTCCCGCAACCTCGAATTCTGGAAGCTATAGGGATAGGATAATCGAAATCGCTTTCGATTGATTTGATCTTGTCGCTGAAAAGAAAGCTGAAGTAATTAGAGAGTGGATGATAGAAACAGAAATCTAGGATCCTGCATTTACAGTACCTTCAATCTTTGGAGTTCGAACCTATGGCCTCGAATCTTAGGCAGTAATTTAATCAAACAACAGCTCTCTATTGCTTTCGGTCCAGCGATTACATAAGTAAGCACGGTGTGGACATGGCACGTGCCGAGGTACTGTGCCCTATCAAGCTCGTCACTCGCCTTACTCCGAGGGTACCGACTCGCGTGGCGGTCTTGTATAAATTTGCACGTCACAGCCGTCACAAGGCTGTTAATTGTTACGACCTACGATGCGCCTCGCATTCTAACCGACACGGGCTCCTAGCATCGCTGGCTATGCGACGGCGCTAAGCCTAATAGGGAAGACTAGGTGGCGAGCCTGCGACATGTTGACGTGAATGGCACTCGACTACGCTAGGCCCCATTAGGAGGGTCCTTCATGTATATATACTCGAGCCCTCCCTTACGGAGAGCTCTCCTTTCCTCCTTGTCTTTTCTTCTCGATTCTGAGCGTAGCCTTAGGTCCAAATACAAAGCTTGAGTCAACTCGCCGTATCAACCTTTGGCCAGCCGTAACATTAATGATCTCCGGCATAGTAAAAAGGTATAAAAACTCGGCTAAGACCCTTCCATGAGTTTAAGAGATAATACAAGCTCAGTAGTGCAGTTGTAGTAAAGAAAGTCTATAACTTTATAAAAGGAGACTCTTTGCAAATTAGGCAAGGGGCGATGACGCGAATGGAATTTTTCTAGTTGGAGGCAATTAAGACGTTTGGGAGTAGGCACGGAATATAAGTTATAAAAAATAATAAGACATATTGCGTTGTGCATAGATTTTAAGATACTTAAAGTCTAAGTACCTATCATTTTTTCCAGCACGTAGTGTTTTCCGGCACGCAGGGATAGACGTTACTCCGTAAATTCATTCTATCGTCTTAAAACCCTTTAAATTGTCGAATTGGTGGGGGATCGGTTGCTATGGAATGACATACGCGAACATTTCGATACTGATATGTTGAACTCCTGCCTTAGTCTTTGCAAACATGTGATGATGTGGTAAATCTCTCTCAGGATGTTCAGGCCGAGGGTGATTAGCGCCTGGGCAAGAGCAGCAAGCTTACTAACCCCATACGGGACACAAGAATAGGAAAATTGATTCATGATACCGTGGTACAGTGACTTGCAAAATCGGATTCGCCCATCACGCCCAAAACAGACTCTGAGCACGGACCACATCAGACATTTTTGGCGATGACTACCCTATTTTTGTCGTCGAGGATGTTCTGCTCGATACCGCAGCTACAGTACTAACCCGGAATCAATGTCATCTCGCAAAACATGGAAGAGATGTACAGCGAGCCATGAGGTCAAAGGCAAATTAGTTTATCCTTACATGTCGCGTGACTTATTTATTATGTGGACGATATTGTTAGTTCATGGCAAACTCATTCTAGAAGATTCTAGAAGCGAGTAGAATCATCAAATTGCTATAAAGCCAGGGGCTGTCCTAGGACCGTCTATGGAACAGATAAAAAGAAAAAGGGATAATATACTATCCCCCCCCGGCTTGAATGTTAAATTCAACGATTTTGCAGGGGGTTTGGCAGGGGGTTTGGAGGGTCTGCATCAGGGGGTAGAACAGGGCTTCGAGCCAACCAAATCATTGTAGAATCCTTTAGAAATAACGTACGTTCTACTCACGTGACTCTCTGCCGGTAGAAAAGTAAAGCTCTCGTAGTAAACAACTTAACTTAATCTCGTCTTTACGATATAACTACAATTACAACTACTATTGTAAACGATATAATAGATATTTAAAGCCTTCTTTGCACGCCATAAACACTTACACGCCTTATTTATGAGGTTCCCGAATCTTAAGCTAATTTCTCTTTATTACCTTTGCTTATACTACTTTCTTAAGCCTCGACGCAGTCTTGGGACTCTCAAAATGGCCCTCGTCCTCCGTAAACGCCTGTACGAAGAGTATATACTCCTCTTACCTCTTGTACTGATCGAATTCGTATTAAAATAGCCCTTAAGCTCGGTTATAACTTACAAGAAATACGTTTAAAGTGGGGGTATACTCTTCGTCAAATTTAACACACTAAAGAGAGTAGATTAACCCCTCAATGAGGCAAATGCGTACTGAAAGTAAAGATGGATACTTGTTACGGCTGGCCAAAGGTTGATACGGCGAGTAGACTCAAGCTTTGTATTTGGACCTAAGGCTACGCTCAGAATCGAGAAGAAAAGACAAGGAGAAAAGGAGAGCTCTCTGTAAGAGGGAGCTCGAGTATAAATACATGAAGGACCCTCCTAATGGGGCCTAGCGTAGTCGAGTGCCATTCACGTCAACATGTCGCAGGCTCGCCACTAAGTCTTCCCTATTAGGCTTAGCGCCGTCGCATAGCCAGCGATGCTACGAGCCCGTGTCGGTTAGAATGCGAGGCGCATCGTAGGTCGTAACAATACTCCTACTCGATAACGGCTTAAATTATAGCTTCTTCGATCTCCTTCTTACTGGCGAATCTCTCTGAAATATATACTTTCGATTGAACTAGAGTTTGCCTCTTTCGGCGAGCGTGCTGTACGAACAGGTTTTAAGCTCGTAGGTTATAGAAGACGAGTCTTTAAAAGGAAGGGGTTTTTAGACAATCCTGAGGTTTGTAAAGAACGTCTCGAGTTCGTAGAAGAGGCTAAACATTGGTCTCTTGAACGAGTCCTTCAGTAGATATTCTCGGACGAGGTTTGGGCCTTCGGCGAAGCATATACCTAATTGTATGTTACTTGCTTAGAGGATGGATCCGATCGATATTCCCCCGAATATTTATAACATAAATATAGTAAACAACCCGTGTAGATATTTCACGGTATAATTGCTATAGGAAAGAAGGGGCTAGCTGTCTTTTAGGAGAAGGAATGGGGATCGATAAACTTTGCAAAGTACGACGTAGTTATACTTAATAACGTACAAATGTTTATCTAAATGTATTCTCACGAAGCTCTTATTTAGATGTAAGATAACACGAGCTGCCACCGATCTAAAGCAACGTATGTGAACCTTAATAGGCGTAGAATACGTTATATAAAGTTCCCACGATACTCTCCGGACCTTAACTTGATCGAGTATGTATGAAATTGGATGAAGAATTGGATTTAACGACATTATTACGTTGTGTATTACGACGCGGCTAAAATACCCCTTCCACGACTTAAATAAATTATATGGGAGGCTTGGGATGTTATACTAGAGGATTTCATAAGGGGGCTTTATAATTCTTGGTGGAGGAGATGTTAGGCTGTGATTAATGCACGAGGAGGACCTACAAAATACTAGGAAATTAATGATATTTACATTATCCTGCATTTAGAAGCGGTGAACCAGAAATAGAAGCGGTGAGCTGACAATTCTAGAGGATTCGAGCCCGCATTTTAACATTCAAGCCGGGGGGGGGGGGGGGGGGGGGGATAGTATTAAGAGCTTCTCAAAATTTTCATTAATAAATACTACTTTTTATGTAACTAGCTTCGGCCCTTGTTGAATCTGAAGAAATGATATTCTCCCTGACTTATGTCCCAAAACGATAATCCTGCCCCATACAGCTATAGAAGTAGCTCGATAACCAGTGGGTAGCCAGAGAAAACTAGCGGTACCTTCTGCTAGCCAATAATTAATTACGTGTAAAGTCGGAATGTGCTTGCCATCGGGAGAGAAAGTCAATGAGCTGGCGACTGAGCTGGCCCAGTTTGTAGGGCCTGCGAGTGCAGGCCGGACCTGCTGTCCCGTAGCCGCGTCCCAGAGCCGGACGGTCTCGTCCCGAGACCCAGACACGATTTGCGTGCCGTCGGGAGAGAAGGCGACTGAGGTGACCCTACTTGTATGGCCCACGAGTGTAGGCCGGATCTGCTGTTCCGTGGCCGCGTCCCAGAGTCGGATGGTCTTATCTTCAGACCCAGACACGATTTGCGTGCCGTCGGCAGAGAAGGCAAGTGAGGTAACCATATCTGTATGGCCCGCGAGTGTAGGCCGGATCTGCTGTCCCGTAGCCGCGTCCCAGAGCCGAATGGTCTCGTCATCAGACCCAGACACAATCTGCGTGCCGTCGGGAGAGAAGGCGACTGAGCTGACCCAACTTGTATGGCCCGCGAGTGCAGGCCGGACCTGCTTTCCCGTAGCCGCGTCCCAGAGCCGGATGGTCTTGTCCCGAGACCCAGACACGATCTGCTTGCCGTTGGCAGAGAAGGCGACTGAGCCGACTATATCTGTATGGCCCTCGAGTATAGGCCGGACCCGCTGTCCCGTAGCCGCGTCCCAGAGCCGGACTGTGTGGTCAGAAGACCCAGACACGATCTGCGTGCCGTCGGGAGAGAAGGCGACTGAGCTGACCCAACTTGTATGGCCCGCGAGTGCAGGCCGGACCTGCTTTCCCGTAGCCGCGTCCCAGAGCCGGACTGTGTGGTCAGAAGACCCAGACACGATCTGCGTGCCATCGGGAGAGAAGGCGACAGAGCTAACCCCACTTATATTGCCCTTAAGTATAGATAAGATCTGTTGTCCCGTGGCCGCGTCCCAGAGCCGGATAGTCTTGTCGTAAGACCCAGACACGATCTGTGTGCCGTCGGGAGAGAAGGCGACTGAGCTGACCCAGAGTATATGGCCCTCGAGTGCAGGCAGGGCCTGCTGTCCCGTAGCCGCGTCCCAGAGCCGGACTGTCTCGTCAGAAGATCCAGACACGATTTGTGTGCCGTCGGGAGAGAAGGCGACTGAGCTGACCCCACTTATATGGCCCTCGAGTATAGGCAAGACCTGGTGTCCCGTGGCCGCGTCCCAGAGCCGGACTGTCCCATCATCAGACCCAGACACGATCTGCTTGCCGTCGGAAGAGAAGGCTACTGAGGTGACCACATCAGTATGACCCTCGAGTATTTGTAGCATCGCATTCCAATGTGTTTCTACTCTGGGCTTTCTCTGGATCCAAGGCGGAATACACTTCTCGAAGGTTTCTCGAATAATGCTCTTTTCTGGGGCAAAGACAAGAGCTGAACAATATGCTTGAAGGGGCGCTTGTTCGATAATTGGTCGATTATATACGGCAAACCGCCTCGCATCATATGTAAACGCAAATAAATTAGGACTTTCATCGAACTTCTTTATTTTAGTAGGTTTCTTCTTTAAGAACGGGATAAGACAATACCTTAAAACGTACTTGAAGATTTTCGAGCTTCTTAATCATGATTACGCCATCTGACATGCATTTTATCAGGCTCAGCGCCTCAAGCCAGTGCAAGAAGTACTGGCGAAGGAAATTGTAGACTAAGCCACAGTCCTTGAGATCCTTAATCGTATCTTCTCTAGTTTGACAATCAAGTAGATGATCGACCCAGTAAAGACAGGAGTACCGTACGGCGGCGAGGGGATCAGGATTAGGCTGCTTGACTTGATCGATAGAGATTCCGGGAGCTCTTAGGCTATAGACATCACGTCGAAGTACTGCAGACATGACTTGTAAAGATCGCGAGAAGATCGTGTAGTGGTATGCTTCACTTTCAGCGGGAAAGAACTTATCGTACGCGTCTTCGAATAAGAAGTCTTTTGCGGACTGATGTATGAAGAAGACTATGCCTTCTCGAATAGTGAGGAAAGAGCCGCATTTCCGAACAACTCTTGCAGTATGATCAGGACTCTTGGAGATTTGCTCAGGCAGACTAGAGAGGGCCGCTAACTCGACGAGGTGAAGTGGGCGGTATGCAAGAATCATCGTAGAAAGGACATAACGGCAGAATTCGGGATCCCTCCGCTGCAGCTGATCAATTTGCTCTATCATTCGACGGTAAAGCGGTTTCAAGCCCGGTGGAATCTCGCGAAGTACATTGAGCACATCCCAGCTCTCAACCCGCTCGAGTTCTACTAGGACAAAGGCTACCCAAAGGAATGTCCCGGTAGCCTTGGCGTAAATTTGTCCTCGCACTATCTCTTGTAGCGCGCTGTCGTCAGTGAGATTTGGAAGTCGAGATACTCTGAAGTCGATAAATATCTCGATAGCCCGAGAAACATGCTTTTCGTTCAGCTCAAGGCTGAGCCTTACTTGTGTATGATCAAGTCTTAATTGCGCCTCGATATCGGGTTTGTTGCGGCTCGACACAATCCATTTGACGCAAGGGAATCGAGAGGCACTTTGTACAATTAGCTTCAGCAGCTGTGGAAGGTCGGTTTCGCATTCATCCAGGGCATCGATAATTAAGTAGGTGCTGCTCTGTAATATTGGGTCTTCTAGAATCTTTTCAAAGACTAACGACAAAGCTACCCAGGCATTGACGCCCTCGAAAGGGTTCTTACTACCTTGATCGTACCTCTTCTGCACATGCGAGATAAGCGATGGCTGCTGGTCGATCAGCAGGCAGATCAGGCCGCGGAGCACAGCCGTTGCATTATTAAGGCGCGGGTCTGTGGTCTGGCAGAAGAAGTACGAGAAGAGCGCGGCTGCATCCTTGTCTCCGCTCAGCTCATCGATAATGCCGCAGAGCAGCATTGTTTTGCCCTTGCCGGGGTCGCCCTTAATCCAGAGCAATGGTCTTTGTGTGTCGTCACGCCATTGTTGGTATTTAGAATGTTCAAGGATCCAGCGGTACGAGTCCTTAAACAGGCCACCCTTTATTTCCTCGATGCGCTTTTTGTCATCTCTGGGATCAGTTGTCCATAGGTCCTTGAGACAAGCCTTGTGGTCATTTTGATTATCTACTCGGGAAAAGAATTAGTCAGGCACGATTCTTGTTTTCTTCAGCCTTGATATGGAAACTATGCTTGGGACATACTAGAAATGTTGAAAATCGGATTATTTGAGTTACCTAGTTCAAACACGTCAAATCTAGACATGATCTGGCATCATTCTACTCCTTACTACCATAGTGATATTGGACGTCCCCACCAGGCTGATTGTGATGAGAATCCCCTGCATAGATGTTCCCCGAGCCTCCATGCGCAATATTGTCGCCACTGCCGCTATGGTTTTGGTTAAAGCCCCCCGTCTCTTCTTGAAGGGAGGAAGGCATTTCCTTCATCTCTTTAATCCCCTCTTCGAGCCTCTTCACTTGCGCTTCGGTCGCGATCCCCATCAGCTTCTCGGATGCAAGCAGCTGGGTGTCCCTCTGTATCCCTTCCATCAAGCACTCTACTTTGTCCCCTTTTCCTAATGTACGTAGAGCCTTCTTGTATCGGTCGAACCACTTGTCGTCATCCTTTCGAACAACCTTCTGGAATATTTCCTGGAGCTTCTCGGCCTTTGCCTTGCATGACTTCAGGATAGGCTCTATTGCTTCCCGTTTCGTCTCGTCAAGCTCCGGTGCCGCAGCTTCCGCGTTACGAAGGATTTCGATAACGAGTGGCAGTCGTGCAGCCACCTGGCGGAATGCCTCGGGTTGCCCTTTCGCGTCTCCAGCGGCATCATATACTGTTTTAGCTGCCTCGATAATCGATATCACTCCCGAAATGAGGCCAATGATGAAGCCAGCCTCGGCCATGATGGGCAGTGTGTGGGCGGGCCGGGCCGTTAGAAGATGATCGATGCACTAAACTAGCTTTTCGGTTATTCATACTGTAGAACACGAGAATACTGGTCTTGAACTTACTTGAGTGAAAGATAAGGACTAGGTTATGGTATGGAGACCGTAGAGACTATAGAGTGTTCCGAGCTTTAGCGGAGAAAGTGATGATAAGGCTTTGGATGGAGTTTCCATGGAATGTCATGGAATGGCCCACGTGACCGCTAAGGGAGTTCACGCTAAAAATGGCGGATGTGGTCTGTGCTCATATTATTTTGAAGCGAAACGACGCGAAGCCGATTTTGCAAGCTACTGTATCCATGGCGGACTTACGGCCGCTGCAGGCGCTGCTGCAGGCGCGACGCAAGCACATTCCCTATCTCTTCAACTGCGATATCTGCCAAGACGGACTCGCAGGTGCTGGCTAGGTTGGAGAGCGTCCCTATTATGGACCTCAAATCATGGAGATTCGTGCACTGTATATTCGAAAATTGATGGACATTTGGGAAAGAAAGTGGGTTTAATCAGAGTCAAGATAGATTCACTTCGAGATAAAGCTTAAAGAGACCCGTTCTTTTCTCAATATTATTTTATGCCTGAGGCACCTCAAATCATTACTAAGCTATCCTCTGGTCTCTCAGCTCCTCATCTTTCCTCGATACCAACATCCGTCTACCTCTTAAAGCATTTCTCCCTAGTTCCCCAGCTCTATTCAAGAAGACTTGTGCGCCAACATACTACGTTTACCTTTCTTCGAACCGTGCGGACAATTCCCCAGAGGCCAACGCTGTTATTCCTCGATCCCAATATGTGTACTCAAGGTAATAAATCAATCGTGATCGCTGTATGGAGATTTGGCCTTGAGAGAGGAGATGAAGCTTGTTCTCTGTACTATGTATTGGAGATAGCTATTCGCAACAAAAGAGTACTACGTGGATACCTCATTTACGGAAGTTTTGCTCAATAAGCTCTCGGGCATCTGCTTGAAAACCCTATTAGTGTAGACCTTGGGTGCAGAACAGGGGGCAGAGGTAGGGGGCAGAGGCAGGTAGAAGAAGTGGGCCGTCTTAGGAAAGGCATCTATTGTTTTAAACTACCTGTCATCATTGTTTCTCCGTTTGTACCAGCTAGTGACGTTTATCCAGTCGTATCCAAATCACCATACAAAGGCAAGCCCCCCTTTAACCTTCTCCATACCCCCAACTACCTCCACCTTGATGTTTTCCCCTCCCTTCTCGGCCATGGAGTCAACGCCTCCGACTTCACCATCGTTGTCCTTGCAGTACCTCCCTTTGTATTTGGCCATGTACGCGAGGACCTGAATAAAAGCTCCGAAGTTGTTGCCTTCGCGATCGATGGCGACGGCCTGGTTGATCTTCGTGCCGTCATCTTTGTAGTCCCAGCCCCTGTGCAGGCCGATGACCAACCCCTTGTCATCGAGGATCGGGCCGCCTGAGTTTCCTGTGATAGCCTCAGCAAACTAGATCTGTGGACACTGAGCACGAATTACGCTGTTGTTGTTATACGTACCTTTCTCGGTGTCGGCCTCGTGCTCGACCATCCCTGATGGGATGTACATGATGAGAGACGTACTTTTGCACAGGTAGTCGCCCTTCGCGCAGTCAGGCATGTCCCCCGGATACCCGTAGATGGCGCCGTTATCACTGACGGGCGTCTGCTTGATCATGATAGGGTTGACGGTGTCGAACTGTTTCTGGAGGTGGATGAAGCCGAGGTCTTCCTGCTTGAAGCTTTCTTTGTACCATTGATAGGGCACAGTGACGTAGATGCCGTCCCGAGACTCGACGTCGCCGGAACTACCGTCTTTGCCAGCGAGGATCACTACGTTCTTAGCATGGCCGGCTTCGTCGATGAGGAGGTGGCCAGCCGTTGCGACGGTCCACCCGTTGATCAGAACCCCGGTTCCAATAACAGTGACGCCTCCGTAGAATTCAGAGTTGATCTGGACGATTCCTATAGAATCATCAGAAAAACGTATATGGATAGGGTGATGTTGGGTGATATACCGCGCAAGTTGCCGCCATATGCCACTTCTTCTCCACCAACCACGATCCTTTTGTTCTTACCAAAGAGGGCCTCGGTGTGGGTAGGTTGTAGAGGCCATGCAACTGCCCTTGGCGAGCGCGGCTTCTCCTCCTTTATGCCGGGCAGATCGAGGATGGTCTCGCGACCCCAAGGGCCGAGGGGCAACTCGGTCACCTGCAAGGTGCGCTCCTTCTCCGGACCCTTCACAGCGGTGACAAAGGTCGGGCTGCTCAAAAACGGGTATCAGTTCACATTGCTACACATGGACAGAGAAAGTGCATACCTGCCTCTAGAGCCGCCCCTTGCGGAAGCTGCGTACCGCTGTGCCGGGCCACCTGGCACGATCAAGCCGTCAGAGAGCATCGTAATCATGGTTGGATCTTGGTTGCTGGGAGCTGTGAAATGTTCTGGGATGACGTAAAAAAACGTGGTAAGGTCGATTAGAGGACCAGAATGGTTTTCGGAGCAGAGTGCTGGCAGTTGTAGTTGGCTTGGCTTGGCCTGGAGGTGTGTGGTGTTCGAGTTCTGACGGTAGCTTCAGGGAGTTCAAGAAGCTCAGGTAGGAAGGAGCTGTCTGTCATTTTATAAGCGGCAAGGCGGAGGGGGGCAACTAATGAACGACAGCTGAACGCCCACGAGAGCAAAGTAGACCCTCCGTTGTCGCGGTGCCAGGTCGAAACATGAAGCTTGAGAGGGGTGAAGACCTGCCATTGCTGCGAGTGAGCTTCACGTCCATTATCGCCAGAGAGGAAAAGGGTTTGATTTATCTCAGGAATCTTCCGAGTTTCGGCGGTGCGGGGTCATGTCCATTGTTGGTGCGGGGTTCGGGATACCTACCTAGCTAGCCAGCTAGCGCAGCGCAGCGGAAGCGATGAACCACCAAAAAAATATCGTCATTGATCGAGGCTAGCCAAATGCGTCTCCGGTGAAGAGAGTTGCTTTACTACCTACCTAGGTATCTAATTCACTTTAAAGATCAAACTTAAGGCTTCCTTAAACCCGAGCTCAGCTTTTCTTTAAAGGCAATGTTCTGAAATGATTTAGCGACTTTGAGCCGGCTCTTATTATGGACATATCTAGGTAATTAAGAGAGCGAAGGCTACCTTCTTGCTGAGTAGTCATCGCTTCACCGGAGACGAATTTGGCTAGCCTCGGATGTAATACGACGTCGGATTGTCCGAACATAGAATGCGGGATTAAGGTACTTGCTCTGTGGTGTTGATTTCCATGCAGGAGATTTAGCTTTCCTACCCCGTATTTCCCCTAACAGCTATTTACTTCAAGAAAACCGTCTGACTTTGATAGAACGATGTCTGCAGGATGTACCTCCCTTGTAGCTGAAATCTTCGAATGAGGCATGCTTAGAAGAAGGCCGATTAGCCCCAACGGCACGGTAGGCCGCTCCCAATATTTTAGTCAGGCACCGGCGATGGACCATAGCACTAGGTTTGAAAGGGGACTATTTATGGCGTCTTCGCGAAAGCTGGCTAGCTGTATCAGGATGGTCCACCGTTCTCGTATTTTCATGCAAGCCACGGCGTCTTCTCCAGCTCGCTCAGGCAGGAATGCAAATTTGAGGTCCAGTTATTGTTAGACAGAAGGACAAGAAAGCGGTTTTGGGTATTGGTCGGAAATGCATGACTATCTTGGGAACTAAGACTACGACTTGACCACAACCTACATACTTGTGTCTAATGTCACAAGAAGTCATCTAGCACGGGTACTGATTCCCAGATTGTGCGCAGAAAGCTCAAGCGAGCGTCAATCATCAACAGTCGGGGATTCAGCCGCAGTGAAATCAGTGTGAATTAGACAAATGTATCCAACTTCCACAGCTCATCCATCTCGGCCATGGGACTGACTTCAGCAAACAATCGCTTTGGACCTCTCCCCCTCCACTTGCTGATATCATCACAGTCCGGGAATATCCCATTGCCGAAACGATGAACCATTTCTCGGACTTTGGTGACAAGATTGCTTCTTTCCTCCACCAAAGCTGCGACAGCATGAGAGGATCGTGGATTCAGTGACAAAATCAGGGGATATAGAGACTTCAGGATGTCCATGCCCTGCTCCCCAAAAAGGAGTGCGGCATAAGTAATCAAAGGAAGCACGATCAAGGACGAGACCACAAGGAGTGAAGTCGGTGTACGAGCAGGGATAACGCCGTATGTGCGGTTGCAATTCTTCAAGCAAACAAGAACTATCGTGTAGAATACGTAGAATACTGGGACGAGTGCCGCCGCGATGAGGATTTTCCAAGTCGCCATCACATCGTTACCACGGATTTTGACACTTGATGCAGCCAATGCCTCGGCGGTTTTCCTTCGGGACATGTGTGAAGTGAGAATGAAAATGGGGGCGAAGAGCACAAGACCAGGTAGCGTGAGGAAGAAGAGAATCACGAGCTTCCCGAGACGATATAGAAGAGTCGGTAAGAGGAACAGTGGTGGAAGGTGTGTGTTGCGGGTGGCGATTGAAAGCAGCTGGTGGTCCTTCAAGCCGAGTATCCCCAGACAGTCGACGTATCTCTGGAGATCTTTCTTCAAGGACATAATTTCAGGCGTTTGGGAGTATGTGGTATATCCTTTTGACAAGCGTCGGTTAAGTTCGGTTGAATGAGCCAGCGACAGTCGTTGTGTTTTCTCGTCAAATGGGGTCTTGGTGAGGTATAGTCGACGGGCGGCATGGATGAGCTGTGTGTTGTGTGAGAATTGCATGATCTAAGATCTCTAAGGAAGCTTACGTTGAGAGTCTCAAAGTCAGGTGCAGACACAGTCACTGCCGCCAGGGCCTCAGAAATGTCACCCATGACCGCTCCGATAGCTTCTCGTTTTTTCCCATTTTTAAAGTCGTAGATGGTTGACTGAGAGACAGTGACAGCATCCCCAAACTCAATCACAGCACGAGATCGGAATTTATGGGCTGAAAAATAGTTCATTCCTACAGGAACGATTGTCAAAGCCGTACCTTGAGCAAGAGCGCCAAGCGCCATGATGGCAATGCCAGCTGTCAGATTCATGAGTTAGATTTTGAAGTTGCTGATTAATCTTAAGACAGTGGCTAACCTTTGAGCGGGAGAAGTTCAGTTCTGTCATGACTTCCGCCTTCTGGAAATATTCCAAGACAGCCGCCAGTACGAAGTCTTTGAAAGACAGCCTCGTAGACTTGAGTCTGGTCAACATGAGGAGCAACCTTGAATTTGGATCCAACGAAACCTGACATAGGGACTTCGTTCATATGCGTTTTCCCAGTGAGCTGCAAAAGTACATCACTATGAGTTGGTGCACTCTTGAGAAGTATCATCTGGCCCTTGCGAATTTCTGCGATGTCCAGTTTGTGCGACTCGCCGTTCAAAGTTGGCAGGTAAATTGAGCCTCCAGCTTTGAATATTGGGTCTTCAAAGTTCGTGCCAACTCCAGATAAAAGCTTTGGCTCATTGATGGGGTCAAGGAGCAGGATTGTCCCTTCGGCCTGTTTTGCAACGTCCATGGCTCGGGACACTGGTACAGCACCCATGATGGAGGCCATCGTGCCCACAAATGGCCTTTGAAAAGATTTCTCTGCCATGAGCCAAGATATTTGTCGATTGAGAGACCGGAGGATCTTCATGAGGATCACAGAATCCACGAACTACAGAGCTGTTAGATGTCTGATTTCGAGACGTGACGTAGTCATGTGATCATCATTCCCACCTGGTTTGCGTGCGGTGCTGCCACGAGTATAACAGACCCCTCGGACGGTACATGCCATGCTCCACGGACTTGGATGTCCCTGAAGAAGTAGTCTACCATAGAGGCAAATACACGGAGGATGATGTCGTACACCCAGCCCACAGCGGGTTTCAGTGGGATCTGTCCAGCCATAATGTTTTCTGCTCCAGCACTAGAAGAGTCGTTGTTTGAGATTAAAAGAATGCCTGTGAAGGGGAGATATCGAGTTGATGTGCAATTTCTTGGTTTATCCTGGAGTGGCCGTCAAGCCGAGGTAGTGGTGAGAACGACTGACAGCGAGGCAGCGAGACAGAAGAAAGCTTACGCACACGTGACTTGAAACATGTTGCGGATTCCCAGACCTCCTACTGTACGTCCCCAAACATATCTCCCGATAATGTCAACAAGGAGCAGGCAAGAATGAGAAAGAAGGGGTCTATCTATGATGAAATATGTGTTGCGTTCGAACTATCTAAAAGATGTATGCTGTTTATTTGGGATGTTCACATGTTCAAGCTAGTCTAGATCTCTTACAATAGAATTTACCATCATAGCCACAAATGCGCATAAATAGGCATGAATAGGCATGAATAGGCATGAATAGGCATGAATAGGCATGAATAGGCATGAATAGGCATGAATAGGCATGACAGATCCGAACACCCTGAAGCGACGGCATCTTACATTTCATCCAATTTCGTCCTCGTCACATACGTGACATGTTCGAACGAGAGAACGGCCCCCAGGCATGAGACTTCTGCTGGACGTAGAAGTCGATGATGCTTAGCTTATGATGAATGGACGTACAAAAAACTAAGAACATATTTGTTCGATTTTTCATGATATGTTTGCTCAAACGGTTCGAGGATGATACTTGTGATATCGACTCCTATCGACTCCGAGGCCTGGCTACATGGAAACCTGGCTCGAAATGGAAGGTCAAACAACCCCTGAAAGCCCCTTCAATTTTGCCGAACTGCACCAGATATATCGACAAACCAAAGAAAAGTCACTACCGTAAGAGAAAATAAAACCATCTCAGTCAAACTACTACACGCCGAAACTAGGGGTAAAATCGCCGGTTCATCTCTTAAGAACCCCAATTGTTTACCATTTGTACTCCTTCCAGCCTTTATCTGCGCGTTGGATTTCATCCTGCCTCGTTGAAGGTTCTTGAGCGGCGCAGTAAATACCAAGGCTCGTTTCTCCGTATCTGGGAGGCCCAACCAATAAATGGCGAGGTTTTCATGCAGCCAAGTAGTCGTCCAATCTCATGATTGCCAACCCCGGACGGAAAGTCGTGATCTTTGTTTTTGGAGCGACGCCCACTTCTTGTTGTTTCCCCGCGTCGCTGACAATTGTTCCCAGAGAGAGAGAGAGCTCACGAGCTGGGGATGATGTCGACACCAAACTGGCTGGCGATTGCGGTGGTGCTTTTCTTCACTTTTCTCCGTCGTAAGTACACCTGGGAAGATGCAGCAGTCTTGGATAGTAATTGTGGCTCGGAAGGGATTATGAACTGACTTTCAAAGCCACGACTGCCTTCCAATGCGGCAACGAGACAACTCTCCTACTTTCCAGTGAGGATGATATTGAGAGAAATCTCGCGGGATGTACTTCATGGTTAGGCAGTTTGAAAATTGCCTACGACTGGAATGGCCCATTTTCGCTCCCCAACATCACCAATATCACCGGTACTTTCTCTACAGAAACCTACAGAGGGAACTCATACTATTTGACGAGCTCTTCTCTTACAGCCATATGGGCGATTGATTTAGAGTCCGTGGGTGATATCATTTTCGAGGATGCGCCTCTTCTTTCAATGATATATCTCACCAAATTGAAGAATGTCGATGCCTTCAAGCTTCTTCTCGACAGTGACCTTGTGCCAAACACAGAGGTTTGGATGTATAATTATGTCGTCCCTACTGAAGGCTAGAAATATAAAGATGGCTGGCAGCTTTCCTTTGTAGGTGAGGGTAACCTGCACGTTGCACAAATACGCTAACACGAAAACCTAGTGTGGACTTTCCCAAACTTGAGACTATCGAAGAAGGTATTTACATTACCAACAATCGATCCTTCATCGGTTACCATGTCTTCGATCCTGTGACAACGTCGGCATCAATGGCTATAGATATGCCTAAACTGTCTCAAGCCCAGAATATACACATTCTTGGGCACATATCCTTGTATGTTCAGTTGTTCTTGCGATCGAGCTAAAGTCAAGGACACTGACCTTGTCCATAGTCTATCAATGCCATCACTAGCAATCATGAGTATCTCGGATGACTATTCTACCGGGGGAAGGTATGATGGCAAGCAACTCGAGATCTATACCAACGGGGAACCGCTCGCCGTCACCTTTCCCTCACTTCGGAACGTGACTGACATCGACTTATCTGGGACGCTGAGCATGTAAGTCAGAGCCAATCTGCGATTTTGACGGCAGCTGACAAGATTTATCTAGGGTTTCTTTTCCAGCGCTTGAATCTATGTATGGAAGCTTCGTGTTGGAGCCAACCATAAATATGACATTCAACAGCAAGCCGTTGAGACGCGCCGAAGAGATTCAGCTTAGCGGCGACGTGACCAAGTAAGTAATGACGTGGAACCATTGTTTGCGCCTTCACAGACATAGCTAACGGAAGCTTTAGTTACAGCATCGACTCCCTGACATCGCTTGACCGATTGAGCATAACTACTCTCGCCCCTATTGACTGCGAGCGCGCCACTGCTGTCTGGACGAGAATACACCCGTCATACACGACCAATAACTATAGCAATGAGTACTCTTGTACAGACTTCCGGGGCTCTGTCACAGAGAAATCCAAGAAACCATTTCCAACCATTCCAGTTGGCCTAGCAGTTGGCATCGGCATTCCAGTCTGGCTGTTTTTCATGTTTGCCTTGTGGCATAGCAGGAAGGAGAAGAAGAAGGCCGAAGAAATTGCCAAAATCCCGCCGCCGGATTACGATGCCGAGATGGCTGCTAGGAGTGCAGGTGGTGGAGAGGTTCTGCCAGACTACGAGCCACGACGAAGTCAAGGAAGTGAAAGTCACCCGGGTTCTGTCATTGAATTGGTTGATATGATGAGGCCCTCCCCTCATCCACCAGGATATGAGGCTGCTACTGGTGGTGGGAATACGATTGTGCCGGCTGTGGCAGATGCCGGTGATGCTGACGCTGGAAGAGTAACTGCAGTTGATGGGCCAAGGCCTGGGGTTGGATCTTGACAGGTCTAGGAAAGTCTCAGGGCGCTTATGGGAACGATTCGAAGTACATGATGTCCTGACAGTGAAATATAATGCCTAGCTCAAATTAGCCTAAGAGCCCCAACAGATGATGGGTAACGCTTTGCTTCAAAATTGCCTCAAGTAGTGGCGTTTACTAATGGGACCAGCTGGAGGAGGCCTGCGTATAACAGATGAGGTCGACCCAAGCCCGCTTTTACCAAGCGCTACTGCTGCATGATAAATTTCGTGGAGCCCCATAAGTGATGTTGAAGGCTATCCCATTTCGAAATTGCCTGTAAATAGATATTTATGTCCAAGTGAGATGAGCTAGGCTTAAGCTCCCCTAAACCGTAAGCGAGAAGCGCTATCATAACTTCATCACTTCGGTATTCTACCTGCTCTGCCGCGATAATTTTGAATTTGCGTTGTGGAATGATTGAATATGCATCTATAAATACAATGGAGTCGAACCTTTGCCCATTCCCAGCATAAGAACCATGCACAGTCGTGCCTCATCACCAACATCATAAAGTCCGGGTTCGAGAACCCCTCTCACCTCTCTCACTCTAAGCGCCCACACCCCTCGCATCCACATATCAACCCATCCCGCGCTGTATGCCCTATCCTATTATCTCCCCATTTATCCCATCAAGCATACTCACATGAACGGTCTCCAACGGTGCCTCTTCCTCCCGCTCTCACCTCATCCCAACGCACACACATCAGACCCGACAGTTCGGTCGCGATCATGCACACCTTCCATTGTGGGAGGTGCCCCGCTCTTGCAGCACTAGACGCACGCGCACATGGAGACTAATATAGAACGAGGCATATCACACTTTAGGCTAATACATGAGCATGTTGGTTGGCTGTTTCGTGACAAGTCGGACGGAATGTAAGGTTTGTTTATTTCCGAGCATGCGAGGGGCATCACACACTGAGACTAAGAATGTAACGGGATTTCCCGAATCACATTATATAAAATTACGCAAAACAGTAAATGTTGTTTTCGCTGCATCTGATGGAGATAAGATACGCTTGTCTCACAAGCCATCCAGCCATCCACGTGATTCGTACGACCCCACGTTTCTATTCTTGGACCCAGCTCGTACCGGCGGTTGAGATGGAATACCTTCCTATTTGTTAAGCGTTACGAATGAGACTTGCATCCTGCACGCAAGCACGCAGCACCCTTTTGCTTCGAAACGTTCCGACCCGGTAGGCCTGTGCCCCGAAGCTCTGCATGGAGCTCGTTCTTTGTTTTTCCTGGTAAGCGGGGTGACTGGTGCTCGAGTCTTGCTAGTAAGCTTGAATTAGTTGTCACCGCATGGCTGGCTGGGACGAGTCTCCTGAATCGGAGAGGTTATTGGGGTGAGCTTAGAGAATTTGGAGGTTGGTTATGCCTGACATGCATAGAACGGGTGGCTTGATAGCGAACGGCAGTTGGGAACTTCTCATCCTTCAGACTATGACGCCAGGAAAGAAAAAAGAAAAAAATTAGAAATCAACCAGAGTTGAAGTCACGTTCGAAAACGGAGTAATAGTGCCCTTGGCTTTTATTTCCCACGCTGCCTACCTACAACATGTATTTCATCTACGAAAAGGGTATAAACACCTCCCTCCTCCTTTCCTCTCCAACAAGCGACCCCTTGACAGGCTGCAAGCAAGAAACGCTCGCCTCCCTCTTTACTGTATCGAAATCCATTTTGATGCACCTTGCGGCCGCCCACTCTGGTATATAATCATCATTTTCATCTCCTTCATCCAAGCACTCTTCTTCGATTTCAGCAAGCCAAGCCATGATTTTTCCCACCACGATCCCGTCCCAAACTCCTTCTTTGCGGGGACTACGAAGGAGCAGCTGGATGGCTTCGCGTCGGAGAGAGCGGTGGCGGTAGATCCATCCCACGGTCATGAGAGGGACGATAATTTGCATGTCGAAGACATAGACAGTATTGTTATTTTCAGAATTTTCTCGTTTCGAGTTGTCCAGCAGAATCCGTGCTATATCGACCAATTCCTCAAGTTCTGTCGTGAACCTTCCATTGTTGACTAAGCTGGAATGGCTGTTGTTGGAGGCGATTGACATGTACCCCGCTAGCCAATGTAAACGCAACGTTGAAGCAAGAAGAAATTCCTCGTGCGGCGCTGAACCTTTCCGAGAGTGATTCAGCAAGGGCCTGAATGCTCCATCCCACCTCTCGTATTCCTTCAGCGTCTCCAGCCTCTCCTCAAACGTTGGATCCACATCAAAAAACAGCGAGCAAGGTCCATTGTCCTCGGTATCACTAGTCGGTGATGAAGTAGGACTCGAATGCATCGAAAAATTCTGCAAGTGCATCGTGCTTCGGAGCCAGTGCATGCTCCTCCTGATGACCAGCTCCAACATCGTCCTCGCTTCTTCTAAAGACCTGAAAATCTCCGGCATCTCATCAATCGATGCCTGCCCACAATGTCGATAATGCTCATGGGCTTCCCTCGTTCGCCCATCCGCATACGTCATGACTTGGATCTCTAAATTCCCAAACGCCCTCAGAATATCGTCTTCCACAATATGAGGATTCTCGCTCCCTATCTTCGTCCTCAACCTCCCACTTTCATCTGGCCCGTAGAATGAAGAAGCCCATTCTCGGATGAGCTTCAATCCAGAATAGACCTGGTTGATGGCCATCTCGTGATATCCATGATAGGACTCGAAACAGTAAAACAGCAAACATGCTATCAATGTCGTCCTCAAATCACAGAATCCACCAGCCACATCTCGTCGAAGTAGACATAGCGCTTTGCTGTACTGTCTGAAAGCAAACTGGTGCCGTAAAGTCCCCACGGAATTTTCTGGCCATGGTGAAGGGGTCGACAGATTCAGAGCCCCGATTGCTACGACTGCATGTCGAATTGAAGGAGACGTCTCACAGGCTTGGAGCATTAATCGGGTCCATAAATCTGTCGAAAAGGCCGATGAGAGTTCATGTGACGTTCGACTGCAAAAGGTTTGGAATGCCTGGTACTCGTGTGGTGTTTGAAATAGAAGCCGTGTTGGCGAAGGATAAATCTTAGTCGGCGAAGTACTTGATGGCGAAGAAGCCGACGAAGAAATATCAGGATAATCTGATGGAGGGCCTGAAAGGGTGGTAGGGCTTTGACATGGTGATTTCGGAACTAGCGTCCGGGAACTCTTGCTCGAAGCCGGCTTCGACGGCGATTTGTTGGAGTATCCGTCGCACTGGTGACCAAACCTTACACAACGCAGACAGCTTGGTTTAGTCTCATCGCATTTGACGCGGCGTATTCTAGTCGTGGAAGTATATGTTTAGTTATGGTTGAACATCCAGTGAAATGAGTAGAGAAACGCAACATGAATATGTGAAGTTGAAAAAGCTCGGCTCGGGGAGGGACAAGGCTGAGGCGCAGCGAAGTACAATGCGGCGCGGGACCATCGAACGAACGAACGAGCAACTGAACAGAAAGAAATCCAAAATTACGAACTTGCATGTCTGGCATCCAGTTTTGACCTTGGGTTTGCTTGCTCTCGTCTTTTTAATCTTGACCTCTGCTGCGTTATCTGGGCTGGAAGCATCCCCAACCTGCTCGGGCATCAGGCTGCTGGACATGGACATTCTAGGCGATGAGTGAGTGGCGGACTGCCTCTGATCCAATCCGTCTCGCCAGGAAACAAACTCATATCCAGAGGCAGAGGAAGAGGGACAGCCAACGGGTCGCAAAAGAGGGCATCTGGAGACTTATAAGTTACAAGGTGCCAGTTGCCAGTGGGCAGCTCAGCATGCATGAATCTTATTTTCGGCCGTCGGAAGACCCATAAATAAATAAGTAGGGAATGAGATGAGATGGGATGGGATGGGGTGTGGAAGGAAAGAAAGGTGGGTGGTGTGCATGTGGATATGCTATGGCGTCAAACGAGTGAGGGAGCGGAGCGAAAGGAGGGAGGGATGATGATTGATGAGTGAGAGATGTTGGCGTAAGAGAAGCACTTTCGGTGTGCAGCAGGCAACCCAGGCCAGTGGAATGGGAGTGCGCCTCGCCATGGGCGCGAATCAGCTCTCATGCGTCGCATCGGCCGGTATGCGTGCTGATACTGTATTGTAGAGTACCTAGGTAAGTAAGTAAGTCGCTTTTGTCTGCGTCCACTGTCCTCCACCTCGCTCTACACTCCCTTGCACTACACTTTCGTACACTACACCACATCCACCTCACCTCAGCGAGCTTTGCTTCAAAGCCTTCCCCCCTGTGGATAGAGTGCATGTGCATCTCCTACGCTGCCTCACCTCGCCTCGCCCCGTCCTCGCACATAATGTCTAAAGAAAGCAAGCCCCCAGCGTCTGTGCCAGCGCCTGTCCCAGTGCCAGATGCCCTGAACAGGCTGCATGCTCTCTCCAGGCAGGCTGTTCCAAATGCGTCGACCCCCGGATCAGCGTAAGCGCTTACACCTGAGATTTTCGTTCCGATGTCCAATCAGCCCTGACTTCTCGTATACAGCGCCTCACAGGAGCCAGTGCTTCAAACACCTCGCCTCGCCAAGGTCGCCTGCAAGAGTCGATCTACGAGCTTGGATCACTCGCTGGCAAGCACGACGGGTGTTCTTGTGCTACATTGATCCGACGGGTTGCGTGAGGCTGATGGTAAACATCTGGACGAGTACGTTCGTATGTTGATGCAGCAATGAAGATATTGAAATACGAAATCGAGGGCAAACCTAAGTAAGTTAGCCGAGAGCCCCTGGCCCTTTACCGAAATCACGTGGTAGTAAGCAAAGAGCGGGTGACTACCTAGGTAGGAGGAGGACGAGGCTTACGACCTTGTGTTTTAGCTTGTCAAAAGTACCGTCTCTACGTAATCAGGGTCTTGACTTGTCAGATCACAGTGCAAGCAAGTCAAGTCATGATAGGTGAAACTTCGGGGGCCAGCCGGAAACAGCATCCAACTCGTAAAGATGCGATTGATTACTCTGACCCGACCGCTTGGGTCACATCCCGGAGCGAATATTGGCGGCCAAAAAGTGCACTTTTGTCTCCGAGAGTTTTATATAACTTGCAAGTTGCCACCTCCACCCATCCTCCTCAAACCCGTTTCCCCCTCCTTTCCCTTCTTCCCTTTCATCGCTCTTTCGTCCCAAATAGGTCATTAAACACTGCATTCGGACCGTGGAAGGACTCGGAGCTCCCGAACCAGGTACAGGTTCTCGGACCGAAGCTTGATTCGCTGCTGTTTGCTCTTCGAACTTCGGTAAAACCCCTTTCCCGTTCAGCATGCCATGTGGGTTCGACCCCCAAACTTGAATGCTATCTAGAAAGCCCGTCGATACTTTCCGCGAAACGAGCAGCGAATTTCCATTGGATAGGGACCTGGTGAAGAAACTTGAAGGGGATCCATTTATCAGATTTTGGGCCCGGCATTCTGGGCGGCAGTACAGGTCGAGGCTACTTCCGAGATGACATTTCCAGGAACCTTTGCCAATCGCAGGACCAAGCCAGGCCTCGATTGAGAATTTTCAAACGATTTATACAATTTTTCCACAATAATGATGTATGATCGGGGCTTTTGAGAATGCTTCTCTGGGTCTTTGGGATTTTTATTCGCCAAGAATACGAGCCGCAAATGTAGCTATGAGAGGCGACATCTCGTACCTGCAGAGGCTAAATGGTGAGGAAGTTGCCACGAGAAACCGAACTTATTCACTAAATGACCTTTCAACAACTTTGGTCATACTGAAACTAATTACATTATTTCAGCCTGGGAGTCTGCCGATGTGATGATAGCTCCTTGGTATACCCAGCCAAGAAAACGGATTCCCTCATTCAGGATTCCACTCCACATCTCTTCAGTTGTCCCGCTTCCCCGGCATTGTAAGTGCTGGCTTTTACGCCATGAGACGCTTTGAGAAGCACACGTCTATCTGTCTTCTAGAAGGAAATTGTGGGATCCCAACCCCTTTTAGGATTCAATATACGATAACCGAGGCGAGCAACAACGATTTCCCGACTTTGAGTTGATCACCCCCGCCCCCTCCCCCTTTTAATCTAGCAAAGAATTTATGATCTAAAAGAAAAACCGCAACTATCTCGCACACACCGTTTTACGTTTCCCTTATCGAGAATTGCACAGGTCATAGCGCGCACGCATTACACTCTCGCAGACCTAATCAACCGCGGGCCGGCCTTCTCTTTTCAAATTCACAATCGGATACAACATTTCCCTATCCGGAGCCGGTCAACTACTAAGCTACAGTACTTCCTACAGAGATAGATAAATGGCTCATAATCACCACTACAATCATCACGATCCGAGCAGGAAGGTCTCGTCGTCCTACCAGGTGATTTGTTCATCAAGTTCTAAACCCCTACCAGAATTTTTGACAATTGGGGTCCCATTCCAGCCGGGGAGGGAGGAGTATGCAATTCGTCAATTGATATCTAGATTACCGTTACAAGTAGCGGAAAAGACCAAACAGACAAGCTGAAGTCGATTGCTTGAAGGGTGACTGCAGGTCAATGGCGGGCATTAATTAACCCATGATTACGAGATTTAGCGCCATCGCAGGGAAAAGCAAGCAGACTGCGAGTCAGGACTTAGCCAAAGCAACATTTCTTGGCTGCAGATTATCTGTGTTCTGTTTTTCCAGGTGGGGGTTTTAATAATATGTTGTGCTTATTTTCGAAACACAAGGTGGCGTTTTTGGGGGCTAGATTCCAGGCTCAGGATGGGAGTTGCATCCCTGTGGTAAGGTACAAGCTCGCTTGGTCAACAGCGCGTCCGTCAGTCAACCATTTCCAACAAAGACTGAAGACCAGGCAGAGATGCATGTTGGAAGCGACTGCATGGATTGAATTAACAGAGAGACGAATCAACTATATACCGAAACTACTCAATACGAACTATTCTTTCGACTTTCAGAATCCAACTCTCTCGATCAAGTCTGAGTCTCCTCACTCCCCGCCAATCCCGCCGCAAGTTCTGGAACAACAACCTCGTGCTCCTCACCACCCACCTCCTTCGCCATAACAACAACATCAACCTTACCACCTCCCTCGTCCCTATCCCTATCCCCCTCACAACCAAGTTCCGACACCGGGCTAGCCAACTCATAAAAAACCTTCCTCCCACCATCCAACTCACAAGTACAAGTACACAGTCCAGCATCCAACTCCCCCCTCTGGACTGCACACCGCACTCCACCTTCCAACTCCCACGGCACCACACCCCTCAGCTCCCCCAGCCGTCTAGCCTGCAACTGATGCAAAAGCTGGCACTCAGGATCATGATCCAACTCCACCCTCTCAGTAGGCCGACCCGAGAGTTCCGCTTTACCAGTAAACCCACACTCGCTCGATCCGTTATCCCCAACGCCGAAAATACTATCTGGTTTCTCGATCGCCGTAGCAGTAGCTCTTCTAGCTGCGATTCTCGCACGGCGGAAATGACACCCTAGGACAGCGAGGACGAGGAGGAACGCAATCCCAACACCAGTGCCGGCCCCGATCTTGATCTTGAGCGTTGCATCGGAGGAATTCTTGGTGTTTGACGTATCTGGACTGGGCACGTTGTTGGGACTGATGAACGTCCCGTTCGGGGGCGCTTGTACGGCTTGCGCGGGTTCCCACAGTGCGTTTCTTATCCGAGCTTGGATGACCTTGCCGCCTGATTGGTAGTATATATATGCTGATGCATCGGTGGTGTTGAAAGATGAAGACGCGGCGAGGGGAGCATTGGGTGTGTCCGCCAGTGGCCAGGATGAGAGGTCCATTTGTGGCTGGAGAGACCAACTAGTCCCGCCGTCGGTGGAGCGCATGAATTGCAGGTGTGATGTACTGTCGATGTAGAAGATGCAGTCCCAGCTGTTATAAGTGAGGGTTGCGAGGTAGGCGAGGGAGGGGACGAAGGATGGGAGGTTAGGTGTTGAGGGGCCTGGGTCACGTATGTTAACGAATGTTCTAAATTTGATGCGGGCAAGGAGAGGTGATGAGGGTCGAGTGAAGATAAATTACCTTCAGCCCAGGTCTTTTGGTCATGTATTGAATTCGTCTTGTTCTGAACCACAGCACTACTCAACCTCACCCCTCCCTCATCAGCCGCATATATGGTCTCCCTGATCCTAGTGGTATTACTCGGGCTAACATACGTCGTCGAGATGGCATACCCGTCCGGCACGGTGAGATCCCCAGTAAGGTTTCCATCTGCCCACTTGATAGGAGTTAGCCCCAAAATGTTCAAAAGTTCTACGTTCCAGACTTTTGTAGGTAAAAGAGAAGATGTTTACATACGTTAGTTACCACGCCTTGGGTGTTATTTGCATAAGCAAGCTGGCGGATTGAGCCGTGAATGTCTTGGTATGTCACACGATAGCCGATGTCTTTGGAGAAGAGCGCGGCAGCAAGTTTAGTGTTGGGGGACACAGGGGTGGTGACATTGGACGAAATAATATGTTCGCCGTAATTAACACAGATGCCGGATGCATATGAGCACTTGAAGAAGAGGAATGCAAGGCTAGAGTTGACAGATTGGTAGAAGACTTGACCCTGTGAAGCGTTTGTTAACCCTACATTTGGCTTCAAATAAAACTATATATTTAAACCAAAAACGTCTGGATAGAGCAGATGACTTACATACACGCTTGTCGGGCCACTGTACCCCGTGCAAGCAATCGCTGTCCCGTTCATCGGCTTAGCCTCCACCTCGATCGGTAGCATATCACCGAAGCCCTTGGCGGAGTTGATGCTGTATAGGAAGTTGTCAGCACCAGGTTTATGGACGACGACGCCGGCGCCTCTGCCGAAGTAGAATGATCCGAGGGCTTGGGTATTTGCTGGATGGCTCAGCCCTAGGAGAATGGATAGTGCTGCTAATGCAGTGAAGAGAACTGGGGCCATGATGACCAAGGTCGAAAAGGCTTTTGGCAGGACGAGAGTACAAAGTGAGCTCGATAGAATGAAAACTGGAAACGTGATGGATCCTCAGACATATATCCTCATGCGAATGGTGCAATCTGGTACAAGCAGTAGTATACCATCGTTTCCTTCTTACGCCGCCAATATGCAGTGGTAGTTGCAGCATCGAGCTATCCACTCACCCACCTACTCACCTAAGCGTCTCAAAAAAGATCCTGTTCATTCTGCCCCTCAACGACTTTCCCGAAGCAGAAGAAAAGCCAGGAATACAGAACCGGCAGTATATCCATCAGCCCTATCGAGAGTGAGGCTGGAAAGCAAGGAACATCTTTGGGGTCCAATCCCACATCGGCAGACCCGTGCCGCTGCATGAGAACGAATAGCACACAGCCGTTGCAGCTGCCGTGTATCCCAAGACATTGGGGGTTGGGTCGCTGAATCATCGCCCTGCATGCGGCTGGACTGTGGCGTGCTCGCCTGGCGTCTGTCAGAAGCGACATTCCGTAACAGTATTACATACAGTTCTAGAAGATGAACCCTATCTTTGCCGCTGAGGTGCAGGTCTTCAGCCACGGATGTAAAGACAAATCTGGCCAAGAAACATAAGACAGTGGAGCCAATACTCTAAGATTATCTGCAGTGGCTGTACATATGCCGCTTACCTAAGTGCTCATTTAGCCTATACCTGGGTGTCATACAAGTAGAGATGGCGCTTTTTGATTGCTTCGATAACCGCCGTTGAGAAGGGTGGGGGGCGAAGTGCAGCGACGACTCTTCAGACGCGTTCGTCTTGGCTGGGAAAGTTTATTGGAGAATTCAACAGTTACTGAGCATCTTGTTGCAGAGCGAGCAGCTTGCGTTTGATCGACCCCCCGGTGGTTGATATCCCTTGGGTATGATCGGGAGTTTCTTAGGATGTAATTCCGAGAGGTGGCATCAACATCCAGGCCAAGAATATCGAATGGAACGAAAGGTAGTGGGAAGGAAACCACTGACAAGGCTTCATCACAAAGCAGGGGCTTGCTTCCGTAAGTGATAAAGGGGCCGTCAACCGGTGAGAATGCCGATAACAAGAACGACAAAAGCTATTTTGGATCATACTAAGACCAGTGGGGGTATGCCTCTTGCATGGGAAATTATCTTGGTCGGCGAAGTGAAGCTGTGTTGGGGAAGAAAGTCCCATGCCATGCCCGATGCTTGAATGAAGGTGTGTTGGTCTGCGAGCAATTGGAGAGAATTAGTGTGATGAGCCTGTTCTTTTGCATGAAGGGCTTGCTAGTGAGATCGCTTTGATGGGGTAGAATAGCTAGCATCAAAATCGAATTGCTAAGTGACCGCTGTCTCAACTGTTGTCCCAGTCTGCGGCTTGTAATCAGAAGAGGCGTACATACATTGTGAGACGAGGAACACAGGTGCAGAGCGATAGGAGACTATTTCTGGAAGGTAGGAGAGCCAGGCCAGATGCCCATATCCTTCATCGTGTGATGGCTGCGAGATTTCGAACATGGCTTCAAGGAAAGCAAAAGTATTGCAAGACGGGACAGTAGACAGAAAAAACCAATTCGAAATTCTGCGAATCAAAACTGAACAGCATAAACGAGGTAAGTGCGTCTCAGCTCGTGCAGGACGACATACCGCCTTCCTGTGATTTGAGAAACAGCTTGCAAGATTTCCTAAGTAGTTTTCTGTGAACGACGGCAGGGAAGCCGCGTCCGTAAATAAACGCAACTCGAGGACACCGAGCCCGCACGACAGCATCACGCCATACCACCTTTCCGAAAGGAATTTAAAGCACAAATTTGACACCAACATAGCTTTCTCCTTCTCAAAGAAGCAGAAGTGAAGTAGGACACTCGTCCAATCCAATCAGTCTTGGGAAACTTAAGACACGGTAACAGATGCGAAGCCGACGACGGAACGACAAATGAATCAAACCACAAACAAGCCCAATGATACTCATCGCAACCGGATTCAAAGCGTGATAGATGTGTGTTCATGATATCTCATCTCCTGATAAGACGCGAGGCGTGGTATTTGTATCCCCATACAGAAAGCGTGTTCGTCATAAATTATGCTATTATTACACCAAACTCTACATATATCTTTTCTATGGTATGTTGGCATGGAGGGGATCCAATTTTATATTACTCAATCAATCAGTCTGCTTTTATAGCGCTAGTCACGAGTTAGCACATGTACTTTTACTTTGTATAGATCGTAGATAGGGTTGAGAGAGTCAACGACCAGGAGACCAGAGAGGAGCAGGAAAAGGGAACATGAAACATACCCATAAATCCTCCTAACAAACGCATAGGCCGTCAAGAATCCCACCGTGCCACAAAGCAGCCCATAGACCACACACGCCATAAAACTATAACTGAAAAACAACAAGCCGCTCACGAAGCCCTGGATGTGGAGTTTGGTGAAATAGTACCATATGCAGTACAGGAAGACCCAGATGGCACTCCCGCCACCGACCATGAAGCTGTGCCACCACCAGTTGTAGTCCTCGCTGCACAACTTGATGTAGATGGTGACAATGGTGACTTCGGCGATAGTGAGGATCAGGATGATGGAAACGACAGATAGGAAGCCAAAGACGTAGTAGTAGCCTGATTTATCTTGCCAAAGGGACTGGAAGACAAAAAGTAGCTCGATGAAGATTACTGCGAAGGGAATGAGGCCGGCGAGGAGTATGGAGGCAGGTGATTTGATATACCATGCCTGGGTTGGGAGTTGTCGTGGAAGAGTCGTGGTCTTGGTTGGGTGTTCCCAAGCACCTGTACGAACGTAGCCGTACCATGAGCCGGCGTAGACCAGGGGTAGTTGGATGCAGAGCCAGAGCATGACAATGCCGACGAGGGTACCGAATGGGATGGCGGTCGACGAGGCTTGTGCCCAAACGAACAGGTTGAGGATGAAGATCAGGGCGAAAAGGAGACCCGGGAAGAGAGTGGCGGTAATCATGGTGTTCTTACGCCAGTTCAGTCCACCGAATGTTTTGTACACTCGTCCAGAAAAGTAGCCAGAGAAAACACCAGCAAAGACGAACAGTCCTACTCCAACCGAGACGAAACCACCACGGAAACTTGGGTTCAAGATGCCAAGACTACTGAGAACGAGGAGACCAACGGCCATGAAAACCAGTTGCATACCGGATCCAACAAGGGGTGCCAAGAGGTAACCGTAAGCTGGTGCACGGAAGACATCTCCATGAAGGAGTTTCCATCCAGTGACATCCTCAAGAGGTTCCTCGTCAGAAGATACATCAGCATCATTCTCTGTGTCCCCAACTTGCTCGAGCAATCCTCCGGTCTTTTCGCTTAACTTGGGGGTTCGAGTACCACTTGCTGGCCTGGAGCGTCGCTTGGCCCTCATTTTCCCGTCCTCTGCAGCGGCTTCCTTGTACGACTTGATATCTGTGCGGATTGTTCTGGCCAAGATCATAGCCACAATGACACTGAGTGCTCCGGAAATAATCAACGAGTTTACAATTGCCAACCAATGGATCCTCGATCCTTCCTCCTGGTTGACAAAGTATAGATCCCATCTATGGGCCCATTCGATCTTGTCGTCTTCGCGCCAGTATACCGAGTATGAATAAGGAATATCGAGGGTAGCTCCATCTTCCATGTCCCGCTCGCTCTCCGGAGGGTGGTAGGACGATTCGGGGTATTGGACCGAAAAGTCTGTCGAATTTGGTCGCAGGTAAAGTTCAAAGGGTTCCTCGACATCGTTTATATCTGCCGGGCAAGAGTTTCTCTGTCCTCCAATGCTCTTCGTGTAGACCTCGAATCCAACCACAACCTTTCCACCCCTTTCTCCGTCCTTGCCAGGGGCCTTTCGGTATCGCATGACAATTGTGAGGTGGTTGTTGATATAGTACCTGGACTTTCCGACAGTCGAAATATCCTTGTATCCCATCTTGAACCCAGCAGCATAGTATTTCTTGGATTTGTCCACTGTGACGAAGCTGGTTGCCCCTGGAAGGTTATCCACGATCCATTCTGCCACGTAACCATCCTTGACCATCTCCCTCGCGCGCCTCAGGTCCTTTCGGGTGACTGTCTTCGAGCAGAGGAAGTTACATTCCTGGTCTTTTCCCATTACGAGCTCGATATCGGATTGTGCAATTCGGTCGCCTCGAAGGACTTCGCCCAGATTCAAGGAGATAGTTTGACCGCTGAGGAGAGAGGATCCGGCATGGTTGACACCGGTTGAGGGGCATACGAATGGGAGATCGTAGTATGCGAATTGTAGTTGTGTATTGTCTGAATAGACTTTGTTGACCAGTAAGGGGATTGCTTCGTTATCTTTGTAACTTTTGATGGACCAGCCTGGGGAAGTTAGTCTGCTTGTTCGATTATGCGCATTCCATCATTCCCCTATCCCAGCATTGCAATAGTCTGCACGTACCTGGAATATAGAAAGCGTGAGAGAAGGAAAATGTCATCAAGAAAAGGAGACATCTCCCAAGCTGTAACCGGAAATCTGCAGCCATTGTGAAAGAAGGGGAAATCGTCAAATCATGCACTTCGCATCTGCGGTGCTTCCTCCCTCTCCTGTTCTTCCAATATCCAAATATGCTATTGTCCTACAGTTCCAGCGGCCCAAGGAAAGGTCGAGTATCGCGTAGAGTGGGTGGGAGGTCGCGGTTGAGGATTGTTGAATGGGCGGAATGCAATGGGATAGGAGACAGACACGGGAAACTCTTGAACGAGCGTAATTGGCACCGAGTACCGTGGTGGTGAGTAAGCACTTAGCTGCGGATTATCGCTGATGCTGGTGCTGTGCTGGGCTTGAAGATGGTTGAGGATGCGATGGGCGTGCGTGGTGTTGTTCGTAAAAGATGACGATCCTTCGGGTTGAAGGATGGATGGAGATAGGGAGATGGAGATGGGGATGGGGAAGTGAAGCTGGAGATGAAGGGAGCAGGGGACGATGAGCTGCTGGGCTGGCTGTACTGTAGGTACTCCAGGCGATGGATGGTTGTCTGTTCTCCTGACGTCTTGGCTGTGACCAGTGAGCGGGTTGGGACTTTTTGGTGGAGGTGGTGTGGTGCTGGTGCTGGTGCAAGGGCTGGCCCGAGTGGTGGTGCACCAACAAGGGGGAACAAGGTTTGCCCACCGCTATCTTTGGGCTATTTCGAGTCTTTTGCTCCGGCCGGGAGGGCAGAGCTAGCTTCCGCGGAACAACGTGCTGGTATTGACTGATTATCGAGTGAAGAGGATGATCTGACTGTGAGGATAAAAGTGAAAGGAATCACTAAAAATCGCAGCTATAACAGCTAAACAAGTCAGTTCTCCCATCGGTCCATCCGAATCCGACTTCTCCCTACCAGGACTTTCGCGCCTCAATCAGGGTCACGTGTGAGACAAAACAGCTTCAGGTTTGATTTGATTTGTGAGGGAGGCGTTTCTCGGAAGAAAGCAGTCCGCTGCAATGCATATTTTGAAAAAACGTTTACGTTCGATCAGATACTCAATATAGGAAACACGTGCCTGAGATTAGCTGTGTACGAAAGTACTTGAATATAACTTGTCGGTCTGATGTAAGTATCATTCCGATCCTTTCTGGCGAATACGCATGGAAGCTACCTGTACAGAAACCCGATATTGTTCTCCAGGTCATTTTGGCTGGCCTAAGTGTTCGTATTCCTTGTAATACACGGTAATTACTTTAGTATGCGTTTTGTGGTTCAAAGTATTGCTTGCATAGCTTGGTCTCGCTTCTCGCTTACTATGTCAACACGACCATACGATGATCATCCTCTTCCCTTAATCTTTGCAACTCTCTATCATCATTAAACAAACCTCTACTCTTTGTCACCCGTCTTTAGCCAGCCTGCATTAATTTCACTGCTAGTTATTAACCAGAAACCTTATTCCTCTTAACTTGGCTCGAAAACTAACTACCAAATTGTATTTCACACACTCATCTTCAATCCCGCATTAGAACCCGGCTGTCATTTTCTCACTGAGACATCAAATAAACATATAATACCCAAAGCTTTACATTATTCAATTCCTGAATTTAGGATTCACTCTCGGCAACTTTCCAATCTCAACTCAAGCTCAAACATGTCCCAAACCAACTTCTCCCCCCCCCCCCCCCCCAAATCCCATCATGTCTGGCCCGACAAGAACCAGCCACCGGGAAAGCTATTCATACTTCTACTGCAGGGATATGCATTCACTCTCGCGCATCTGCAGTACTCCAACACCTCTGCCAGATCAGGCATCTACTTCCACACCATCGATACAAAATAAAGGCCACCCACCCGCAACCTCCTCATCTTCAGCTTCGTCTGCATCTTCTTTCCCAACCCAACACAACATACAAATTTCATTCTTCTCCCAATTATAGCTCCATCAACCTCAGGTGGTTAGCAGACTGCAATGCAATACACATCTCCCTATTCCTCTACCACATTGAAGAATAGATCGGTGGAAAACATATCGTCCTCCTACTCCACCGCCACTGGCCTAGCTACTCGCACAATCCCAACCCCAACCACAAACTCTATCGACAACAGATCGATGGCTTCCAACAGTCCAGTGGCAATCTCAAGCCCATCCACCACCAATACACCTACCACAGAACCATTAAACATACCCACCACCACCTCAACCGAACTCACAACCCGCCCCTCAAAGCGCCATCGTACATCCACAAGCCAACTCACTATCTCCGACACTCCTATAACGGACACCAACACTACCAACCTCACATCTCGCCCCCGCAGACAAGCAGCCATAAAGAGCAGATCTCGAACCATTACCTACGTCAAAACCAATCCCAAGACCACCAATTCAAGCAGAAACTCAAACTCAGAATCCAAGACGAATTCAAAGGCGAAGTCGAGGGCCAAGAAGACCGAAGTGGTTGAAGAAGATGATGATGATGACTTTGAATGTCCTTGCGGTCGTGAATGCGGGACTGTCGCCCTTTGTGAGAATAGGAAGAAAGAGAATGAGGTTAGGGATGTTGGGATGAAGTAAGTGTATTATTCTTTACGTCTTAAGTCCCATTCTTTCTTATCCTTCATCTCTGTCTTTCCTCTCACTCTAAGGGTGATACAAATTTGAGAAAGGAGGTTTTCAAAGTCTAGATTCATGAATTCGCACCTTTTTCCTTCTCTAGCATGAAGATATTTACTGACGTTCAAACCAGTGTTATCCTCTCCTCCAAAAGCACCGCAATAATCAGCGTGGGAACGTTGCCCAACCAACAATCTTTCCTCATCCACAAGGAGCTACTAGCAGTCCACTCTGAATACTTCGACTCCTTGTTCTCCAGTCCTTCTCAACGCCACAATTCCTCCCAACTCTCCGAACCATGCAAGGCAATGTCCGAGTCAAACACAGCACTCCAAAAAGCTCTCACAAGTGCCATGCGCGGCGGAGCACATCTCGACTCTCAAGTCAAAGTCAAGGAAGAAAGTCATCCGAAGCCAAGCACTGATTTTGATGTCAATTTCGGCCTTGGTGTCAAGATGGAAATCAACGAAGAGGACAGCGACGATGACTTCACCATGATTTCATCAGATCAGTACTACTCAAACCTAGCCCACAAGAAACTTCTCACCCCAACCTCCACACCAGTCAAGACCAAGACCAAGAACAAGACCACTAATCCCCTTCCAAGTACTAGCCAATCCATCTCCCCATCCCCTTCCAAACTCAAAGCCGATTGCATTGCCGATTGCACTCAACCCACCCACACACTACCCTTCCCCCAACAGGAACAGGAACAGCAACAAGAAACATACACCCTCCCCGCAACCATCCACCCCCTCCCATTCGCCCTCTTCACATCCTACATCTACACCGGCAACCTATCCCCCACCCTCCAAACACTCACCGACAAAGAAGATCCCTGCTCCTGGGAACGTCTCTGGGCTCTCGGCTTTCTCCTAAAAGCACCAGGATTCATGAACTTCTGCATGGAAGGACTCCGAGATCTAAAGAAAGTCCACGACGGTCTCTGGCCAAGCGCGAAAGAGGCGGGTGTTATATGGAACTTGGATCTTGACGACAATATACCTCCTCATCCGACTCCAACTTCAACCTCCCCCGAGGATTCTCGCCGAGACAGTCTCACGTCCAGTAATAGTAACAGCCACAGTACCGATCCATTCTCAGACGGCGCAAATTACATCGCTATCCCGAATGCTCCAGAAGGCAAGAACACACCCCTCCACCACTTCACAGCCTCCTGCATAGCGCACAACGCACCCCTAACCACCCAGCCCAAGAACAACGTCAACTACAGGGCCTGGACCCGTCTCCTCACCACTAACACCTCCCTCTCCCTCGCGGTGCATGATGTAGACGCCAAACGCTTTGCGGAGAAAGGGCCATGGGATGATGAGTTTAGATTGCAGTGGAGAGTTGAGGAGGGTGAGGGTGGATTGGGGGAGAAATGGAGGGTGGCTTTGGAGGAGAAGGAGAAGGAGAGGAGGGGGGTGAAGGGTGGGGATGAGAAGAAGGTGGGTTTTGTGGCGGGCTTGTTGGGGAAGTTGGTTTTGACGGGTGTGGTGGGTACAGAGGTAGATGGAGGCGAGGAGAGCGATGATGAGCTTTTTGAGGATGGAGATGAGGATGAGGATGGAGAGGATGTTGATGAGTATTTTGGTTGGAGGAGAAGACGGAAGTGAGGAGAAGGCTTGTTTCGGAGATCTTGGTGTAAGATCTGGGTTCCAGCATGGGGATGTTGAAGGATTGGAGTTGCACAAAGGCAGACGGTTGGATTGAGAGCGAGGTTGTATCTACCTGTATCTGGATTGATCCATCACTTCAAAAAGAAAATCAGCACAGACTGATGAAGGGATTGCCAAAAGCTAGAGCGAAGACAACGCGGCGTGAAGCGAAAAGAAACATAAATGGAATATCATAGATAATGAAAAAAAAAAAAAAAAAAAAAAAACACTAAACATATTTTCATTCCATTCTGCACTCACCGGGTACAAGGGTAATTAGCAGACTGCCAGTTCTGGCACACGAACATTATGAGCTTCGGATCAGCAGGATATCAAATATTCCCTTGCTAGCAAGAGCTATGAAGCTTGGCCGCCCTAGATACGTACCGGTTGAGGCATTCTCTGTTTTCCGTAAGGTCAAGTGTAAGAAAAGTAGTCCGATCGTGTCCCATCTCACGTCATGTTGTTAGGTACTGATGTAAGTACTAGAGCTGATTTTAGGTCATCATTTTGCATTCCGATCGATGGCGGCCTGAAACACTCTTCTTGAAAATGATTCTCGTTCTGGGGAGAATGAACTCGGGGTTTCGAGGACAGGGGATTGACAGCTCCCAGGAGGGATACATCTTTGAGACTTGAGCAAAGGATAAGCGAGATCCGACTTGAAAAGGGCTCTGTTTACCTGCGAGTCTAAATCAATCACCCTCGCCAAGGAGCAGCCACTGTAATCACCAAGTACGAACGTAAGGGGTCAAAGATGCTCTTCAGATCATTCATTCATTATCCTCTATTCATGGTATTTCCAGCACCCCTACAAAAAGGTTAGCACACATCTCAACTTCCCACAAACGGAGAACTTACTTTGGATTTGCCTCCGTAAACTCATCCCACTCCCTAGCCTTCATAGTCTCCGCATCCCCTTTCTCGTAATTATCCTCATCTGGCTCTGGGGACAACCCACTGGCCTCTCCACCACCCTCAATTATGCCACCTCTTGCCCTCTCCTCTTCCAGGTACTCATCAATAGTCATGGTTGGCAGATTATGTCCTGATCTGAAAACCCCAGCCTTCACAGTCTGCCTACTATCCAGCAATGTAAATGGCCTTAATGGTTTGCCTCCAGCACTCAATATCGGACTCTTGTTCGCGGCTGAAAGCATATCTCTCCTATCCAGACGGTCCTCGGAAACATCGTCCTTATCCCGTAAGCCCATCCGCTCTCTGTAATCGCGCTCGAGGGACTCGGGGCCATCTGGTCGTGGTGGAGGAGCCATGGCTAGGATTTGCTCTTCGAGGTTTAGGGATTCCAGAGATTGGAAGGCCTTGTGTGTGCAGAGGGTGATATTGGTAAGTTGAAGCTCGCGAACAGCATCGTCGTCATTTTGAAGGTAGGCTGGGTTTTGTGCTAGGAACTGGCAGCTGTTAGCAGAGTTGCTGATCCAAGGGTTCATTTTCTTACATCCAACTTGCTCTTCAGCTCCTTCTCTAGTTTGAAATTTGCTATCTTCGCCCCTCTTCGTAAACTCGGATCTGCATTGTTGATTGTAGAGAAGGTCTTTGGGTATTCGGTGTAGTCGGAGTAGAGCTTCTTTTGGGCGGTGTCTAGGATTTCGTAGTGGTCCAGTAGACTCAGGTATTTCTCATATGCTTCCCGTGCTCTTTGGAGGGTGGATTTGCGGTCTTTGCTGGAGATTCGGAGGATGAGGTCGGCGAGGCGGTAGTTAATCAGAAGGTATCTTCCTGGTCAGTACAGTCTCTCCATGTTTCCCAGATGGTCCAAACTCACTGCAAATCTCCAGATGTTAGATCCTCGAGTGTTTCGTTTGGACTGAATAGGGACAGACGGTCTGCGAGCTTGAGGCAGTCGTCGTAGGTTGCAATGGCGGCAGCAAGGTTCTGTTGGTAGGTGGCGGTGTTACTGTCCCAGGAAGCCTCGATATCTTTCCGTTGTTTCTCGGCCGAGTTGTAGAGGGACCTGATGCTTTGTTCTGACATCTTGGCGGGCGTATCTTTGCAAGGTAATTTTGGGTTCTGCTGTGGTGTTGGTGCTGAGTTCAATTGATGTTGCCGTTGATCGTGGCGGGGAGTGAAGTTTAGATGCGAAATCATGGAGGGGCAGCCGCCAAGACAGAAAAGGCACGAGCCGACGCGCTTGAAGTTCGCGTCACCCAGCCGGGACGAGGCAGCGCCAAAGAGAATTCCAACAACCTCACAGCCAACAACAAGCCAACCTTCTTTCAACTTCACTTCATCTTCAACTTCAACCTCAACGCCAACAGCAATAGAAGGTCTTCACTCTATCAACTCCAACATACGTGGCGCAATGCCGTAAATACCTAGGTATTCAACTCGAGACACTGGAGTTGAATCCTCTCTTACAACCCAGCCAACGTACAGCTTTCCCGCTCCCCTGTTATCAAGAGGCTTTTGGTTTATTTGCTTCCTCCTCGGTCAATCTCTCACCTTCTCGCTGTCTCACTATTTTCACACTGCGTACGCCCATCTCTTCAGTTCATCTCGATCATCTGCGAGACCTATCATGCCCTTCCCCGGGTACATGCAGGATCTCAGTCAGCTGATCGAGGATAAGGATTGCTTGATTCCCGTTTCGTCAAGTATTGAAAGCAAACTTTCATCTTCAGATCTCACATCTTCTGCGATTGCTACCAGAGACTCTCCCACCACCACTGACTTGAGCTCCAGTATCTGGGATGACTTGCTTCTGTTGAATGGGGCTAGTAGTTTCACAGCCGCTGGTGATGAGAAGGCAAGAATCGAGTCTGAAGCTCGATTGACTGATCCTTTCACTTCAGGTAGCTTGGAACAAGCAAACAATATTTGGGATCTTCCTGGAGCAACGCTCTCTCAGCTCATCCCTCCGTCGCATAGTAATAGCTTGAGTGTTGGTCAGCAGCAATTGCTCGGACTGCTCATGGAAACTTTACAGGATACAGCTCCTTCGCCCACACAATCACCCCCGACCACCATGGATCCATCCATAGAGGATGAAATCACTTCAACCGCAACCTCGCCGCCATCTTCTAAGCATCATCCGTCTGCTATGAATTTTCAACGAGAGAAGTCAGACTTACATGCCGCTTCTCCAATGATGCTAGCGACCCCTTCACATATACCTACACTGCAGATCAATGGAGTACATAACCCCAGTGCTGCCCAAGTTTCTATACCTCCGGTTGCTCTCTTCTCAATGCCAGATCCGAATGCCGATGCACCTGTTCCGGCTTCTGCCATACTCAAGGCCGCTCAAGATGCTGGCTGTGCCCCCGCTTCTGCGCTGAACTTTACTCCCACAGCAACTGCTCTCGCAACTCGAACAACTGAGGATGTTATTGCGGATCTCAAGCGGAATAAACAGTATAGCTTTGCGTCACCCGAGCCAAAGCGTCGACAAGGCTCATACGCCAATGTGCAAACATCCACTACATCCGAGCAAGGGTCTTCTAGGCAAGTTCCGTCAGAAATAGCCAAGCTTGCAATTCACGGACCTGACGCCGAAGAGGAAGGTTTCGAACATGAAGAAGAAGAAGATGATGATACCCTTCCGACATCTAAGCCACGCAAAATTACCGAACGCAAACGCAAACTGAATGCCGTGGCCGAAGCGCATATGCAAAAGAGGCTGGAGAGTTTGACAAAGGAAGCTACCAAGTCGCGGGTTCAAGACCAGCAATCTACTAGATGGCTCGTCAAGCAGGCTGAGAAGAGAGAAATTATCTCGAACCCTCGTGAGTATCAAGTGGAATTGTTCAACAGAGCTGTCGAGAAAAATATTATCGCAGTCCTTGATACTGGTCAGTATCCCTCTTTGTTGGTTAAACTGCACTGCTGATATTCATTACAGGCTCCGGCAAAACACTCATTGCTTTACTGCTCTTGAGACACATTTTCGCCCAAGAACTTGAGGATAGGGCGAACAAAATGGGAAAGCGAGTCTCCTTCTTTCTGGTTGACTCTGTCCAGCTCGTTTTCCAACAGTACCATGTTCTGGAGGCTAATCTGGATCAACCCATGGATATGTTCTGCGGAGACATGGGTGTTGACTTGTGGAACAAGACTATATGGGACAAACACATTGAGAAAAATATGGTCATTGTTTGCACTGCCGAAGTCTTGCGCCACTCTCTTCATCATTCTTTCATATCTATGTCACAGGTATGTTTCCAAAGCTAAACTTTATTCTTTGCGGCTATTTGAGGATTCTTTGGACTCCGTGCTCAAGCATACCCAGAACAAGTTTTGACACTGAGCAACAGTATCTAATGCCATGCTAACTCTGAAATTTCATAGATCAACCTGCTCATCTTTGATGAAGCTCATCACGCCAAGAAGGATCATGCCTATGCGCGGATCATCAAGGACTTTTATGTCCATCATGACCCGGCCTGCCGTCCGAAGATCTTTGGCATGACTGCCTCGCCAGTCGATGCCCGTGTCGATATCAGAAAGGCTGCCTTTGAACTGGAGGCCATTTTACATTCGGAGATCTGTACTGCAATTGATACCAGCCTGCTGCAATTTGCTGCGAGTTCCAAGCAGGAACAAGTGGCGAAATACGACCAACTACGCCCTGCACAAGAAACACCTCTCTATACACAAATGTATGAGAGATTCAAGACCAACAGTGTCTTGAAGAAGCCCCTCGCATTTGCGTACGGTGCGACGAAGGAGCTAGGATCGTGGTGTGCCGACCAGGTTTGGCTCTTTTGTCTCGCCGAAGAGGAGACCAAGAAGTTGCAGGCAAAAACTGAACGAAAATACCACGCCAAGAAGGTCGCCGCTCCCCTTGCGCTGCTTGAGCAGGAGAAGTCTCTCATCCAGGAAGCCAAAGACATTGTCAAAGCTCATGTCTTTGATCCTCCGGACTATAACCCAGCTACAACATTGAAGGCCTCGAGCAACATTTCTTCGAAGGTCGTCTTACTGGTCCGATACTTGAGAGAACGGTTTGAGCGTCCGACTGATGATAAATGTATCGTGTTTGTGAACCAAAGATACACCGCGCGCCTGCTAGCCAACTTGTTCATGCAGCCTAACATTGGAACTCCTCATCTCAAGGTTGGGACTTTGGTCGGCACAAGGAGCGGCGAGGCCGGAGACTTGAACCAGTCGCACCGCGACCAAGTCCTTGCCATGACTAACTTCCGGAAAGGTACTGTCAATTGCCTGTTTGCTACCTCTGTCGCGGAAGAGGGCCTCGATATTCCAGACTGCAATCTCATCGTCAGGTTTGATCTCTACTCGACGCTGATTCAGTACATTCAGTCTCGCGGGCGCGCTCGGCACGTCAATTCTCGATATATACACATGTATGAGGATGGAAACGCTGACCACCTGCAAATCATGCTAGAAGTACGGAAAAACGAGAAAATCCTCAAGACGTTCTGCCAGAGCCTGCCTGAGGACCGTCTTCTGATGGGTAATGACTATGACATGGATCATTTCTTAGCGAAGGAGAAGAGCCATCGGGTTTACAAGACCTCCACTGGAGCGAAGCTGACGTACAAGATGAGTCTTATGGTTCTTGCCAACTTCGTAGACTCGCTTGAGCACAGCAACGATACCAATTTACAGCCGGAGTATGTAATGACAGTTCAGAACAAGCAATTCGTCTGCGAGGTCATTTTGCCTTTGAATTCGCCCATCAGGGGTTCCGTCGGCCGGCTTTGCTCAACTAAACAAGTTGCAAAATGTTCTGCAGCCTTCGAGACCTGCCTTGAGCTAGTCAAGGGCAAGCATTTAGACGAGCATCTTCTACCAACCTTTACCAAACAACTTCCTGCTATGCGCAATGCTCTGCTTGCTGTTGACTCGAAGAAGCGAGAGGCATATGATATGAAAACCAAGCCAGCCTTGTGGTCTGTTGGTGGAGTTCCTGACCAGCTTTTTGTCACTGTGTTGAAGCTGGCAAACCCAGAAGCCTTGGTCCGACCTTCTCAGCCCCTGGTGCTCTTGACCAGATCAAGATTACCACAGCTTCCTTCATTCTTCCTTCACTTCGGAGGTGGCCGGCATTCGTCGGTCGATTGGGTCTCGCTTCAACAGCCGATTACAGCTACTCCAGAACTTGTCGCCAAGGTCAACACATTTACCCTCTGCATCTTCCATGATGTTTTCAGTAAAGAGTATGAGCCAGATCTGGCGAAGATGCCATACTTCTTAGCACCCGCGCTTTCACTCACAAGCCCCATTGACGGAGATGTTGACCCAACTTCTGTTGTTGCATGGGATGACCTGCAATCGGTTGTGGATCATGAAGCCAAATGGGGTGGCAATCCTTGGGACAACATTTCATGGAAGACCGAACCCGATGAGTTCTTCAAAAACAAGTTCATCGTCGACCCTTATGACGGCTCACGGAAGCTGTGGACTGTTGGCGTGACACCAGACCATGTACCTACGGGTCCAGTTCCACCAAACAGTGCTGCTCGAAAGGGCACTAGGAAGAATAACGACAATATCATGGAATACAGTTGTAGCTTGTGGGCTAAGGCCAGAGCACGCCGTACTTTTGATGAGACTCAGCGTGTGGTTGAGGCAGAGCTCATCTCACTCCGTCGTAATTTGCTTGATGAATTCGATACTCCAGAAGAGGATGGCCCAAAGAAATGCTTCGTCATTCTGGAGCCTCTCAAGATATCCCCGGTAAGTCTCACCCTTCATGCCGAGTTTCTTTGTTCACTGCTAATCACAAGCAGCTTCCAACAACTGTCGTCGCCATGGCATACGTCTTCCCAGCCATCATCCACCGTTTGGAGTCCTACCTCATCGCTTTGGAGGCTTGCGACTTGCTCAACCTCAAGATCAGCCCTGATCTCGCTCTCGAGGCTTGTACCAAAGACTCTGACAATTCTGGAGATCACGGTTCCGAGCAAATCAACTTCCAACGTGGCATGGGCAAGAATTACGAACGTCTCGAGTTTCTTGGGGATTGTTTCCTGAAGATGGCAACCTCGATCTCATTGTTTGGTATCCATCCAGAGAATGACGAATACAGCTACCACGTCGACCGTATGCTGTTGATCTGCAACAAGAATCTGAAGGACAATGCCATGAAGCTTAAGCTTTATGAGTACATCCGTTCCCAGAGCTTCAGTCGTCGGGCTTGGTACCCTGAAGGGTTGGTCCTGAAGAAGGGCAAGACTGCCACGGCTCCCAATACCCACAAGTTGGGCGACAAGAGTATTGCCGACGTTTGTGAGGCTATGATTGGAGCAGCCTTGTTGACATACCACGAAACCAAGAATATGGACACTGCAGTCCGCGCAGTCACTGAACTCGTCTCAAGCGAGAACCATGAAGTCACTTGCTTCGCCGATTATTACAAGCTCTACAAGAAGCCCAAGTACCAAATTGCCCCAGCTACCGAGATGCAGCGCAACCTAGCCTGGCAACTCGAACAAAAGCATCCATACCACTTCAACTACCCTCGCCTGGCCCGATCCGCATTTACACATCCATCATACCCCTACTCATACGAACATGTACCCAGCTACCAACGTCTCGAGTTCCTTGGCGATTCCCTCCTCGACATGGCCTGCGTCAACTTTCTCTTCCACAACTTCCCCGACAAAGACCCGCAGTGGCTTACGGAGCACAAGATGGCAATGGTCTCCAATCAGTTCCTCGGCGCCCTCTGCGTCGCTCTTGGATTCCACACTCACCTCCTCCTCTTCAACACCGGTTTCCAAAAGCAAATCTCGGACTACGTAACCGACATTACCGAAGCCCGCAAGCAAGCCGAAGAGGATGCCGTGCGCGCCGGAAAGTCCCCTCAAGACTGCAACCCAGACTACTGGGTATCAGTCCGCCAACCCCCCAAATGCCTTCCTGATATCGTCGAAGCTTACATCGGCGCCATCTTCGTCGACTCGGAATACAACTACGGCGTCGCAGAGGAGTTCTTCGATCGACACATCAAGTGGTTTTTCCTCGACATGTCCATTTACGACTCCTTCGCCAACAAGCACCCGACCACCTTCCTGACCAAGTTCCTCCAGATCAACATGGGCTGTGCGGATTGGAGCGTCATGACGCGCGAGATGCCGAATGTTGATGGGAGTAAACCAACAATCGTCGCTATGGTCGTTGTCCATGGCAAGGTTGTTGCGGATGCCCAGGCCGAGAGCTCGAGATATGCAAAGGTTGCTGCAGCGAAGAAGGCGATGAATCTCCTGAGTGGCTTGCCCCTCACCGAGTTTAGGGATACGTATCAGTGTGATTGCAAGCCCGAGGATGTGGATGGCAGTGAGGATGGGGAGGGCCATGGTACTGCTGTTTAGGCTTGGGAGGCAACTTCAGTCTACGTTTCCTTTAGCGAATAGCGAGCGTTAGTTGTGATTTCATTTCATTCGAGTGAGCATTTGAGAATTTGCATTGAGCGTCATGGGATGGATGGATGGATGGGATATGAATGATGATCAATGCGTGCATGAAAGCCACGGAGTTAGCCGTTAGTCTGCAGGTCTTTGCGATAAATTAGAAAGTCTGCGCCAGATAGATAGAGCCGTGGTGAAAATTAAGCAGCGCATCACTTTTCATGAAAACCGAAAGTCAAATTTCGTATTGATTTGGCATTTATGATCAGCGAGTTTTACTCGCCAAATGCCTCATCAACACGTAAACTTCCCCCGAAGCTGCCACTGATATCCCCGTGCTGCCACTCCAGGGACTGGTGCAAATTTTGAAGGCTCGCCTAAGTTTCTTGACGTGGCTTCCTCGACCCTTTTTAAAGAAATTAAAGTAAATACAAATGTATGAAAAGCGCTAGTCCGCTTCTGGAAATTTTGATGCTAGATAACAAGATAGGGAAGGCTCGAGGTTGAACTTGAAAAAACCGCTTCCTTCAGTATGTCAATATCCCGTCAGCCCTCTGTGAGTTTGTTGGCGAAGGATTTTGATATTGATGGTAGTGTTTGAAATCCAATTGATCGGCGTCTAATTTGTGATCGGTATTTCGGCAGGATAAGTTAGTTAAAAGCTCATGCTCCTGGGATAGTCTGGAAGTGGGCGCTGTGATTCGGTGCTAGAAGTCCAAATTTGCAAGGCTACTCGAGCCCGCTGGAGATACCTATGAAGCTGGACGCTTCTTGCGATTGACCCGACATGCAATAACCTGGCCGTGTCTGGTACTGCATCTTGGACAGCCATTTGAGGTGCTTATTTCGGGGGGAGAATGCTTCTTCTTGGTGGGAACACGCTTCTTAGGTTTAACGAGTGATGAAGATGGATAACCCTTCAACTCCTTTCGAACAGGAGTTGAATGCAGAAACGTCAGATCATCGGCCAAACCACTCTTCGCTGAAGCAGCAAGCTCTTGAGCAGTAACACTGCCATTTCTGAGCTGCATGTGTCGGATGTGACAGTCGAGGGTGGGATCTGGGATGTGATCCAGAATCTTCGCTACTTCCTTTTTGTAGTCGACGGTGCATTTCAAATGAACATCGACGTACGACCATGGATAGGCTCGGGACATTGTACCCTCATAACTGGGATAGCTGACATCCAGATCTCCAACGAGACCTGCGATGGTCGTAACGGAATCGACAATGTCCCCGGTTTTCTTGCGAGGCCACAAGTTGCGTTTGCCCAGTTCCGAGACCAGAGAAGCTTAGATCATAGGCCGACACTCCACGCTGCTGCAGGTGCTGGCTGGATGTCTTTCACACTTAGTGGCCTGATTATATGGAATCGCCAAAAGCTTCTTGAGTGTAGTATCTCGGATTTTCTGGACACTTTCTGCAAAGAGCTGTCAGCATCACTCCTCGCATATATCACTGTTAAAACGTACCAAGCTACTTATCCGGCAGAATGCACTCATCATCCTCCAGTTCCATTAGCCTGGATACGACACTTCAACACCAAAGTCTTTGCCAACCCCAGAAAGATATCCACTGAGCCGAACGCCCAAGCAATGTACGCCTTGCGTCTCGTATCACCAGCATACAATGGCAAACTTGTATCACTTAACCTAGAGCACCAGCCCTGTACGACGAATTTGGTAAGATGAACGCAGTCGTATTGCTCGCAGAGAAGTGCAATGTTGTAAAGTGGTAAGATTGAGCCTTTAAATGATGTGGGAACCTTGGCGAACTGGAAGTGGACGATGCGGAGCAGGACCAGGAGAGCTTCACCGTCATCTTCGCTGAAGTCTAACTCTTTGACTGGATCATCACCTTCGCTCGACCATGGTGGATAGAGGAATTTGTTCCAGACCTGATATTCATCCATTTCGTTAGCTTCCAAGCCCCCCACATTACTGAAGTCATAAAACGCTGGAATTAGGAGCAGTCATACTGAACTTGCTGAGGCCATAGAGCCGCTGACGACTTTGCCTTTCATGGCCTTGCCGTTGAATATGGCATTGATGGTGATATCGCCGCCGTCGAAGTTGAATGGATTTTTTTGGGTTGGCATGCCGCCGCGGAGCAGCAATCTGTCAGAGGTTTGAGAGCTACTTGGCTCTGTCATCGAGGTAGGCTCTGCCATTGTGTTTGTGGTGAGAGGTACTTGATGCTTGTTGGTGCTGATGTTTTGAGTTGAAGTACAAGTAGAAATGGAAGTGGAGAGAAGAGTCAAGGATTAAGTGCATAAAATATGGAAGAGAAGGAACGAGCTAGGGTAGGGTGGAGTAGGTATTTAGGTAGATGGCGAGGCTTGATTAAGAGAGAAAGCCTTTGCTTGGTAAACATTCAACCATGTGCATATTCAAATCCATGGTGCAGTTATAACAGCCGGTTGTTTAACTTGAATCCTCACTTGTACGAAATCTGTTTTTATACGGAAAGGTGAGCAGGGCTGAGGCGAGTAATGGTAAGGCGAAGGTAAGAAGTAGTAATAAGTAAAAGTAAACGGCGGGAAGGATTAGCTTAAGCATATATTAAGAGGCTATCTCAGCGCCTAAAGAGGCTCGTTTTGGCTCCGTCAAGGCTTAGTTACACTTTCTTTGTTTTATCTTTAAGCGTAAATCCCATTTTAGCTCTAATTAAGATTGCTTTAGAAGCTACTTTTAGATTTATATTTGCTTATACGCACGTGATAAGATTAAGTAGCTTAGTCTCATTGTTTTATAACATCTCTTTAACGACCTTTTCAGCAGCGACAAGCAGATGCGGCGAGCCTACCATCATCACGAGCTCCGAAGGATTAGACTGAGAACAGTGCTGCATTGGTTGCGGCGAGCACTGTCATTGATCAGGAACCTTCACGACTTCCAAGGATATTTGGAAGGGAACGGCCATCGTCCTTCAGACACCTCAAATCATCGACTCCGCCGTGTCTACTTGGTGTATATATATGCTGCTGGCTTCAGCTCATCCGCCTGGAACATTGCGCTACCAAATCTGTTTGACGTAGAGTCCATTTGATGGAAACTAAATAATTGTGACTGTCTGTAACGTTCCGATCCCGTTTACACCAACGTCCACACGTCCAAGATACCAGCTGCAAACCCCAATTCTACGATATTCCCCATCGCCAGTCGGAACCAAACACATGCAGTACTGGTTATTGAGCTCGATTCCAATAAGAAAGCAACACACCTCATCAGGAAAGTCGTCATTTGTATCTGGAAACCATTGCTCCCACAGGTCGGCTTGCGTAGTGTCTCCTTCTCGGCCTTGTGCCATCCAGTTGGCGAAATGGCTGGGAACCCCTTCAAAGATATCTTGGTCTGAAGGAACTCCTGTCGTTTGGTCGGCACCTGGCGCTGGTCTGTTGAGAGGAGGCGCAGTTCCAGGCCCCAGGAAAACGCGATGACCATCATACCGAACTGTTTTCCATTCACAGTAATAGCTGATCTTCGTGTTCTTTTCTCTGATATACGCTTTCATCATGGCCCCTCGTAATGTGAGTTTTCCGTGGTACCCATTCAGAACTCGGGAAACCGATATATCCATGATCTCGACATTCGATTTGAACGGGCTACCATTGGTTCCCAAGTCGTGTTTGTCGCGAAACTGGTCACGGTACATCCCAAAGGCGTTACCGTTAACATTCTTGTAAGCAATCTTTCCGATGACAGAGGCCCACGACCATGACGGGCACAGAAATTCCTTCGGACGTTTCAGGACGTCCGTCAGCTTTGGCTTCCCTGTGATCGTGTTCACCCACCAGAGCAAATGCCGCGGTAAATCAGACTTCCACATCCCCAAGACCATTTGCTCATTTGTGTACTCCGTTACGACATTTGATATACCCTCGATGGCAACAAACCGGTCCATTTCCACCGTTAGATGTCGACCCGTGAACTCTTCAACAATGTTCCACCAAAATTTGACAGCCTCTGTCTTGACAGATTCGACTAGACCCAATTTCCGCCCCTTATGGCGAATACTCTTCGTCATTGTTCTGAATGCCTCCCAGTCTGCTCTTGCCTGCAATCCCTGTTCTGTTAACCCCTGGGACCGCGAAACCCCACCAGGATACGATTCCGACGCAGTCAGCTCCGCGCAGTCCCAAAACAATTCTCCATCTGCATAGCTCAGGATTCTCGGCGACAAGAACTGTTCCTGCAGACACCAGCCCCTGGTGTCAAGTTCACCCAACGGTCGACGTCTGCAGTTGTTAGCATAGACGTAAAATGGATGACTGTATCCAAAATAGCCAGTGGCGGAATCCCTCGGGTAGTCTCTATTGTAAGGGCGTGGAGAATAAGTTCTCTTTCGGAACATTCCTTGATCAGCCCTAGGCTCATCAATTGCCGCGATAGTCAACATTGAGTTCTCATAGACATCCGACATTGTCGCTGCTTCTCTTTCCCAGTCATCTTTGTCGTTTTGAATGATGCAAATAGCATCTACCCACAAGTACCGAAGTCCTAGCGTTCTCGTTGTGGTGATGGCATCTTTGATGGTTTGGTGGAGTTTGTTTTCGGGAATGCCTTGTTGAAGTTCCTCGATGTTTTCTCTGGCCGTTTTGAAGGTATTCGAGTCATACCATCGGTAACTCAAGGTGCAATACAACCCGTGGGTGCCCTGACTTGCTATCAAGCGAATAGGGTCGTCAAATCCGTTTCCAACATCAATGACTCTTGTCGGAAGATTCGGCATGGCCTCTGAAAACCCGCACTTTCGGTGGTTGGTTAGACAAGTGTGGAACCAATGGGCTGCCATAACAAAAGCAGCCCTTGAACCAGTGTCATGATCTGGCCATCGTTCAATGTGCTTAAGGATGGAGCCCAACTCCTCGGTAATGGTACTCTTCCATGCAATCCCTGAATACTTTTCGCATTCTTCATAGAGCGTAAGGCCAGGTTCCAGAGTGGGGTATCGATTTTGGCTGTTTTCGTACTCAAGGCGGGATTCAGGAGACAATCTTCCACTCTCTTCATCTGGTGAAGAGTATGCGGCGTTGAATTCGACAAGTTTGGAAAATGGCTCCAGAGTTTGGACAACTTGGCGGCACAAGAGGCACCTCTTTGTAAAAGCCGTGTTGAAATTCCAAGGCCCACGCCACTTTTTGATGTTTTCCAACTTTCGATTGAATTCTTCCACCTCTTTCTCTTTCTCGGTTGAACATTTGACGCAATATTCCGGGTCCGTGGTCTGCTTTCCCAAAACGGAATTCCCCAAGATGAAATTTTCGAGTGAGGATACGAGAACCTCAGGTTTTCGAACAATCTGCTTTGACGTGAAGGCCCATGGCGGTGGAAGTTCTTGCATCACGTTTCGACCTCGCGGAGCCCCATACTCGACCAGAGCCCAGAATGGACCTTGTAAGCGCCGAACAACGGCAATATCCAGAGGAGTGTTTCCCATGCCATCTTTAATGTCGAAACAAGCGCCTCGCTCTAGAAATAATCTAGTCATCCATTCGCTGCCGCAAGATGCAGCTAGATGTAGCGGGGTGGATCCGGGCGTCTTGTCACGGTCCCATTCGATTGACTTTGAAATAACAGCCGGCTCTATTTGAGCATTGATGTCGGCGCCCGCGCCCAAAAGATCTAAGATCCATGTCTTATTGGATACGGACACCGCGTTATGGAGGGGTGTTTGGCCGTCTTCATTTCGCAGGTTGACGTTGGCGCCATAGGAGAGGAACAAACTGAGCGGAACGTGCTGAATTCGGGTAAAACGCCCAGCTGCTTCGTAGAGCGGTCTTGTTCGTAGCTTGTCCGGGTCGAAAGATGAACGGAGAGAATCATGCGGAAAGAGCGCATTAACATCTTCAAGCCTGTCCAGGATTTCCTTGATGTCTTCATATCCATGAGCTGTCTGAAGAGCGGAAACCAACTTCAGTTGAATGTGAGCTTGGTCATCATCATCTTTTGGGGAGTACGAGCTTGGCATTTTGGTATTGGGAGCTAAAATATGAATTTTAGTGATTTGATGATTATGATTGTCCTTTTCTTGTTGGAGACATTCTTCGTGGTGCGTTGTGACCACCGATAGGCTGCATACCGCAACCGAGGGATGAGTCGCGTGACTCTACCCCTGTGACCTGTTGGGAAGTCCTCATCTAATTCGTCGTTCATCCTTTGCAGTTGATTACGTCGCTAAAGGCCAATCTTCCTAGACGTCTTTTATTGGTTGGCAGGCAGAGGCGTCGCGTCCTCGAGATTCCTCCTAACCTGTGTGCTTAGGCAGCAAGCCGTTTCGCACGTATGAAGATATCTTCAAATCTCATTTCGATACCACCTCTCTGAGCGCCTCTCCTCTACTATTGTGCTTAGCAACCCCCAATTTTTTTTGTTCATTTACACGCCTTGCATAAACTCTGACTCTTCCGATCATGACGCTGTGCGATACCTGCCAGGGTATAGCGCCCTTAGCCCTATCCTTTATCAAAAAACCGCCAACTCGATTCTATTATGGAGAAGATCCCCTAAAGCATCTCGAAACCTACTCCCATTATCCAAGCTTTGAACTCCTTCAATAATCCAGCCAATCATGTAAGATGTGTGCTTTTATGCTGAAAAGATTCGAGAGAGGAAGGCAAGACACCGCGGAGATACTTGAGTACTCGGCAACGGGAAAAGAAACACCGATTTTCGTGGAATACAGTGGATGGATGGGTCTTGGTTCTAAGTACAACGTTCGGTGCGGTAATCTGCTGTCTAATGACAGGCCTAGGGGGGAGGATAAATGCTAGCTGGGGAATGATCTTCTCATATACAGACCAGGTGGTGAGTATAGTCCCATAAATACCTTTTAAGTAACCGGAAAATTGGTATATATAGTCTCGCTAATATTGACTTCGAATTCCAGAGGGCACTGAAGGTCCGGGTTTCTTGGAAGGAGATACTCCGTCTTCTTGGTGGCCCTATCCACTCAAGGAGGACCGTGTCGGGACGGTGAGGGATTGGATATCCACATGCAATTCAGAACACAAAAACTGTTCTCCTCCTGCCGGCCAAAATCGATCACAACTTCCAAGTAGAGTAATCGATGTGGGCGCAGAAAACGAGGAACCGCATCTCCACATTTCACATGGTGAATGCGTTCCATATGCCACTCTGAGCCACTGCTGGGGTGGACTACACACGCTTACTACTACCACGGATACCTTAGAGGCCAGGAAGCAAGAGATTCCCTTGTCCGCTTTTCCTAAGACATACAAAGATGCTGTGCTCATTACTAGGGGACTCGGAATCAAGTATGTCTGGATCGATTCTCTCTGCATCGTGCAAGATGACAAACTGGACTGGTCTACGGAGTCACTGCAGATGGCCAACATCTATTCCAACGCGGAAATATTAATTGCAGCCTCAGATGCAGTCAATAGTTCAGAAGGGTGTTTAAATCCACGAGAAGCTCCGTGGAAGATGGAGTATACATCCCCAGAATCGACCACATCAGGGGACGGGCCAAAGCCTTTCTTGCTTGTATATCCCTATCCCTCATTCCTATTCTCAATTCTGAAAGTGCGTCTCAACACCCGCGCCTGGTGCCTCCAAGAAGTTGCTCTCTCCCGACGAACCCTTCACTGCACCAACTCCCGACTCTACTGGTATTTTATACGCCAATTAATACGGTATTCCCGGATAAGGAAATCCTGGGGAGGGGTGGCTCGCTTAATTCGCCTCACTTGCTTGGTTGCAGGGGTTTGACAAGGCGCGTGAGGCGAACCGCATATCCCCTTAACTGCCACATACAGGTCTTTTCAGGGTGCTGCGCTGAAGAGAGGCGCTAAGGTCACCCAAATTACAGGGCATGCACGCTAAGGGGGCGAATTATTCGCTTAATTAGGCTCTCGCTACAGGCTCTTACAGGCTTTGGGCAGACCTGTTTTGAATGGCAGTTAAGGTGATAGATGTTCGCCCTGTTTCATTATATGTAGGTAAGCTTACACTGCCCCTTTAACAACCGCCACCAGCGCCTAAAAGTTATTAAAGGAAAGGTCAACGCCGTATAGAGGGCATCTCTTTAACTTTCCCTTTGCTCAACACAACCTCGCATGTACTTAGGTACAGCTCCGCCAAACCCTCCCGTTCTTCTATAAACTCACCGTATACTATGGCTTTAAGAAGATAGTCAAGTTATACAAGAAGCTTCATAATACAAAGGATGCATCGATGGCATTCCCCTCTACACTACCTCCGGTGGCTGTTGTCTCTGAATATCCGAATTAAAATCATTACGTCTTTCACCCGTTTCCCAGGCTGCCGTCTGAGCTCCGTCTCAAGATCTGGACGCACTATCTCGATGACGCAACACCTCAGATGTACAGGTTTACCCTTCACTATCCGCGACGACTGGCGAGGTGGGATGCTGCGCTCAACTTTCTGGAAGCGGGCGACCAATTGTTTCTCCAACCAATTAAGTGCATTAGCGAAGACAGCGGGCCAGCGGAAAAGTGTTCCCTGCAGCCTCTTAGGGAATCGACAACCACCCGCCGTATTGCCTCTATGACCTGTATTCAATCTCGACAGGTCGTCCTTGAAATGTATCCAGACACGCTTACGTTCCGACTCTTTCCGCGGCATTGGGGACTCATGGTGGACGGCCCCGTTAAAGACTGGGATAGCCCCGATGGAGCAGGCTTTCCAGAGCATGTCCTCCGCTTTAACGGTGCCAAGGATATCTTTATTTTTAACGCGAACTGGGAGGACCAAGACTCTGCCATCAAAATCGCTACGCTTAGGGGCTGTCCACCCGATGACTTCCTTAAGATTCGGCACGTGGGCATCGCGGTCGACGAGATTAAAAGTAGGCATGTACCACGTCAACTAGGACTACCTCGCTACGGAACATGGCAATGTAGGGACAGATGTGCAACGGAAGAGTGCCGGGACTGTTGCCAGAAAGAGCCGCTCCCCGGTTTTCTCTCCCTTTTCCCCTTATCGAGAAATTCTATATCGCAGGCGTTCCAAGCTCAAGCACTCATCGGCTAGGCGATCATCTACAAGCCGGAAAGGAGCCTTCTACAGACGCGAATTGCCCGTGCCCGATCGAGGGACCGAGACATTCTTGGCCAATAATTAGGAGCAGCGACGCCTGTGGGTGGTTTGTGATTTACGACGAGTGCTTTATATGTCCGTTCCCTAAGTTTAATAGGATTGAGGAGCTCCGGCAACGGTGGCGTTCGCACTTTCCTTATTATCAGGCACTACATCACTTAGAAATTAGATTCATTCAGCTTTTACGTCCGCAATGCAATGGTTGCGTATATACATTATAAATGCTTTGTTTTCGGCGTTGTTCTTTTTAGTTGGAGTGTACGAAAGTCGCAAGTGGTTAATAGAAAGCAAGGTCTAACTTGCGAATGTATTGATTTCTTAAGAGATCCAATGATAGTTGAAGATAAATCTCTTAAGGAAGGTGAGAAATATCAACCTAAGGGTGGGACGATTGTGATTTTCTTAATTCTCTAAGGCTATTGTATTATCGTACGAATATTAGGATTCATAGATAGGAATATAATGATATTTGAAGAGAAAAAACTTTGGACGCAGTGGATAACTTCTATCCACTCTGTTACGGCTGACCAGAGGTTGATACGGCGAGTTGACTCAAGCTTTGTATTTAGACCTAAGGCTACGCTCAGAATCGAGAAGAAAAGACAAGGAGGAAAGGAGAGTTCTCCGTAAGGGGGAGCTTGAGTATAAATACATGAAGGGCCCTCCTAATGGGGCCTAGCGTAGTCGAGTGCCATTCACGTCAACATATCGCAGGCTCGCCTCTTAGTCTTCCCTATTGGGCTTAGCGCCGTCACATAGCCAGCGATGCTACGAGCTTATGTCAGTTAGAATACGAGGCGCATCGTAGGTCGTAACATTACCCCCCCCTCCCAAAAAACTGCGTCCACGCAGTTGTAGCTATAACTGTATCGTCCTCTAGGTCGTTGTAGTCGTCGATACTAGCGTTATAAGCCTCTAACCACTTTGGGAGAGCTCTCGGCGGGCCCTTAGCGTTAGGATGCTCTAAGTGGAACCGCTTAATTATATACGGAGCTGTCATAGCATCTGAGTATAAGTACTACTCTAAGTCCTCGTCGGCGCCTAGCCACTTAATACGATAGAATAACTTGTTTCGTATAACCTTAGAGCTAAGGATACCTTCAATTTCCTACTTATCTTACTTAAGTAACAGCTAGATAAGTGCCGGCGTAGCTCTAGCTTATCCCGGCAGGGGGTTGTCGACGTACTTGCGGAGCGAGTGTGAGTGGAAGACAGGGTGAATTAACTAGTCCTTTAGTAGCTCAACTCTTTAGCTCTCTCCTTCCTTAGCGATTACCTTAATAGGGCCGTATTACTTATTAAATAACTTCCTTAAAGGTCGGTTAACGTTCTAGTTCTGAGTGTCGACTAGTACTAAGTCGCTAATGTCTTAGTCGACAGCGCGTCGCCTACGATTCGTTAGTCGTTTTATTTTCTCTTATTAATCCTTAAGGGACGACTATGCGACTTCTGTGACTTCCTTTATTTATAATATTACTTAGAGAGCCTCCTCGCGATTGAGTTTCTCTGTTACTGTAGCCGGAGGCTTTAAGTTGACTAAGTCCTAAGAAGTCCTCGGCTTAACGCCGTTAAGTAGCTGGAAAGGAGATAGGCGGCCTAAGGACTCGTGCGGTAACGTTAGTTAAGCGATGTTTATAATTAGTAAGAGGTCGCTCTAATTGTCTTAGTAGTAGTAATAAAAGGGACGGAGCCGCTACTTAATATATTAATTCGTTACTTCTGTCTAACTGTCGACGTTCGAGTTATACGCTGTCGTTAACTTTACTTTAGTCCCGAGGATACGATAGTACTCCTTCTAAAAGGAGGAGACAAACTAAGGTCCTCAGTTTGAGACAATAAAGTCCGGCATGCCGAAGTGTCGAGTCTAATAGACGAGGAAGAGAATAGCTATACCTTTAGTAGTAATTGTATTATTATAAGGTATTAAGACCGGTTTCTTAGACAAGCGGTTAACGAGAACTATAGCGAAGTTATAGCCGTGCTTGTCTAGTAGTAACTTCGTAAAGTCTATTGTAAGGTATTAATACGGCTAAGTAGGGATTAGTAAGGGGTGTAAGAAGCTAGGGGTCTTATCTTTACGGGCTTTTTGTCGAGAGTAATTACAGTTTACTACGTATCAAGCTATGTCTGTGGTAAGGCCGTTCTAGTGATATTTGCGACTTAGTAATACTTTTATCTTTCTAATCCCCGCGTGTGTTACTAAAGGTTAGGAATATATATAGTGAATGAGTGTCGTGCGAAGTTCCGGCGGCTCTAAGGGCACTTTTAGGCGGCCTTAAAAAAGTAACTTATCGTTTATTAACTCGTAATTTAGCGACTATTCTTTAGCTTTTTATTAGAGAAGCTCTAGTGAGGGAGACGACTTATTAGTTAAGAGCACTTGATTAATGACGTCGTATTCTACGATATTATATATTACTATAGAGTTAAGGTCTAGTTCCTCCGCGGTAAGCGTCTCTAGGTCAATTAATACTCCTATATTCGACTCTAGCTCTAACTTTAACTCGTCACGTGTCTTAGTATCGCGATCTAGGATTATAGCGTCTATAGGTGCTAAGGGTATCGTCTCTACGACCTTGACATAAGCTTTTATAAGATTAACGGCGGAGAGTTAGAGGTCGCTAGCGACTCGCGGGTTAATTTTGTCGGTCAGAATTAGCTATTAATTACAGATAGCCCACTTACGTGCCTTTATAGTTGTGAAGTCTTAATCTCGTTAAGATAAGGTGTTAACTAAAGTATTAGTCGTCTTAGTATAGTATATAATCGTGAAATAGAAATCCGCAAAGAACTCGGCCTATTGAGCTTACTTAGCCGTAAGGTCCTTAGTAATTATAAAGTACTTTAAGGCTTAGTGGTTTATATAAATAAAGACATTTTTCTAAGTACTTAAGAGCTCTAGGCGATATTACTTAAATGACCGGAAAATCGCTAGTATCTCTTTATTATAAATTAAGTAGTTAAGCTCGGGGTCTATTATAGTCTTAGAAAAGTATCTTATAGGGTAAAAAGTGTCGTCCTCTTAAAGTTAAGATAGAACCTTAGCGACGACTTTATCTAAGGAATTAATCTTTAGTCGCGTTTACTTAATAAGGTCGTAGTAATAAAGAACCGGCGTAAATTAGAGGGCTTCCTAGAGAGTCTCTTATACGTTTTTACAGGCGTTGTCAAAGACGAAGGGAACGTCCTTTTTAATAAGTATTGTGAGAGGACGTGTAATACGATTGTAGTCTTTAATAAACTGGCAGTAAAAGTTATAAAAGTTAAAGTAGCTCTATATACTTTATATATTATCGGCGTATCGTTAGTCCTTAATTACACTAATCTTCTTTAGGTCTACTTCCACGCCATTGACTTTAATAACGAATCTTAAGAACTTAGTCTTTTATACGCTAAACTTAGACTTCTTAATATTAACTTAAAGTCCGTGTACTTATAATATTACTATAACCTTCTTAACGTAGACCTTATGTTCTTCTAGAGTGGACGAATATATAAGGATATCGTCTATATAAGCCGCGTAAAAGTCGTCGAGGTACTTTATAAAGATATTATTAACGAATTATTAGAAAGTCGCCGGACTATTAGTAAGGCTAAAGGGAAGGACCTTATACTTATACGTGTTATATTAAGTGTAGAAGGTCGTATAGTCTTTGTTCTTAGGGGACATACGAATGTAATAAAAAGCTTACTGAATATTAAGCTTTATAAAGACCTTTGCCTTATAAATACGAGCTATTATCTCATTGATTAGAGGGATTAGGTACGGGTCCTTCTTTAACAAGGCATTTAGCTTTTAGTAGTCGACGTATAACTTAAGACTACTATCGGCTTTTTTAGTAAAGAGAATAAGGGCCGCGTAAAGTGTATTAGAGGGCTTAATAAAGCCTTTATATAAGTTGTTAATAATGTACCGCTTAGTCTCCGACAGCTGTTCTTTAGTTATACGCTAGAGAGGCTTAAAGGACAAGTCGTTCTCTTTAATAAGTTTAATTTAATAGTCTATACCTTAGTAATACGCTAGTAACTCGTCGGAGGCTCGCCGGGAGAAGAGAAGAGTATACTCTTAGTACTTTACTAAGAGCTTCTTACTTATTAACTTATTGTCTTACGCGTACTTAGCTTTTAAGGCCTCTTTTAAGGTCAGGTCTCTATTTATCAATACGAGTTCGACGTTTAGCTAGTTTAAGGCCTCTCGCCGGCGACGAGTCAGTTCTTAGTCGATCTTAAGTACTAATGTCACGAAGGTTTATACTTTATTCTTTTTAGCCTTCTTAAGTCAGAGGTACGTCGTAGATATTATTATTATTAATATAAGGAAGATTTTCGTAGTAAGCGCCTTTATCTAGTGATTCGCTAAAGAAGCTCTATAAGTTCTCTTGTCTTTAAGTAGTAATCTTAAATCATAGGATATTAAAGGGTTTAATTACTCTTTTATAACTCGTAGGCGCTCTTAGACTTCTCTAGTAAAGCTCGAGGGTCGAGTTAGCGAGACGCTAGTAGTAAGTTAGACGGGGGCCTTTGTCTTAGGGGAATCGTCGAGCGCCGTAAGCTTAGCTTGTCTTTAGTAGTAGTTATTTATGTCTATAAGGGCATCCCTTTATTCCGCGTCAAGTTAGTGAGACTTAACGATTAATTTATCAGAACAGTTAATATTAACGAAGACTCGCTAGTTAAAGTACGGCTAGACGGGTATATTTAATAGTTATTTTAGCCGATTGCGGTTCTTTGTATACGACTACTTTAAGTCGTAATACTCAAGGAACTTCCGACTAATTAAGACGTCAGTGTTTTTTAGGTCAGTTACTAAAAAGGGGAAGTTAATTCGCCGGCAGTCGATTGTTAGGGTAAGTAAGACGGCCGTATTAATTAGCTTGCCTTTCTTGCTATTGTAATTAATTAAGATAATTAGCTAAGGGAGGGATATAAAAGAGATATTAAATTACTTGACGAGTTAATATACGAAAGAGGTTTTAATAGTATTGAAAATATTAACTCTATTATTAATATATATAAGTGTCTTAGTAAAGAATCTATTCCTTTTTAGTTTAATACTAATTAAGAATTATCGTCCTCTAATAAGAACATAGAAATTAAATACTAAGTCCTTTTATAAGTTGTGGCTTATACTGAAGTGTGAGTCTTTATTACGGCCTAAGAGTTTTTTAAGAGCTTGTTAGTCTCTAAATTCTCGCCGACGACTAGTTAAGAAATCGACTTATCGAGAGCCTAGTCCCTACGGCGCTTAGGGCAGTCGCTAGCCTAATGGCCAGTCTTACTATAGTAGAGACAAGTGTTAGAAGAGACGTCCCTAAGTATAAGAGGAGGTACAGGGGACTTAAGTCGGCGCAAGACAAGCGAAGGAGAAGGCGTACGCTAGCGGACATCTAACGACTGTCTTAGAGTCGGTGGTCTCTACGCGTAAGAAGTGGGGGTAAGGGAGGTCGAGCGTAAGTTGTCTTTCTTTAAGATACCGCGCGAGTCGCTAGTACTAGTGTTATTAAAAGAGACTTGAGGGGCTTCGCGGGCGGTAGTAGTAACACGTCTATTAACTTGTTTAGCCGCGATATTCCGTAGCTCGCGATTTAAGACGGCTAAGAACTCGTTAAAAGTTATATAATCTCTAACGAATTTATATTTCTTAGTTCGGATATTATACTTAAACTCATCCGAGACTTTCTCGTATACGTCGTCGAACTAGCGGTTAAGTGAGATTTTTCTAGTAGCCGCGTACGTCGTGAACTTTATATAGAATTCGTTATAAGTTATACTACTTATTTATAATTAGTTATACTTAAGCTTAACTACTTGTACTCGGTTGTAGTTAAAGAAACGCTAGTTTAGGGCCTTTAAGACGTCGGCGGCTCTATTAAAGTCTCTAGCGAAGTCAGGGTTTATTTATTAAAGGATAATAGTCTTAGCCTCTCCCTTCGTATACTTAAAGTAAGTATAGACCTACGATTCGCTAATAAGGAAGTTACTTAAGTACTTTTAGATAAAGAGCTTTATATTTATCTTCTAAGCGTCGTATTTAATTTCGCCCTTATAGTCGCTAAAAGGGATACGGAGGTACTTAACCTTATTAGGCTTAACGGCAGGGATAGCGGGGTTTAACTTAAGGAGGTAATAGTCGGCGGTAGGCTAGAAGTCCGCTGTAAGAGCACGTACGGATCGGACAAAAGGAGAGGGAGTGCTAGTCTCTTAGCGAGGGTTATTAATAATATATTAAGTGAGGGCTTATGTGACGGCGGCGGCGATAATAAAGCTGACGGAGTCCTTGATTAGCTGATCTACTCTAGCTTATTAAGTAGGGGTAAAGCCTTCTATATTAGTAGGCTCTAGCGATGCGTCGAAGAAACGCTAGGGCTTACCCTCTAAGTCTGAATCGAATCCGTTAAAGCTTTCCGGCTCCTCCGAGAGAGTCTCGACCGAAAGGATAGGGGTGTCGGTAAAGCTTAGCTGTACAGGGGCGCTCTTTTCTCTAGAGCTTCGCCGACGAGGGGGAGAAGTCAGTAGTAGTGGTAAGGTAAGGTAGAGAGGTGTTTGAGGTTATTAATCGATATATTAATTAGATATACGTTTAAAACGGGGCGCGCGTTAAGTTGCGGCAAGGCAGGTTAATCGCGAGAGAATATCTAGCTTTCTTTAGGACAGTCTACTACTAGGGCAGAGAGGTACCTATCTGTCAAATAGGCTAAGGTGTTGAGGCTCGTTGTTAGCTTACTATAAGAGTAAGTCGACAAGGCGCAAGACCGGGTGAGATATAACGCTTCATAGCGAAGGGGTATAAGTCTTTTCTTATGTTACGGCTGACTAGAGGTTAATACGGCAAGTTGACTCAAGCTTTGTATTTGGACCTAAGGCTACGCTTAGAATCAAGAAGAAAAGACAAGGAAGAAAGGAGAGTTCTCCGTAAGGGGGAGCTCGAGTATAAATATATAAAGGGCCCTCCTAATAGGGCCTAGCGTAGTCGAGTGCCATTCACGTCAACATGTCGCAGGCTCGCCTCTTAGTCTTCCCTATTGGGCTTAGCGCCGTCGCATAGCCAGCGATGCTACGAGCCTATGTCGGTTAGAATACGAGGCGCATCGTAGGTCGTAACACACTCGCTGTTTGTATTAAATTCGACTTTTATATTATCGTACGCATGCGTAGAGTCTTTAATATGTAAATATAATAGAGGAGATTAGCATTACTAAGCATGGAATCAAGTTTTAGATAAAAAATAATTATGAAAAACGAAGCTTTGCAAGACAAGATAGTGTTACGGCTGGTCAAAGGTTGATACGGCGAGTTGACTCAAGCTTTGTATTTGGACCTAAGGCTACGCTCAGAATCGAGAAGAAAAGACAAGGAGGAAAGGAGAGCTCTCCGTAAGGGAGGGCTCGAGTATATATACATGAGGGACCCTCCTAATGGGGCCTAGCGTAGTCGAGTGCCATTCACGTCAACATGTCGCAGGCTCGCCACCTAGTCTTCCCTATTGGGCTTAGCGCCGTCGCATAGCCAGCGATGCTACGAGCCCGTGTCGGTTAGAGTACGAGGCGCTTCGTAGGTCGTAACAGATAGTGTTACGGTATTAAGGTCACGGGTTAAGAGAACAAGTGAAAGTCGCATACGATATGCGACGAAGTGGCGAATGCGACTTAATAAGCCAAATCGGGACTACTGCATTCTTGGTTCTTATCACTTATAAAAATAAGAACCAAAGCTAGCTACGCAATTCTTTTTTCCTTGTTTTTTTTACTAAATACTAAGCGTACCTTTCCAAATACAAATTATTACTTTTTGCCTTTGCAAGAAGTTCTTCGTATTAACTTAAAGTTAATCGTAACAAATGACACAAGTCCTTGAAAATTGCGATGCAATGAAAAAGTTTTATTTCTTACATGATTTTTCTCCTTAGGCTTAAGAGTCGAAAGAGTTACCGCTTCTTTTTTTTTTTACGAAAGTTCGTTATATATTTGAATTTCAGCTTTTCTAGAGTATAAACCATTATACCTTCGAAGAGTATCGATAATACTGTGAATGTCGGTGCAGTACCGGTTCATGTACCACGTAATATATCGATATATTAGTATGGCGACAGAGTAATAAAATGTGGTTCAAAAATCTGTATATTTTCTAAGAGAGTGCGAGGAGAGCCAGACTATATACCACGAAACCCCACCGAATGTGCACCGAAACCATTCCGGCTGGGCTTTGACCCCTGACCTTGACCCGCACCCCTTTTTCCAAACTAAAGTATGCTCATGTAGGGACCTGTGCACCAATAATAAATACCTTAGACCCCTATCTCTTACCTTAGCTAACAACCCCAGAGTTTGTAATAGCTTATATTACCAAAAATGAAGTTTTTAAACCCTAATACGATATTACGAGAGCTAAGAAAGCCTCTATAAATAGCCTTACTCTAATGCTATATTCCGTTTTGCGATTATATTAAAAAATCAGAAAATATGACTATTGCTTCTTTACTTTCTTAATAACTTTAAAACTTACTATTATTAACCCCTCGATTACTACTAAGTTTAGAAAACTAGTAATTATATTAATAGAAAATTAAACCTAGTATCTTACGTAATATAATTAACTTTTAATAAATTCTAAAGATACTAATTTTACGAATATACAATTATTAAGCTTACTGTGGTGGGGAAGACTCTCGGTAGCTTCTTTGTTACCTGACTGAATAGGCTCTTTCCATATAAAAGAGCTTAACACTTGAAAACAACTCAACAACGAAGAACTTTTCATAGATATTATCTAATGCACTTTTTTCTCCTTCCCTCATTCGACTTTTCATGCTCTTTAGATATGTATTATCTTTAGATTTGATCGACCCGCGATTTCCTATACCTAGAGTCTCTCCCGTACCTCACTACATGCTACCACTCTTGTTGTGTGGTTTATTGGGTTTTATCCCTCCCACATTAGTAAAATTAGTAACCTCCCTTTTGTAAATATGTCCTAATTATACTGATTTATCTCTGTTCGCCAGTCTTGCCCGCTACAGGCCCGTTGTGTTTACCTGTGACGGCTGCAACTATTCCCCCCCTCTTACCACATATTATGAAAATGAGAAATGGAACCGAAGAGACCCCGAGTGAAAAGAGATGCATTTGCGCTCGCTGCAATAATATTCACTTGTTAAAGAGCGACAGTTGCCCATCAAATCCCCGAAAACGACCAGGTGAGTGAAGAGAGATCAAACGCAGCTTCAGGGAGGAACCATAGCTTCCAGAGGTTACCAGTGTTTTAGAGCTAAAATGGAAATATGTGCTAGCTTCAAATGATGGAGCGAAGCACCTCTGTGGCATGGAGACAAGCCGGTACACGCGATACATGATTCTTAGTACGATTATGCTTTTCAGCTTTCTCCTCTGCAGCTTTCGGTCATAATTCATTACATTTGTATTCTTTCCGCGCACAGAATGAGCACAGCAGCACAAGATCATCTCAAACATTTGAAAGTAGCTTAGTCTAGCAGCATCCAAGAACAATTCAAACATCAGCCAACAACCTCCTCCACTACGAAGAATCTCAAGGGATGAATTTCTGGTATAAGCAATGTTCCACTTGTGCAATGAATAATTTTTCGTCTTAATCAATCACCCAATTGCTCCTTGGAGTTTTCCCCTGGACTGAGCAGTAGTCAGGGCGACAAACCCCTTTTAAGTCTAGATACCCAGGCCCAGTATATGCTACTGAAGAACCTAGTGTGCTTCAATGCACTGGCCTAAGATAACGGCCAGTCCAAGGTCATGTTAAGTATGTGAATAATCCGAATGCTCTGATTAATCACATCGCATGATTCACGGCACTCTAGGGACTTTCGCAGCAATTAGAAACTACCCACTTAGACATCTCTCCTTCGCAAATACACTGTTTATACACTCATCATCGGGATCTGAATTGAATGGAACTGCTTTATTCTGGCTACTGTTGACTCTGGCCCTGGAGCGCGAAATCATTTTGACTATCCTCCACTTTCATATATTCGTTGCTTCTGCGAAGTGCCAAGTTAGCCCAAAGATATCTACTTGTCACAGTGAAAACAATCAACACTAAGCCAAATATAGTCCACGTTTCAGCCGTTGAAAGACTAAGTCCTTCAAGCCTTTCATCCTTAGATTCCTTTGTCGGAGGTCCAAGACAGTGCATCTCGCCACAAGATGGTACAATTTCACCGCCAGGAATAAAAGTCTTCAGCACAGAAGAGTTCCGAATGGGATTGTCATCCTTTCCGACTGCTTCAACAGTGACCCATGGATAGTGCTGATCTAGCACGATGGTTGTCTCAAACCCATCCTTCGGCGCACGAAGTGCAGCAAGCTGAAGCGAACTACCTGAGGATTCACCAGCATACACATTCCAAGCCTCGACTTCTGTTGCTCCGTTCCAGCTGACATACACGACTGTTCGTGATGTATTCGTACGTCCGTACGCCCAAATAGCTGGAGTCGTTAGCCCAGGATCACCCTTCCATGGTGCCTTGAAGGCTCGATAGCTATTGGGATTCTGCTCTTGTCCAAACACGGCATGCCAAACTGGTGTTCCATTGGGAAGATGCTCTGAGATATGCGCCTCGGCGCCCCAACCGAAGAAGAGGTTGGAATTCGGAAGGAGTTGCATGTTACCCTGGCTTTGGGTAGATAGTTGTCCGGTGGATGTGTCTGGTGACAGCATCTCTTTATCTAGCGTTGCGATGTTCGTGACATGGTTCAGAGTGATGAATTTGCCGGAGGAGTACAAGTTACCCACCTCATCGTGGCTTCGCCGAGAATTGTCGAATAGAGAGATTACAGAGGTGGTTTCATTCTCTAATATCCATCGTGCATCATGTTGCCATGAGAAATTGAAGCCTGGCATCGTGAAGGTGGAGTTCTTGCCATTGAGTTCCCAGAGTATTGATCCAGTTTGACTTGAGATCTTGTATATGCAGTTTGTATGCCGTGCAGAGATGAGATAATCTCCCTCATGACCTTTGTCCACTGAATTTATGTGAAAGTAGTCCCATGCTGTTTCGGATGTTTGTCCCTCCTCGCTGATGTTGAGGGCATGATAACCCATTTCCGGTGGGACATGATCAAGAGATCGCCATTCGAACAATAGTTCGCCAGAAGTTATGTTGACTTCCTGGAACATGGAGTCTAAAACCCATCCCAACCCCGACGTCACTCCATACTTCCTGAGGTCAAGCTGTCTCGGTTGATATATTGTCATTAAAGCCGTTTCTCCGTTGTCATTCAATCTGAACTCATGCAAATCGCTTGGGAGACCCTCAGCAGCGGCATGAACAGTTTTTACTACCCTGTACTGACCATCCATCACAACTCCATGACCCTTTGAATATGTTCGGGTTTGGGTTCCGGCGTGAAAACAGAGATGATCTGCTCCCCGGTACGAGCAAACATGGAAGTTGTAAACATTTGCGGGTCCAGCGACACCGAAGCCGGACCAGACTAAACTCTGAATTTAAAGTTCGTATCAGCTGGAGCTGGAAGGAAATGATATCCGTATGATAATACAGGGGTGAGCTCACACCGTTCGTGTCAAATATGTAAGGTCCAGATTGTGCTGCATGGAAAGGGGCGATGAAGATGTACCCATCGCTTAAGAGCTCAGGTTCATGGATTCTGATATCCAATATTGGAGCTTGAATACCAGGGCGCTGTGCAAGAACATAGGCAAACCAATTAGTTGACGCTCTGCAAATACAGGATCAATATCAGGACTTACGGAGAAAAATCGTGTTGTTTGAGGGGTTTCAGCATTCTCTGATAACAAACTCATGCTGTATGGCGAATCAAAACAGATAGCAATGGAGATGAGGTTTTGATGTAATTATGATGATAATCAGAAGTTGAATGTTTGCATCAGGCAAGCTGCACCCCTAGGACGGAGTTCTTCGCAATGAGTCCGAAAATCTCGGTCTCGAGCTAAAGATTACCGAACCCAAAAGCCAAACCTTTGCTTGGAACTTTATAATCGTCGGCGGTTCCTCGTATGTTAACGTTTCGGTCATTGAACTTAAATATCCACAATGGTCTCTAAGAAAATTAAACAGCCCCCAATACACGGTTTGATTGTGCAACATCAGAGAAAAAATGAACGATCAATGCAAGTCAGCCGCTTCACTTACCGACGAATGGTGGGTTTTAATCCTCAACAAGAACTGGGAAAATTAGCTGAACTCCGTCATCAAAGAAAACCAAAAAAGGAGACCAACGAGACACGGAAAAAGAAAACTCCTGAAAATGCTTAAATACCTTGATGGATCTTCAAAAATCCCCAGTACTCCAGGATCAACCAGGGCGGAGTCCAGCGGATAAAGGGAGTACAATCCCCGACACCACTGAACAGTTTGCAGCGAGGGGAAATGTGGAGTACAAGCTTTGGTCGCAAGGTTACATAGCATTTAACTTTCCATCAGGAACAATCTTATTATATCAAGTGAACTTTAAAGGGGTGAACCTTTCCGTTGGAACTGTCAGAGATTTGATTGATATGACCAACACAAAATCGACTTGGATTTTTGCTAGTATAAATTACTTCTCTTCCCTCCTCGTCTTCGCTATATCATCCAAGAATTATCAAATCTTCTGCTTATTACATCGAAGCACACCACGCACTCCAACCTCGGCCAAAACCTACCATCAAGTCAACCTCACTTTTCAACATGAAGTTCCTCACTGTTGCTTTCATCATCACCTTAGCAACCTCTGTCTCCGCCATGGCTTTCCCTCCTCAAGGCGAGCCCTTCTCTCCCGTCCCCGGACTCGAGAAACGAGCGTGCAACAGGATTGGCTGCTGCACTTGTGACGGAGGCTATGTTGTTGCCTGCTGCGTAAGTACATATTTCCTTCTCATCCTTTCCTCTCGTTGTGGTCGTACTCATGCTAACTGTCAATGATCTTTAGAATGGGTGCGGCGGCTGCCCATAGATCCAACCTGGAGTGGAGGTCGAGGTCGCTGGACCAGGGCTGAAAGTCTAGGAATTCTATGAGGACGAGCTGATGTTTATATTAAGGATTTAACATAGGGTTGCAGTTTGTAGCTTTTAATTAAGATAGCTACTGCTTTTCTAAGTTATATTTGAGTATATTTATAGCCAGTGTTGTTTTTCCAAGGAATACTACCGACAACACCGACAACGACACATTCAAAGGAAGAATTATAACCGCTTTTTCATTACCTGGGATTCAGCCCATACAGCAGCTTAAAGCCTCCGAGCTATCTTTTATAGCCTAAAATGATACAACACTAGGAAGTACGAACACTGTCAGGCCCATGCGTCAACTCGACCAACATTCCATGATGAATAAGTCCCAAGCCCTTAAAAGATCGTCATCGTGGTTTCTCCTTTGCCATCAAACTCCCCGAGGGCTTGATCAATCAACCCGACTCCAATTCGTCTGTATTCATTCACAGCTTCACTATCCTTCTCCAGAACGAGAATATTATGGGTTTTACGGATGTAGTTAGTGCGCAAATTGTTTTCTCTTGTGAGTGGCCAATCGTCGTCGTCGTCACTTCTCCAGTCGGTCGTAGAGACTTCGAGACAGAAGACTGTGCGTTGGACGCCGTACAGAAGGAAATCGAACGTGCACCAGCCGATATAGGGTTTGAGGGACCTTTCGTCGGTCTCATCAATGGGGGCATTAGCCACAGCACATGATGGATCGCCTCGAAGGGATACCACGAAAGTCAGACTCAACTTTTTTTTTTCGCTGGTTCTGTTTTAGTGTTTGGACGTAAGCAGCTGCCGCCTTAACCTAAGCCGAGGATTGGTGATGGCATGGCCCTGAGCACCTGTTCCATGGCAGGATAACCGCGAAAGGTCGAGCACCCATAATGAGTTGGGCCAGATTTGCCTCCTGTCTGGGGATGCGAATGGATTTTTATATCTTGTACTAAGGCAACCAGTTTGTCCGCTCCAATTATCACTCGAGACGGCTTGATTAGGAGCCATAAGCGTCTCTGCTGAAGACCGATGAGGAGGCTGCCGTATACCATAGCGTCGCAGCTCAATCTGCCGTGCTTGCAAAGTATAGTCGTGGGGGATTTGATGTCGCGGTATTTTCTGACTTCCGCATAGACAATATCAAGGATAGTTTCCATTGTTTCTGATCTGATGCTCATGATGCTCCCTAGGATCTGTCAGCTATGTTTTGGATACCTAGAGATGGTGCATTGACGACAAACCAATGATCTTATCAGGCATTGGCTCCGAGAGCTGAATACCTCCAGAAGTGAGCAGTTCTCCTTGTGAAACCCCCCCCAGAATTTGCCATTCTGAGTGCTGCTTCTTCGAATGGTTTTTCTAGGCCGAAAGCCCAGCAAATATACAGCCACTTGCCGCTTTCATCTTTCACAGCCTCATTTTGTTCTGCCGCGATCCATGTCGAAAGAATCAGATGCAGAAGAAGAAGACAGTCATATTTCTCACACTGTATAGCAACCTGAAAGAGCGTATCAAGACCGAGCTTTAAAGGAATAATGGTAGTTTGAAGGTGGGCAAGGCGGAGGAGGATCAACAAGGCACATCCATCGTCTTCAGTGAAGTCAATGGTCTTGATTTGGTGGTCGGCACCAGTGTGGACTGTCCAAGGTGGGAAGATAAACTTCTTCCAAACCTAGGGATGTCAGCAAACTGCGTTTAGTGGGGGTTCTGGAGGTGCTCGGCGAATGTCCCCAGCACTTCAAACTGGGAATTCAGTAGAGACTTACAGGGCTCGCGAGGACCATGGCTTGTGACGCGACTCTGCCTGTGACCTTAAGACCTTGGAAGATTGCCTTGATCTCGACATCACTGCCGTCGAAGGTGAAGAACTGATCGAAGGTCTGCTGGGTTGGCACAATCGTGCTTGGCGCGTCGGCGGTAGTCGCGGTGTCAGTCTCCATCATGAGAGAGCAAAGAAGGTTGAGATCGGGAAAGACAAGAGGTCGCTGGTGGTGTAGTTCCCGGTAAGACTGTGTTGGTGGTAGGAGGAGTTGTTGTGAGGGAAGGAGAAGGCCAGAGATTGATGTTGGGATCGTGGGACTTGAAGCGAAATCTTTGTTTAGATGTAGCCTCGGAGATCGGGGCGACGACGCATTCGGGCCCCGAGTGCATACCTAAACCAGAGAATAGACCTGCTGAACGACTAGTTAAGACTCAGAACTGAGTGGCGAGAGTATGAGAAGCAAAGACATTGGTTCCTTCTCTTTTTTCCGGTGCCATCACAGAAAAGTTGTATCTCAAAAGAAATTTGCCTTGGCTTAGCATCTGCAGTTGACTCATGAGACGTTTGGTGCAGTAGCAACATACCAGTCAATAACTATCATAATTTTATTTCTCGTACTGTAGTCTTAAAAGATGTAATTACCTTGAATGCCCCGCGTCGATTCGGAGCTTTCGTCGCATGACGTCCGCTTGCCTTGCTGTCGAACATTGAAACCATGGATCAGTGGAAAGTTCATGAGACCGCATCTCAGAGAAGGATACCAAAATTCGAGTCTCAATTATTTAAGTTTGGGATTCTTTTCGACAGATAAAAAGAAATTACCTTTAATTGCCACAACGTCTGGTCTAGGCGACTGGAAGTGTGTATGCTACTGCTGTGTTCAGGGATATCAGTTGATCCACCAACATTTGCGTTTCAACTCAATAATCTAACTTTCATCGTTCTTACATGAGACTACTGAGATAAGATATAAACTAATGGTTCAATATATAATGTCCATTAGGAGGAATGGTTTGAAACACAACGAAAGGACGTGGCCGATGGTAACCGCGGCTACACAAAACCGGGTCGATAAAAACTTTTTCCACAAAAGTTTATTTCTTTCAGAGGACCTTTTAAGAGCCCGGCGAACGTGTATCACATACACAACAGGCCGACTGGCCCAATGGCAAGGCGCTTGACTACGAATCAAGAGATTGCAGGTTCGATCCCTGCGTCGGTCAAATGATATATTTTTTGCAATTCCGTTTATTTGAGGAATCAAAAGGTACATCAGCTGCAAATAATTTTCGACCGTTAATGATTATAAAATAATGATAAACTTCGCTTAATCTACAATTTTCTTTTTAACTTACTTGAGAAAGTTTTTGAGAAAGTTTTTGAGAAAGTTTTTTTATTAGATAATCGAAGTTACTCGTCGGTTTCCTGAGTAGTATTGAAAAAGTTACCGACCTGCGCTAGGATACAGTGGAGCGCTACTGAGTACTCTAAGCCAAGCTGGCAGTGGTGGAATCCGCCAGGTCCGTCGCAGATTCAGACAATAAGGAGGCTCTTTGGATATTCATGTGTTCGACGTGAAAGCGTTTGACGGGACTCGGAATATAGCTCAAATTGTTTCGGATATATGATAGGCAAAAAAAATGTGACGGATCGTGTCTTTCGATTGTAATACCTCGAAGCCTTTCGCAGAGCTCGTTGAAGCTGTACCAAATTTCACAACGTGGCTTTTGAGGGGAAAGCCCAAGCATCATAAGTACAAATTTGCAGGAGTTATGGATTTTGGCATCACAATCAAGTTGATTCTGCCTGCTGCCTGGGTACGGACAGATGGGTCCCTGGCGGTTTTCATAACGATTGAAATCTTGATGCATTGGGTTCCAGAGTTGATGTAAGACCTCTATTCGGACATCGCAAATGGACTCTGGGGTTAAGTTAGCGTTACTCCCATGTTCTGTCAAGGAGGGGAACATACCAATAATATCGGGTGGGAAGGGTCCGGCCAAGTGCTTCTTCTGTGAATTCATGCAGTACCCATCCTCATCGATACAGATTGTCCGAACCAGATGGATAGCTAAGTCGTCAAAGACCTTAACTCTTCCGAAGACCCATGCAATGAACAGCCAATTCTCATATCCGGGTTTTATGGATAGGATAGTTTCACCCTCAAGCCAGCCTTCAATCCAGTTCTTGGTCATCTTGATGCAGTCGTACTGGTCGCACAAGACTGCTAGATTCAACAGTTCCGTGTAAGATACTGTGGTAGGGACATTCGCGAAGTCGCTGTGTGCAATACGCAGAAGAATCAGAAGTGCATCGCTATCGTCTTCCGTAAAGTCGAGCTCTTCAACTGGAAGCACAGCCCAAGGTGGAAATACGAAATTCTTCCAGACTTTACACGCCGATGCCATAGCCTGCGAAGATACGCTGCCAACCATGTGCTTGCTGTTATACATGACTTTGAGTGGTACGTCCCCTCCAGGGAAGAGGAATGGATTGTTTGGAAGCATTTCTGCAGGAAATACTGTGCTATTTCCAGAAGAACTCATTTTTAGATGTGAGAGTATGCTGATAAGTTGTGCCGAAATCTTTTGTCGTGAAAAGCAAAGCTATTTTTATATCTTTTTCAAACTCCTTCGGAAAGTAGCCAGAAAACAACAAATGATCATATCACTACAATATTATTAAATACTTGATATCGTAATGAAGACATTTCTAGGGATCGTAAATAAAGAATTAATAAACAGGGTTGAGCGCGTAAACAACCTGATTAGTTTTACAAAAGGGTCTTTATCGGTTCTTTTGTAATTTAATTTCTTTTATCAAAGGATTTAAAAAGCTGTTTCTAATATCTGAGAACTTGAAAGCACCGCCAAGTGCCAGAGACTTTGTTTGTTTAGACTTATTTGGCGTAACCCAACCATCTAGCTTGCGTCACATTTTTTAAGACTTTTGTTAGATGTTGGGACAGAGTTCCACCTTACTTACAGCATCGTCGCCCTGCCACAAATCAATCTCCATACGGATTCAGCGATCAGGTTCCGTGTCACAGGCAAGCAGCGAAGGATATCGAACGGAATCAGCCTGCGTATCCGCGTTGGGAGGCTAGGAAGCGGTAAGCGGAAGAAAGAAGGAAGATAAAATAAACCTAACTAGGAAATGTTGCGATTCTCTCGTCATCGCTCAAATGATTGCAACACAAGCACGTCAAGCTCACATCTTTGCCGTAGTTTACCATCTCGCAATCATACAAACAGCGACAAATTAGCAAAGCTAAAGTAAAACAAATGATAGATAGATGATAGCACAGGCAATCAAGTCCACTACTTAATACATTCGTTTCATCCATAGGTCTTCGGCGGGGGTGAAGAGTCTCCCCTGAGATGTCTTCGCACAACATGCCATATGAAAGGAGGATGACAGGCTCTCACTGAGGGGCCTGATGATGGGATCCTCTGCCAGCTTATAAGCACTTCCAATGACTCCTATATGTCCCATTGACACTACTATTACCTTCCTGGTAGCTGTGATCTGCTACTCTCAACATGTTCTTTGTTCCCAAACACAGGGATGGTGACAATGATCCAGCTCCTTAAAATCAAAAGCAAAGTCATGTCGCAACGCAGTGAATGGCTGTCCTCAAAGAGCAGTTTTATTCGGGCTAATCTCGCTTAAACATTCGAAATTCAATACTGCCCTACGAAATTGTCTCGAATGAATATATCAGCGCGTCAGTCTGCTACTCTCCTAACCTCCTTGTTTTCTTTTCCCAACAACAACTCCAAACTCGACCACTACCTTGTTACACTACATCTGCCGGGTCTCCTCCTCGACATCCTCCCCCTCCTCGATCCTCACGATGAGCAACCCGTCAAACTCCAGCTCATCTACCGACTCAGGATTGAGGATGGCGGGGCAAACTCCACCAAACCCCTTCCTCTTCGACGCTGGAGACGTACAGATCCTCGTCAACTACAAAGAAAAGCCCCTGGTGGGTATGATCTGCTCTCAAGCCCTTCTTCACGCAAGCCCGGTGTTGAAAAAGTTTATTTTCCCGCCTTGGAAGGTTGCGCCTCCGTTTCTGCCACTACCAAAGCCAGAGACAGAGTCAACGGAGTCTCCGAGAGCGCGAAGATCCACTCTTGCAGTTATCTCGACCTCTTCTCAAGCTCCTTTCGCTACCATCGACTGTACCGAAGACGACGGCGAAGCAGTTCTGGTACTGCTGAACATCATACACCTCAAACACCGTCTCGTCCCCAAGCGACTGCAGTTCAGCATACTCATTCAAGTAGCTGTACTGTGCGAGAAATACATGTGCGTTTATCTAGTCCAGCCCTGGCTCTCAACATGGACAGACAACTTGAAGTTCCGGACGAAATACCCGATGGCAGAGCAGGTCCTCTACACTCACTGGGTATTTGGACAGGAGGAGGAGTTCGAGACGGTCGCAAAGTCGATATTACTAGAGGTCAAGACGAACAAGGATGGCCAACTTTTGAATAAGTATGGTTGGCTGTGGTCGGAACCATTTCCTCCCGGTATTGCTGGTAAGTGCACCAATCCCTGGAGCAATCATCATGAAGCTTGACTGTGCAAGATCATTGGCTGATTTTATCATAGAAAACATCTTCCGTATCCGAAAGGAGACCATCGAGAGTCTCCTCGCTATTCCTCACGCCATGGTATCCAAGTACGAAAAGACCAACGATAACTTGTGCCAACTGGGAGATGTCACTGGCGAGGACAACGCCTGCGATGGAACTTCTTGGGGAAGTCTCACACGCGGTATGCAGATTGCAGGTCTTTGGCCAATAAAGCCAGTCGATGAGAGCTACCTCAGTGTTGACGAAATAGCCTCCGCCATTGAAAGTATCCACATCTACTACTTTCACACCCACCACGGTTGCGGCAAGTCAAACTTCTATCAGGAGGTGGGGGGAGCTCTGCGAAGGATTGAGAACCCAGTCATGGATTCTCACAAGATACACATGGCAAGGCAACGGGCATTGATGGAATTTGATGATAGAGGACAGTCGTAAGTCGATGGAGGCGAGGCATTGGAGATTGGTTTGGAGGATTTGGTCCTTTGGGTTCCAGGTTTTAGGTTTTTAGCTCTTCCTGTGACGCCGAGCGCAAGACTCTTGGTTGTAGAAATGGGACAATAAAGAGAACTAGAGAGCGTTTACATTATTGAAAAAATCCACTACCTGGATCGTGACCACCCAATAGCGACTTCTTCACTCGTGTACTATTTATTCCCCTGCCAAGGAAGCACATGTTGTAGCCCCTTTGACTTGCTTCAACAAAAGTGTATTGATTAACATCACGAGAAGTTCCAATACTCATGTCTGGACACATGTTCGGGTATGCTCTTCAACGCGTCTACTTTAGTCTTCCTGATTCTATGGTAACCAGGAAAACTTTTGTAGTGGCAGCAAAAGAATATCTGCTGCAGCGGATCTTGCTTGTTTTCCTCGCTTAAAAGTCAACTGACTCGCCGGGGCTTCCAAGTGAGGTAGCGAGGTAGCGCAATTAAATCGGGCAACGCTAAGTATCGGAACTATTTGATTCTGACTTTAGTTTCGGGACAGGCGTCTGGGCAATCATGAATTTCAAAGAGCGAGACCCTCGTAACCAGGAATCGAGGGTTTTTTGCCAAGGCACTGGGTGCAGCCAAGATAGTCCATCCCGTGCCCGTGCCCATGCCGTCTGAACTTCTAGTCCGAGACGGGTCTGGGGAAGCAATGGCTCGGATGATTTTTTTGACTTTTTTATTCTAGCTTTCGTTGCCCGGGCCAGCCGCTCTGACCATTTCCCCTTGTGGGTGATCTAGAACGCCATACTATGCAGGCACGGTTTGCTGGAGAGGGGGAGGCTGAGGATCTCGGATGAAAGATCTCTACATCATAAAAGCCTCGTCCCCAAAAACTCTTTGACTGTTGCTCCTCTTGTTTTCCTCCAGTACAGATTTATCAACCCAGCTGTAATAATATCTCAACATTCTCTTTCCCTTTTTCACTTCTCTTTCAACAGGAAATCCAAATCCTTACGAAATCCAGCAACAATGAAGTCCTCTACAGCATTCTCTCTCTTTACTTTCGCCGCCTCAGTTGCATCTTCCCCCGTCGCTGCTCCTGAGCTCGACGAACGAACTTTCTTCCCACCAGGTTGCTCGCTGGATAACCAAATCCTCATTTTGGCCGGTCTCAGCCAGGAGTTCTGTTCTGCATACTTGCAGCCAACAGTCACTGCCACAGTTGAGAAGACTGCTGTCAACACCGCTTTTGTATGTCCAGACATGCTGCACTTCTTCTCCGTCTCGTCAATTCCGCTACGAAATCCCCGGCATAGATGCAAATAAACAACAGCTAACTCAACCAAACAGGCCACATCAACCGTCACCCAGACCATTCAAGTCACCAGCACCGCTACCCCCCGTCCCATCTCTCGTCTGCGATGTCCCAGGCTTTGCAACAGCAAATGCAGCCACCAGTTTCTTCAACGACGATGGATCTTTCACTCTCGCACAATGCCAGGCTCAATGTGTTTCCCTAGGAGCTGGCACTTTTGCTTCTGGCACAACCCTTTGCGCATGCTACGGTGGGGGGCGTAAGTCACCCAACTCAACTCTCTTCAAACTCATTGCAGTTCCTTTCAAGTATCATATTGGCGAGACCATATACATATACTAACTTCCCCCCAGCTGCCGACGTAGTCGCCCCCGCAGCAGGAAGCCCATTCACCTTCTCCGACGTAAACTGCCCTCTCCCTGCCTCGGGCCGAGTCAAGCGTGTTGCAGCTCCAACCTGTGCCCCCGCCAGCGCCAAAACCCTCCCTCGCCTCGTCCAGAAGCTCAACCCGAACCCAGCCCGTATCAGCAGCGCTTGCTCTTGCTTGCTGAACAAGAAGACTCCTGCTGCTTGCACGGTCACCAAGTACACTACTGTCACTGCCACCACGACGATCGTGCAGGTTGATACTGCGACGGCGACTGAGACTGTTACAGTTACTGCTACGTAATTGGGCTGGTGATGTTGAGGAACTTGTCATATATGAGTACTGATGAGTGCCATCTGTTGAGTGAAGGACGATAGGGGTCGGTACTTTGATAATGTGCCAGAGTTGATTCTATCACAAATTAGCTTAATGTTTATATTGTATATTTGATAATCTTCACCAAACTCTGACATGTTCCTGAATACAAGTTGTGAGTCTTACGTGAGGGACTCATGTTTTCTTTGTGTGTTTTGGCATTTAAGGAAATTATTAAATGGTGGAATAACGAGAAGTAATAAAGAGACTCGGCCAAGCGACCTGGGAAAGAAAGTTAACCTGGACCTCGCTTGATTTCAAGGCAACAAAACTTGCCAAGCTCGTCTCCATTGAGTTAAGACCTTGCACATTCACAAATGGGAGGCTTTTGAACATTTAATTCTCGTAATGCAAATCGTAATACAATTAATCGGAAATAAAACACAATTCGGTGATGTTCTTCGTAGTTGTGGAAAACCAGCAGAACCAACCTACGTCCCATGCGGCGTGAATAAAGATTTAACATAGCCCAATGAAAATGCAATAAAAATGCAAACCTCACTTTCTATAAAGTATTCTCTCAAGACTGAAATGAAGCTCGGGTTTTAACAAGTGCTTAGTTAGGTATAACGTATACATTGCTAGCCAGAAGCAACCAATCCTCTCGCAGCCTCGCCACGTACCCCGCGGTTGCCTTGCTCCCCGCATCTGCAGCCTCGCGGACAAGGCTTAAGTAGAACCTCCTCCTCTTCCTCTCCTTCTTTTCCCTTTCGTTCTTCTTGTAACAACAACAGAAACAATACCACGGAATCATCACCAACAGACACCCTCTTCTCCAAACCAAAACACCCAAACACCCAAACACAAACTACCCAAAATGCCCATCCCAATCCAAGTTATCAACGGCAAAAAGACCGTCACAGTCCTTGGTTTGTCTTCTCCCTCTCCCCATTCCTCCTCCCTCTCTCTCCCTCTCCCTCTCCCTTCCCTATATCCCCCTCCATCTCCATATCCAACTCCCCATCTAACTCCCCTCCCAGAAAACAACCCCCTCGTAATGAACGCCCTCTCCACGAAACTCGGCCTCTCCCCCTCCCTCCAATTCCACGACATCTACACCCTCGACTCCTCCTCCCTCACCCACATCCCTAGCCCAATCCACGCCCTCCTCGTAATCCTCCCTCTCACACCCGCCTGGCACGCCTCGCGCGAATCCGAAGACGCCCCCCTCCCACTTTACACAGCATCAGGCCCGTCCGAGCCTGTCGTCTGGTTCAAGCAGACCATCGGCCATGCATGCGGTTCCATCGGCCTACTGCACTGCCTCATCAACGGCTCTGCACGAAAGTATCTCCTCCCGAACTCCCTCGCCCTGCAGATCCGCGAACAGGCTATCCCTCTGCAGATGGATGACCGTGCTAAGATGCTTTATGACAATGAAGCGTTCCTGAACGCTCACCAATCCGTCGCTGAGTTGGGAGATACGATTGCGCCTGATGCGGAGACGGGGGATAGGCTGGGTCAGCATTTCGTGGCGTTTGTCAAGGGCGAGGATGGGAATTTGTGGGAGTTAGAGGGGAGTAGGAAGGGGCCTATTAATAGGGGGTTCCTTGGAGAGGAGGGGTTGTTGAGTGAGAAGGGTGTGGAGTTGGGGATTGGGCGGGTTATTAAGTTGGAGGCGGAGAGTGATGGAGGGGATTTGAGGTTTAGTTGTATTGCGCTTGCTGGTGGAGAGGAGTAGATGATATCTTGGGATGGGAATAATGGGTGGCATGGGGAGTGGTTACTGGTATTGGTGGTGTTTCTGCTGTTTAGGAGGTCGGTGAGATCAAGGCGTCGCGGTATCGGGGACGGGCTTTCACAGTATTGCTGTCTAATAGAGTTGGACTGGAAAAGTATTCGAGAGCATGATGATCTGCTTTATGATGCTTACGACCCAGAATCTAGGATGATTCAAAAGACGCAGGTATTCAGTTCCAACAGTTCAAACATTGTAGCCGCAAACAGACCGTGTGAACACTCCAACACTCCAACACTCCAACCCTACGTCAATATCCGCCCCCTTTCATCTCTCTACACCTTTGATCTCCCTACCTCCTCACGAACAAAACTTCTCAATTGCAAATCAACAGTTTATTAAACTGGTAAACATGATTTGATTACAGCACCGCGAAGCTAGGCTAAGCTATCAAACAACAGCACAAAAAATGTCTGCTTGCTTGAAACAATAAAAATGCGACATACGCTGTGGAGTGTTTGCGATCCAGACACCCGCGACAACTCCGCCTCGAAATCTCCCAAACTTCCTAAACAAATCCAATCAAGCCATTAACATTATCCCAATACTCCGTCAAACATTATACTCCAACTCCCCTTCTCCAGATCCCTGACGAGAACAAGCAATCTAATGATGAAATCCCGACACCAAACCCAACACACCATAACGTCCAAGGAAATACTGCACAATCTACTTAACAAGCAATCCGGGCTCATCGTCAGTAATCCAATCAACCTGAGTTGATCTGAAATCCTCAATATCATCACTGAGAGAATGGTTGCCAGTCCGAGTTTGACCAGTTCTGGTCCGAACAACTGGAGGAGTTACCCATTCTGGGCTTCTTGGGCGCAAAGCACCGTCATATTGGCCATGAGGAGCTCGCAAGCCATCAAAATCCAACATCTGCCCCTTTTCGATGTTTCCCGTGATCCAAGGATGCTGAAGGACCTCCTCTGCAGTGGGTCGTCTCTCCGGATCATGGTCCAGCATTCGAGCAACAAGATGGATTGCCAGATTGCTGATACATCCCCATAGATTCCAGTCGTCGAAGTGTAGGTCACCCGCAAGAATCCGTCCACGCAGTACGTCGTAAGTGCTGTCTCCGGGCTCGGTCGGAAAGGGTTGCTTTCCAACGAGCATTTGGTAAAGGCAAGCTCCGGCTGACCAGATATCACAGGGTTTTGCGAGAAAGCTCCCGGAGGATGATTCAGATGATTCGGATCCGTTCTGCATTGCTTCTGGTGCGATGTCTGTTGAATTGTTAGCTGATGCTGGTCCAAACCTGGCCCAACCATGATACCAATTCAGTGTCTGATGGAAGAGACATACGAGTTGGCGTGCAGGGCATGAAATCCACATATCCGTTGTGATCCGATGGGATCTTTGTACTATTTCCAAGATCGGCTATTTTCATCACGTTGTTCTCAAAGACAAGAATGTTTTCTGGCTTGAGATCTCTGTGTACCACATTTCTGGAATGCTACGAAATTGTTAGAAAGGCAGATTAAGTAACTCGAAAGACTCACCATGTAGCTTAATCCCATCATCACGTGTGCAAACATGAACTTAGCTGTATGCTCTGGCAAACAACCTGGGCGGCAGTCTATCGGTTGGCATCGTCTCAGGTACCACTGTAGATCTCCTCTCTGAGCGAACTCAGTGATGATGACCATCCCGCCATCCAGTTCCATTGAGTCTAGACACTTCAAGACATTCTGGTGGTTCATTTTCAACATCAGCCGGCACTCGTGCTTTGAATCCTCCCTGTGGTGGTGGTTTGACGATTCTATTAAGAATTTAGCGACGACGTGTTGCCCCGTGACCAGATCAATGGCCTTCCACGCACTCGAGAATGCCCCTTTACCAAGGTAGCACTCAAGCATGTATCTTTGCCGAAACTCGTTGCTGAGTGTTGACATCATGCCGCGACGTTTGCGATTTGCCTTGGCTCTTGCCGGTGCTTTAACAGCAGGACTACAATTTCTATCGAGTGAGAGTGTCAACAAGAGACTTTCTTTCCAAGCCTGCCGGAGCGTGAGGGCAGCTCCGCTGTCCATCATAAAATCATGCTTCTTAATGCAATCAAGGATTTGATGTCGAAAAGCGTCGTCCTGAATACCACTGCAAGCCTCCCAGAGAGTGACGTCCGACTCTATGCTCAGGCTCAAATTAAATGGACCGAGCGAAAGTGAGAACATGGTGACGGCGAAATCCGCGAACCCTGGCTTCATGATAGCAGATGAGAGAGCCGTTTGGCCATCAAAAGCTACAGCATTGGCCCTCGCCCCATAGCGGAACAACGTTTTGGCAATCTCGAGATGCCCATTGCAAATGGCGGCCATCAGAGGTGACGTTCGATCTTTGGCTTGAGAATTCACATCTACCATATGAGACAAGAGAATGTCGACGATCTCATGATAACCTCCAACTGCTGCGAAATAGAGCGCTGTTCGACCGGCAAAATCTCTAACATTGACGTCTGCCCCATATTGCACAAGTAGGGCCACAACCCGTGAATGCCCGGTCATTGCGGCGGAAACAAGAGGTGGCAGATATCCCAAATTAGAGTTCGGATGGTGACCTGCTGTCAAGAATACCTTCACAAGTGGATAGGAGCCGATTGAAGCCGCATATGCTAGTCCTGTGGCGTTCTTGTAGTACCACTGGCTGGGATCAGAAGGCTTGATTTCCCGGTCCGACAGATGGAGTAGCTTCGCCCTGCCCAGAATTTGCATCATGCTCTGGATAATTCGATCATCGTTCAAGTAGAGAGCAAAGCTTTCCATGTTGTAAGACCCCGGAGGAATATGTGATACCCAGTTCTCGATGGCATACTGCAAGAAGGGAAATTCCTGTAGGCGCTGATCCAGAGTATACCTATCAGGGCATGGTCCTTGCGCCCCGATAGCAGCATTGATATAGGCCAAACATGCTAGTCCCATGTAGGGTTGGTATTGATCTTGCCCAGTTACTCGGTAATACCATTGGATCCCGTCTTTCAGGCTCTCAGGGACAATGATTTCCTCCTCGCTGTCTTCAAATCGAATGAACCCGCCCGCCGCCGAATTCATGTAGTCGAATGAAGGAGTAGCATTCCGTTGTTGTGGTGGGTTGACGTCTAGAGAGAATCTCAATGCATGCTGAAGTTCTCTGGCGTTGAGATTTCTCCTAGCAAAGTGGATCCAGGCCAGCATAGCTGGGAGGATGCCCAAATGATCTGGAACGAGTTCCTCGAAACTAGCGTACAGCTCCCCACAAATCTGTACCATTGCTGGGTGGGTGCCATAGAGTTGCGTATAGGGAAACTTGAAAGCACGCACAACGAGAGGATGTCTGGAAGCAGTGACCTCGATGTCTTGAAACAAGCGGTTGGCATAGTGCATCCTAGTGGCGTAAGCGAACGTCACTTGATGTTGTTTTGTGACTTACAGGCTCTGCTGAGAATACAGATGAGCTTCTCTAGACGTCTGTCTATCGATTGCCATCACAATCTTCTGCGCAAGACTCGGAAATCTGTCCACAACCCTCGCCGTTACGGGATTGGTTTTCAATCGATTCTCCACATCGCGTATAACATCATTCGTGTGTATGCGAGGGACCTGCCATGGAGCATCATTCTCTTGTTGTCCAGGACTGTAGGGATTGACGGGGTGGCTTAGAGGTGAGGTCAGGCAAGATTTCTGGAGTTCGTCCTCGTCTGGAGGTGATTGTGATGAGTAGGAGGAGTCGGCGAACGACGCAGAGTTGGAGAAAGACGAGCCGTAGGAGGCTCCGCCCATAGGAACAGTGGCCATGAGGAGATAATAGGAATGGCCGTCGTAGCCTGTAAAGAATTTAGAGTGGGATCAGAAAGACTCGGGGGAAGTCTGTTGATATCGCATGTGTAGGAATGCTAGAAGTACTGATGATAACCGAGTAAATAATGACTTTCGAGCATAATCGGAAAGAATGTCAGTTTCCAGGCTTTGCTGTGTAGAGGAGCTTGGGATCTCCCGAAGGACGCTCGTAGGGCTCTCTCGGCGTGGGTTGAATGGATAGATGTATAGATGTCAGAATGTGCGGATGGGGGATATTTGAGGGATACACACTGTGGGCAACGACATGGCCCTCGATGGGATTGGCCAGCACACCGACAATGACAATGACGATATTGTATTGGTGAACGGCTTAGATCGATCGAAGCCACTGAAGGGCTCGTGATAAGTGGCTATAAAAGCTGCTGCTGTGGGCGAAGGGCAGGAGCGAACCAGATTTCAAATGGCGCCGGTGGTGCGCTAGGTATATCCTCACCACACAAACAATCCAAGCGAGTTTCTCTTCCATTTCCACAGATACCACGAATATCGTTTACTGAACTGGAGTTTGGGTCTCTGAGCAAAGATATTCATGGTCTTCGATCGTCTGATGAATCGTATGTACTGGAATTCTGCTCTGAGTCCCCAGACCAGAGATGTTCTAGAACAGTGCAAAGTCCTTCAAGCCCTAAGTGCCCTCTCGAACTCCAACACGGACACCTTATCGATGAAATTCAATCTTCATTCTCAACAAACCTTCCAAAGACCGCTCTGGATGTAGAACTGGGTCCAAAATCAGTCACCGAAGCAGAATAAATCGTCATGGTGAAACATACCTGCCTCTACCACTAGCGTAAGTAAGCGAGAATCAGTGGACAACTGAGTGACGTTGTACCATCCAACGGCAACTACTCTTCCCGCCAGGTGTTAACACTCATCACGAAATGCATACGATCCGATATACGTACCAGTCCATCTAAGAGGTCCTTGAGTAATTGGATTTTTTGTCGACATTGGATATCTCGCAGGACAAGGCTGTCTGAAAAGAGAGAGGAAAGTGACACCTGCCACTCACCTCTTATTTGTATTGAAGAGATGTTTCGAATAAAATCATCAGAGATATTTTTCCCGCCAGAAACCGCGTGCCATCAAACATCGAGGATTGAAAAAAAGGCGGAGGGAAAAAGTTTAGTCTCACAAATCCCATGCATTAACTTCAGGACCTGCCTAGCCTCGAGTACGCTCTGCAGCCAAAATGACCGAACGAGTAGCGGAAATGGGGCCACTCGGTATTCCCTCTGACGTCGGTAGCTTACAGGTATGTTGACATCATACCAAACCTAAAACCTCACCCTGCAGATATCAGCAATATCAATATCATATCATGCCGCGAAAAGATAGAAGTATACGAAAATAAAGAGTAGGTAGAGAATGGAACTACTTCCCCGGACATAAACAAAACCTTAAAATAACCGAAAGCCGTCAAATGCACATCCAGCAAGTCGTTTCGTTGGCATGGGCTCAAAATCCCAAATCGAGCCTAGCTCCTGGAAAAGTAAACAAATCCACGAAAATGCTTCAAAGCTCCTCAAAATCGAGAAAAAGAAAGAAAAGAAACCGGAATTTCGTTTCAGAGGAGCTTATATAGGTACATGTAGATGAAAAATTAACTCCGGTAGGTCAGCAACCAGAGAGTCGTCATCCATGGTATCTATAGGCAATTAGCTTCGAGCGAACCATGGCTCACTCACACCCCTCTCCTCCAGCTTCTACTCCAAAAAGGTCCAAAATGCCATCTCAACTCACCCAAAATCCTATTAACTCCACAAACATGATCCAAATTCCAGATCATTGACAGAGAAACGAATTTGCATATTGAAGGGCCAGATTCCCTCCTGCTCTGGACTTGTGGCCAGATGAATCTAGCTCCTCCCGTCCCCAATCTTCGTTAAAACTCGGTACCGTTCTAACTTAGCTACCTCATAAAACTCACAAGGTAGGGTAAGACAGCACAAGATGTAAGCCGAGGGAGCATTGGTAGATCTGGGCGTTTGTTATCATCATCGGTGAACAAGGTTCTAGAATACCTGATTGCAGGAAAATGGGCTAGTGGATGCGAGAAAAGGCGAATGAGAGCAGAACAAGTAATTTACTTACCGTCTTACCTGAGAGCAAGCAGCATCGTCGTCACCAAAACCGGAATAAAGGAAAGCAGGGCGGAAGTAATTGTACCGACGTGGATCTGACACATGTCTTGTCATGTGTTCGGAGCATGCCACAATAATAAAACTGCCTCATCATCCCTCTCCATTCCCTGTCTTTTTCCATCATTCCATCAATCGCCCCCCAAGTCTTTCCATCCATTTTGAAAAACTGTTATACATTACCGATGATTTTCCCCGCCCCTCTAATGCTCCACCAAACTCTAAGATCTATGCCATAAGCCGCCCATCTAAGACCACGAAATACTGCATCGCGTATTAGCACCACCGTTCTCTCTGCCGAGTCCCCATCAACACCCAGAAATAACTTACTAAAGCATAATCCCCGCTCCAGCGGCCATAGCCAGAAACTGCTGCGCCGTCTTCCTCAACTCAACACCTCTATCCTTGCCCGTCTCCAGTAACTCTGGAATAACAGCCACAGTACCCACATACAAGAATGTCCCCGCCGTGAATGGCAGCAACATATCCCCCCAACTCAAACTTGTGCCCATCAAGCCATCGAATCGTCCACCAGCACCCTCACCTCCACTTCCCCCGTATTCCTGCACTGCGATCCCGATCACCGTGCCAAGTAGTGCACCGAGCGCAGTCAGGAATTGCGCGCCCATTGCTTGTCTCTTGGAGAACCCGGATTGGATCAACAGTGCGAAATCGCCTACTTCGTGGGGGATTTCGTGGAAGAATACTGCTACGGTAGTGGTTGCTCCGATAGTAGGGGATGCGTAGAAAGAGGAGGACATGGCAAGGCCGTCGGTGATGTTGTGCGTGAAATCGGCGCTGTATAATATCCACATTAGCATCGTATTTACCCCAGAACAAACTATCTCCAGTCAAGAGATGAGACAGGGGGGATACGCACATCAAGTTCAAATAACCAGCCAGCTTCACACTAGCATTAATCTCCTTCTGCTCCTTCACAACCTGCAACTCCGTCCCTGCATTCGCACCTGCTCCCTTCCCCTTCCTCGAGCGCGTACTCTTCGTAGGCGATTCCTCAAGCGCACTCCCCTTCCCAGTCGGCTTCACGACCTCCACCTCCGCATGTCCATGTCCGTGATCATGACTGTGTCCCTCTCCCCCCGTCGCAATCCTCAACCCTTTATCCATAGCCACGAAAGTCACAAAGCCAACCATAATCGCCACCCCAAGCAACAGATTCCTATTCGGTTCCACCAGCACGAACCGAACATGTTCCGGCGCGTCCTCGCCCAGGAATATCTCCGGCAGTAAATGGAACAGAGTATCCCCCAGCAACCCACCCACCGCGAACGCAACCATGACAGAGAGGCTCGAGGGATCGATGTTCGGTGGGCAGAGCGCGAGAAGGAAGTTCGGTGGTCCAGAGATGTACAGTGTTGCGAGGAGGGCATTGACTGCTGGCGTAGAGGGGAAGAGAACGGCGAAGATGCGGGATGTGAGGCTGGATGTTTGGGGAGAGGTCGCGACTTTGTAGGTGTTGAGGTCTTGGACAAGAGGGCATTCCTGTTCATTGCGCGTGAGTATAGAGTTGTTACATTGTACTTGGAGCGAGGATTGATCTTTGGGGTGCTTGGGAAGAGTGGGAGGACAACAACACAGCATACCTGCAGTTTCTCCTCTATTTCAGGAATACTCATGGCAGCAATTGAAGCAGCATGTTTCTCGGCATAGACGCAGACAATTGCTACGCACAGCAAGATCGCTATGCGACGGGGGTGGAAGAGAGGCATGGCTGCGGTGAGGTGGTTGTGGTAGGGGAGGAGAAGAGACCGTGTGAGGTTGTTGATGTTGGACCCCCGAAAGCGGGCATCTAGTGCGTCTGCCAAGATTCCACCCCTTTTCAATAAATATCTACTCGCTTCCGAGAAATAATAACAATAACTCGTTCTAGGGGAATTGAAATCATCGCTGGATGCCTCAATTATATTTATTTTGCTGTTGAAGCTGCTCCTTCTCCTTGCCGTTCCTTGTGCCAGGTATGATGCTTTTGCTCGCTATCAGACCCCTTCCGAGTTCTGGAGATGTCCACGGACTTTTATGTCTAAACTCATGGAATTTGTACCCTCATATACCTTGCCCTTGACTCAGTAGTAAGTAATAGTCTCAATTGCACAATCATAAGAAGGTATCTGTGAACTCATTTGTATCTCTGCCATTTTAACCCTCTGCAAACGCCAGAACGCAGATTACTCAAACATAAAGAAAGCAAAGAAAATTCCTGCGGTCCATCCAGTCATTTAGATCATCAAAATCATCGAAATCATCCATCCAGCAACTCTTCATTCCCAAAGACTAACCCCCACCAGTGAATACCGGTGTAGGCCATTAATTAGACGTCAATCCCATCCCACTCCAAGCCCAAGCCCAGCCCTTTCAACCAATATGCTCAAAATCATCCTCCGTCTCCGTCTCCTCCCCATCATCATCGCTCTCAAACTCAAACTCCGTATTATCATCCGCCGTATTAAAGAAATTCTCATCATCATCTGTACTGACCGCAGTCTTCGCACCCTGCCTCTCACTCGAAGGCCCCAAATCCACCATCTGCTCATCAACTTCTTTCTCCTTCCCCTTTCCCTTATCGACATACGAAGCAAGCAAAGCAGCCTGCTCCATCTCATTCGTAACAAAGACCGGTCTCTCTTCCACACCCTCACTCTCGAAGACACCACCCTCCCCTTTCTCCCTGATCGGTAAATCAACCACCATCTCATCGCCCCCTCCCCCACCAACAAAAACAACACTCCCTTCCCACTCCGAAGACTCAGGCGTCAAGAACTCACTCTCAGAAACCACCCTCCTGCGATCAACATGATCCACACTCCACCCATCCTCAACACCCACACTAGTATTCACCCCCTCCATCTCACTCCCCACCATACTCCCAAACACGGAACTGCGCCCATCGAAATCAATCTCCGTTGACGCCCTCGAATTGGCCGTCGAGCCCGTATGATACGCCGGACCGGGTCCCATTGCGCCTCCGCGCTCAGCGGGAGGGATGGCCTCCTCGAATACACCGCCTGTGCCGTCGTTCAAGCCGTTCGCCCAGAGTGGTAAATACTTGTACTCCTCGTCTCCGAGGCATAGGAGGGTCTCGCAGATATCGTATGAAGGGGGTTGTAAGTTCTGGATCTCCCCGCGGCTGAGCATGCGGTTACATGCTGTCTGTATAGTACCGTCGATCTCACCAAAGAGCGTAGTGAGGTTGAAGAAGGGCGATGAGGGCGTGATATTACTGTCGATTGGCACGTGTGGTTTTGAGGAAGGGTCGAATTCGTAAGTGCGTGTCAAGACGGGCAAGTCGTTTGTCTGAGGAAAAGACCAGGAATCGTTTTGATCTGGAATGTACTCCGTTGCTGTCCTGATTGGGATATCGTATGATGGGTTGCTTGACTGTTGGTCCTTGAATATACCCTGCAGCTTCTGCCAGCTGGTCGAGGACTTATGCTTGCCTGCTGCAGGTGATGTTGTGCTTGAGCTACCTCTCCCCAAACCATCCTCCCAAGAGTCCGGTATCTCGTCCTTGATTTTTGGCGAGGTGGGAAATGCATTGCTTGAACTTCCTTCGCCCATGATCGCTTCATCCCGAGCTTTGAGCGCTTCTTTCCAGAACCCAGGCTTTTCGGACTTAGTGTCTATAGGATTATTAAAAGACGACGGCGTAGGGTCATATAGAACAGGATCCGGTCTCAATTTCCAGAAATCAGTCTTCTGTGCTGATCTATACTCATGGCCGAGCCCTCCATCAGCCATACGAGCATCGGTCTGCTCCACTGCAGCAGGTTGGTGAACCATCCGCTCGACCATGAACGCTTCTCTCGGAAACTCTCCATCGTTATACCTAACATCACGAATCGCCTCAAAGATAACCTTATTCAGTTTCCAGGAGGTACGTTCCAATCCATGCATCGAGATGGTAGGGATCGAGTTCGCATTCGCAGCCCCGACCGCTTTAGCCTCGAGGACCAAATTAGCAGCTGATCTCGGCCATGTCAGATCCCGAATGAGGTTTGTCGCGCAGCGGTGGTTCTTAGGGTTCCATTTCAAGAGTCTCACTGTACTCCAAAAGATCCTGGTCATCAATTTCTCCTGCTCAGCAAGCTCATCGAAGGTACTGTCTGAAGTCGAGGGTTCCCGTTCGTGACGCTCCTGGCTACGATGTTCGTCCCAACTTCTACGCTCGGCTTCGTCGAGAGGCTGATAGAAACACCACATAAGGCTTCCACGAGTAAAGTGGATGAGCTCTTCGATCGCAGCGTTGACGACCGTCTTCTCTTCAGGATCGAACAGATCGGCATTAGCCTCGACAAAATCCCTGATCTTCAAGACCTTGCCAAATTCGGGCAAAGCATGAAGCCAATTCATATTCGGACTCAGTAGAAATTGAACTTCCTGTTCGATCCTAGCATGGAAGTTTCGTCCGGCATGTTGAATTAGGTTGAGGGTATCTTCATCCAGAGATTCGCGGGTACGGCCAAACTTGGTAACTTGCTTGCCGGCGGGGTAGTTGGCATTGGGTTGATTCGCATTAGCAGAATCAGATCTAGCTGTACCAACTCGAAATGCCTCCTCGGAAACAAGAATCGTGAAAGCGTAGCGGGTGACGACCTCATTCTGCAGAAGCATACCAATACGAAGGCAGTCTTCTGGGAGAATCTCGAAGATCTTGCAGTTAGGCTCAGCGATCATCCAAGTGACGATATAATCAACCACCGAATTGGGACACTCGAAATGCTTCGCCAATACCGCAAGAGTCCAAACTTTCGGAGCCGAATCAAGTCTTGGATCTTTGCCCTCGATAATCTGCAACAGACGTTCGATACCAGTTCGGTGGCGAATCGGGCAATAATCAAGCGTCTCGATCTCCTTCTGCCCATCGTTGTAATTCCGTGTGTAATCACTCTGCTGACTCGACTTTCGCTGATACAATTTCTTGCTCTGTGCCAAAGTTCTCTGCAAGGCAGTATCTGCAGCGTCTGCGACAGCAGAGAGGTGCGCAGCGTCGTTGGTGGGTGGTTCGTCGGTATCGATGATTTCTTGCACTTCATCTGGAGATGAGTTACCAGATCTCAAATTGGGATGAACAGTTGTTTCGTCCACTCCACCAACCAATCTGTGGGCAGCAGCAACACGACTGAACTCCGACTTGTACCATCTGCGAATACCGAGAGAGCACGACAGTTCGGCTGTGAGTTCCAGAGCATCGTCTCCTTCCTCTGGAGGTGTCAAGTCGAGAACATATTGGATTCCATCCGGCATGGATCCCAGGAGTCCGGTTCGGCGTTTGAAGCGATGCTGTTGCCAATCATCCTCGAGCGCCCTCTTGAATAAGGGCGATGCAGCCTTGAGTCTGTCACTATGAACCCGATGCGTGTCGCTCAATTGAAAACCAGTGGTGTCATAGGCGGGTCGATTATTAGGGAATCGGACAATGACTAAGGTGTCTCCTTCATTGAGTTGAGACTTGGTGTATTGGATGGCATTGGCATCTCGGTTGGTCAATGTTTTGGCCTTGGTTGGAGATTTATGAGCAGAACTTTGATCAACGGGTGCTAGGAATGTCAACGAGGCACTTGATTTGATAGTGAGTGAGTACTTACCTGCTTCGATCTCAACTGTAGTTTGCACGTTGGGCAGGGGGGTTGATGGAGGTGGTTGTGGGCCGTTTGAAACACGTGCAATGTCCAAGAGATCCCGAAGGATCTCAACTCGTTCTTGTGCCATGGTACGGATCTGTGGTATGCCAAGGGACAAGTAAGATACTATATAGGTCCAAGAGAATGGTTGAAGTCGTATATAATGTCGACTGAAGAAGACTCCTAGGCAATACCTCAGATCAGGCTGGGCCACTCCACTCGTCAGGTAAAGAGTATCAACTCTTAATTCTTTGAACCTTAGACCAAACTTGCGAGTCAATCCTTAGGACTTCAGAAGTATCTAGGCAAATTTGAGATCAGTTGCTGAGGTCTCGTAGCCTCCGATTGCTGTCAACAACTGGTGCTGAGGGAGCCTGGTCGAGGGAGTGATGTGAGCAGTCAGTCGATGTCGAAGATATATCCCAGGTGGTTTTCCGCTGAGCCCCCAAATCTTCAAATGATGACGAAAGGAGTATATACTTCAGTTAACGAAGTTATACTCAGGTCGAGGTCGAAGTTGTTGTGTGAAGAAGAAAAAGGGAATTCCAAGTGTCAGCCTCGTTGACACTTTAGGCACCGATCAGCCTAGGCCACGGAATCCGGGTCGGTGACCAGCTAAGCCTAGCCTTGAGGGAACTTGGAGTCAGTATCGGGATATGATACGATATACTCTTTCTAACGATGACTGATAAAGAGCTGGATATTTATTGAGACTTGAAATGACGATTCCAGCTTGGGATGTTGCTGTTTGTTTGATGGACGTTCGAGCTTGCTGGGCGTGGGGTAAAAGCAAACAAAGCTCAAAGCTGGAAGTTCATCCCTGGCTTCTCATGGGCTGAGCCACATTTCCCATCGCCATGGCCGTGTCAATTGGGATTGGCTGGCCAGGAGGTCACATGCTGTGGCGGGGTCGTGTAACATTATGTCAATTTAGAGAAATGGCTGTGAAAGGGCTAAACTGGACTCGAGTTACTGTGTTAAATTTGAAAGGCTTTGCAGGTCATTATATAACTAAGCTGAAGTACGATAAATAGGCTGGGCGATAATTAGCCGATCGTTTGTTATAATACTGTCTCTATTTTGTTTGTCATGGCATCTTGGATATCCCTCTTTTCAATCATCATATCTCATGAGTCAAATTGATATATCTTCCTGACTTTTACGAATCAGGTAGTTTTGGAAAGCACAGTTCTAGTAAGTCGAAGGTAAAAGTATTCGGATTGAAGAAAGTGTTGACATTGCAGCGGGTCAACTACCCCTCACTTGACGACTCCACTCCTTCACATTCAAGCATTCACGATCTATCTGTTTGGACCGAAGAATTGACTTTGTATTGTCTTTTACTGGGGTGCATAAGAACCTCTAGTTTCTTCCCCTAATTTTCGCATTTTCCGCATCCCGCCTCTCCAACTTCACAATGGCTCAAGAAACATCCCATCACCGCTCCTACTTCTACATCGGAGGCGAATACGTCAACACCTCTGCCGGTCACATCCTCTTTGGTCAGATGTACGTCGAGAAACTCACTCCAGTCTCTGGGTGCACAAAACCATACCCAATAATATTCATCCACGGCAGAGCTCAAACTGGAACCGTATGTAACTTTCTTCATTCCCATCTCCCTAATTCTACATCCCTCACCAGCTCACAACTCATCCTCCACAGAACTGGCTCAATAAACCCGACGGCAATCCAGGATGGGCATCACACTTCCTCTCGTCAGGCTACGAAGTCTACCTCCTCGACCAAACAAACACCGGCCGCTCAGGGTGCAATCCCTCAAGCGAGGCCCAGCAAGCCTCGTTCACGGCCGAGTATATCCAACAACGCTTCACAGCCATCGAGAACTATCCACTTTGGGAACAAGCTAAGCTACACACGCAATGGCCAGGCGTAAGTCATTCCCATCAAAAAACCCCACACGTCCCAAGCCAAACTGATGACTTCCAGACCGGCCTCATGGGCGATCCGATATTCGACACATACTTCGCATCCACAGTCCCAAGTCTCAGCAACTCCCCCGCCCAAGAAACAAGCATGCAAAAAGCCGGTATCCTACTCCTAGACAAAGTTGGCCCAGCCATCATCATCGCTCACTCTCAAGGGGCTCTGTCAGGCTGGCTCTGGGCAGACGCACGGCCACATCTCGTGAAAGCACTCATCCAAATTGAACCCAAAGGTCCACCGTTCCGAGAAGCGATTTTCTCGACTGGATTGACGAGACCGTGGGGTTTGACATCTACCCCGCTCACGTACTTCCCTCCTCCAACAAATCTCTCCTCTCCTCTGTCCATGCAAACTATCCCAAATTCCTCAGCCCGGGTCGTGGGTTGTACGCTGCAAGCTGAACCGGCAAGACAGTTGGTCAACCTCCAGAATGTACCAATTCTCATCGAGACAGCAGAAGCGAGTTACCACGCTGCGTACGATCATTGTTTCGTTGAGTTCCTGAGGCAGGCGGGCTGTGGGAGGGTTGAGCACTTGAAGTTGCCGGATGTGGGGATCCGTGGGAATGGACATTTGCAATTCTTGGAGAGGAACAGCGATGAGATTGCGAAGACGTTGGAAACGTGGATTGAGGACACTCTTGCATAATATTCAACGCACGGTAGTGTTCAATCGAGGCCTATGGAATTGAATATACTAGGCTAGGTCTTGCCGTGAACTCTCCAATGTCCAGCGTCGTCGATATTTGGGAATGAGTCTCTGATACCAAGAGTCCAAGAGGAAAACGCCCATCGTCTCCTAGATGGCAGAAGCCACCCTATTTGTGTACAGCAGTCCGAATTGTCGATTCTGATATTCGACATGACTGGGTTAGTTGATGCAGACATTCCAGTTTAGCTTTTCATCGATCATCGCAGAGGCTAATGGGTCAGCGTAAGCATCATAGATGTGGAACGTTCCCAAAGAAGTTCAAAGACGGGGTTTTGTACACGCCTATGGGGACATGCCGGAGGGAGATGAAGGACTCAATGACGAGGAAGATGCGTGCGGGGATGTACACAAGCAGAACGCATCCACCAATGCAAAGGAGGCTGTATGACAAGAAGCGCCTCCGAATTCCATCATTCCATCCTAGTAACAATGAAGAAAGGGGACTGCGCACGGGCCCTTGGTTTCTTCGCCCTCCAATGCGGATCCAGCATTTCAAAAACAAAAGCCGTAGATACCAGGAGACTTTGCCGTGCGAGGATAGAGTATGCAGCTGCTGTAGTGTGGGAAATACCGTGTACATCGTATCGCGTGGGTTGAGATGTAGGCGATGGATCTGCGAGATCAGAAACCCCTTGGCCAGCTCGTCGAGGTAAAGCAGTGCAAAGACAAGGGCCAAGGCAGCAGCAGCGCCAGCGAGGTAGAAGCACGAAATTTCCCATAACAACTTCTCCACCGCGGTAGGAAACTCGACACTCAACGCCGCAAGATGCACGCATCCGTATGCAGCTGGTATAACAGCCATAGCCACACATAAATACAATTTATCGTCTAGGATGCCATAAATCATCTCCCAACTTAAATTTACGATTCGGTAGCGGAAAATCTCCTTGTAGGTATTATTCGGATATCCGAGATTTATGCCAAAATATAAATAGGTATAGAACCTGTCTCTGTGGATAACAATTCGTTTAAAGAATCTTGAAACGAGCTCCAGCCTGTTGATGTCTCTTTGAGACAGAGATACAGCGACTGACATTGATACATAGACTTTACCACCGAAGAAATTCGGACCCACACCACACATGAGACTTTGGCCTGAGAATAGTGTGCAAACGACTTCGCGGTCACCTGCAGGAGCATACAAAACCTTGGGTGGCGCCTCAACGTTGTACTGTAGTGCTCCAGTGGAATCTGGAGATACCAGACTATTATGCGTTAATATGGAAATTGGTTCGAGATTAACAGAGCTATCGTCCTGTGGTTGTCCATGCGAGGTGGAAGTTGTTCTTGTAAAACATCGTGTGTCGTCGTACCAAACAAATCTAAGTTGTGGTGGATGGAAGTCCAACTCCCCAGGCCCAAGGCTCGGCAGGCGTTGTGACAAATGTCCTTCCCGGAGAGAGAAAGGTAGGTCCTGCAGCGGCTTAAGAGAGACTTCAGGACCTATTTCAATTGCCAACTGCAAACCATGGGCCACTAAGTCGAGGTCTTCGCGTAGATCGAGAATTGTTGGCTTCTGAACGTTGAGAGGCTTCTGAAACCAGAGGGCATACATGAGTAAAGCACACACAACATGCACGACAGTGTGTAATTCTAGTAGGGTTATGGGATAACCTGCTGCCTTTCGTTCGATCGCTTGGCCAATAACCCAAAGGACCTGAACACACACAAGGGACTTAGCAAGCAAATCGGCTTTGCTCTTGTCGTCGATGTCACCACGGCTGATCTTGCAAAAATGACCGTGTTTTGCCAAATATAGAATGCCGTTGGTCGTGAAGGTGATGATAGTATATGTATTGTGCATATCTTCCACGTTGACAACAAATCCTCCCATCAACACGTAATGCGCATAAACCATATCAAACGGTGGCTTTTTGGAGTTATCATTGTACCATTTCTGCCTCATGTTAGCCTACCTGGCATTCTGTAGACGAGCTCCTTCACGAACCTTGAATTTCTCATCCGTGCTTTCATCAGCAATTCTTCTCAAATCCCTCAGAAACATTTTAGCAAGGTACCATTGTTCAAAGGCCACATAAACAACAATCTCGGGGCCAAAGATAGCAATTGCGACCCACTTCGCCTTCCGCCACCAAATCTTGGACTGCGTGTCATAATGTCCCGGGACGTTCAGGTGGATGGCAGTGTAGACGCAGAGAAGGAGCGTGAAAGAACAACTGTAGAGTATGCCCCAGGTCCCTCGATCCGAAGGTTCGTCTACCCAAGCTGGTGCGATGGTGGTTCGCAAGGCTGTGAGGTTTGGGGTCGGGGTCGCCCAGATAGATGGCGTCAAATAAATCCCTGCTACCACAAGAGACATTATCAGATTGACCCGATAGGAATTATGTGAATACGAAGATCTGCTTCAGCGAAAATAAATCAGGATATGAGGTTGATTTATGGTAGGTGTCGAAAAATGAGTGCGCATGGTGGTGGCTTAGCGGAGGTGGCTGGCTATCAGCTATTGGATTCAATTGGATAGTTTTCGAGACATAGGTGCGTTTCAAGGCAGAAGTGGATGGCAATTCAGCCTTGTGGTTACTTTGTATGCAAATTAAGTCTGTATGTGTTCTGGAATTTGTGCCTTTGAGCAAGATTTGGAATAGTGTTTCGGTGGATGACTTGTGTTTGGCCGTGGCCCTCGTAACCACACAAAGCTCAAGTAGGTATTGAGGACGATGATGGAATGAGGTACCAATGGCCCAGCATACATCTTCCAATCATCTCTTTCACATGAGCCGACATTGCACGGAAATATGCTTAACAACGGCCGCGCCTGGTACAGGAAACTTCCATCATCTTTTGCGCAGCCCCCGACACACTCGACAAAAACCCGACAAAGGCAAGCTTGGCAGGAACCTGAGAACCTGTAACTTAAATCTTTGCTTGGTATCCGAATGACCGTATCAGCATAGTTGATATAAAATGTCTTCAACTTCCTCGCGACTACCTTGTCATGCCGGATCTTTCGCCAATTGACATGGTGTACATCTCCAGGTCTGGAATAGTCAATTGTGGATTGCGGACTTAAGAAGCTGCTAGCCACGCCATGCTCGATGCCGTACTCCTATTTCATGCAGGCCGTGCAAATAGAATTCATCGCGACACTGGTCTACGACTTCTACATAGTAGGGGATGAAGGTGTTGAGAGGTAAACCGGAAAAGACCTTGAGTTGGGTAATGAATGCCTTGCAGAATGAAGTCGGGGGGAAGGGTGGGGGGGGGGCTCTATATATACATAATAGCTAGTCTTTAGCTTGCACACGACCATCTCGTGTCGTGAATCAACAGAAGAGTGCCATCTGACAAGAAACACACGGTTGCGGAGGGGATGAAGACTTACATCCTGGCTGTTGAGAGAGTTGCAGCTACAGTCATGTTCCTGGATACGGTTTGGGTAAGGTCATAGTCCAATAGGTGGGCTCAAGGGGTGGGTAGAGAACAGAGTCTTTGGAACTATGAATAATGCAATCGAAAATTTATGTCTTAGCGAGGCTATCCAGCTTTGGCTGTCCTCTGTAGTTTCCTATGGAGCAAAGAACCAACAGTCTTTCGCCTCTGGGGGTTCCACTAAAGAAAATATTGTGCGAGACCTCCCTCAAGCAATACAAGTGTGAATTGGCTTGCGAGCTTAAGGTATGGTTTTGGATACCCCCCGCTATACCCCTCACTTGATATAGTATGCTGTGAAAAGTCGACGAAAGGTATATTCCTGCTAGCGTCGGGTACGTTTGACTCCACGACAATGTATTCAATTGGGCTTGACAGCTCCGACAATAATCTCAGGAGATCAAGAATCATCGTTTTGTTTTATCTGGAATGGCTATGTTCCTTGATGTTGCTGCAAACTTGTAGACTGACTCCTTGCCCTTCCCTACAGCTATCTCTTGGATTGCTCTTGTTGACTGGGCTTCTCGTCACTCCACTTGAAGTACTTTGAATGTCCGCAAATTGTTCTTAGTGGCAGGAGGGTGTCGCAGAAGGTGTATTTCTGTGGGCTTGGGAGCCTGTACCGGGCATATAGATATTGGTAGGTACGGTACTTGTGGAATATATCGTGAATTAGGGACGTGGTTTCGACCTGTCTCCAAGCAAACCAGTCAGCAAACAGATCATGGAATGCAAAGGTTCTTCCAGGTCTCTACCAAGTATAAAATAACCTCTCGTCCCTCACTTCTATCATTGTTGACGCTCGGCGTGTCTCTCGGCCCTTTGACTACCGTTGTAGCTGCCGCCCACGGCTGGGTGAAGAGGGGGTGTAGGAGGTTGATTGAGAGGGGTTACACAGCAAGAGGGAGTCCTTTGGAGCATATGGATATGAATATGAATATAAGATGCCCATTGCGGATCTCATCTCACATCATCTCAACGATTGACCTGGGAGGAAGCGAGGATTGTCAATAAATCAGTGCTGGTCAACACTACAGCAACAGCTACAGAAAAGGTGATGCTGTCCCGGCAAATGGTTGTTCCGCTCCGCAGGGCTCCTTCATATTTCCCTATCTCCATCACTCACCGGATCCCCTCTCTCCTCCTCCTCATCTTCAACCTCAACATCCTCATTCTTCCGTTTACGACCTCCAACGTCCTATACACATGGACCTCAACGCCATCCCCTCCGCCCTTCGCCCCTCGCCTGCTTCCTCTTCCTGCGATCTCGGCATATTGGTAGAGCACAACAGTGAATCTATTGTTAGGTTTACCAGGTTTGTTCTTTGATATTCAGCTGCTTTCTCTCCTCCGCATGATGTTGTTCAATGATTAATCCCGCCCTTTTGTTGACGGCGTGATGAGCACAGCTTCAATTGCAAGCCCGATTCGTCATTCATCCGTTCTCAACATCTGCTGTTCCCTTTCTCCGAACCTCAACTTCTTCCACTCCCAGTCGTTCAGCACTATCAACTATCTATTCCTGTCCAATATGTTTCCCGTGCCTCTGGCGTGCAAATACGGGCTTGTTTACTCAATTCTACTTGAAACTCCATAGTTTTGGTACGCAGATCCAGCTGCCAAGGAGGCATTTGTCACTGTTGATTTCTTCCTATCTCTGGTGATGATGGCATGCGGCTGGACAGAACAGATGAGGGCTGCTATAATTCCTCTGCATTATTCCTGCATAATCTCGTGCAATCAAATCCCCGGGAGAGTTCGTCCGGGTCGTCGGTCTCGCATCTCCGCTTCTTATTTTTGGATCCCATATGAAGTTGGGGTTCACGAAGTCCGGGGTCGTATATTATTGCGACACCCGACGCGCGTGGGAGTGATAGGCTATATGCTCCTGCAAGGGGCCTCTCCTTGCGCCGATCACAGTCATCCCATTCCCAAGGATACGTTCATCCCATAACATCCAATCCCGTGTGTGATCGGTCTGTTGGTACTCAAACTCCACTCCTCGACCGTGGCCCAACATTATAGACATGCCTGGAGGTATCGTTCACGATGTTTGGTTTCTCATACTACACTTCCGAATCGGGCCCTGATGGCCCAGCATCATATGGCAGACTTGCCGTCCGACAAATGTTCTTGTTTGCCTAAATGTCGAAGCATCAACGCACTGTACAGTCTCCCATCTGTACAGATTAACGACTTCTCTTTCCGTGGCCGCTCGCCGACTTTATATTGAAATTGTACGAGGGACAGCCATATTGCTATTATGGGTATCTTTGGCGTCTGATGCCTTCTGGTCAGAGCTCGCTGCCGCGTACCTGTTGATCCGAAATCTGGTTCTGCGAGCTCAATGGCCCGGCTCAAGGTTGGTCTTTTCAATGGTCATCCCAAAAGAGTTGGAAGGCAAGAGACAGGGACTGATAGGGTGGTGATTCGATCATACCAAGATCCCTATATAAAGGGCAAGCTTCCCTCCTTTCTTCCCATCTGTATCATCATAACACTGCTTTTAAGCATCATCCCTACCTTAATCAACAAAGCCAGAATCCCGATTTCTTCAAAATGCTCTTCCCCAAGCTTGCTGTCGCCTCGATCCTCGCTCTAGCGAGCTCAATTGCTGCAGTAAGCTTCTTTCAACTTACCAGCTCCTTCATCAGTGTGTCCTGACCAACGGTTCGCCTCTTAGCAAGTGGTCGTCACTGTGACCAGTACCGTTACCATTGTGACCGTCACGGTGACTCCTCTGTCTACCTCTACCTCTACCGCATACGTTACTGTATCTGGCGGCCCTGCTCGTACGTCCTCCACTTCCGATGATGACTAGTGGGAGAACTGGAATACCTGGCGCAATCGGCCAACAACCCGTGCAGCTACCACTTACACCTCGACTGCTGTCGTTACCGTGACTGTCGGGGCCACATCTGCTCAAATTACCACCTGCCCACTTCCAGTATACAACCAGTGCGGTGGTCGGGACTGGTCGGGATGCACCAGCTGTACTTCTACAGCTTCATGCAAAAGCTCAAACGGTATGTAAATCTAGAGACTTTGATGATTGTTTGGTTAGTTCTAATTCGTCCATAGAATGGTACTACCAATGTGTGCCAAAGACCCCCAGGGTCGTCATAGTCACATCCACGGTCTTCCGCTAAAAGGCTGGCGAGAATTGAGGGCGGCATACTTGTATTGTATGCGCAGTGTGCTGTGATCCATGCGAAGCTGTCACGAATACGATAATTAGTCGACGAGAAGGAGAGAAAGTGAAATTTGACGGACGTTACTTGGGAGACAGGATAGGACCATTGGTGCAAAACAAAGTTTTTTTTCCCCTGCTTCCACTTGTATATTGTTAAGTTTAATACGGGCCTGATTGTCAACATTTGAACCGCAGAATCGTCTCGATGTTCTTAATTTCTGCTTTCTCTGCAAATATGAAACTTATGACGTTTCGCTCAAGTGAAGCTGCCACGGAGTGTTCCTGCATCCGTCTCCAACTTTGACTCTTTTTCGGATCCAACCCTCCAATGCCTCATCCCAAGAAGGCAAAGCCCCTCATATTAACCTTCGGTACTTGTATCGATCAACCCTGCATGTGCATGCCGGAGCCACACCGACACCGCGACACCGACATCACCAAATCGTTCACCTACCCACCAGCCTCGCTTAGCGCCCCCCTTGGCGCAACTCAAACAGATGAAACCTCCTGAACTTGACACCGTCTAGAAAAGTCTATGCTGCGACATCAGCAAAAGAAACTTTCCCCAGAAATTAGTCGGGACGAATGCGCCAAGCCCCTCTCGATCGTCACTTTGCCGAAGTCTCCGAATCCGACGCTGGGTCCATACGATCACGGTATTTATTTTCCCATCCCCCACAAATTTCGTCCGGTTTCTTCTCTTTCTTTCTCAGAGTTTCAAGTTTCCTTTTCCATACCCAAAATTACATTCTTTGTTTTATACATTCATTCCACACAGTCATTCTTTACCGTCTTTTTTTCCGCGAGACATTCTTCACAATGGGTTTGAGATCCACTTATACTTCTGTTCTGGCCCTTGCCTCAGCTGCAGTTGCTCAGAACTGCCCTCTTGCTTTTGACGGACGCATCCCAGCCGGTAGCACTCCTGCTTTGTTTGATACTGAAGCCAGTCCATTTGGGACAGGCTTTGTGAAGGGCGCAAGTCAGTCAACCCCACCAAGTTCGAACGCCACATACTGATCAAAGCAGACCTCACATTCAGCGAAATCGTCAAGCTTCCAACACTCCCTACCTCACTCGTAAGTGCACCTCATATCCAATCTCCCATACATTTTCTTCAAATCTAATTCCCCATAGTTCGATGCAGCAGGCAACACTATCCCTTTCGAAGTAACACTCTCCGACCAATCTATATTCGCTCCCTCCGCAACAAACATCCAAACTGGATTTCGCCGCGCCGAGCTCCAAATCGACACCAACAACGGCACTGACGATTCCACCCTCGGAGTCAAGACCCTCCATTTCTCCATTCGAAAAGATCCAGCTCGTCTTCTCAACACCTCGCACGAGTACCAGCTCGTCTTCCTCGAGGATGCTTCTTTCAGCACCAACCAGTTTGTGTTGAAGACTGGCACCATCGCTGGACAGCCTGCAGGCCAAGACCCCGATCTTCTTGTGCTCGTTGGAAATGTAAACGCCAACCCAGTGGTCAATTTGTTCAATACCAGCTTCACCCCTGATGTTTTCCACAACTTTGGAATCACCCTCGATTTCAATGCCAAGTAAGTGTCCTTTCTGACTTGGGGATCCCATCTTATAGAACAAAGAATAAATACTGACAACAAATAGCACCACCACAGTCCTCTACTCAACCGACTCCAACCCTCTCGCAGTCATCAACGGCCCAGTCCCCAACGACATCAGCGGACAAGGACAATACCACTTCGGCGCTCTGAAGAAGCCAACCGGTGAAGGCATCCAAGATGTCACCAAGGAAGGCTTCCAGCCCAGCGGCATTGACGAGGGTGTTATTTACGCTGGTCTCTTCATGGAAGACAGCACGGGAGGATGTGTGAGCTTGAGTGGGTCAGCAGCTGGGACGGCTCCCAACAGCACAGTTGGTGCTAGCCCTCCTGCGACCACGACGGCTCCAGCTGCTGTCAATGAGTGCAATTGAGTCTATCCGAATGTAACGAATCGAAAAGTAAACAAAAAGGATAACAAGAGAACGAAAGCAAGGCACGTTGGAGAACTGGGCAATTCAATTGTAACTATTATGTGAATATGTACAAAAGTCCAATGTAGAGCATACATACAGTAGATCGGCGTTGCTGCATCCATCACTCCACATTTAAATATCACAGCATTTCCTTCATTCCCACCGACTCAACTCAACGTAATCCCTCATCCCTCTTGACAGCCAAAAACGTCAAGCTCCACAATTGAACGATATTACTCTCCGTAGGACTCACCCCCGCAGGAGGTGGCAGCCCCCCGAGATCAATATAATCAAACTTATCATTCGCAGCATCATACGTCCAGCTCCAAACCTCGGTACTCAAATTATCCGCATTGGCATCGATCACGTCCCAGAGCGCGTTATACGCCGTCTTGACATTTCCATGCACGGATTCATCACCGCAAAAATCAGGCGCGGCGTCTGAACTGCATCGTGAGAGTTGTAACTCCAACCCTTTGGCCATCATGGCGAGTTGCCATGACCACACGACTGTTCCATGATACGCATTCGTCGTCCAGTTCGCAGCGTAAATGGGATTTTCTCCATACGCCGGATTCGCAACCAGCATACCCACGTCGGTCATGAGACCAGCGGGGAATCGTCGTCGAATACTGTTTGCTGTTGCGTTGACGAAGGAGGTGAGTTGTGTCTGGTTCGTGGTGTTGAGCATGAACAGGTGGAAACATGTGTCTGTGTTCATAACTGCGACATTGGAGAGGTCATTGTTCCCATCCAGTGCGAGGCCGTAGAATACGACGTCGGAGTCGATGGTTGAGGATTGCGAGACCAGTCCTTCGGTTTCGGAGGACGAAGTGTACTTCTCTACCCTCTGTCGAGCTGTCTCTACGGGAATCGATATCTCGAAGAACTCCAGTGTTGAATCTTCCCAGACTTGAGCATATTCATCTACAAGGGTGGTATTGAAGTCCAAGATTCCAGCAGTGGCGAGTTTGGCAATTGATCGAAGTGCAGCTGGAACAAGAGCGGCGTTTACATCGAATGGGATTTTCCCACCGCCTAATCCGTATGTGCTATCTCGCCACTCGCCAACTATCTCATTCGGCTTTAGATGGATCAGGTTGTCCACAGTTTGGTTCCCCGGTGCTGCGAATGGAGCTGAAGTGGTTACAATTTTGTTGGCGCTGATTTGTGCCAGCTCTCCATAAGTCAAATTCGCGTTCTCGGGGAAGATGGTTGAAATTTTCCTGGATCATGTCAGTGACTGTGACAACACTTGAGTTGAGTTTACTCACGCGAGGAAATCGGAAGTCCGTGATGACCCTTCGGTGTTTTGAAGGAAATAGTGCTCCATCAAGACCGGGAGGAAGTAATCAGTATCGATCTTATACATTAGCATGTTGCCAACTCTTGCTTGGGGATTCCTACCATTTTATAATCACACAAAGGAGCCGTGCTAGTGATGTTGTTTTGCAAATTCAACCAGGTTGCATAATCACTTTTCCTGTCAATACTTGCATCTGAGGTTTGGCTTGGTTATCTTACCCAATTGTCTCTTCATGACACACTGATCCATCAGTCATGTTGACTCTTTCCAAAACACCTGCAATGACGGCTTCCAGAGCCCCGCCTTCTCCTGTACTAAGTACCGGCTCGAGCAACAAAGCGGCAATCATGGAATCCCGTCCGAAGTAAGTCAAGAATCTCCAAGCACCAGCTGTCAGCTTTGTCGTGTACGATAGGAAGGACAACGACGTCGTCTGATCAGGCGACTGGGTGATCAAATCTGCAGACGATGGACTGAGAACTTCTTCCGCACTCAACGCTGTTAACTGGGGATAATTGTACGAAGCATTGAAAGTGTAGGTGCCTGCAGGGAGCGTGACGGTGGTATTATCCAGCCGGATGGACTGATCTTGACCGCTCAGCGAAATAGTCGTGGTCGTGATGTTGTCGAGCCAAATTCGGCTAATCTCCACCCCATTGTCGACGCTGGAGTAGTTCAAAGCGCCCTGAATTTCATCTCGGAGCAAACTTGGGCCCTCAACGAAATCCCGAATTGTCCGAATGCTGCCCAGGATCGCGACAGAAAGAACGGCTGATGCGTTGAACTCAACTTGGGTACTGATCCCAACAGTTGCATTTCCTCCCTCGCTATCATTGTAGATTGGCGAAAGGGGAGAACTGCTAGTTGAATTCACAAGATTTATTCCCAAGGTTCCATTGACTCCATCCTCTGGCTTGAAGTAAACGATGATGCCGCTGTTACCACCAGGCCAGGCGACGATAATGCGGGGTCCGATGACGGTCAAATTGCTGTTTGGTTCTGGAGATGTCACGACTACTTGAGAGGCAGAGTGGCAGTCTGAGTAGAAGTAATTCCTGTATGGCAAAGAGTCAAGTTCTAGCGTGGTTGCTTCAGTTGAACAAGTTGGTCCTGGAACGGATCCAGACGACGTTGGAGTCCCGGGGCTAGATGGTGATGGTGATGGTGGATATACTAGGTGGTCATTTGAGCATCTGGAAAGACATGTCAGTCAATTTGACTGTGAAAGAAGAGCTCCACGAGTACCTACGAATACATCTCCGGGAGGTAGCAATCGGGTCCACATCGAAGTGTCGGCTGTCCATTCAGAACTGGGCAGAGGAAATCCGAATCATAGCAAGTATATTTGGCATTGTCAGAGAAGACGATTTTTAATGGATATAGGATGATCTTACCTTGGAGGTTGAGTAGAATGCATCGCCACAAGCCTGCAACCCCTCACTAGACTGACCCAGAGCCAAGCTGGCGAAAGCACCATGCAACACAACACTCAATTTAGCGAGCATCTTGTTTATGCTGAATCGTATATTTTCCAGTATATCTTCACTAACAGTAGTTGTTTTTTCGACAGCTATGGTTTCATATAAACTCCAACATCGGATGAAAGACACTTTGCCTAAGCTGCTGTCCCGTCCGGCAACGTCATGGAGAGACATTCGCCGATCCGCTGGAGAGCAGAAGGTCCGAATGCAGTGGAGTCCGCCATCGCCAAGGAGAGATCTCACTGGATATTCGAAGAGTGGGAAGCTTGAATTCAGGAACTTGACTCTTGAGTTGCGGGGTGCGGGGAAGAACAGCGAATGAGTTGAGGGGTCGATGACACGCCATCACGCTATTACAAAGTCACTAAACGAGACAGCTTCTAGCGGAGAAGATCAAGAAAAACATAGAAAACATAGCTAGAAAGAGGTTCTGGGGAGATCCCGATTGAAGTTGCCGAATCTAGACTTGACAAGGCGAAGAAGAAGTGTAGTGAGAAGAGAGCTAAATACAGCCCAGTGGAAATATGCTAAGAAGCTTATGAAATAGCCAAGGGCATGCATTTCTGACCATCTCCTCTCCTAGCATATTTACTGCTTTCTCCCTTGCTTGATATCTCGACATCGCCATCCCAGGTCCCATCATCTCTGGGAACACGCTCAACTTCGAGCTGGTCATGTGATTGAAGGGTTTCAATTGCGGTGTAAATCAAACACAATATATTTTGCTTGTGCGATTGGCACAAAAAAAATGACACTGCAATGGAATTCCTCTTGGTGTCCTTCGAAGCAGGAGAGTGTTTCAACAAGCTGGCAAGATAGAAAGGAGGATAGTCATGTGACAACACGAACACTTCTTGACTATGAATGCTTGAAATTAATTGGTCACGTATAGATTAGATCTGGACCTCCATGAGATAGTTCTGTGAGTATCACATAGTTTGAAATCTTGAACTGACTCAACTGTTGGGTCCACCAGGTGACTTTGAGGTTCCCTCTTGCTTTCGCATACCTCTCGCTTCGGTCTTCAATCTTCCCAAACTTCAACCTCCAAGCACGATCGTTCCTGGGACCTGCATCGATCGCGACCCCATCACGGCTGAACGCAACGGCCCATCGCTCCGTTTCGCCCATCCTCATACCAACTTCAATATACTCTGCCTCTCCCCCACATCAACATATTTATCCATGGAAATACGCCGCCCCGCTTCCAAGCCGTCATGCCAATTACACTTGCAATGCCATCTTCCAAAGAGGCTCTTCGGGGCATCGGCGCCGTGGTATAATGTACCAGTGTAAAGACCTGCTTCGGCTGGCTTCATTTATCCCAGGCGAGATCCTTCGATCTCAAATTTTACTCTCATATGTGGAGATGCATTACCTCCAAAACAAGTGTCTTCCGCAAACTGTCCTCAAAATGAGGTGCTTCCAATATTTTCCAGGGTTCAGTCGATATAAAGTCGATGTTTTTCCCCAGATGTTGTCTGTTCATATGCCCTGTTTCTTTCCTTGACAACAGGTTTCTTCGTCATGCTTTACTCTACCATTTTCGCAGCCTTGAGCGGCGCTAGCCTCGCAGCTGCGTTTCCCAAAGCACCAAAAGGTTCAAATACGACAGACGTCAATCCATTCCTCGGCAAGAACTATTTTGCGAATTCATTCTACGCCGGCGAGCTCAACGAGACCATCGCGGCTTTCCTAGCCAAGAACGATACTCTGAATGCAGCACGAACACATACCGTCCAGAACATCGGAACATTCGTCTGGGTCGCATCTGTCGCTGGACTTGTGAACATCGAGAACACAGTCAAGGAAGCGCGAGCAGAGCAGAAACGAACAAAGAAGAAGCAAATCGTCCAGTTGGTTTTGTATGATCTGCCGGACCGCGATTGCTCTGGTGGAGAATCTGGTGGAGAGTTCAGCTCGCTCAAGAATGGCCTCGAACTGTACAAGCAGACTTTTGTTGACCCTTACGCTGCTGCTGTGAAGGCTGCGTCAGATTTGACTTTTGCCATCATCTTAGAACCAGACAGTTTAGGTAATGTCATCACGAACCAGAATGTTCCATTCTGTGGCAACGCAACTCCGGTATATGAAGAAGGTATTGCGTACGCCATCTCCAAGTTGCAAGCCAAGAACGTTCATCTATATATCGATGCAGCACATGGTGGGTGGTTAGGATGGGATGACAATCTTCCAAAGGGTATGGGCACCTCACTTGCTTTCCCCAAACTCATCTCAATTGCTAATTTCGTGTAGCTGCTGCTGAGTTTGCCAAAGTTCTGGCCATTGCACAGAATTTCACAGCTGAAGCAACGATCCGCGGATTCGCCACAGACGTCTCGAACTTCAACCCATACATCGCGAACCCCAGAGCAAACTATACCGAATGGAGTAAGTCTTTCGATGAGCTCAATTACGCACAATCTCTCGCACCCCATTTGACAAACAACTCTCTTCCCGCCCACTTCATCATCGATCAAGGTCGCAGCGGTCTCCAAAACACAAGAACCGAGTGGGGTGAGTGGTGTAATGCGAAAGCTGGGTTTGGAATCAGACCGACAACAGAAACGAATAGTACGTTGGTTGATAGCATTGTTTGGGCCAAGCCTGGAGGGGAGTCGGATGGTGCTTGTGGGGTTTTGATCAATGGGAGGGGTGCACCGAATGCAGGACGATGGTGGAATGATTATGCAATGGAGTTGGTGAAGAATGCTGAACCTCCGCTCGAGCCTACGTGGGAGAAGTCACATCACTCACATGGTCGCTGAGTTGATGAATCGGTGTGATGCTCTAGAATCGTAGTTGGGGTTTTGTACATACAGATTGGATTGAGGGAACGGACGTACATACTGGACGATGCTTCACGCAAATACGTAGCATTACTTTTTTCGTTTTCATTAACCACTAATGGGATCAAGATGATTCTGAATGGGCGAATTCCATGTCCGAGAAACTTCACAGGACTTCCATCTTCAACACGCTCCGCCTTGTCATCTTCCGTGGCGTCTCCTGGTCAAGGAAGGGGCGAGAGTAGAAGTGGATTCTTCCAAGGTTCATCCAAAAACACGTGGACGCTTACCATAAATCAACAGGAGACATTCTCACATTTTCATTGTTCATTTACCTATTTCGGACGATGCGAAGCGAGCGGATTACTCCACCTTCAGCACACCCTTACCTGGATATCTCAGATTACGCAAGACTGTGAAATCCATTGGCTCTCCAAATCCACCTGCTACATGGAGCCGCATGAACAAGCATTACTTCCCGTGCGGAATCAGGAGAGATGCGGAGTACGGAAAGCAAGTAAGGTTAAAATACGAACTAAGCGAGCCGCTGAGGGGTATATTTCAACCCCGCACACTGAATATATTGCTAAATTTAGACGATTGTACCCGTTCGAATTGCACTGCACGTAATAATCCCGAGTTTCCCGTACTTTGTGGATTCAAAAGAAAAGTTCCAAGTTTGGTGTTGATCGTCCCGTGTCAAAGTGGCAAAGGGAGTGTAAATCATTACCTTGAAGAACTCAAGTACGAATGCCAAGACAACCGAGAAAGAGGAACTTGCAGTAAGCAACGGGTAACGTTTCCCAAACGAGTCTGTCAGATCTCGTATTAGTGCAGGCTAAATACTTACTTGCATGGTACCTAACGTGAAAGAATTTGTTGCTGCTGCATTGTATGGAGTGATTATGAAATTTGTCAGTAAATGGTACTTAAGAGATCCTTAAGCCACTACGAATAAAGATAACCAGACCTGTCAACCTGAGTTACTTGGCCAGATTAACTTCGGAATATCAGAAAGATAGCTGATCGCCGAGATGATGTTCTTTTATCAAGCTTTGACAGTTGGCGCCATTTTGGCATCAACAGCTCTCTGCCTCCCACAGGATACAACAGCAACTACAACTGTCTCAGAACTCCCATGTATTATCTCCCTCCCATACCTCATCTAGAACTCAAGACTAACAGGTTTCCAGCATGCACACCCGTACAACAAGAAGTCCAGCCAACTAATCCCTGGGCAGCCGACTGTCCGCAACCCACTGCTTTCACGGTCACGAACTTCAAGCTGTTCAATAACAGCGTCAGCATGAAAGTGACCTACAGCTCTGATGTAAACCTCATTTGTCCGAACCAAGCACAGGATTACTATGAGAGCTTTTACGACGGGCACTGGGATCTGAGCTGCGATGTCGATGGCTTGGCGAGGGTCATGACGGACTCAAAGAGCTGGCTGTGGGTGAGCCAGAATCAATTCTGTGATTACTTCACTGGGTAAGTTCTCTCTGAGAAACATATCTGCGTGCCCTTTTGGATGCATTGGAGGAGTAGTTGGAGCTGACATATTACGTAGATGCCGAGGACGAACTGCCACCTCTTCGCGAGGACCATCCACCGTTGCCATTCAGGGGAATCTCACCACCCTCGCTTCAGAAATCACCTGTGTCGATGAATCTGAGTATGGAACCCTCCTCTTTTTTACACAAACTTTCATCGCTGACATCTCATAGTGGAACTCAAACATGCACCCAGAACAGCCCCGAGTTCAAGGTTCCTGTGACTGGCTTCTCTGAAGGTCCATGGATTTTGGGATATGGTGCAATGGGATTGGACGGGACATACTTACCTGATTGCCCAACAAGACGCCCTCCTTGGGTTACAAACACCGCGGACTGTGATGCACCAGCTGCCACGAAGATTTGAGAATGCTCCGAAAGCTGGTTGGTTTGAAGCAAGTCACTTTGACGAACCGGGGATCATCAACCAAGGAAATGACGGGGAGTGTATCTAGAGATAGTCCATAGATAAATCTTCTATATTCCAATCTTGCGCTGGAATCTAAAGCCAGTGACGGGCTCCAAAAATTCTTTCATACGTTGCCGCCCCCAGATAACCACGAAGTGATCCCGGTGGACGAAAACTCGATGATGACCGAGTCTCTGATTCTCAGGTGCCCAATGAGGTCAATATCGGGATTTTCGGAGACTGAATGCGGTGTGCAACAAAGCCACAAATTACTGATAGTCCGTGGAAACTGTGAAGCCTCGAGCCAGAAGCTTAGAACCTCGGGAAAAGAAGATTCGAATCTGTATCGGACAATGCTTTTGTCTCCGGCTACTTGAACTTTGAAATACATCTAGGCTTTCGGTTACGGTGTAAAGTTTCTTTTCCGAGTGTTTTGTCGGTAGAGTAAGTCGGGCCTGGTTAAGGCTTGAGGATGATATCATTGTGGATACTAGATATTTAACATGTGAAGTTTGTAACTTGTAAGCCCAACACCACATCTCAATACAGCCATAGAAAGAAAAACTACCTAGCAATGTCATCTTAAGCGGGTCAACAGGATTGAGGCTGTATTGGCCTTGAATCGTCAGCGATGCAGAGTTGCAAAGGGATGCAGAGTTGCAAAGGATCATCAAAACATTGCACGGGTACTGCACACAGACGGAGATACGGGATGAACGGTCAAACGTACGTGGCAGAAGCGGTCTGGGATTTGGAAACAATATTCAATATAACATATTATACATTTTCAGCACGAAACTGTGAGCGTTAGCGCATGTCTATGTACATTTTCCTTGCTCGTCCTATTTCACATGAAAGCTGTTCATCTATTTCATGAATCCAGCCTTTCCATCACCATCAGCATCCTTCTTTGGGTTAAGCTTATCCAACAAGCTTGGCTTGCTGTGAATGGTGTTGGAAGTGGAGTGGGAGGCGGTAGAGCCAACACCTGCACCGTTGCTATGATCGTGATGAGATCCATCCTTCTGCGTCAAAGACGTAGTGCCGTGAGCACCGGATCCACCGAGAGTTCCACCAACAGAGCGAGGTTCGCTGGCGAATGCATCGCTGCGCTCCTCACGACCGGAGAGGTGTCCACCTTGCTTCTTAAACTCGTCCATGGTGACGGCTGGGAGTGCGGTGGCGGTGTGGTGCTTGGCCTCGTTCTGAAAGATATATTAGCACCTGCTCGCTCAGGAGCCGAGGAAAGGGGAGAAATTGACCTGGTGGATTTCATGGACGGGGATTGTCGTGTGGACAACGGAGGGTTGAACTGTCTCCTTCTGGATAACTGGTTGGATATTCTCATGTACCTTTACGATGAAGTCAGCAAACGCTGTTTAGCGAAGCAGTCTTAGGGAAGCAGTAATTTCCACATACGTGGTGGTGGACATGCTCGCCAGCAATGGTTGGGTTGGCAGAAGAGGAATGTTGTGTCTCTCCGACTGTGCGAGTGTTCTTGAACTGAGCTTGCTCAGCTGCGAGGCGTTCCTTGACATGGTCATCGTTGCCGTGCTTCAGGTTGCGGGTCTCAACACCAGCCATTTGATGGGTGTGTTGCTCTGGGAGAACCTCTCTGTCCTTTATGGGCTGGACCGAGGTGTGGTAATGGTCTTGGTGAACTTCCCTGTCCACTTTTTGGGCATTAGATTGTAATTTGTGGCCTCGGGAGAAATGTACTGACCTGCCGTCGTGACGTTTTTATGTTGGGTGCGAATGACGTTCTCGTTGGTGACGGCGGGATTGACGCTCTGTTAAGTCTCAGAAATATTCACACAGGACGAATGATGGACTCCCTTACCTCATGAACAATGGTGTCATGCTTGCCATCCTTATTGAGAAAGCTTCCAACTGCTGCCTTGGCCTTGTCCATTTTGATTGTTGATGAAGTTTTGTTTTTGAGGTCGAAGATTATGTTGTTGATGGTCTGATTGAGTCAAGGGGATGAAGGGAAAATATACAAAAGACGTCCTTTGGAGGTAATATACCTACAGAGACTTCAACAGTACATTACGTAGCTCATGCAGCCCCTCCAAGCAGGGTACGTAAATCATCATCAGTGCCTCAATGGTGGTTCGGAAGAAGTAGTTTGTTGACATGTGGTTGGAACTAGAGGTGAAACGGGCATAAGGGATGTTAAACTTATGGCAGTGTATTAGTTGATGAGAGTCGAAATGTGGAGAAAACTGCTAATGTTATGTAAGGCTTGATGTTGATGACGGGTGTATGATCCAAGTTAGTAAGAAGAAAGTCGTTTTCCGCTATTCTGCCCTGTTTCTGACTCGGGGTTTCCGAACCTACTTAGGTAAGGCAAAAAAGCTTCTAGCTCTGGAGTCAATGAAGGATAATTTGGAATCTGGAGATGGATTTCAAGAAATCATCTACATTCAAACCCAGCGCGTCAGAGCATAATCACGCGTCTAGATGATCGATGACTTGCATACCCGAAAGAAACCTGGCATCGAAAATGCAGATCTAGATCTTGGTAACCAATGAGGTTGTCAGTCGAGGCCTAGGGATAGTAGCCTTAAACAGATCACTGCGAGGATTACAGCGGAAAGTTCAATGGGATTCTCGATTGAGGATCAGGAAACGAACTTACTTTTCACCCAGCTCAACAAGGTAGCATCGTTCTACCGAGAGACGTGATTGCGGAATGATGTCCTAGCTATCTGTCGGGGAGACCGGAAGTAGCTCTGATTGCCGGGTTGGAAAGCACAATCAACCATCTGGGATTGACATCTGGAAGGGATTTCTCCTTTTCGCCACTGCCTAAAACAAATTGCATCATAGCTTCTCGATCTCATTCCCCGCACCTTTGACACCGGGGGCGGGGAGTTCGTGCTTGGGAGAACCTAGTGTAGACTGCTAGACAGCTGGATCGAAAGTCTTTGAGTACTCGCAGAATAGATGAGTTCGCACATTGATACTACTTCTCCTCTTGGGTCCGTATTGTGAAATGACTAAAGCTTGTATTTATGAAGCTTTGGTTGGTATTGACATGAGGATATGCCATGTAGTAAGATAGGCCGAGAAGCTCTGAGGCACTGCATAGTTCAATGGCCTCATACTTTAAGACCCCAATTGAGCTGTTTAATCTTCAAAAATATTACATGCACTTTCAACAGGTTAGCATTGATGGACGCCACAACCGCATATCTGTGGATCGTGAGACACAACGTCGACGACAACTTATCTACTGCTCTCTATTGCCAGTAATGATGACGCCTTGAAGAATGTCTGGTATCGAAGGATTCGGATAGGTAAAACGAAATCATGAAGCTTCGGTAGACGTACGTCAGAGTGTAGATGTTGACGCGTCGAGGATGATCGACGTTTTAGACTTGAATCGGAAAGGCTTCCTCTTATGGGATAGATCTAGACCTGTTCTGGAAACGACTCCTCCCACCCAAGTCGTGGGGGAGTGCCACAAACGGGATTCATTAGCCACACCCCTGCCAAACCAATATTAACGCCATCGGTACCAGTTGAGGGATATATACTTGGCCTCGAGGAAATGCAATATTGAAACGCATATATCGAAACGCATATATCATTGGTGGTACAACTAACCAGAGTGACTCCCTCTGATTTGCGTCCTAACAGTAGCAACGCAAAAGAATAAATCGTGCCTCTTCTGCTCCTTGAAAGCCGCGGTGGTACAGAGTACTGTACTTCTCGATGAGAGGAGATGGGCAAAAATGTGAGACATCAAGATTAAAGCCAGCCCTCTCAAGCCACACCCCGAATTTCAATTGAGGTCTGCCAAACGCAAATAACCCACCAGACCAAAATAGGAACGGCTCCTTGCGCTTGAGTCTCGAGCAGCCACTGGCAAGACGAGGATAACATACGATGTCGTACGGTTTCGAACTAGCAAACGCCGTCCTCCCCGCCAGCTGAAAGGGGGATCGCAGGTTACTCCTCACCCACCTAGAAAGGCTGCTGGAAGTCACTGGTCGACAGCAGCCGAGCAGAGTCGGGTACACGCAGGTCCGCAATCTAGAGTTTGCTAGATAGACTTCGGTTGAGTGCGATCGACTTTTTGTGCTTGTGTCCAGTCTCAATTCTCCCAGACCACTCCTCGTCACTACACTACATTGCTCTGGATGTCGATGTCATCAGCAAAGAAATCTCCCGAGTTGACGCCGTCTTGCTTGCTGTGAGGTCGAGTCGAGTCAAGGTCGAGGTTGAAGTAGCAGCATCGTATTCTTACGCGAATCAACACCCTGCGTGGATCCCCCACTCCCGAGTGCGTGCTGGGCGAGGGGTGGACCGACCCACGAGCCCCTGAATTTGGCGATGGCCTCAATATTCAGGAGTATCTTCGCAGCCAAATCATCAACAGGAACATCCAATCACCGTGTCAAAGGCCATTCATACGACTCTGCCATTGCCTTAGACCCTCCAGTCAAAGGGTCATATCCAGTTGCGGGCAATGGGCCCAATGTCTTGGAGGAGATCCAGCGCTCACGAGCGCAGAGGGAAACTTCCAGTGCTCGACGACAAACCAGTGTAGCTGCTTACCCCAATGTCCCAAGATATCGAGAGGACATCATAGAAAGGCCGCGGACTGCACCGAATGGTGGCACTGCGGATGGAGGCGACAACAAGCGGAGCAGTAAGAGTGGAAGCGGGAGTTGGACGGGCAGAACGCGGTCAGGCTTCTCTACGAAATCACCTCCCAGTATCTTCAGAACGAGCAGTCGAAACGACAAGCGCAATTCGATCCGCTCAACCTTCGAACCTCCTCTTCCTGCTGTACCAACACCATCTTCCACGCCTAAGCCACAAGCATACCAGCCAAAGAAGGGACCAGGACCTGGTTCGATATCCTCAGCTACTTTCACTCCACCCTTTGCTCAACACATGCGGAACACTTCAAACGCATCACACAAATCATATGTTGACTTGCTGGAGGCACATTCAAGTATACGACCAGAGAGTTCAAAACACAGAGCAAAGGCCTCGGGGGTTCGGAACTATGGCGAAGACGTGGCAGACCGAAATATTGATCGGTTCGGGGCCGGAAGCTCCAATACTTCTCAGTTAGATCTGAACTCGCCACAGTTCAGCTACATGAAGACCGTCTATGCACCTAAGAAGAGGCCAATTGCAGAAGTGGTTGGAGCTGGAACTGGAACTGGGGCCCATTCCAGAGTTTCATCCGCCTTGGGGCATGTTCTAGGTGATGACGGACCTACAGGTGGTGACGACACTCCACCTCGAAGCTACGGGAAATCCCCATCCCTTCGATCCACCGCCTCTACGGTTAGACCACATCCTCTTCGAACCGACAGCAACTCCGCCTCTGGATCCGTCGTATCTTATACCACTAGTAGTAGAGGTAGAGGTAGAGGTCGAGATGAGGATCAATCATTTTCACCTAAAGCTCCTTCGTCCCACGACAGACGAGCCAGAGCCCTGTCGCCACTGTCACAATCTAATACCGCTGAGTCGACAGAAGAACAACCCATCATGCGTGACAGCCTTCGAAGTTTGATTCGTCCCCATCAATCATCGACTCAGTCACAAGTACGTGACAAGGTTGCTCGCGATCCTCCACCAGTTGCAGCTGCGGCATCGAAGCCCAAGTCGCCTCCTCGAGAAAATGACACAACTCTATTGGACTTTCCGGGCAGTCATACCGTCAAACGAATGCCAGCTATGCCTGTTACCAACGAGAGCCATGTACACCCGCCGGTGAGTATCAAAACGGCTTCAAATAATGGGCACAAGATGTCCAAGAGTGGATCAGTAAGCTACTCCACCTTCCCAAACACCAGCAATCGTCCTGGGAACAACCACCAGACAGACCGTACAGACTATGCTGTTGTTTCTCCATCTACGAGCAGAACCAACAAGCGGCAGGGAATGATTCTCGGAATCTCCAGCGTCCCTCCAAATGTCGACCGAGTTGTTGACTTGAGCAACACGGTGGATACAGACGTTACCACCAAAACACTTCCTGGTACATCCCCACCTCCTATCCCTTCCATCTCTGAGATGCGACCACGTCCCATGTCCGCGCTGTCTCGCGCCTCTACCCGTTCATTTTCTGCTACGCCGGGGTTGTCCCCGATGCACACATCTCCCCATGATATTGTGGAACCGCCGTCTTTTCCCCCGGCAAATTGGCCCCTTACTCCAACCTCTATGAAGTCGTCAGACAGCATTGGCAAGGCGGATGCTAATGCGCAATATTAGCTGTTACCCACGAGCACGTTACACCCCTTCAACACGAGATCAGAGAAGAGCGCATCATCCGCGAAATACACACTCATGAAGTCCGTCACCACACACTACCTGTCATCGACACCAAGATACTCCCTCCAAAACACTACATCCACAGCCCAGATGGCAAGGGACTGGTCGAGATACCCGAATCGCAAGTACCCGAGCACAAATTGACCGGGAGAATGAATGGCACTTGGTCACTTTCCAAAACACCGAAATCATCTAGGTCTCGTACCAGTTCTCTCACCCTATTTCCTACTTATCATCAAGCGCCCCCCGATATTCACGAGAGTGCCGAAGCTCCCGTTGTTGGTCTTGCCCGAGGAGACCCCAAGCCCCGTTCTAGAGCAAACTCTCGTGCTTCAATCCACACCGTCAGGCAATCGAGAAGCTTGAAGAATATCTTTACAGAGCCAATTCTCACCAGCAAAAAGGAGTACAAGACAGAAGAAGGCCATCCCAGGAATGAATACATCTGGAGACATCCTCCTGTCTTTGAAGATGCCACTGGACGAACGCAACCAGTGTTTATTAGTGCGGCCCTCGGCGATCGAGACGCTCCTCATCATCAATTTCTTGAGGATGGCCTTTGTACTGAAGAGAGAAGTGATGTACATAGTCCCAGAGAGGAAGAGTTTCTTTTCCTCGATTCAGGCTACGGTTCCCAGGGCATGTTACCTGGTCTTTCAGCACTGGCACCTACTGCCGACAGCAGGTATAAGAACGACGCTGGTGTTTTGGGCGACGCTGGAGAGAAGATCAACTTGGGAAGGGTTGTAGATGATGGAAAGATGGGAAAGGTCAAGATTGCAAGTAATGCGGAGGGCGAGGCAACGACGGCTTCGAGGCGGATGCAGGAGAGGAGAAGAAGTAGTGCTGCGAGCAAGTCCCCCAGGTTGAGTGAGAGGAGAGCCAGTCAGCCTCATATGGGCGGCTTAGTGAGGGGTGTGAACGGATTGCAAGTGTAAAAACTTTGTAAAAGTCACCTGTCGGATTGGTATTTTCTGTCTTTGAAGCTTTTCGTTTGTGTCAAAAAAGCCCATGAGCACGCGGATTATCCACTTGTCTAGATTTGAAATGTGTACAAAATCTTATTAATTCTGTCCATTTCATTATTTCTTTGCACAAATTTGCGAATTACTGGAATCCTTGGAATTCGAACTCAGGATGATAGTCTCGACTCTCGTTTCTTCGCTGACTATGAACTCTTTTACCCTGCACCACTGGAAGCAAGAAGCGCAGAGCAGACCGTTTCCATTTTCTTCTCCGCCCGTTTCTCTGGACCAAACCTATCTTTAATTCTGGTCATGGGTGAGCGAGTGGCTGTACTGGGTGTTTGCTTCCAAACAACATCGCAGCCAACTTGAGTTGCCCCGACGGTTATCAAATATTCGATCCCTCAGCAGCCGTCCACAGACAATGCAAATTCGCCAACAAAATTACCCTAACTAGGCAGGGCCAATGTCCACATCTCGGCTCGATGCTTAACAGCAATTCCTTCATCCCGCTCTCAAAATTCACCAACGCTGCCGTTCCCACACTGGATTCAGATCTCGTGTGGCATACTCACCAGCTCTCCCCCGATCGATACATCAATTTTTCCAATGTGACAGCTCGAGGAAAGTTCGTTGATCTTCATGGCAACGTGGATAACTCTGAGATTAAGAGCGATTTGCGATGCATCGAGGACTTGTACCGTTACGAGTTTGGCGGAGAGTACCTGGTTTGCTACAGCTGGTACTGCGAGACTTCGCGCTTGGGTAAGCATCGGAAGCAATCCGATACAAAATATGAGGCCAAAGGCCTCTTGATAGCAGATGAGAGAGCCCGGAAGCTCAATGCCGGCTTGCTTGATGCCATGATGTATGCGAGCCGCACTTGTCGGAATAAGCTTGGTTTAGATGGACTTGGCGGACTTACTCACACAAGTTGCAACAGTGAGTTTGACTCAAATTGCAGCGGTCAATGAAATAGTAATTTCAGCACGACTTGTTGTGGCTCTTGCCATATAGGTTGTGTAAGGAGATTTTAGTGGGAAGTTGAACGGGGAATTTGTTTTGCAGATTCGGTTGACCTTTTGTATGATTTGTAGCATCTAGGAATGAAAGTATGCTATCTAACTACTACACTGGTCTTCTTATCCTCAATCAATTGTACACATATGGATGTCTCTAATTTATCACGCTGGTACTTTTCTAACTATCAATCTTCTGAGAAGAGGACAGCTCATGGAAGTCACTTCTCTCTCAACCAGTCAACACTTCCTTGACTCCTACGTCCATGTCTCCAATCTAATTGTCCACTAACCAAAAACGAATCTACAGAATAATTCCAACCTCAGAATTGCCCGATTCGTCCTCAACCTCAAAACAAAAAGGGGCGGTGAACCCTCAAACCACCAATCACGTGCCGCAACGTATTTTCTCCGGCCCAGGGAACCAATGAAAATGTGTTTCAGGATCGTTTATTGAGATCGAATCAGACGTGAAAAGTGCGATGTGCAACAAAGTTCTGCTTGTCTCTAAACGAGAGTTGTGGGTGGCTACTAGGTTTGCAGGGGGGTTTTGGGTGGTGGGGATGAAAACGGTCAGATGACTGCCTTTGCGCTTCTTGATAGATTGAAGGATTCTAGCTACACGAACTGGTGGGTCTAAACGGATATCTATTGGCAGATGTACAGAAGCTATTCAGGGGTACTTGTGACCTGTCGTCCGGCTTAGTTGCGAGCAATGCCCCTACTTAGAACACACTTCACGTGACCAGAATCGCGTGTTATGGCTGGTGCAGTACATCTGCGATTCTGCTATATCTCAGGCACGCTACAAGCCCAATAGCAGGTGGATTTATACGGACATGGTTCTTCGGCTCTGCTCGCAGAATACCTATGGAAATGAGAAGTTGATGCGAAGGAGCAAATCTTGGGGAATATGCACGGGACGTTGCTCACTTCGTCAGCTATTTTGCAACGCCCTGGGCATTTTTATCTTGATTGAATGTTATGGAAGTTTCGAAACTTCCGAGCTGGATCCGAGTTCAGTTAGTAATTAATGAACGCGCAGTTGCGAGAATAAACATGGGCTCGGTTGAATAAGCGAGGCGATCCAAACAAAAGACCTCGCAGCGCAGCTGTTACACAGCCTCGCTAGAACAGGAGGACAAACCCACACCGAAAGTTCCCTCATTTGGATTGAATCTAACTCGCCGATTCTTAAGACTAGTGAATTATGAGAGGCAACGCAAGCTACTCGTCTCATCCCTCAAGTCAATAAGTAAATGCCAAAGTCCAAGAAGCAAAGACTCTACCGAAGCTGAATAATTGCCTTTTTGTCTCTGAGGACAAGCCAGAGTTAATTAACTTGAATTCTATAATGGGAGGAAATAGCTGGCATAAACAAAAAGACACCTTCGACGCTTCCGATAATTACCTCGCAACAACTAGTACTCCCATGGTGATTAACCGCTAAGTTTAGGTGTACGATCTCAGTCTTAGGCAAACGCCACGCAGATGGCGTCGCTATTAATATCCACGACCTCAGCAATAGTCACGTTCTCGGCAATACCGGCCATCCACAAGACGTGATCCAATGTCGTTACGTTCCCGTTGTCTCCGAAGTAGGGGGCGAAGGCGGCCTCAGGAAGGGACAAAGGCTGGGCGCTTTTGAGCGTAAAAGAAGTGGCAACGTTTTGTCCACCCATATCTGTTACCCGGGACGAGTTCGCGGCTTGCCATTCCCACCAGAGACGATCGAGGTTGGTGTGATGCAAGAAGAACATCGGGTCCCCGGGAGAAAGAGAAACATCGTCCATCTGGAAGTATACGTCAGTAGTCACAAACTTAGCTGGTAATCATTAACACCTACTGTTCCGCCAACTGCGTAGTGGCCGCTGACGTGAGGCGTTGAACCCAGGCATGTATTGAAGTTTTCGTAGTCATTAATAGCGTAGCAGGAGTCGACGATATCCTGGGAGAGTTGGTCGAACTGCTGCTGCTTGAAGTTCCGTTGCAGGCAGGTTGATTCAGCGGTACGGGTTAGCTCGATGGTCAAGTCCAGGCGAAGATTGGTGAAAGCGCCATCGACAACACAGAGATTCTCATCAACCGTCGCGGTTCCGACACCGGTAGCAGGGTCGGCACTCCACATGCTGGAATTTGCAAGAGAGCCGGTGGCCTGGTCGGCCTGCTCGTCCCAGTACCTGCATTAAAACTTAGTCTTCCGTCGGGTCCACGGGGTTTGGTGTGCAAGCAGTCACTCACGGATAAGGCCCAATGAACCCGCATTCACGAAGGAGGCCCTCATGGACGGTCATATACCAGCGATGCCAGGGAAGGAATGCGCCCTACAACGCAGCCAGACAGTATTAGCAATGGCGCGTTGATATAGTGATGAGGGTGACATACCACAGTGTGGATGAACTGGACTTGTGCAACGTGAGCGACCTGGAGGTCGTCCCATACAGACTTAGCTCCTGCAAATCCCGTCTTGGAGGGCGCCGTTTCAGGGTTCATCAGGCACAGCGTCGAGTTAATGTACGATGCCTTCTCATCCTGACTGAGGGTAGCCCTAGCCAGAGATCAGTATATGACTTATTCATTGAGTGGGTAGCCTTGGTACGTACCAGGATTGACGGGTACTGGGGTTGGTGCAGGCCGCAGACACTCCCTGTGAGACGGCCAGAGCGACAGCCAACGTGGTGAGTAGCTTAGACATAACGGTGGGATCGGAGGTGCAAGAGGGCAATCAGAACCAGTTAGTGGGAAGGAAGGAATACGTTGTGTGTAAAGAGTGGCTGGAGGCAAAAGCCTGCGATATGTATAAGGAGAAGAAGGAAATGAGGAGAATGAGGCAGTAAGGAGAGGAAGCGAGTGTGTAAAGAGTGAAGAAGAGGATGAGGTCGGTAGTGAGAGGCGAAGCCTTGAACACTTTATACTTGTTCTTGTCACCGCCTGGACTATCAACAGACTTGATAAACTCAACGGTTCATGTCCACTAGGATCCAAATTGGTCATGGTGCTATACAGTATATCTCATCCTGACAGCTTCGGAACTTGAACGGGGACGACGACCCGGGCAATGTTCCAGAATAGGGAGGCCGGGACACCGTCGGGAGTCGCAAACCTTGCCCAGAGGCTGATGCTTAAACACATCTGCCGTTTACAGTTTCGCCAATCTCGAACCCCGGCTCTGTGTTCTTCTTTGAAACTCGGGCCGTGCCATGGTGGAGACAGGCGGCGAGGAGAATGCTCTCCTTATCTGCCCCCCACGCACGAGTTCACCCACGCCCAACCTCTCTTACGGAAAGGCCGGCATGGCCAAGAACCCCAGCCTCATTTTTTATACGTCTTACTCTAGAAACAATTCTCGGTCCATCTATGGCATGAATATATTAATCACGGTAATGTCAACCACTGATATATGGGGTCAGCGTTAAAATTTCAGGAGTTAGGAGACCTTGGCCAAAGGGCCAATATTTTGGGCCCCAGCTAAATTTAACAACCGAAAAGCTAAATTCGATCACTGAAGACTGTCACAAGATATGAATCTCTAATAATAAATAGCCACAGCTGGGTTTCCCACTTCTCAAAGACTAAGTATGTCGCTGCCTACTCTGATTTCAATCCCCCGCTCCCAGTATTTGCTTTTACATACTCAGTCTCAAAAGGAACCTCAGCTTGAGGTGTAATTCTAGCCAAATGTCTTCTCTCTCCCGTCAACTAAGCTAGCGTTGCCGAATGAACAGCAACACGATTCTCCTTCCGTCAGTTAATTCACTTAAGAGAGTTCAACTTACATCCCAAACAACAACAGTCTTCGGTTTCCATTTCACCCGAACCTGATAATCAAAGAACAGACAGCTCGCTTCAGTTCACAGAGTAGGGAATCGTCATGCAGTTGACATTAATTGTGTTTTATTTTGATGAGAGATAGAGATTATCAATACATTTCCGATATATCCGCGTCGTACCATACCCAATTTTCCATCGACATCCACGTCTAGCTTCCTTGCCGAGCAGCTACACGGTAACGAGAGCAACCACAGGCCAAGATCAACAGAAACAATACACCTCGGTTTGTTATATGGATCCAGCCGTCATCCCCATTCCCCCCCCCCCCCCTTCTTCTTATTCCATCGCCTAGTAGTATTGCTTCTTGCAGTTCTCTGCAGCATGTTCGTCATCTGAGCACTAGACCTTGTTGTAGCCATCCTTCTCGCACTAATCATGACCCTTGTCTGTACCATCAAGTCAGCAAACGATGTCAGAAGAATATAAAGAATATCCGATCATGGCATCTATGGTCAATTCTGGTTGATCAAAGATGGATCGCCTGCGTACATTATTTCCCTCGTCTTAAACATAACTACAAACCACTTTCTGGTACTAAATCTCGTATCTAGAATGATTCAGCATTAATCTTTGCCAACAAATTCAGAGATTGGAAGAATCGTCGGACAGCTGCCTCTGATACTGGCAGAGGTGCGAGAGGTCATGTGATATTATGTAAGCACCTTAGTGGACCACCTTCTTTTTCGCAATAGTTCGAGTGCTAGCGTAGTATGCTAGCGTGACTAGGGTGCCGTATTAGAGAGAGTTACAAAAGTCATCGTTTCAAAATTTAAAAGCATATGACGCTTATGTCAGCGCCTCACTGGCCCACCTTTACCAGTTGTTAGGGGCGAGCCGTAGTATCGGCAATACTATTCAGAATTATACTGCCTAGCTTCCAAGTTATAACCGAGTATTAACCTTATTGAGACTATTGTACGGGATGATCTGCTAGTAACAAAGGTAAAACAATACCACTATTAAAAGTTGCCGAATTTTCCGAATTTCAAATGTAGAACTTTTGAATAACCACACTTGGTTCAAACAATTACTGCGACAGCCCCCAGTCCGAACACGACACCCAACAAGAAAGTTTGCCCACTTGTCATCAATGAATATGCTCCACCTGTAGCTACGACACTTGGCGTGGTGCTAGCACTTGATGTGGGGGACCCAGACGCCGAAGAAGTCTCTGCACTAGAACTCGAAGTCTTCGTACCCGCCGCTGAGCTTTGTGCCGACCCAGATGCAGATGAGGACGCTGGAGATGACGCTGGAGGCGAGGACGATGTTGGAGTAGTAGTTGGAGTAGATGAAGGCGTTGAACTTGGAGGTGTCGAGCTAGGACTTGGGCTGGAACTGGAGCTTGAACCCGAACTTCCTACTGGAACCACAACTCCTCCTTGTACTTTGCCGGCAGAGTTGGACGAGGACGTTCCCGCAGCATTCGCTTTGTAAGTAGCGAGAGAATTTCCCGAGGAGGGAGGATTGACTACGCCAACCATTCCGCCTTGACAATGAGTGGGGGTTGCGCAGAAGAACCACATCGGATCTGTGTTTTGGACCTTGACCTGGAAGACGTCGGCCTTTAAGAAGTCAGCGGAATTTGGAAATATAACTGTAATGATCTATCTAAATCTTGAACATACACTGGTGATGGAACCAGAATCAAATCCTGAGCTACTCCCCTGACAGGGCGTGTTGAAGTCACCCTGAACAGAGGTGTGGATGCTGCCAACGAAGTGGAACTCCAGAGTGTCGCCCACATCTGCAGTTACTGTGTCTGGGCTGAAAACAAAACCCCCAGACCCAGCAGTGATGACGACGGTCTTAGCTGCTGCCGTGGCTGCAATAGCAGCGAGAAGGCCGATTAATGTATTCACCATATTGAGAGAGCTTCGAAGCACGGTAGCGATTGTAGAAATTCGAGCGAGCGTTATAATTTCGTATCGAAGACTTGAACTCTGGAATAACGGCGAGAGTGAGCAGCGAGGAATTTTGAGTCTCAATTGAAGGGACGCATCTCGTATATATTATCACCTCATCCGACAATATGCAGAATAAGCTCCTAAAAGAGACGAACCAAATCTGTGCACGACACCCTTGTGTAACAAAAGTGTCCAATACCATGCCCTCTTTTGTGATGGAGGCTGACGCCAGGTCGTTGAGGCTGCCAGCGGATGTCATGTTCCTGCGGGGTAGTTGATGATTATTGGCTGGTGCATTTTGGTATTCCAAATCCACAGGGTTCATCAACGCCAATATGTACAATAACATATTAGAATACGAGGTCATATTTTTAGATAATAAAATACCCTAAAGTTCTGTGGTGGGGAAGACTCTCGGTAACTTCTTTGTCACCTGACCGGAGTTGATATTTGTGTTGCTCTTTGAGGAAAGGTTTCTTGCGTGGCCGGCGTTTCGATTTCCCTGCGTTTTTGAGGATTTTGCGGACCAAGTTGCGGCCCAACTGCTTTGTGGATTTAGATGGCGTAGCTAGCGCGTGGAGAGTCGCTCTTGTATCTTTGTTTGCGTATCGTAGGGGGGCACGATCATCGCGAGCAGTTAAAAACTCTGATTACCATAATCTAATACACAGAATCTGACGTCTTAGAGTCTAGCTGGGCTAAGATCCGTGGATATGAATCGCGAAACTTCTGTGCTGTTCTCACAAGTGGTGAGTTCGGATTGTTGTCGATCAGCTCCAACATAGTGGCCCCAATAAAACGTATCTTTGCTACACAGGACTCTCCATTGATACGCAAATCATCTAGTGAACAGCTGCATACTATGTGAAGCATGCTCTCTGCGATGTTTATCTTTTGCAAGAGCAATGCGGATGATTCCCCAGTTCTCAGTCGGACTTCCTTAGCTGATTCGAATACCGTCGGATCAATCTTGTCTTTTGAAGCTGGGTTCTGATTGGGTCTGGACCACAGCTGACTCATAGAATCTCCGAGTGCCGGCATTGCATGTAGAACAGCCATGCGTAAGCATTGAAAGCTGACGAGTAAGTTTGCTCTTTGAATTGCCAGAATCTTTGACCCTCGATTCATACTGACTGTTTCCTTAAATCCTAAGTTCGAGGAGGAAACAGGTATTGTTGGATGGGCTTGAAGGCCGCTTGGTAAAGCGTCTAGCGAGGTTTGAAAGCCAAGGTACAACTCAGTGAGCCGACAGACATCTGCAATTGTAGCATGTTGCTGAGAGGACTCAAAACCAGGTCGAACAAGGAACCGGTCCCGTAACCACTCAATCTCACACAGTAGAACGTATACAGAGCGCCACAATTCATAATTGAACATGAAGCCTGTCAGCAGGTTCAGCTGATCGTCCTCGGGATCGAGATTGGAGCAGGGAATACTATCCACTTCTCCAGAAGCTTGTGGGTACAGGACAGTAATGCCAGAATCTAACGAGAATTTGCCCATGGTAACAGGGTGGTTGCTGAGAATACTGGCAGACTTATCTCCCACAAACAGTAAGAAGAAGATACGCCGGCAAAGCTCACTCTCAGAGTGATCCATGTGGGTATATGAAGATTCGTCATGTAACCTCATGCCTTGGCAAAGGCGGATGGCATCCCCTAAGTTGTGCCAAGATGACCGCATTCTTCCAGTGGCGTGGTGAAACTCTGCGTAAAGATATCTGATAATAACGGATGTCGAATCGGGGTGCTCGATATCTCCAGCCACATAGGTATTTAGAATTGCTCGTGAGGCTCGGTAGAAATGAACCGCAACCTCTGCCTTGGCTGCAAAAATGTTTTTCGGAAGGACAGCAATGGTAACCGCACATAAAGCAGTCAACAATGCCAACAAGGAATTATCGGTTTCCGAATTTTGATTATGAATTTGAGATATCGCAGAATCTAGTTTTGGTCGGTAGATGATTGGCATTAATGGATAGAGGCAGTTGAAAAAGACGTCAACGCATTGTGTAGCTAAGGATACCAGGGTTTGAGAACGATCATCTTTATTGATGATGTTTTCCAGGTTGCAAATTATGGCGCTTCTTTGGGAACCAGGAGGTGCATCATGCTTAGTAAATCCTGGCGAGCTTGAGTAACTAGTCTGGTCGCCTCGCGAACTGCATCAATAGTTAGCGGAAGTAGTCGTAATATTATTCGCAACGTACAGTAGCGTGCTCGCAGCATCACAAGATGCTGGGAAGCTACTGGGGGAACTGGCTGTCGGGGAGGGTCGGCGGTGCTCAACAGTCGCAACACTGGTTTCTTCATGAACAGGAAATGCTATTTTTCTCTTTCGCCCGCGCTTTTGGGAAGGCAAGAAGAATTCGCAGTCGAAAGATCGAATTTCGCAATTAGCGCAGGTCGGTCGTCGAAGATCACACTCCACCAAAGGGTTAGCCAATTGAGTACTTGGAAGGCAATCTTCTTACTTTGACTTTGCGTGACCTGCATCGATCACATGCACGGCTCAACCGCTTCCGTCCAGAAACCTTGCTTGGATCAACGGAAGTTGGGTCGTCAGCCACGTAACCGTTATTCTCGCCAAGCACATATTCGGTTTCGATCCCAGTACTTTCTGCTGGAGTAGAATTATCCATGGGTGATTAAATGCATATGCAAGCCAATCGATTGACAGATAAATGATGGCAATATTTCAGATAACAGGAAAACCTTGTTTGAGATGATCATCGAGCGGTTTCGAGCTGAAATTTGGCGAAAAGTGAAGAAGGTGGGGAGAGGAGGTCGAGAAAGGTATTTAATCACCCACGGGTAATAGCAACTGCTGAGATCCCCACATGGTAGTTTCTCCGCTTTCCCCGGCCATGCACTCAACCTCGCACTACAATCGGTATTCCTGGACCCAGGTAGTAGGTACGAGGGCAATTTAATTCATCCGGTTGGTCAGCCACATTCTCTGGAAGAAAGACATGTGGGTGGGCGCGAGTTTCTGGGCCTTCCCACACACCCCACTCCACACTCCGCACTCAAAACCCCGCACCTGAGATGGTAGCCCAGGTACTAACTAGTCAATTCATCCGATCAGCTAGTCACATGCTCGTAAAGAGAAGCATGTAGAGCAACTATGGGAAAATACTTATTTGGTAGAAAGAGGAATCTACAGAGGTAAAGCCTCTTATACTTTTTTGAATTCCGACGTTAATTGTTCATCAGACTCTTGACTATTCATGTGATTACTACTTACAATTGTTTCGTCCGAGACAAAAGAGAGTGTGGTTCAGGGAAAAAGTTGCAAATATCTGGTTAAGAATGATATTCATTCATATGGAATGAGTCGAAAATGAATACTAATATCGTCATCTTTTGGAGTCCTTGTCTCGATACTGGATGTATATAAAGGGTATCTGAGGAGGAGCGAAGCAGAAGTTCATTATGATAGAAAAATTCCCTTAAAAACATAGATAACACTGCCAACTTTCCTGGAAAAGGTCCGATCTGAGACATTTGTATAGAAGCTTCCAGTCCCGTATGTCTTATGATAGATGAATCTATCTACAATTCAGTCAGGAGGCAGGCTGTACCAAACTAACGGCGAGCCTCGATGACCTCAACCTCGGCACTGGACTGAGCCTTCTGTGCCGGTTCGAAGTCGCCCTCTCGGTGGCTATGACGCGGATCCTTCACTCCCATCATCTCAGCTCCTTGCTCAACATGGTTCGCGCCGCCAAAGAGAACATCCATTTCTTCAAGTGATCTCTGCTTCGTTTCCGGAATCAAGAAGAAAACATAAACTGCCAAAAGAATATCTGTCGTCACGAAGAAGAAGAATGACTTGAGACCACAGTTCTTATAGAAGGTCGGGAAGAACTGTTGGAATATAGTCCCAGACACATTCTGCATCTGAGAAGCCATACCGACAGCCTGGGCACGGACGTTCATTGGGAAAACCTCAGACGTGTAAATCCAAGTCGTTGCTCCCCAAGACGGCTTGTAGAAGAAAATGAACAAGAAAAGGAGGAAAACGATCGCGATTCCAACAGATTCCGTCTTGGTGCCATTCACATTCGGCGTCTTCAATCCAACGATAGCGACAAGGAACATACACATCGCCATACCAAGGGCTCCGACGATAAAGAGGAACCTTCGACCAAAACGATCGACGGTCCAGGCAGCATTGAGGGTAAATAGGATTCCAAAAGTTGCGTTGAGAGCGTTGATGAGGTTGATCTTGTCTGCACTAGCCCAGATTTTCTTGTAGATAGTAGAAGAGTAACTGTTGAGAGTGCCTTGTCCCGTAAGCTGCTGGCCCATGTTCAGAATAAACACAAGGCCAAGACGTTTTCGGACAGATGCATCTTGCCACAAGGTAAAATATGCCTTTTTGCCGCTAGCAAGAGCCTCTTTCTCGAACTCGACTGCTTCCCGGATCTGCAGTAGTTCGTCCTCGACATCTTGCTCCGTGTCTCGAACTTTACTGAGAGAGGCTCGTGCCTGCTCAATTGAGTTTGATTTTTGAATGTACCAGCGAGGAGACTCTGGCATGAATGGGAGCTGAGCGATGATGAGGATTGGCATGAGCAATTGGAAGATGACGACAATCTTCCAGTCCCATTCTCCAAGGCTGGTGCGGTGCTTGGCGGCAGCGTAGTTGACCCAGTACGCAAGAAATGATCCGACTGAGTAGAATAGCTGCCAGAAGGCCATAACTTTTCCACGGATCGCAGGTGGGGTGATTTCTCCTATGTAGATTGGACCGGCAGCTGGCTTTCGGTTAGCAAACTGTCAACGAGCATCGAAACGAATTATCATGAGCGGTAAAAGCATACTTGAAGCAAAGCCTTGACCTATTCCAATGAGGACTCGGCCGACAATAAACACGCCAGTGTTATGGCGTGGAGCAAAGCATTGAAAGAAGGTGGCAATGATAACAACAAAGCACCCGATACCCATTCCCAAACGGCGTCCAAGGAAATCGGCCTAGAACTTGTCAGCTGTGTGGAAGAAAAATTCATTCAGCTAAACTATACCGTTGGGCCAGCGAAAAACCAACCACTAACAATAGCACCTATGCCATAGGCCGAATTGATGAGGCCGATTAGCTGAGTACCCTGTGAAGATCAATTAGATACCGAGGAGATGGTTATGCATTCAGATGGAGACTCAACTGGTTCGTCAAACCATGCTACCCAGTGATGGCTGTTCTGCAGTGCATTGAAAACAGATGCGTCGTACCCAGTGAGTACCATGCAACCGGCTGCTACCAAAGCAATGTACCTGGACGCAATAGTGGTCAGGGAACATTTCGATCAAATCTTGCAGGTATAAAATCCGTACCAGTTGTAGATTCTCTTGTTCGTAACCATGTTGTCGAAATGAAGAGTTGCAATCGAGATAGATCAAGAACTATAATCGAGATACATCGAGCAAGGTTGACGTGTGAAGTTGAGCAGCACTCGCAACTTATGAATTGGGCTTTATGCCTTCCCTGTCAGCCTTGATAGAAAGGGAACATAAAGTAAGGCTTCGGGGCTGCATTTCTCCAGCCATGTAAATGCATGTGAGCAACACGATGTTGGATTTGATTTAGCAGTTCTTTTCCGTACCCATCTCCAATTTACCGAGAAAAGGGGATATCGGTGCACCCTCTCATGATAGCGAATGCACTCGCTTCGCTCAATTTAGCCGTGGAGAATTGGCCGTTGTCGTCCCAATGGTATAGCGAGGCGTGGGACGTCTTTCATCGGATCGGTTGATTTAATTTAGCCTGAATTACCCGTGCACGTACTCCCTTCCAAATATCATACTTGTACGGGGTCTGTATCGGGGCCCCATGAAATGCACTTTTCCCCCTTCTCCGCCTTTCTAAGGCAACCTCAGCCTCCACAGTACGCTTATTCTAGTTTGTAGCCGATCTTCGTGAATGCTCTCTATTAGCTTCGCAGTCTTCACGTTCTAGTGGTGGAAATACTACTTTACGGATTTCCGAGAATGGAACATTTTCAGCCCCGCTATTCCACCACCATACTTTGGAGTTCTGTACCAAACCGAGTAAGCTGATCTCTAAGTGAGTGCAAGTTAACTTCCAGTCACAGCTGGCTCTGATTTGCCTCAAGTTCGACAAGAAGCGTGAGAGAAGAACGATATTTTAGCCGGCGCGCCAAGTTGACCTCAAGATGGCCTCGGCATTTTGGAGACGTTTATATATGGATATCAGCTTTTTATTTTTATTTTAACCATGCTGCAGAATTTTGTTTGTCCCACACCATCTGACAGCTGTGACCATTATCGAAAGTAAGATGCGGATCTTCCAAACAACTGTCCTCGCACTCGTGACTGCTTCAGTCTCAGCTTCTTCTATTCCAAATCGGCCAATTGTTAAGTCGTTCCCGAAACAACCTTCGTCGTCATTCCCGAGCTCACCTCCAAGAAACCCCCATCGAGTGTGCACAGTTTCAACTCACCATGCCGATGCAGGCCCTGCAATTCTTGCTGCTGCTCGCGAGTGTAACCATGGGGGCACCATTTACTTCCCGGCAGGTCACAACTACACGATAGCTACGGTTTTGGATCTGACCTTCCTTGCCAACATTGACTTTGCCATCTTGGGAAATATTAAATTCAAGGACGACCTTACGTATTGGCAAGCACATGCCTTCCAGTACGCCTTCCAAAGTGCTAGTCTGTTCTGGCGTTTTGGTGGGCGCGATGTCAATATCTACGGTTTGGGTACAGGTTCGATTGACGGTAAGAACTTCCTCCAATTGGTTTGTATCCTGACAACTAACTATTTACAGGGTTGGGGAATACGTGGTGGGCAGCATGGGCCACCAACAAGACTGTTGCACGCCCGATTCTCTTTGGGACCGATGGTTTGCATGGAGCCACTATTTCTGGTCTTAAGCTGATCAACCCTCCTAATTGGTTTAATTTGATTTCAAACTCATCAGAAGTTATCATCAGCGACATGGATCTGAGCGCAATCAGCAACAATACCAGCGTTGCGGTTAAGGTACGTTTCCTGCCTAGATTACGTGACGAGTACTTATCACAACCATCTCAGAACTCCGATGGATGGGACACATATCGTAGTTCAAACATTGTAATTCAGAATTCCGTCATCCACAACACCGATGGTATAGTTGAAACTCTTCACCATTTCAAGGTTTCTAGCTAACTTGAAAGATTGCGTCTCGTTCAAACCAAATTCCACGAACATCATTGTACAAGGTCTCAGCTGCACAGGATCCCACGGAATCTCTGTTGGAAGTCTCGGCCAATATCAAGGAGAGACGGACATTATCGAAAATATCTACGTGTACAACATCTCAATGAGTAGTGCAACAGATGGAGCGAGGATCAAAATCTGGCCTGGGGTACCGCCCGGAACTGTTGGTTCCACTATTGGTGGGGGTGTAGGACGTGTTCAAAACGTCACATACGAGAAGTATGCAAACAGCAACAACGATCGTAAGTTCTTTTAATCAGACTATCGACAATACGAGCTCAAAGCTCAAAAGCTAAACTGCTGTTCAGAGGTCATTGCGCTCACCCAATGCTACTCCACGTCGAACGCGACACTCTGTGCCCTATACTCAGTAAGTATCCCACTGAGGCTTTGGTATTAATATACGTGTCCTGACCGATGTGGAATTTAGTCCGCTGTTGTTGTTAAGAACGTCATTTTCAAGGACTTCGTCGGTGTCATGTCAAAGAAATATGACCCCGTTGCCGGGTATCTTATTTGCAGCACACCCGAGGCAAGTCCCCCCCGGACACTGTCTACTCTCATATTGACGAAATATCGAATAACACTCCACAGGTATGCAGTAACATAACAGCACAAAATATCCACATCACTGAACCAAGTGGCAAAAATGCGACGTTCACCTGCACCAATGTAGACAAGACAAATTTGCAAATCAACTGTATGTAAGAGATAGTAAAGACTTAAGGGGGTAGGGTTGGATATGATTTCATAGGCTTAAACGTTCAAATCTGCTGCGCAATTCAATTGAGCTCGAATATTGTGTTGTTCTACTAATCGAGAAATTCTCGATTCGTTACTTAGCGCAAGTGATTGTCGAATTGACTTTTTCATGGCCTACTCGTACCGTATCAACTTTAGGGTCAAATCTATCACATGCACGCTAATTGACGGATCGTCGTTTTCGGAGGTACCAGGGGTCCTGGCACCTCTATAGGATTTGAGTGCAGATTACACTGCTTTGAATTTAGCCGATCATATAATCCCGCTCAAAAGATCGGTGTATTACTTATCGCTCACATTAAGATGTCTCATTGGCGCAGTCGTGCTGATGGATGATATGCCTGCAGACCCCATTTTTGGCGATGCCATTATAATCCGAGAATACATTTATCATTCATCCTTCGAACGCAGTGAGCCAAGCCAACCTCCTCAAAACCCGAACGCAGAACTCTTAGTTTCGTGGCAAGCAATAGATTCCCAACACCATGGCTTCAGGATTTCTTCGAGTCCAGGGCAACCAGATCGTTAATGAAGATGGCGTACCAATGATTCTTCGCGGTGCCGGCCTTGGCGGCTGGATGAACATGGAGAATTTCATTACTGGATTTCCAGGCCACGAATCTCAGCACAGAGAGGCGATGAAGGAAGTGCTTGGCCATAAGAAGGCCGAATTTTTCTTCGACAAATTTCTCGAGAACTTTTTCACCGCGGCAGACGCCAAGTTCTTTGCTACTCTTGGACTTAATTGCATCCGGATTGCATTCAACTACAGACACTTTGAGGATGATATGAACCCACGGGTGCTCAAAACGAGTGGGTTTAAACATTTGGATCGGGTTGTCAAGCTGGTCAGTTCGCAATTGTCGATGATATGTTGATCTCTTGCTGAAACCACAAAGTGCGCTGATGAAGGCATCTACACGATTCTAGACATGCATGCTCTACCGGGTGGACAGAGCCAGGATTGGCACTCGGATAACGTCTCGAACTACGCTGCATTTTGGGACTATAAGGATCATCAAGATCGCACTATTTGGTTGTGGGAACAAATTGCCGCGAGGTACAAAGACAATCCATGGGTGGCTGGTTATAATCCAATAAATGAGCCGTGCGACCCGAAGCATATTCGACTTCCTGATTTCTATAATCGCCTCGAGAATCGTATCCGCAAAGTCGATGAGAAACATATCCTCTTTTTGGATGGAAACACTTTTGCTATGGAATGGAAAGGCTTTGATCGGATTTTACCCAACTGCGCATATTCTATCCATGACTATTCGAAAATGGGCTTTCCTCTGGGAGACCCTTTCAAAGGAATACCCGAACAGATTGAGCAACTGGAGAAGCAATTCGTTCGCAAGATGGAATTTCAGATCAAGAACAATGCCGTAGTCTGGAACGGCGAGTTTGGGCCAGTGTATGCCGATCCTGAGAAGGAAGATGCCGCTTCAGAAATCAACGAACAGCGTTACAACTTGCTTGAAACACAACTCAAGATCTACGAGAAGCACAAAGTGCACTGGACAATTTGGCTGTATAAGGATATCGGCTTTCAGGGCATGTTGCATACATCTCCCGATAGCTTATGGAACAGGACTGTTGGACCATTTGTTGAGAAGAAAAGGAATCTTCAGTTGGATGCGTGGGGGAAATATGCTTCGAAGGAGCTGGAAGCCATTTTGGCTCCACTGGTCCAATGGGTAGACAGCGTTTCTCCAACGGCAAAGGCGACGTATCCTACTCCATGGTCAACTATTCATCATATTCAGCGTGCTGTTTTACAGACCTTTGTCGCCCAGTCAATGTCTCTTGAATTCGCCAGATTGTTTGAAGGGATGAGCTTGGAGGAATTGGAGGAATGTGCGCGAAGCTTCCATTTTGACAGATGTGTTCAACGGCACGGCTTGAATCGGAGGTTAAGTAGCCAAAACAAGCTCCCAAACTGATAGCTCCATCTTGCTTTTCTTTTTAGACTAGATACAGTAGAGAACATACGAATGAAAGATAAAGGATGGGGTTTAAAACTCAAAGAGCAAAGGAAGTGAATTAGAAGATTCAGCAAGAGTGAGAACTAGAAGCGTGTCAAGTTTCACTGCGTAAGGACCAAGTCATTTGATCACATTCATCGTGGAAAGCCTAGTAGCTTGTATCGATCCATGAGTAACCAAGTGGCCAAAGTTGTCCCTTTGTGACAGGTGCAGTGGCTTCCGTATAGTAGAGCCTGCTTGAAGTTGACGAGCTTGCGCCTGTGTTTGACCACTCCTCGAAAATTCTACGACACAAGGATGTCAAGGTTAGCGAGTAAACCGACGAACGTGAGAAAGGCCAACATACGGGGTAGCATTTGCTGTCATTGGAGCCCAGCCCTTAGCATTTACGACGGCTGTCAAAGCAGAAAACTGGTAGATAACTCTTGCATAAACACGCCACGGTCGTCCTAGGTAGACGAGCCCAGTGACACTGGCTCCTGATGCCGCAGTGATCTTGATGGCAAAGTTAGAAGACTTTTTGTGGTCAAACATATTGGATTGGCTTACAGTGCTGTGATCGATCACATACCAGGAAGGGTCGGTGTCGTAAGTTCGAGAGCTTGCCGTAATTGAACCGCCTCCACTTGAGGCGATAGTACCTAGTTCAAGGTCAGTAATACTCTGTTTGATGTTGAGCTCATCTCTAGCTCACATTCACCGAACCATGCGCTGGCATCGCCAAAAATGTAGTCCACAGCTCCTGCTTGCAGTTAGACAGGGAATGCTCAAAATCAAATTCAGTCCTTGCCTTCGATATAACAGTTGGAATAATACTGGTAGCCAGACTTTGCATACAGCGTATCTTGATAGCTCTTGAATGAGCACCCATAATAACCTTGCCTTTCACCATTTGCTGTCAGTGCAACTGCCTGGACCATATGTCAGGCACGGCTTTCTTGCAACAGGGTTATGGCCTTACTTGTCCAGCTGTACCGTAAGTGTTTTCAAAATTGATGTTATAAATCTTCACATCGTTGCTAACGACATTCATCGCAGAACTTGCGTCCAAAGAACCAGCGTCATATGAGCCAACACCGTGGGTAATCGTGACTGTGTTTGCTTTCCAGTTTCCGGTGCTAAAAATTTCGAATTAGCTCATCATGCAATGAGGTGAGTGAGCAACGTAATGAGAACTCACTTAGTTGTCGATCCATATATGGTCAGCGGGCCCTTATTCTTGATGTATACAACTTCGGCATAGGTGCCGGGGTATATGAAAATACAACTGCTTGCCGTAGACGAAAGGACCGCTACTGCAGAGCTGACGGTCGCATACTCCCCTGTCTGGGTGCCTGAACCTCTGACGACAAGGCAGCCAGATGGCGGGGAAGTCCGAGATACAGCTCTTTTCTCCAGCGAAGCTGGGCTAGCCAAGACACTGCTGAGAACCGAGGCTGACGCGAGGAGCGCAAAGATTGTAGATTCAAGAAAAGGCATTTTTGCGGTCAATTGGGCGTTTCTTGAGAGAGATGCCATTTGAAGGCGAACCTTTTGAGCTTTATGTTCTACTTCTACCTACCTGCTGTTTCTTAGTTGGTGGTTTATTTGGTCACACTCCAATATTATTCAGAGCAACTAGTAGAAAATACCCCTCATTTTACTAGGAATAGAAATGAGCTTTTCAAGTGATGTAAAACGACGTGATCCACAACCTAAAACCTAAAACCCCATACTATTCTCCGAATAGTTTCCCCGCTTCGGATAATACTTCTATGATGCGGGGTTGAGTTTATTATTTTCCGAGTCAGGGCCTTTAACAGTAACCGAGCATTTTAGAACAAGCCAGAATGCTCCGAGCAGAATCTTCCGTTGCATGAGCGTAAGAGAGATTTGCCGTACTGCATTAATGGATGGAAAATAACGTCTCAATGAGCTCTAGCACAGTGCATAGCAAAATCAAATCATCATGAGACTCCCACTTCAGGGTAAATTCGATCGTTGCCAGACTGGAGAGAGATGGATTTTCATGCATATTTATACTGCGTGCGTTTCTTACTAAGACCAGTGACAACAAATTCTGGGTAAATTTTCAAGCCTCACTCCAAGAAAAAAGGACATGAAAACATGGCTCTTGTAAGGTTCAGCCTTCGGAGCTTCTCAATCATTGCTGTCTTAGCTGCTTTTGCAACAGCTGCTCCATCCCCAGTGGAAATTACGCCAGACAAGGCCGTTGCGCTCGTCAAGAGAGCAACATGTACACCAGCTTCTGCAGGTAACTCTGGGATTGATGACACTCCAGCAATCAAGGCTGCTATCACTGCTTGCGGAGCTGGGGGCACGATCGTTATTCCATCGGGGGTGACTTACGCCATACGATCCCCCGTCGATTTCAAAGGCTGCGCTGGATGCACCTTCAACATTGAAGGCACACTAAAGGCATCAAGCGACCTAGACTATTGGTACTACCAGTCTGAGATGTTTCTCATCAGTGGCATTACAGGAGCAACAATCCAAAGCTTGCTAGGGACAGGTGTTATCGATGGGAATGGTCAAAATGCCTACGATATTTTTGCCACCAACAGTAGTCTCAAAAGACCGGCACTATACTCAATCAAGGGGGGTTCAACGGCTATCACTACCAAAAATATCCACATGAAGAACCCCCCTGGTATCTTCATCTATGCAGGAGGCGGCAGTTCCAATATCAAGTTCGCTTCTTTATACATGACCGCCGCGAGCAAGAGCACCAACGCTCCTAAGAACACAGACGGTTTTGATGTCTGGGATGCTAGTTTCGTCACCATAGCCGACACGACGGTGAGCAATCAGGACGACTGTGTTGCATTCAAGGCCGGTTGCAGCTACGTTACTGTAACCAACATCAAATGCACAGGCTCACACGGTCTCTCAGTTGGATCCCTGGGGAAAACACACGGAGTGGTGGATACCGTCAAGAACATCTACGTCGACGGCGCCGACATGGTCACCTCGGCCAAAGCAGTTGGAATCAAGCTCTACCCAAGCGGACCAAACCACGGCTCTGCTATAGTCTCCAACGTAACTTGGTCCAACGTTATCGTTGATGCGAGTGACTATGCCGCACAAATTGGAGGCTGTTACGGTGAAACAGACGCTTACTGTGCATCGTATCCAACCACCTCACAGTTTTCCGGCATCAGATTGATTAACTTCTCCGGGAAAACATCTGCCCACTATCAGCCGACTACATCTGAAATAACCTGTCCGGCTGGGGGCTGTGATGTTGCTTTCACAGGCTACAATGTGCTATCGCCACTCGGCACATCGAAAGTCATTTGCGCAACAAACGGTGGGACGATTTCGGGGGTGACTTGCTCGAGCTCTTGAAGAGTTTAGGATACATTAAGCCAAATTGAATTTGGTTATGTCTGTTCCATTCAAATTGTTGAAAACCAACCCTTTGTATATTTTTAGTTCAGTTCTTGAATTTACGGCAGATACCTGAGATACCCCTCATTCACCTGAAATTCCCTTCTGAAAAGGCTTTCTGCGGTATTAAGAGATCGTCTTACAGAGTGGCTTTTCAGTCAAGAGAGACTCGGATATAGTGTTACTCATGTGCATATCAGAGTTTTTAGAGAGCGTCTCTACCTCAGAATCGCCTCACCCAAAAATCACCCACCGCCCCCCACGTACTCCCCTTTCACCCCCTCGCTTACGCCCCAATGGACCTCTTTTTATTCTGCACTCCGGCTCCCTCAACCCGAAACGGATCCATGCCCTCGAGACGATACACTCGAGACGATACACTTCTTCGCGTTTGCGCATTGTGTTGCGAATTTTGTGCATCGTGTTTGCGAACCCACTTCTTCTTTACATGATATGATCTTCTCTTGGCTCTGGGGAGCAGGAGCGGGAAGCGCTACCTCGATGATGAGACCCTCATTAATTGCAATGTTCGCGTGTTCGGGTTTGGTAAATTCGACAATAAGGGAGGAAACTTTCTTGTTTTAAATCGTTTTCGGGGAGAGCTATCTGACAAACTTTATTTCCATACCTTTGATGATGTAGATGTTTTCCATTTTGATTTGTTTTATGACCTGAGCTTGGTTATTGACATTGACCCTGTTGGCCGGAACTCCATAAACCAAGACTCTATATGTCTCTTCCAGAACCTCCGCCTTTGTGCCCAGGGTGGATAACCACTCTCTCTTGCCCTTGAGTTTCTCCGCGCCTTCCATTGTACTTGTGTATATAATGATGTCCCCACTCTTAAGTTTCTTAGCTGCCGTGACTTGGCTTGGGAGATTTGTGGTAGTCAAGCCTGCCATGAAGGCTTAAGCAATTAAGCAATTCTTTCCAGCCATCGCAGAGCTTGGATCGAGTGGCTGTCCCTCACTTTACCTTAATCTCTCGGTCTAGATGGCGTGATGCCGTCTTGGGAGCGTGGAGGTTCGAAGTGGTCCGAGTGACGGGAGCGTGGCTATTCCTGGGCCGGTAGCTACTACTTGCGCTCATAATCAAATGCCCGAACTTGGGTTCAATAGTAGCGAGCCTGCTGGTCGTGTAGTGTCCCAGCCTTGCTTGATGATTATGACCTTCTCGTGGATATTCCTTGTTTCTTTGAGGCCGTTACGGATCTCCATGAGGAGTTCCTGCATTGTGGGTTACTCGCGGGTCTTTCTGACATATTCGGTAACTTACGGTAAGGCTATCAAGGACCGGACTAATGATATTGATTGAGATTGGCTGTTATCGCGCCATTGATTGTAGTTGTGCTGGTTCGTCGAGGAGTATAATGCCATGCTCGCGGTAGTAGGGAGCAACTTTACCCACTTCCGGCCATTTTATTGGGCTTATCCTAGTAACACGGGTATTGGGTGATACCTATGGTGCTAGAGAGTGAAATAACGCATGAAAATAGGCTTTTGGCGCGCTTTACGCGTTGATTTTCCAAGAATTTCGTCCAAGCTGAGTGAGGTTGTGGTTTTTTTTTCTACTCTATGATCTCGGAAGGAAATTCCCGCATTCGTACTTTACCTCCACAGGACAGGACATGGATCAAGTGGCCTACTATAATCGCGTAAGATTAGAGCCGAATAGAAATTGAGCGCTATGATAGCCTCCTGTAATGCTGGGTCAATCCGAGGAAGCTGTGCTCAGATATCAGAAAACGGTTCGAGAGGCGGGAACCATCATTCGTTGAATGAGAGAAAATGCCACAGAACCTGAAATGGGTCATTTTTAGCGCTTACTCCCGATTTCCCCGTCAGCCTCGCCCTGCCCTCGGCCGCGAGATTCAGTTAACAAGCAGGAGGTGGCTCTCCAGGTGGATGGGAAGTGGCCGATTCATAGCACCGGCTTAAAAGGACGATTATTCCACAACCACAATTACTTTTGTAATTATTTAAGATGATGCAATAAATCTAATAAGTGCAATATACTAGCCCCTTTGTTTTAAAAGAATTCGTGTTTGTGGTTATAAAGTTACATGCCTTTTTTAATAGAAATTAAATGGATTTTTGGTGGTGATCTGTGCCAAAAGTCGGCCGTTTCCCGTCCAGTGGGTACAGATCGAGATCGGGCGCGGAATTCCACCTCCGTAATCCAACTAATGCAAGCCCAAGCCCCTGATGCTGAGGACTCGACAAGAAAGCATTGATTTATTGAATTCCGGCCCGGCATATCCCTCCATTGTCATCGGTTCGATGCACCCCGCCTTACCTCTCCGATATTACGATCCTTCCCACGCCGATGACAGTCTCGCTTCCCAATCCATCCCGTGGCCGCCTCTCTTGCGCGAAATCTCGTCGCCGACCCGGCCGGCTCGTACCAATCAACCAACCATGAACTTCCTTTTTTTGCTCTCCCTTTTATTCCCCATTGCGGCTGTTACCGCGGCTGCAATTGACGTTCGTACGACGATACTGTAATGATGGCAACAGTGTCAGCCAACTAGTCGAGACGACGAGGACTGGTCATCCGATTCGAACGCCTCGCAGGCGTCCAAGAATCTTGAAATCCGTACCCACAGGGATTTATTTACCTAGAGCAACGGCAGGAAACGACATTGCGAAGTTCGAGTGGTTACTTCGAAGTATTTGATGGCTCTTTACTCCCGAGCATTTGCAGGCGTTTCATGGCTAATGTGGCTTGCGACACCAGACGCATGCTATAAAGCAACTACATCTTATCTGCGAAATAGTCACAACACATATATAATAGGCCACTAACTTCGCTTCGGGTAAGGGCCGGAAAACTTACCCGATGGAACTCAAGCCAGTTAAGCCCGACTCCTCCTAAATTTCTGGAGAACCAAGCCATTCTCCAGCCTGCCAATTGGAATCCAAGACCAACAGCTGGCTGACCCGTAACGTGACCGGAATGCTCCATCAATGAATTTGAAACTGTGCGCCATGGAATCCCCAGATCGCCATGCTTAGCAGCCGAAGTCCGTCCCATTGGGTCCATTAGATACTGGAGGCCACCGCGATTTCCGTGTCGTCCGTCCGGGTCTATCGAGACGCCTCTGCACCTTCGCTTGCATCTCATTCCGAGACATCAAGAATGGTTCGCATCAGTGCTGAAGGGCATTCAAATGCTACCCTTCACCTCTGATTCGGTGACTGAAGTTGAAGCGCGGGATGATTTTCTTTCGAACTCATATGAGACTCACATGTCGAACCTAGCACTGCCGTCCCAGCCATAGGAGGAGAATATATGATTGAAGGACGACACCTCGAAGAGTCCCCTCAATTTCCTTGCTATCGTCATTCTTGGAGCCCCCGCAACTATGGACGACAAACGAGCTTCAATTATCGGTTTCAATATCACATGGATGGCGATTTCTTTGATCGCCATCAGTATACGACTCCTTACTCGGCATTTTCTCATCGAGCGCGTTGGAGTCGATGATAGTATGTGCCCTAGAAGTACTGCCTTTGATAGAGGATACTGATAATATAGTTCTCATCACGATCGGATTCTTTCTAGCTCAAGCTTGTTCATCACTCGGTATTTGGAGTAAGCTACGTTAACTTTAATTACTTTAGCAGGCTTATCACTAACATAAAATTAGTGACAAAATATGGGCTAGGGCTCCATATTCAATACGTAAAGCTTGCGAGCGTCCCGATGTTTACTAAAATCATGGCATCAATAGGAGTAGGCCACCTACCTATTCTGCATGTATGTTTCGTGAGCTAATACTTATTAACGTGCAGCTCGTTTATAACCTCTGCCACATGTTTATCAAACTGTCTTACCTTGCTCTTTACCTTCGACTCACCCCTCATACTCGCTTTCGGGTTATACTATATATCTTGATGGTATCGGTCTCTGTCCTTGGAATTATCAACGCCAGCATATCTGTGGTGGTTTGCATACCTTTTACCAAAGTTTGGAATCCAGAAGTTGCTGGAAGGTGTATTAATGCCAACGCTTTTTATATCGCTACAAGCACTCTGAACATGGTTTTTGACTTGGCTATATTCATACTCCCAATCCCTATTGTTTGGGAGATGCAGCGTAAGGAAATTGGCACTTACAAAAAGTTTAATATTAACGTTCGGCAGTTCCCAAGAGACAGCGATTAGCCGTAGAAGGCGTATTTGGTGTCGGGTTAATGTGAGTAGCCAGCCATAAATTGAAAACTAGCTGAGGGTGTTTCATAACTGAGCTAATAGCTACTAGTGTTCTTATTGCGAGCATTCTCCGTTTATATAATCTTATTTCTTTATTCAACAATCCTTCTCGTACGTACTTGTCTTCAATCTGTCGTATTTAACTGCTAATAATAATATTTACAGGCATGAAAGACAGCACATGTAAGATGACTTTAATCTCACTTTCAAATATTTTACTAACGTATTTATAGGGTCTACTGTACACATTTTTATACCCTCCTTGTTATTTGTATTACTAAGTTAATTTTAGGCCGGTTCGTTGAACTTATCAACCTTGGAGATCCATCTCGCCCTCGTACTCTCTTGTCTAGCTACATTCAAGGCGCTTGTTCAGAAATATTTTCCACACCTTCTCGGAAGTTCGCATTTAACGATAGTTACCCCTACTGGAGGTAGCGCACTTCATTCCCATAGTCGCAACGAGCCGAACTTCAACACTGCCAGTCGGGAGAATATTATAAGAGATGACAAGAATGGAAGTCAATAGTGTATCGTCGAAGACATAGAGATGATAGGTTTTTGGGGCGGCTGTTTTGACTCGTTCTCCTTCGAAGGCGAGCGTGGATGGGCAGCGATCTTGGGGTTTTGCAAGAGGCGTTTGTGGCAAATGGGAGAAGGCTGAGGGGGTTTTGTCGATTTATTCTTTGCTTTTCGAATGTTTAATTAGGTATCGGTGTTGTTTTTCTTTGTTTTGGTCTTAGAAAATTGCGATGCCGGGATTTCTTATGCTGTCAACGAGTGGGCTCCTGAAATAGGTGGAGCGAGTCACTCTAGCCTCAGATGATGATCTAAGGATCCTTCGGAATTCGAATCAGGCAGTTCGACAAGCATGTCACCAGGAAGGGGACAAAAGAATCAACCAGTTGAATTCTCAATTCGGACTCGCGAGCCCAACATACAGACCTCCCATCCTCTATTGCAGGCCCAAATACTTCCTCATGCGCCAACCCCTCCATTGGCCTCACATAGTTAAACGTTGCCTCCCATTCCCAGCTTGTGAAGTTCTTGTGGCCGTTGACCGCGGGTGTTGTTTTATTGAAGTTGTCGGTGCAGGTAAACATTTTAGTATACAAAGCATAGGCGGCGGTTTTTTCGAGGTCGAGAATTCCGACTCCTGTGTGGGTTGAGTTTGCATCTTGTGGTGAGTTAGGTGGAAGGTGTGCGAGACGAGATGGGTTGAGAGAAAAACGGGGCAGGAGCCCCGGGGAAGAGAAATGGGAGGAAATGTGAAACGGACCGAATCTAGAGATGGAAACATATTCTGCTATGAAAGATATGTTGTCCTTCGGGAAACTAATGTATCTTTTAGAGTCATCGAGAATAAAGCTTGATGATTGGAGTCCAGTCTCGATCGTTGCCAGGCGGCGTATTTTCCCAACAATATTATCGTATGTGTGCTGAGCAGGGGAAGTCGATGAGATAGCGAGAGAAAAGGCTGCATGATTGGGTTCTTCTGCAGCGCCACTTCTAACCGTTCTGACTTGAACAACATGGACCCGGCAACCAGAATTGAACAATGCTCTAGCATTAGCTAGTCGCTCGCCCTTGACCCTGCACATGAACTTTGGCAGCAGGAAGCCTCTAACCCATCAGATTAACGCTATCAAGGAAGAACAGAGCATTCAGGGTGCGATCTACTGTAGATTTTTTCTGGATCAACTCAGCACCCACAAGTGTTCAAACACAGCAGAACTTATCGGCAAGTCAACAGAAGTCTGCGGAGGTCAAACTTGACCAAGTGTAGACTCTGCTCGAGTCGTTTGACGCAAACAATGCAACAACAGACCTATTTTCTGAGCCATCTAGTAAAGTCGATGTCTGAGAATAACGTTAAAATAAAGGCTATGTCTACCCCACTCTGAGCCTCCCTCTGTCTCGACTAAAAGAAAAACATCCTAGTCTGATGGGAATCAGTACCGAGCATCACAAAAGGAGAAATGAATGGTCGAATGCATGAAGTGGCTTACATGCCAAGGAACTTAGAGTTGATATCGCCGCAAAATGACCAAATGGAGCTTGTTTTGCGAAGCGGCTCGCTGCAACTTTCTCTTTCGTGAAACAAATCATTTGACGTTATTTCCCCAGTTGTTCGGTCTAAAATCCATTTTCAAGATCATGCAGTGGCTGCCAATGACCCCATTAATAATATCACCAATGGAAGAGATGAGATATGAGCACGTGTTGAAGAAGTGGTATGACATTCCAGCGAGCCAGGGGAGTTGTTGTTTTGTCGCTTAGCATCGAAGCGGATCCTTAACAAGGGATTAATATCACTCAACATAACATTGCAATGCAGTAAGAAAATATTGGCAAGTTGAAAGATGCAGCTCAGCAGAACAGCCCAAACTCCATGCATCTCAAAGTTCTCATGGAAACTTCGGGTGAGCCACCCCACCCACTCAACCTCAAGCAAGCAAGCAGCAAGAAATTCGCCCACGCGCACTTCCAAACTATTGAAGCTTATTGCACAGCAAGCTCATCAACCCAACCGGGTGTCTGACCGATACTCGGCCAGCTAGGCCATCAGATGGCTAAGCCCTGCGCCGAGAAACTGGACACCCGCGGATCCACTGCTCTCCTGCCCACGATGTAGACTATGCTCATTTAGATTTGTTCCTGACATGTTGCCCGGCAGATCCAGGAACTAGATTTGCCCTAGAAGGAGAGACCAAGAGTTTTATGGGAAACTTACGACATGCATTCCGCTTACTCCAAAGAGCCTGGGTTGGAGTGTCTACCTCTGTTGCGCAACTGGCGTCCAACTCGTACTCGCATCACAATTTCCCACTTGGAGTCTCCAACTGGCTGATCACTGAATCCTGACACCCAATTAGAGAAACATTGCTTGGACAGAAGGATCAGTTCGAGGCTCGAAGATGTGCACCCAAGAACAAAGGAGCTGTATCACATTCCCCTCTCAACCATCTGAAATTCAAACAACCCACCCCAAAGTCATGTCCCCAGTACCGTAACCCCGCCTCTTCACCCCCTCCTACCAAGCCCGTCAAAGCTCCGATCTTCAGGAGATCCCTCGTCCAAGCTGACCCCTACCGACGAGCCTGGTCTCCCAAGGATCGATCACCCAGTTCCCGCGTTCCTGACTGCCGCTCCGATATCCGTGAGACATCCATCCATCGTAAATTTAACTCTAGACGATCCGGACGCATGGCATATCTTCCGAATCATCCCTGCCATTCCCCATCTCAAAATCCACACCAGTTCTGCAATTCCTCGATTTGGAAAATTCCCTCAAGCTCTACCTATGGTCGATGATCGTGGCTTGTGGTAGTCTATTCCCTAAGGTATGTAACCTTAGGTACTGGCCTGGCTTGGACTAGAATAGACGGTGTTGGCTCTCCTCAGCCTTGGCGGTTGTTCTAGCCTCGTTGCTGGTGGAATTTTGACTTTAGCTTGGGGACGGTCGAGGGTGAAGCTCCTTGGCGTATGTGTTGTTGACTGAACGGATGGGAAGTTTAGGAGAATGTGTCCCCTCTGAGTTGAGTTGGATGCTGGGCCAACTAGGTACAGTAAGAAAGATCTGGAGCGCTCTTTGGGGACGTATTTTCTTCCATTGGAATCCATTCCCAGTCCAAGTCATCGCCTCGATCGCATTCTTCTCATCTCGGGGTCGAGATCATGAGACCTGAAGTATCTGAGTGCTTGAGTGCTTGTGTGAATACATCGCCATGGCTTTCCTCTGGTTCAAGGAAGGATATTTGCACACAAAAAGAACGGCGTTGCACAATGCGTCTTCCTTCAAACGAAGGATTGCAAACGAACGAGGATTGTATTCAACAAACAACACACATTCTGAAGATTGATATATGTACATGATCGGATTTCCCCACGGAAACGCCCAATGATCGGAGTACCGGTAGCCTAGACTAAATACCCCCCCATACCCAAAACAATATTTCCTCTCCTTGACCAATGTGCGATTAACACCATGATCATATCAAGACGCAGAGAGAGTGGGACAGCCCTACTCAACGAGTCCCATGCATACTTGATTGCTATTTACTTAATTGGCAATACATAAACTTTTCCCATGCCCCCAGAATGAAGCAAAAACCCAACGAACGCCGTTGCAAGATCCCGAATCCCATGTATGTATGCAGTCTATATACGTCCACCCTAAGCTCTATTCTGATTTACGGTGCCATGACCAGGGCCAACAGCGCCATGCGAGTGTACAGGCCATATCTCATCTGCAGGGGATTAGCATACGCAAGTTCGAGGGGGTGAATTAGGGGTGGACAAACCTGTCTAAAGTACGCCGCCCGCTGGTCGAAGTCGACCTCCTCGCCAATCTCACGATTTCGAGGCAGCGGGTGCATAACAATCATCGTACTCTTCGCGTTCTTCAGCGTCTTGTTATCGACGATGAAACTATCCTTCAGTCGCTCATACTCTTCCAAGTCGTCAAATCGCTCCTTTTGCACGCGTGTGCAGTAGAGGACATCACTGCGTGCGATGATCTCCGGGGTTAGCTCCGTACTTTCAACGATGAGTTGGCCGGGCTTCGACTTAATCAACTCGCGGATCTCTGATGGGATGGCGAGGGCCTTGGGAGAAACGAGTTGGATGTTGACGTCGTAGTGTTGGAGGAGTTTGACGAGGGAGTGAACCGTACGACCATATCTCAAGTCACCAGTGAAGGTAATTGTAAGTCCAGTAACCGTTCCGAGTTCCTCACGGATGGTGAACAAGTCAAGGAATGCTTGAGTTGGGTGCTCCTTTGCACCGTTGCCTCCGTTGATAATTGGCACTGGGGAGAACTTCGCTGCGGTGGCCGCACTGCTTTCTTCTGGGTGACGAAGAACAATGGCATCGCCGTAACATCCCAGAGTGCGGATGGAGTCAGCCAAAGACTCGCCCTTCACGGTGCTGGAGTGCGATGTGGTGATGGCGACAGTTCGTCCACCAAGTCTTTGCATAGCAGCATCGAAGGAAGCTGATGTGCGAGTAGATGGCTCGTAGAACATTGTCATGAGAACACGTCCCTTGAGGATGGACAGAACACCTTCTCTCTGAACACCGAGACGCATCTCCTGTGCAACGGTGAAAAGGAGATGGAGGTCTTGACGGGTGAATTGGTTGACGGACAGAACGTGTTGGTTCTTGAAGGGCGATTGACCAAGTAGAGATTGTAGAGACGGGGAGATGGTAGGTTGGGGGTAGAGCGGAGGTCCAAAGTCCTCCGAGATGGCGGAAGCACCCTTTGGAGATTGAGAAGTAGCAGATGCACCGTCGAGGAATCGTGCTCTATTGGCAGCACGCATAGCTGGGGCACCGAGCATAGAAAGCCTTCTTCCATGAGAACTGTCTGGTCTTGGTCCCATTGCAGGTGAGCCAATCGCCTTAGCCAGTGGGGAAGTGGGAACGGCCAAGTGCGCATCGATCAAATGAGACGACATGTCCTTGCCATCAACACCATCGTAGCAAGGTTCACCATCCAAACAAGCTGTCTTCTCTTGGAAGATGACTCTTTGCACCGATCCACGAACTTTCTTTCCTACGAACGGAGACCAAACTGCTCCCTCGGCAACAGTGTAGGGACGATCGACTTCAATCTCAACGGAAGCTCCAATCTGTTCGTGAAGCTCGAAGATCTCCTTGGGATTGTCGTGGAGGCGTGCCTTGATATCATCAACGGTCAATCTACCATCAGCAACAGCGCTGAACAACAGAGGGACTGTATCGGCAATACCAATCGCAGCATTTGCTGGCTTTTGAGCGGCATGTGCAAGCTGGTATGGAAGACTGCCAACAGAGAAGACATCAATGATGGTGATGTGTTCCCAGAGAACCTTCTGATCTTCGGCAGTGGGCAGGAACTTGGCCTCAGGAAAGTCGGCTTGAGAGAGGAAGAGCGAGTAGACTGAAACATCACAGGTGACCTTCAAACCCTTCTCCTTCGACAAAGCGATCAACTTGATATCGTCCTTGGTCGTGACACTGGTGACGTGAATCTTGCGGCTGTGAAGACTTGCAAGGAGAAGGATTGAAGCCAAATCAGTCATCTTGGCGTCCGTAATAATAGGCTTGAAGCTTGGCCATGCCTCGAAATGAGCAGTCATGGCTGCGACCTTGCTAATGTTGTCCGAAAGGTGGTTGAATGGGATGAAGAGAGATCCAACCTCGCCAGTGACTTGGCTGATCTGGTCTGCGTTGGCAGATGTTGCTGCAACAGAGAAATTGTAGTCACAACTGGCCCCCCGTTTGCTGTTCAGCTGGGCAGTCTTCAAAGCGCGAGCATCGGTGACAGATCCCTCGAGGCCAAGAGGCATGATTCTGACCATGGTAAACCCAGCTGCAATGGAAGCTCGAGTCACATTTTGGAAGTCGTGGCTACCCCGCGTCGCGATACCAGGGACGAAGGCCGCGATATTGATGAGACCAGGGAGAACGATGGTTCGGTGGCTTGTCTGAGCATCAATGGAGCTGATGTCCATATCGAAGTGACGAGCAATTGCCTCAATGAGAATCTTGGCATTCTTGACGTTGGTGACAAGAGGAGTTTGGTAGTCAACAGCCATTCGTCTCGTTCTATATCCCTTGCTCATGTAGTTGGCAGGACGTCTGTAGCGATTGCTTGAGGGAAGATTGATGTACAAGTCGATCATATTATTTGCAAGATGCTGGGTCAAAGAGTATTCCGACTTTTGGTCGTCCTCGTCCTCTCCGAGAATTTCGAGGTATTGGACAGGGACATCATGTTCTTGCAAGAAATCCGCAGTACCAGCAGTAGCAAAAAGCTTGTAGCCCATCTTCTGGAGCTTGATGACGGATGGGAGCATCTCCTTCTTGTCTTTGTATGAACCAATGGAGAGCAAGATGTTTCGGTTTGGCAACTTGAATCCAGTCGAAATCAGTGCCTTGATGTAAGCTTCATATTTGTCAATACCGAAGCATGCGACTTCACCAGTGGAGGCCATCTCAACACCAAGTACAGGATCAGCGCCAGAGAGACGAGAGAAACTGAATTGAGGAACCTTGACACCAACACAGTTGGGAGGAAGGTGGGTTGGTGGGTATTCGAGGAATGGAACCCCCATGATCGCCTTCGTCGCCATCTCGATCAAGTCAACTCCCATGACCTTGGAGACGAAGGGGAAAGATCTGGAAGCTCGAACGTTACACTCGATAACTTTGATATCGTTGTCCTTGGCAATGAATTGAATGTTGAACGGTCCAGTAACATTCAAAGCATCACCGATCTTGCGGGTGGCCTCCTCGATACGTCGGATGGTAGTAAGCTCCAAGTCCTGAGGAGGCAGGATCAAAGTAGCGTCACCGGAGTGAACTCCGGCATTTTCGACGTGCTCGGAGATGAAATGGCCAACCATTTTACCATTACAGGCTACAGCATCCATCTGCAGGTCTATTAGCTTGTGGCTTTCGCAATATTGTAAATCAGGGTCATGAATAAGCGAATAAACCCAAAATCTCAGATCAACGAGAAGACAAGGCAAAATACGACATACCTCAATTTCCTTGGCATTCTCGATATACTTAGTGATCACAACCGGGTGTTCCCGAGACACCTCAGCTGCCTGTTGAAGATATGCCTCCAAATCCGCCTCAGAGTAGACAGTGTTCATGGCAGCGCCTGAGAGAACATACGATGGACGCACAAGCACTGGGTATGAAACCTTGTTGCAGAATTCCTTGGCCTCCTCGAAACTCGTCAACTCCTTCCAGGTAGGCTGGTCTACACCAATTCTGTCCAACATACGAGAGAACTTGTAACGGTTCTCGGCAGTGTCGATCATTTCTGGCGAGGTTCCAAGAACCTTGACATTGAGACGGTGCAGAGGCAGGGCGATGTTGTTGGGTGTCTGTCCACCCATTGCAATGAGGACACCGCCTGAGTTCTCAAGTTGGTAGATGTCGAGGATTGTCTCGAGGTTGATATTTTCAAAGTAGAGACGGTCGGCCTCATCGTAGTCGGTACTGACAGTTTCGGGGTTGTAGTTAACCATGACGGTCTTGAATCCAGACTCACGCAGAGTTCGGATAGCTCTTACTGAGCACCAATCGCTGTGGCAGATTAGCAATGCATGTCAGAGTGTTAGGAAAATGTACTCACAACTCCACACTACTGCCAATTCTGTATACACCGGAGCCGAGTACCATAACACCGTGGTCGTTGAAGGTAATATCGCTCTCGGATCCATTGTAGGTCATATACTATGAGAGAAAAGGACATCAGTAATTTCTTCATGGCAGAAGAGGGCGGAACGGGCAATGTTCTCAAAGAACATTGGAACATTCGACTCGGTAGGAAAACTTTGCGTCAATCGAAAAGGAACAAATGAGTGAGCTCACCAAATAATTCGTGTAAGCGGGGAACTCAGCGGCCACAGTATCAATTTGCTTTACAACTGGAACAATTCCAGCCTCGATTCTCAACCGTCTCACTGCCAACTCGTTGGAAGACCAAAACTTCGCCAATTGACGATCACAGAAACCCAACTGCTTGGCTTGGCGAAGCAGATTGGTCGTAATGGTGTTGGCATTGAAAGTTCTCATCTTGGCTCCGAAGTCGTTGAGACCCTTTAGTCTGCTCAAGAACCATTTGTCAATCTTGGTCATCTCATATATCTTGTCGACGGTGTACCCCGCGTGCATGGCATTTGCAATGGCGAATAGACGTTGATCAGATGGGGTTTGAAGCTCATCATCAATGGACATGAGAGCTTTCGTATCGTTGAATCCAAGATTGTGGAAATCGATAGCTCGGATAGCTTTCTGGATGGCTTCCTCGAATGTCCGACCGATACTCATGACTTCACCAACACTCTTCATCGAGGATCCGAGCTGAGTAGAGACACGAGTGAACTTCTTCAAGTCCCATCTTGGCATCTTCACAACTACATAATCCAAAGAAGGCTCGAAGCAAGCACAAGTGACTTTGGTGACGGAGTTGGATATCTCGTTGAGAGGAATGCCCAGACCAAGCTTGGCAGCGATGAAAGCCAAAGGATACCCAGTGGCCTTGGACGCAAGTGCCGAGGAACGAGACAAACGAGCATTGACCTCGATAATGCAGTATTCCTTGGAGAAGGGGTTGAGGGCATATTGGATGTTGCACTCTCCAACAACCCCGAGATGGCGAATGACATTGACTGCGGTGGTTCGCAGCATGTTGTAGTCTTCATCCGATAATGTCTGAGAAGGTGCAACGACAATGGAGTCTCCAGTGTGAATTCCGAGAGGGTCAAAGTTCTCCATGTTACAAACTGTGATGCAGTTGTCTCTGCAATCACGAACGACCTCATACTCAATTTCCTTCCATCCCTTCATGCTGCGCTCGATCAGAACCTGGGGACTAGCAGCGAATGCCTTGTTGCAAAGAGCGATCAACTCCTTTTCGTTGTCGGCGAAACCACTGCCGAGACCACCCAAGGCATATGCGGCTCGTACAATGACGGGGAATCCGATGTCCTTCACAGCGCGCATAGCTTCTTCGGTTGTATTGGCCGAAGCAGATTTGGCGCACTTCTCGCCAATGGATTCCATGCTTCGGGCGAACAACTCACGATCCTCGGTTGTGATAATGGTATCAATAGGCGTACCAAGAACCTTAACACCTAGTTCTTCAAACTCATCTCTGAGCTGAATACCAACTTGAAGGGCGGTCTGACCTCCAAAGGTAACGTAGATCGCATCAGGTCGTTCGTGAACAATGACCTTGCGGACAAATTCAGCAGTGACAGGCAGAAAGTATACCTTATCGGCCAATCCCTTCGATGTCTGGATAGTGGCGATGTTGGGGTTGATCAAGACAGTGTAAATGCCCTCCTCCTTCAAAGCCTTGATGGCCTGACTTCCAGAGTAATCAAACTCTCCTGCTTGGCCAATACTCAGTCCACCAGAACCCAAGACAAGAACCTTCTTGACATCGACCTTGGGATTCAATCTGGCGTTCTCCTCGGCATCTCCTCCTGGGAAGTGAACTGGCTCTAGAAGCAGCTGGGTGTCTTTTAGGGTGCTGACCACTGTCTGAATGAAGACATCAAACAGGAACTCTGTATCGCATGGTCCAGGAGTGCTCTCTGGATGGAATTGCACACTGAAGTATGGTCTGCTGGTGTGGCGAATTCCTTCGTTACTGCCATCATTTGCGTTGACAAACAATTCGGACCAATCGTTTGGCAGAGTATCCGCATCAACTGCGAAACCATGGTTCTGGGATGTGATATGACATTTTCCAGTCACCATGTTGGTACAAGGGATGTTGTGCCCACGGTTTCCGAACTTCATCTTGAGGGTATTTGCACCAGCAGCTCTAGCCAGCAATTGATGTCCCAAGCAGATACCGAAAATTGGTGTTCTGTTCTCTGCCATTGCCGTTGAAATGTGCTTTACCGTCTTTGACATCATGGCTGGATCACCAGGACCATTGGAGATGAAGAGACCATCGTAATCTTTGCCAGCAAGAGTTGGAAAGTCGTAATCCCAAGGGCAGACCAGAACTTCAACTCCTCTGCGTAGAAGACATCTCAATTGGTTGTATTTCAGACCAACATCCAGACACAATATTCGTATTGGGCGTCCAGATGGGTGCTTGAGAGCTGTGGAGGGGGCGGGCGTATACAATTTTGGTTTTCGGATCGAAACTGTAAAAGCAACAATGTTAGCCCCGAAGACTTCCAATGCCACTCATTGTCGTTTCAGGGACTTGAACATTGAAGGGTAATCTTACCATCCGCAACCAAGTTTTGTGCATTAGGATTTACCCAGTCAATTGTCTCGAAAGAAGCCCTCCAGTTCTCGCCAATCCCGGTCGAAGATGTGCCATTGGTCAATCCATTGGAGTGTCCCTTCGCCAGATCCTTCTTCTCCGCCAGAAGACGACCCAGCATGCTTCCCTCCTCTCGGATTCGCTTCGTCAATGCTCGAGTATCAACACCGTAGATGGCTGGTACTCCTTGCTCCTTCAGCCATGTACCAAGAGACGATGTTGCCAAGTAATGGGAGTAGTCCTCTCCCGCGTAGGAAGCGGTAACCAGTCCAGCAATGTGTATCTGGGAGGCCTCGAAATGTGCAGGCAGATCCTTGAGAAGCTCATCCATTGTTTCTCTTGAGGGAACACCATAGTTGCCGACAAGAGGGAAGGTAATGACCAGGATTTGGCCGCGGTAGGAGGGGTCTGTAATGGACTCAGGGTAGCCTACCATACCCGTCTGGAAGACCAATTCTCCAGCAATGCTCTTCCCGTCTGCGCCAAAGCTGTAGCCTTGGTAAACGGAGCCATCCTGAAGCTCCAGAGCCATGAGGGCATCCCCATCCAGCTGGGCGGTCACTGGGCGGTATTGGGCCGGCATGGTGATTGAATGTCCTGGAAAAGTGCGAGGACTTCGAAGTGCCCTTGGCGGGATTGGGAGCTGTCGTGAGAGAGATCCAGAACAATGAGGCGGTAGGAGAGGGAAAAGGAAATATGTAAAAGAAAGAAAGAAAATGAAGTTTTGACTCGAGGCGCGTCTGGCTTGCTTGGTAGAAAAAAAATTAGAGCGGGCGGGAAAAATGTTCATCCTCCGCCGGCGGGGTCGTCTTCTCGTTGGGTAGGTAAGCTGTGATTGGCTTAGGCTTGCGTCAGTGCCGATTTGATTCACTTGTGCCTGCAGATTTGATTGTGGCCAATCATAGGGGCGCATGGTCAAGTCAAAGGCTGTGATTAGGTAAGTAAGGTTGTGGTGAAAGGAAAGGAAAGGCTGGTAGAAGTCCGTAGCGAGAGGTGAAGGAAGGACTCAGGCAGGGAATTATTATTATAATCATAATTATAATATATAGAAACTCAATGCATGACTTGGTTCGCTGTGTAGGTAGTTCAATTGTACTTCTGTTGTGTTAAACAGTTGAGATTCAGAAGACAAGATGGATGCAGTGAATGAAAGTATAATATCCAACGCTGATTGCTTCGTGGGTGGCTAGGTATTTTCTGCAGCTATTAATTAGCAATGCAATGCGGTGGGGGATGGAGAACCACGCGAGCTATCAAGGGGGCTTCACAATGTTTGTTTTCAAAGTATCAACGATTCTTCCTGTTTATCTCTTTACATTAGCGAGCCGAAGCGGGGTTGGGATATCTTCACATCTTGTGAGGAGACATCTGAGCTTGAGAGAGAAGTGGATGTGGCAGCAACAGGGGGGTGGAGAAAATCAGAGCCACCTTACTTAATATTCAGTTGCATCCTGCATCCTCCTCAAATACCGCCGCAGCCCCTCTTCCAAGTATATCTTCATCATTCCTTACATACCTCGAGTCAGTTGATAGGTACTCATTATCTCTACCTATTTATGGCGGTGCTGGCGGTGCTGGCGGTGAGCGATGGGGAGCTGCACGACCGGAATGATTGGCTGCGAAGCTCTCAGATCGGCCAGTCTTTGCTGCACTCCGCAAAGCTGGCTGGGCTGGCCTTGCTTCGATTCCAAGATGGCTGCATCCTCTACAACTCCGTCATCCACTTTGTGCATTATCTGCATCATCATGTGCCCGCCTTCTGCGATAAGCCATTGATCTCGTCCAGGTCATTTATGAGGCTATTCCCATCTTCTCCCCAGCGGTGTGAGGGAATACTTAAATATCTTGGTGATCGGATCGGGAAGACCGAGGATAACCCTGTACCCCCCATATTTATTTCCCGTAGTTTTATTTACTTACTCCCATCCACCCACCAAACTGTCTGTGCCACCTTGTTTTGATTGCGATGCCAGCTTCTTCCTCTCACCACCACAGCATCCATCGTCGTTGATTCTTTGCGGGCAAGAAGGCCAGGAAAGTATTGGAGGAAGGTCCGATCCATCGCTTCTGCGAATATGCTGTCTTCCTTACTTCGGCCCAAGAGAGCTCGTCGACGCGTTGAAGAAACACCAATCTTCTCTTCTCCATATGCTGGACATGCCGCCGCAGACTTCACTGAGGACGACGAAGAGGACGAACATACAGATGATGACGAGGAGAATGATGAGGGCGACGAAGGAGAAGAGGATATGACAGAGGGGGAGGAGGGCGAAGATGGGGATTCGAATTCGCCTCTTCTGCCAATCTTCTCTGCGGCGCATCTAGGTTGGCATTTCCTATTATTTATCTGCCCTCTTTCTACAGAGCATTGTCCCTCGAACTCTGCAGCATTACCGTTAACAATGATCATCTGCTGACTCCGATTCTTCTTCTACAGATGCCCTACCAGTATATAACCTCACGCATGCGATTCGGATCATTGTCGTACCAAGAACCGAAACCACTCTGACCTGGGATCAACTTCGATCGCCCCAAGTCTCCCAATTCCTCGTCAAACCGATGCAGCAACAGATACGAACATCCCATTTCTCTCGAGCGACCTTATATGCGTTGATGGCGAACTGTCTGCAATTCCAGAAGGAGAGTCAGGCAAATCCAGGAAACGCTGGCACTAGCCGCACAAGGGCTATGGTGTGCGAGTTGATCGCAATCAAATTATTGAAGGAGTACAATACCCGGGAGCTGATTGATGCCCTATCATACGATTTCTTTCCTCTCCAGGGACTAGCTACACCTGTTATGGTCACATCAGGACAAAATGGAGGACCCAAACCCAGACCAGCTGCTGCCCGAATCTCGACCTTGGAAGTTGCCATTAGAGCATCTGCCAAACGATTCCTCGCACACCCTCTGGTGGTGCAGCAATTGGAGGCTATCTGGGCCGGCACTATTGTCTTCCATTCCGCTGCAGATAATCTCCACAGAAAACAACCTCCAACACCAGTGCAAGAACCGGAACCGAGACGGGGAACTGATGGGAGTACACCACTGATCAAGATATCTGACCAGCAGGGTGGGTATGGATCAATGCACTCGCCTAAATCTCCAAACAAGCCGGTTCTGCATCATCAAGAGCAGGCAGTTCAATCGAGGAGGACTGTCACTCTCTACGATCCAAGAGATGCCTCTCTGTTCAAGCTTTCGAGATTGAGAGTTCCTCGCTACCGGCAATTCTTCTCCACCTGCTCCTTGTTTATATTGCTGTGTCTTTTCGTTGCAGTCCTCGCACAACGATCCATGGAAATCACTACACTCGAGGTTGTCTTCTGGTTCTGGAGTGCGGGGTTCATGTTGGACGAAGTTGTGGGATTCAACGAACAAGGATTCGGTCTCTATATCATGAGCTTTTGGAATGCCTTTGATTTGGGTATTCTTTTCCTGCTCTCAATATACTACTGCATGCGGCTGTATGGGGTTCTTCTCGTTGGCGCTGGACGGCATCAGTGGAATAGCATGGCATACGATGTACTTGCCACGAACGCCGTCCTCCTCTTCCCTCGGCTGTTCAGTGTCCTGGATCATTATCGATATTTCTCTCAGTTGTTGATCGCTTTCCGGCTTATGGCGGTCGATCTAGTGGCAGTGTTTGTCTTGATTCTCATTGCTTGCAGTGGCTTCTTCGTTGCCTTCACTCTGTCATTTGGAGAAGATGAGTATGATGCCGCTGGTGTCGCGTACAAGATTTTTCAGATCTTGATGGGTTTCACTCCTGCTGCTTGGGAAGCCTGGCCAACGTACAATCCACTCGGGAAGGCACTCTTGGTCTTGTTCTTGTTCATCTGTCACTTCCTGGTTGTCACAATCTTGATCACAGTTCTCACCAACTCTTTCATGGCGATTGTCTCGAATGCTGATCAGGAGCATCAATTTGTCTTTGCTGTGAATACAATTAGCATGGTCAAGAATGATGCCCTATTCTCCTACGTCGGTAAGTCTTTCTCATCCACTTGCTTCTGGTTGCAGTTTGTCATGTAATTTTCCAAGCAGATCGATGCTAATTATCGAGTAATCCAGCTCCCAGCAACATCTTTGCATGGCTTTTGACACCCTTGAGATTCGTCCTTCCATTCCGATCCTTCATCAAAGCCAATAGGACTGTTATCAAAGTCACACATTTCCCACTGCTCTTCACAATCTACGCCTACGAGAAGGTGTTCCTCGCTCGCTCTGTTTTTGAGCCTATGGATCTCGTCGAAAACACACATCGCGGCCGAAAGAGACTTGTATCTTTCCACGATGCAAAGATGGCATTGTTCAGCCCAAGCGTTCGGATGCGCCAAGGATCTGTTGCTGCTTACCAAAATGAAAATGCTCTTGATGAGGTATTCAGACTTGCCCCGCGACCCGAGACGTTACGGTCAGGTCGCAAGCACTTTGAAGAAAGACAGACCCATAGTGTAGTAAACAATTGGATGGAGGAAGGAGTGGATGCAAGTCCACCGCAAGAGCAGGATCGCTCCATTGTCGACCGGCTTGAGATGAGACGGAAAGCAAGGAAGGCTACTCTGTTGAGGCAACGGGGTATCTCTGGTACAAGATCTGTGGCCAGTGACCCAGCAGAGTTCATGTCGAGAAATGGATTCCATGACTACGGCACTGACACGAGGAATGAGGATGCCCAAGAGTCGGAGGATGATGGAGATGATGAGCTGAATACGCACGATGGAGAAGAGTTGGAGAAGCAGACTACCCGATCTAGAAGTCATGGAGCGACATCACACAAGGAGGACGAGGGTGAAGGTTACTTTTCTACACAACTACCACCTCCACTCTCATCATCTGCTGCTTCATCAAGAAAACACCTAGTCCCACCAAGGACTTCTCCGCCTCAACAACGTCGCTCGCATAATCGGACGATGTCAACTGGGACAATTCTTTTCAATCCAATTGAAGACAGTCAATCCTCGGCATCGCCTCCAAAGTCCCGACCTTTGACGGCAAAGTACCGTTCAACCACCAACACAGGCACGCATACACCTACCGGCCTCAGTGGTCACCAAACGCCGAAGCAGGTCCACGCACTCCCCAAAGCAAAACCTCGACCAATCCTCCCAGGCCGACAAAACTTTCAATCCGTACCGAACTTCAACTTAGACTCTCAGCTCACTGGCAATGCGACCAGAACCAGGCAGATCAGGCACAGGAGATCAAGTCTTGATATGGGTATGTCGGATATGGGACTCGAAAATAATGGCCCAGGCATGTTAGGCGCCGTACCAAGTTCGTTCGCGACCCAGATGGCCATGGCGACCGGCGGATTAAAAGCTTTCCAACGGAGTCGAAGCAAGGAAGCGGAAACGGAGAGGATGATGGGACGATTGATGCTTGCCCGTATGAAGACCTTGGAGGAAGGCTTCGCAGAAGTTGTGAAAGAGTTCAGAGGCATGCGGACTGCCGGTAATAGCTCGGTGGAGAACGAGAGCGTGGACTACAAGAAAGACAAAGGAAAAGGTAAGGAGAAGGAGAAGCCGGCACCGAAGAAACGAAAAGGTCTCCCCCGATCCACTAGCGAGGTCGATTTCGCAACGATTGACAGAGGGAGAAGTGGAGAGAGACGAGATGGACCTGCAGAGTATGTCGAGAACAAGCATACACCCGAAGCCGAGATCCTGAGACCGTATATATCGAAGGGAAGTTCGCTGTAAATTGTTTGTTTCGCCGTATTGTACTGTACATGTTGCATTTTCCGGAGTTGGCGGTATATGTTTTGTGTTGGCATCTGGGTCTGGATTTCTGCATTGGATTTGTCTTACTTGATCTTGATTTTGTTTCGATGCTGTTTGTGCCGCAAATATACCACTCTGCGCCTTTTTGTCTTCTGACACTTTGCATCATGTTCAAACTTCCCGCTGTGAGAATGTGACATGTGTTTTGGCATCGCTCTCGTCTGGTAATCCGAGATCGAGTAATTGCTTGTACCTTGTGATTCCTGCCACAGACCAGCAAGGCCTTCAAGGCCGGCAATACATGCTTGCTTCTAATCGCTAGATGGAGCACCCTTACATCCAGACATACAGGCCCCATATGAAGCAGCGGCATCCCCCCTGGCGTGGAATATCAACGCGAGCCTACTGTCGATGCAGACTCTAGTCTCACCTTGTATCGAAACTGGGCACCGAGCACGAGCCTCAGTTTCGTAAGCAGCCACTTACTGCACCCTTCAACAAAAGGCCTATAATATGGATAGTAAGATCAAACGCAGGCACCGGCTTAACATTGAGCCACAAACTTGCAGCTTTGGTTTGATTCCTACACCGCGATGTCCTGAGTAGATTGCAGTCACTCTCATATCTATAGGTTATCTCTCCGTCTACTGTCCACCACTAATCTTGAATCTCTTTACTAACAATAGGTTTCCTCGCTCTCTGGCTCGGTATCGCGACATTCTTACTCGGCTCCAAAACCAATACGGACGACATCTTTCCTACTTCTCTCTCGTTGGAATGTCAAACTGTTCTCATTACAGGAGGGACTAGTAGACTAGGTCTTGAAATCGCAATTCATTATGTCAATCTCGGTGCGGCATCCGTGATTATCACAGCGAGGATTCTTTTCTAAGGGCAATGAAGCGAAATTAGACATCGAGACGAGAACGGCGAAGAAAAATATCATGCGTGTGATGGTCCTGGACGTGGATACTTTTGCAGGTGTTAAGACCTTCGTGAGGGAGCTTTATATTTCTGTCAAGAAGATTTGACATTATTCTCCTCGTGAGTCGCTTGTTTCCTTCCCTCACGAATATCACTGACTAGACAGTATGACTTCGTCTCGGGCGTGCACAACTACGCCATCTCGAAATTGCTGTTCCATTACGGTGCCTTGGAACTTGTCAAGTTGGCTGTCGATGAGAATGGAAGGTGAGATTCCCGATCACATTTCAACAACATCCTAAATTGCACCGTTGCACGGGCTAACCACAAACTCTAGCCCATCCCTAATTGTCAATATCATCTACGCAGGCATGACCAGAACGAACATCGCGTGGGACTTCGCCAGCAAAGGCTTCTTCTTCAAGATCGTAGAAGCGGTAGTCATGTCCGTCCTGTCCAACCCGGCTGATGTGGGTGCGGGATCCCTTTTTCTGATTGCAACCACGATGCTGGATCAACATGGTACGTTCAGAAATCCTATGCTGACGAAAGATGGATATGCTGTTTAAGCACCTGTTTGTCTGAATAATGAGATAGTGCGGACTGATTGGAATACAGAATGTGGGCTCCCATGCTTACGAGCACTGAGAGGAAGAGGATGCAAGCTTAAGTTTGAAAGGAAATCACTACGGTTTTGGTTGCTGCTGTCCCCGAAGGTGCTCATATCATTTGATCTTGATTCTTGACTTTCTGTATTAATCATGTCGTTCGGCTGTGTTTCTCGCTCAAATAAATGAAGCATATTCCTGTACAATAATTTACCTGGCTTTGGCTCTCCTCAGATTCTGACGATTCACTCTGACTTGAGATACACTGATTCTGAACAGTACTTTGATTTCTAGTAGTTCTTCTGCATCTCCTTCTTGACTTCTGGAAAGTCAGGCACAATCGGATAGCTATTGCTGTCCTGCCCTGCCACAGGTGGAGCAATATACTCCTTTCTTCCAGCCTTGTGCACCCTTCCATTAATGACAATTACATTCAACTTGTCATGGTCCTGCAAGACAGTGATATCTTCGAGTGGATTGCCATCAACCAAAATACAATCCCCGTAGAATCCCTCTTGGATCTTACCAAGCTCATTCTCCCTCATGAACAGCTTCGCAACTCCTGCTGTGGCAGCAATGAGGGACTCCATAGGTGTGAAACCAAGCAGCTTAACGAAATGGTCGAGGTCCCTTGCATAAGTGCCATGAGGAGTCCAAGCAAATCCGTAATCGCCACCTGGAAGTACAGTGATGCCTCGCTTGTGCATCTCTCGAAGGCCACGGATTGCAGCATCAAGTTCTTTCTTGTAGCCAACTTGTTCTGCTTTTTCCTTAGGGTATCCAAAAGCAGCGGCATCATTCACTGACTTGTCAGCAAGAACTTTGAAATAATAAGCGGGACACTTTACGAGTAGCTATCAGCCAGTTGATCCCGGGTGCGACAACATGTTTTGTCTTCTTAGCCTCCAGCATATCCATTCCTTCGTCATCAATATACGAAGCATGGTAAATGACATCCACGCCATGTCTCACGCACATCTTGACCGAATCTCGAGCTCGGGCATGAGCACATAATCTTTTACCAAGTCCATGTGCTTCATCTACGCATGCTGCTGTTTCCTCGTCTGTGAAGTAGCAGTCCTGGGCTGATCGGATTTCTGTAATCTGAGGAAGTCAGAATGAATCCCTATCACAGAAATTGGCACATACCTCTTCACCACTCATGCTTAACTTGATCTGATCTACACCAAGGTTCACATGGTGTCGAATGACTTCTCGCATCTCGTCCGGTCCGTCGGCATATGCGGTGATGCCAGCAACAAGATCTCCATCTCTCCGAGCCATTTCCTTCCCGTTTGCGAGATATCGAGGTCCTGGGATATCGCCAGCATTGATCGCATCGCGGATGACAATGTCCAGCCTCTCCTTTGCGGATGCCGCTCCAAAGCACCTGAATAGGTTAGCAAATATCTTTGAAACTAAAAATCTATCATACATGGTATATCCTGAATCAATATAGCATTGAGCACTCCTTGCTGTGAGGAGAACATGCTCCTCGACACCAAGCTCACCCAAGCGATTCAAGTCGCCTCCATTCCAAGTGAAGTGAGTATGGGCATCACCGAGACCACTCATCAGAGTCCTTCCACGTCCATGGAACACCCTAACTTTGGGGTCTTTTTTCAAGTTCTCGATGTTAGGCACAACCCCGACCTTACTGATTCTCTCGCCTTCGATGAGAACATCACCATGGTATGGTTCTCGACCAGTAGAATCGAGGATGTTGACGTCTGTGAAGAGGATCTTGGAATCAGGATGTGTCCCAAGAATACAGTAATCCTTAGGTTGAAGAGCTTTGTCGAAATTGATGGCATTGATGTTCTCGATGTTTCTCGGCCGGCCTCTGTATGGCTCATCCGCGATGCTTGTCTGGCTGAAACTGGGGAGAGGGTTGTCTGTTCGTGAAGGCGCCATGGTGATTGAATGGAATATGAAGTTGTTGATGCTCGAAAACAACACTTGCGTAGAAGTCGATTGTTCTCCTCACGACTTCACATGGATCTTCATATAAAGCTTTCACAGGGCCGGAGTTGAGATTTCTGTAGCTCTAGAATTCCCTAGTATGGCCTCCGTTTCCCCGCATTTCTTTCATTAGCACAAAGTTGTTACACATTCGGAGTTCGCGGACAACCCTTGTACTATCTCCTTGTGTAACTCTTGGAAGAGGTGGGAATAGGAAACGGTCTATTGGATTATGATGGGAACCGCTAGACAGAATCTGAATATTCTCATCTGTTTGCTCCTTGGTTGGATCGGGGATATAGAAAAGTGCGGGGTGCAGATGTTTCCCGTCATGATTGATTTAGTTCCCCGCGAATTCGATCTCTGGTTGTCCCCGCCATCTCCGCCATCTCCGCCTTCCCCGAAGCCACCCTTGGCCCTTACGGGCAGTAGCAACTTAAAGATATCATTTGAAGTAAACGCCTTGCGATATACGGAGTAGTCGATCTCCCCTGGATATCTGGCCTTCTGGTCAATATTTACTTCGAGAGGTAGCGATTCACAGACAACTCACATGCTACCCCCGAAGTCCCCAGCTCGGCTCCTCTGCTCGGTTATTCTCAAACGCAACTTGTTGTTCTTCCATCATGGGCTGGCTGAAGCTCGGAAATCGGTCGGAAATCGGACAAAAGGCACTTGGAGAACCCTATGGTGGTTTGAAGGCCGCCACCGAGGATATCGAGACTGTGTCTGTTGATGATTCTGGCCGAATAGACTACCCCCCCGTCGACACTTCTTTGCCAGACAGTCAGCTCCCCTTCATCTCGCCAGAGGCAATTATGGAAAGAAAATCAAAGGAAGATGGTGGCCTACGTAAGTTTTCAAAAGCTACCACCGCGTCTTTATCTAAAATTAACAAATTGAAGTCATCGTTGTTGACAAAGTCGTGTACGATTGCACTCAGTTCATCAAAGAGCATCCTGGTGGAGAGCAGATAATCAAGTCGTTCGGTGGAGCAGAATGTAGTTGGCAATTCTGGAGGTTTCATGGGCCGAAGGAGTTGGCTGAGTTTGGCAAGCCACTGCGTGTAGGGAGGACAGAAGGTCTTTCAAACAAGTTCAAAGAACCTTCAAAGTATGTTGGATTACGAAGACTTGGAGCAGACGAATGGTAGTGAAGTCGTCAGGCGATGTGAATAGAAAATAATCTCAACCTTTGATTCCCTCCCGATGAACTATTTACATGTAATAGTGCCCAGGGGAGCAATCATATTGCCGATGTTCCCTCCATTCCCACTCTCCTCACTACTGTATTATCGAACCATCATACTTCTCGCCAACTTCCACCTTGATGCAGAACCTTTCAGGAGGGCTCTGTGTACATTGGGAAGACTGGGATATCGATAGGAGTAATTCCTCCAGCCCACAGTCCAGCTGTCCCAGCCCAGTCTAAACTACTGTTAGCAAATGCCCGATCAGCTGGTTATTAGATACTTACAACTGAGGATAGCAACTACAAAGCCAAGACCACTTCCAGCCTTCTCCAGAGTTGTGTTGTTGAGCATATATCCGCAAGCCAGAAGCATTAGAACAATGTCCAAAAAGAACAGATCCAAGAAAAGAACCCAGGAAGACCGCATCGCTGCAACAGTGAAGATGACTGTCAAGATAAACCAAGCCCAGAGGTACATCGCAAGTGCATTCGAAAACTGAGGACTCAATTCTCCAGTCGTAGGATCCGTATAAGCTGCCAGAATACCAGTGCCTGGTATATATATCATGGCATATGACAAGTTGAAAGCACCGTATGCAGGAAAGACCGTAGCGCCGAACTGCAGAGTTTAGTACAAGCTGCAACATGGGAAATACATCTTGAAACTCACCGTGTTGCCGCTGACGAACTCCATGATACCAGAGATGAACTGGCAAACACCACCAAAGAACATGAGAACTCCAATCAGAACATTCGGGGTGGCAACACCTCGGACTTGCACGCCAAAAATGGAGATGAGAAAGATTCCTTTCGTTCCATTAGTTGATACACATAGCAGAAAGTGACGCAGGCAGACCTGTAGCGAAAGACAATAGTCCAAGAGGAGCTGGATTTGCTAGGCTTCGATGAACCACTGGGAGAGCAGGCTGACTCCTATCGTCAGGATGCCCTCCGGCTGTTTGAAGTCGCTCCAGCTGTGCGACGCTCCCACCATTTGCGTTCTCCAATTTTGACGCATGATCGTAGCTATCGCTGTCGTTTGCCATTGTGAGTTATGGAAAAACAATTGAATACTGAAAATCTTCTGTAGGAGGTTTTGAGAGTTTGAATCTTGAGATTTGGGAGCAGGACGGACAGGGCTTTAAGAATAGCAGCAACGTGAATGCACTAGGCCCTCATCGTTGACGTTTTTAGAAACCAACGAACAACATTGCCAGATAGCCGTATCCACACTGCACTCTGAAGCCGCGGCGTCGGGCCAAAAAAACTCTCTCTCAATGAGATGTAAATTACTTACAGCTACTGCTTGAGGCTTGGAGAATCCAGGACTAGCAAAGTCTGGGGTGCGGAGAGGCAAGGCTCCATTTCCCCATGTAAGATTCGTTTTCCCCAGCAGCTTTCAGACATCGTTCATCCCTCAACAGTCTTAGTTCAACGATTATTAGCCAAACTGCTCGAAATAGGGAAGTCATGAGGAGTTCACGGACAAGGCACGGGGAAGACGGAGATGTCGCGGCTATCATGCGGAGATGGCGGACATGGCGGAGACGTAAGGGTGGCGGGACGGATTGGACTTGGGCTTAACCTTTTCCATTTGTCGGAACCGGGATTGAGTCAATAGAGCGAATGATGCCACACCGCGGGGCAGAAATTTGTAGAGCTTGGTGGGGTTGATCTTCAAAGGTCCAAAACATTCCACTTCTAGCTTTCCTGCGAAGTTTCGTTTTTTTTTTTTGGTGACATCGACTGATCGTTTGCCTTTAATATACGACCTGTCCCCAACTTCAAGAATCAAATTGCGGCATCGTCTCGTCTAGTAAGCTCAGTACTCCCACTTTCGACCATGTCTACTACCACCGGCCATGTCAACGGCTCGCAACCACGATTCACAAACTATGTGGCATATACAGACTCGAATACTTCAGGCCAGTCTCGAATCGGACATCTTGACGTCGAGAAATCTACAATTCAACCTCTGAGCTTTTCATCTGGGGCTCCGCTTGCCAACCTTTATCAGGTATGCTTCTTCCGTTTGCGTTCAGAACCATCTTCCCCTTGGTATCTCATTGCAAATGAGCCGCTCCAGATGCAATAAACTCTTTGTGCCTTGTGCACCAAGCTGACTAGTACTTCAAGGTTATTGAGATTGGTGAAACCAACATAGAGCCTGCTGGCGAAGTCATTCAGCTCTCCTCGGTTCAGCTCCTCCCCCCGATCAGCGGCCGAGATATCCTAGCTGTAGGGAAGAATTATTTCGAGCACGCCATTGAGTTCAATACGTCTGGATATGACTCTAGCGACAAAGTTGATCAGCCAACTCATCCAGTCATTTTCACCAAGAGATCCACAAGCATCATTGCACATGGAGAACCAATCTTCCCACATCCTGGCTTTACCGATACGGTTGACTACGAAGGGGAAATCGGAGTTATCATTGGAAAAGGTGGCTTCAAGATCAAGGAGGCAAATGCTATGAACCATGTTTGGGGTTACACAATCATCAATGATATGACAGCGCGTGAAAGACAGAGGGACCACAAGCAGTTTTATATTGGAAAATCCCCAGACACATTCTGTCCAATGGTATGTACCGCATCCTCTGTTTTGAAGCCGCGGACTCTGACATTGTACACAGGGCCCGATAGCTGTTCCAGCATGCGATCTACCCAAGACACTTCGCGTGCAGACTCACGTCAATGGTAGCCTGAGACAGAATTCAACAACCGACGACCTCATATTTTCCATTCCTTTCCTTGTTCAAACACTTTCGGCAGGCCAGACTCTGCAGCCTGGAGATGTTCTCGCCACAGGAACACCGGCTGGAGTTGGATTTGGGCAGAAACCTCCGGTTTGGCTAAAACCAGGAGATGTAGTCGAAGTCTCCGTTACAGGGCTCGGGGTCTTGAGGAACACCATTTCCGAGCCCACGGCGACTAATCAAACAATCGCTCGGGTTGAAAAAGCATCGCACATCCCAATCAGCAATCTGGACAAGACTTGTGGTGGTGTTGGCTTGACGGAGGTTAACTCCAAGAAGTTGTATTATCGACAGGCTGGTGATGCTAGCAAACCTCCAATCATTTTTATCCATGGACTCGGGGGATCATCAGAGTTTTATACTCCATTGATCGCATCACTGGGACTTGAAAAAACATCCTCTCTCCATTTACTTGATCTCGAGGGGCATGGACTCTCGCCTACATCAGCAAAGTCAACAATCACCATCGAAAGTTATGCGGAGGACGTTCATGGACTGTCCCAATACGCCAAAATTTCTCGAGCTACGGTCGTGGCTCACAGCATGGGGTGTCTGATCGCTCTCACGCTTGCGACAAAATACCCCGAATTGGTTTCCAAGCTTGTCCTACTTGGTCCACCACCTTCGCCTGTACCCGAGGTTGTTCGCGATGGGTCTGTTGCTCGAGCAGACACGGTGAGAAAGTCTGGAATGGTGGCTGTTGTTGATGCAGTGGTAACGGCTGGTACATCTGCGAAGTCAAAATCTGATAATCCCGTTGGCATTTCTGCTGTGCGGATGTCTCTATTAGGTCAGGATCCCGAGGGTTATGCCAAGGGATGTACTGCGCTTGCAGGATCGTCTGAGGCTTTGCCTGTGAGCCAAATCAAGGCACAGATACTGATCGTGACTGGCGAGGAAGATAAAGTATCGCCACCAGAAGTCTGTGAAAAGTATGGGCAAGAGATCAAGGGTGCTAAGGTTCAAGTTTTGCCTCAGGTTGGACACTGGCATATATATGAGAACCTAACGGGAGTGTCGAATGCTGTTGGCACTTTCCTTTCAATGTAGACAACAACCCATGTCCAAGCCTATTTACACGAATCCTGGATAAAACAACGCTTCATCTTCAATGTGCAAACTTGATAAATCGCTGTGAAATCATGACAGGAGCATGCTGCTATACCGTAGTTGAATGGTAGGATTCCGAAATTTCCAAGAAGACTTTCCTGAAATACATGCAATCATCCCTTATTTATACTTCAAAGTAATTCGACGGTTTCACTCGTGAACGGATTGGATTGCCCGGACAAATGGTGCTCTCTATAAGATTTGCCTCCCACGTGATTGTACTCTAGCTCTTATCTGAATGGAATAAAGCGGACGACCCCGCCCCAGATTTCCTTCTCCGACAAAACGCTCAAGTCCAGTCAGCCATGGAGCAGCAATATCCTCAACACTCGGCATCATCTCATCGTACAAGCTTCTCCCCGATACCTGCAAGTGTTCGTCAGCCGATCAGTTGTGAGCCTTGTCGACATCGAAAAATTAAATGCTCGAGAACGAGACCCTTTTGCGACACATGCCGTCGGCGAGGTTGCATCAATAGATGTGTTTACAAAGGCTCCCGGGAAACCGACGCCGCTTTACCTCAATCATCTTCCAACGAGGAACTCTTGAACCGAATAAACAATCTTGAGCAACTCTTGAAGCAACACACCAATGTCTCCCTTCGCCCAATCAACGGGCAAATCAACAATTCGATCCCGTCTCCTTTAGACAGTTGCCAAACTTCTCAACTGTCGCCAGAATCCCTCGTATCCGAACCCTCCTCCCAAGCAGCTCTCCTTTCTGACCAAGCAACCTCAGCAAGACATGGAGTCTTGACTTCGACTGCTGAAGGAGATGTTCGATACGAGCCTCGAACGTCGCAATGGACATCAGTACTTGCAAATACTAACCTATCAATCGCAACTCCTTCTTTGGACGACCCAGACGATTCTGGGATGTCATCTGGATTCCCATTCGACTCTTCTCCTGTGTCATCTATCGATGAGATCCTCTCGATCCTCCCCCCTATCCAGCAATGCGACTATTTGAAGAATCAGTACTTTTCAGTGTTCTCGCCTGTAAGAAAGCACCTCCATATTCACGTACGCCTGTTAATAATCTCTAGCTTTTTCATATTCTGCATGATCCGACTTTTCACGCTCAGTATAACGGATTTGTCGAGGATCCGTCTTCTACCCCTGTGTCGTGGTTGGCAATCTTGTTTGTACTTCTTTCCTTGGCAGTTACTGGTCTTGAGGAAGACGACACAGTTCTACGAGACCTTGCACGAGGACGAAACTCTTGTGATAACATTCGCATGCTAAGTCGGCGGTATCGGGAAGCTGCCATGAAGTGTCTTGCTAAGCAAGGGGTGTTTTGGGGAAAGCATAATCTGCAGTCATTACAAGCACTGGTTATGCTTATCTATGCAATGGGCCATAGCCAAGATCACACATGGGTTCTACTTGGTAACTTCCCACAAGTGTCTATCTCCAATTTCCAGCTCTGACATACCTAGGGATGACATACAACGTCGCCATAGCTCTCGCTTGCCATATAGACCCATCCGCGTTCAATTTGGACCCTATTCAATGCGAAGAACGAAGGCGATGTTGGGCAGGTCTCATGATGCTTTACACTATCCAAAATACTGCCATTGGAAGCCCAGACCCGACATGGAAGATTTCTAGCGATGTGAAACTACCGGCTGATGTCAACGATGAAGCAATCACACTCACTGGTATCCGGGAATCATTCACTGGACCTACACAGATGTCCTACCTACTATTTAAGTTCCAGCTGTACAATATCACCGTCCAGATTTGCAGCGAGACTTTCAGGTCAGCAGAGCCGAGCCGTGCTAGAATTCAAGCCCTGGATCAACAAATCTGTCTCGTTCAGGAGGAGTGGGAAAACCGATACCTGGCAGACACAACCTTTGAAGAATTGCCGTCCTATCATGCGGTTCATCTGCATATTTTACACGCCTACTCCCATCAGCTCTTTCTCTTGCTCCACCGACCTTTCTTCGCACAATCGATTCTTGGATTAGATGTCCCAAATGAGTCTCAGATCCGGTGCATCGCTTCCGCAGAGGCGTTGTTGGACATTCACAAAGTTCTGTCGGAGACTCCAAGCTTTCGTCCATACATGTGGTACACCAATGGACTTGGGAGCTTCCATGCTTTTCACGCAGCTGCTGTCCTAGCGGTAGCTTTACTGATGCCCATATACAAGCCGCAGTATCAGAAGTTTAAAGGAATCTTGGAAGATGCGATGAGGAGGTTCGAGAGGTTAGCTGAAAGGAGTAGGATTTGTGAGAAGGCTTCCAGGATATTGAGATTCTTGCTGTGAGTAGTGGTGATTTGAGAGAGTTTGGCTGATAATTTCATAGAGCAACACCTTCTCCAAATCAGAACAGCTTGGAGGACTGGATAAGCTCTGATCAGATGAGGTTGTTCACTGAACCGGAGCATTGGCTTCATCCTTCAAATGTACCCTGGGTAAGTTTACCTTGATCTTGTTAGGCTTACACTGATTTTATTCAGTCAGAGTGGAGTGATGTCGTGGGATAACGTAAGTTAGGTATTGGGAATGTTACAAATAAAACAACTTATATTAAATCGAATAAATACAATTCTTTAATATATTAAAAGATTATTTAAATTGTTCCCTCAATTCAGCAGCTATTTATTGGAATTATGGCGGGCGTCTGTCCGGGCCCAACCAACGGCATCTGACATCCCGACACAGGAACCTCACTCACATCTGAATAACTGTTGTTTTGTTGCACATCGTAAAATCCCAGCAAAACCAACGTGGCTTTTTTGGATCCATACAAGAGCTCCAAATTGTGACTTTCCAACAATTGGCGAGGTACAGGTACATGTACAGTCCGAGAACATGGAAGATCGGCACAGCACACTTGTGACATTTAATGATGCGGAAACGAGAAGGAGGTTGTAGAAGAGCGGATTGACGTATCTGACCAAGCAATGATTTTTGTTGGTATTGATAGTTTTGTCAAGCAGTAAGCGATATTGACAAAGTTCCCCTAACTTTCGCGAGCCAGTGGGGTGGGGTGGGTTGGTCGTTCTTCAGGCTGGAGCAGAGTCCACCGTGCCCGGGGCATGTTCGCGTGAGCAGCTGACTTAACCCAACCCAACGCGTTGAAGCTTCTAATTCCCAGGCCAACACCACCCAGTTCACTCCATCACAACATAACCATCACCCCCCCCCCCCCCCCCCCCCCCCCCACTCCATCTCCACGACGCGACGCGATTATCCCATCTTGTCCAGCAATATAATAAGCGTTCAAACCGGATCGGCACTCCACGTCACACCTCCTGGAAGCTTCACAGCCTGGGGGAAGAAGAGACGTAGGGAGATGACGCCGACGGAAGAGTTGCTGGAGAGGGATGAGAAGAGGTGGAAGAGGGAGGAGGATGGGGTGGGCGAGAGGGAGATTGAGGATGATGCGAGTTTTAAGGGGAGTGATGGGTGTTGAGGGAAGGGCCTCTATAATAATACAAAAGGTAGGGCTTATTAAACCTGCGGAGACTAAGTCTTTGGAATTGGGTAGAATAGGCAGATACATGATGCATTCGCGCTCTGGCGGCTCGAGACTTTCTAAACTCTAGAGTCTCGGGAGCCTGAAAAAACAGTTCCAGGTCCATATTATAAAAAGCCGAAGCCCACTCCAATTCCCTATTATAAGGCGGTCCCGATATGTTATAAAATATATTGTGATAAAGAAGGTTTTGTTCTGAGATATAGGAAAGTCCTGCTCAAACAGGGGTGGGAGCACGTCAGTGGTCACGTGGATAGCAGATTCCTAGTAACCTCGGATTGTCCAGTAACATTCCCACCCATTGCACCAAAGCGTTTAAATCATCTATAGGTGCTTTGCATTTATTTAAAACCAGAATCTTCGTATTATACTTCCTGGAATTGTTTATGCAAGGCTGAAATAGAATCAGCGCCTACCCGCCCCCCCCCCCCCCCCCCCCCCCCCCCCCCCCCCCCCCCCCCCCCTATGCGGCTCGCTTAGCGCTGTGGATGTATCGAATTCCCCTTTTGCTCACCAGCCGACGGCGAACTATTTTCGTTTGCGCTGGAGTTGCCCAAAATAAATCCCGGTTGGTTTCCGCTGCGTAGGTCTCAGATAATTATATCGTTCAACCTTGTTGGGGATATGTATTGATACATGAAACTTCAAATATGCAGGGTGAAATGAAGCTGTACCACGCGGCCCAAGGCTGCAGAGCAAAAACATTTCCCAAGGAAATATGGATAAGACCAGACCGTGAGTGTTTATTTCCCTCTCCAACCCACTTCATCTTTGAGCCCCGATCGCCTTGTTCAACAGCAAGATTATATTGCTTAGACCCTCAATCTTTCAACAGTAATGTAAAAGAACGTCTTTCCCATGTTCAAGTATTCTTACTTACATTTCACTAATAGATCCACCGACTCTCCTCTTTCTAAACTCTTGAATCGCCTCCTCCCTTCCCAAAGGATTCAACCATGGAGCCTTCCTTCCCCCTCAACTCACCACCCACATGCCAGTGCGGCCACGCCGCCAGACCACAAACGGTCAACTCGAAAAATACCCACGGCCACGTTGGCCGACCCTACTTCTACTGCGATGACGCCTGCCATGGTGGGAAGAGTAAATTTGTTTCCTGGAACGACTCCTTAGGAATTGTGGCTGGAAACCCGCCTTGTGGTTGCTCATTCACGAGCCGCATTGGGATCAATAATGAAACAAAAGAACAATGGTTTCATTGCCCTGTGGGCAGATGTCGCTTCAATGAGGGTTTGCCGGCCGGATATTGGGCTTGCTGGAGCGATACGGCTGCTGGGCCTCCTGGGTATGCGACGGGTGCTGCTCAGCCTAAGCCAGGGTTTGGGATGGATATCGGCCCATATGAGGCCCAGATTTTTCGAGATGGGGGGGAAAGACGAGGAGGTTGTTGTGGTTGCTTGGTTATGTGATTCGATCACACGAGGGAACGAGGTGTTCGGATTGCGCAGGATATTGTGTTTTCTTACCATGTTCACGGAGCTTTGATGATGTTATTCTCGGTCGAGCGACAGAATGATTGAGAAGACTACGCATGCAACATAGGCTACACGCTTAAGGTGCTTCAACGACAATTAGCCATTGTTTTCGGCCTTGCGTCGCATGAAGTGCTGTTTAGTCCTTAGGTTGCTTCCATATAACTAGCGCTATCAATTCACACGGACAGGAGGGTTATCACGAGGCTTGTGATGAGGGCTCTTTAATGATAGACAATGAATTTGAGGGGAATGGGAATTCTTTTATTTGCTTACCTCGTTAACTTACCTTTTGGAAGGATCCGAGGCCGCTTGTCTCCATAACATCAATGGCAAGTGCAGTACCAAAGAACATGTCCATCACTCGATTTCGAGAGGTAATAAGTTCGGGAGGGTACACAAATGTAACGCTGTCCGTCTGATCCTATGGCCGAGGTCTTCTCTGCCACGCACAAGTCTGGTAAATTCATCCCTGAAGAAATCTCGGCGACGATGAGCCAGGAGACCCGTTCTACCACATAGCGGCGCATATCGAAGTCCCCGGTTTCCTTGCGTCTTGTATTGGTCCGCGCTGCGGACCAGACATATCTCCGTGATTATTGAGCACAAGCCGACCAATCTAAAGAATTTCCTATATTTTGCCATTACGGAGTACGCACTTTCTCGGGGAGTTAACTTGGACTTTTGCTTTGTGGCGGTAATATCCGGTAGGGTGCTTGTGCAGCGAAGGAAATTCTTTTGTTTGTTGAATAATCAGCCCGAGCGGATTCAACAAAAAACATCTGGCAAACTTTAATTGTCAAGCTCAAGTCCATACCGCCACGGCTAAAATAGAGAGTGGGGGCAGATACCAGAAACTGAACTGTTAACCACTACCAAAGGTTTGTCTTGTATTAATTATCGTGCGCTGAAGGTCGGATGCGATTGCTTAGAGTCTACTTGTAAACGATTCCTCGCCTTAGGAACGAAGCGCAGGTATTCCGTCAAAGTAAAAGAAGGCAGGGAGCTTGCTCTGGCATAAAAGAGTTTAGTGTAGCAAGTAGTACGTACGGCCGTACGGAAGCTCGGGCCATACGTTAATGGCTGTACAAGGGTGCTTTTGGTATCCTATACAATACTGTAAGTATTAACAAAGTTTAAAACATTAGATTAGCGCTTCGCACTTTAGATTAGCTTCGCACTTTAGATTATCTTTGAACTTTTTCGAATTCTACTATCCTTGTGACCTTATTGTCGGTAGTATGCTTTAAGCTTATTTCTTGTTCAGAAGAGGGCTTCAAAAATTGAAGACTACCCCCGTACAAGGCGGTGAGCTGATCCTACCATAGAAAGCTGTTAATTGCTGTAATCGGGCAAGATTACTCATAAGTTATATGCTACGGTTTGTAAGAATATAACGTTTGGACTAAGTCAAGAAGAACTTAGAGGAGGAGAGATACCTAATCAAATTCGTCTTCAGATGAGCAAGAGGTAGAAATCCTCACGATTATAATAACTCTGCCCTTCATGGAAATATTTGTTCCTCTCCGAGACTCGTGAAAGTCTTATCTCAATCTCTCAATATGTTACTTTCCCCCATTTTATTTCTTCTTTTCCCCCTCACATATGCTCGGCAGACATATGTCTCTTGTGATACCGAGCAGTCTGGCAAAGATCACTTCGTCAATAATGATGGCGTCACACTCCACTACCGCCAGTATGGTTATGGCCCCCCGCTCGTCTTTATCCATGGATTTCCTGACAACGCCGGGACATGGTTCTCTCAAGTCGAGATGTTCTCCAAGGACTACACTGTCATTACGCCAACTCTTCGGGGCTTTCCCCCTAGCGGGATTCTTCCAAATGCCACCGACTACACTGGGGCAAAATATGTCTCAGATTTGCTTGCCGTTCTGGACGATATTGGTGCAGACACCGCTGTTGTAGCGGCCCACGACGTTGGCGGATCAATCATGCAGCAATTCGCTTTCGCCTATCCAGAGCGCCTTGAAGGCATTATTCTCATCAACACCCCTGTACTTCCAACATTCCTGCCCCTAATTGAGTTCGATGCTGGTCAACAAAACATGTCGTTATACACGCTGAAGTATTTCGCGTACGAGCCCGGTCAACCCAAGAACGTCTCGTTCATCACTGGCAAGATCCGGAACGAGCGGTACCGGGCCGAGATCGCGCAGTACTTGGAGGAAAGCCCGATGTACGGCATGCTAGACTTCTACAAGGAGAACTATCCAAGCCCTCCGTACCAACAGAACCTCAGCACAGCCGGTTTTGTCTACAAGATACCAAGCATGATTTTGTGGGGGACGGAGGATCCGTACTTTTCACCGAAGATGATCGATGGGATTGAGAAGTACTTTTTAAGAGGAGTAAGGCTGGTCACAGTTCCAGGCGCTGGACATTGGGTCTTTCAGGATAGGGCAACAAGGAGCAATAGAGAGATAGGAAATTTTCTGGAATACTTGGGATATTGAACGGATTCTCGTAGGCTGGATATATTATACGGATGTGGCATTGAGGTGATTAGATTGTATAAGCGAAGAATTTCTTCAATGCACCGCAAAAAACCTTCCCTCGGACGAACGGGATCCAATACCTTTTATCCCTTTACATTAAGTTCTGTATCGATTTCTTGTAATCCCGCGTAAGACAGGGAACTGGTTGTGGGTAGGCCAACCCCAACCGTCACCCTTTCCTCTCCCCCACCTGCCTGCACCTCTCTCTCTTCGCCTACCCCAAGCCGCCGCAAACCACGAACCCAAACAACACAACGTTCACTCAAACTTGTCTCTCGGCGCTCGATCTTAATCTTTTCCACAAATATTTTTGTTTGCCAATATAAACTTCTTTGATTCAGGCTCCGACATCATGGCGTTCACCGTTTAAATACAAAAAGCTATTAATTAACACCACCTGTTATTCCCCCTAGGTTGTCTTTTCCTCGTACTTATTAGGATCATCATAGGGTACATATACTTCTATCCTCTTTCTAGCTATCCTGGGCCATATCTCGCAAAATTCACCCAGTATTATCTATACAAGGGAGTGCTGGCGAAGAAGCGCATCATTTAGCAGTCTAAGATGCTACAACAATATAGCAGTCCATGCCGCGTTAGCCCCAACGAACTAATGTGCTCTAATCCTCAGTCCATCACCGATATTTATGGACAGAGCTCTCAGACCTGTCTAAAAGATCTAGCTCTCTACGGACCGTTTTCAGTTACTGGAACTCGCAATGTTTTCAATGTTGTTAAGCAGACTCTACATCGTCGCGAAAGACGCCTCTTGTCTAATAGATTCTCCACAAGAAGTCTATTAGAAAGAGAAGGGCTGTTCATAGGCAAGATTAACGAATACCTCGATATTACCTTTCGTCCAAAGGAAGGTCAAGTCATCGACATTAGACCGCAAACGCACCACCTATTTCTTGATATAATCAGTTATCTCAGCTTCGGACAGCTTTGGGAGGATTCCGATAGCTTGGTACCGTATCGACTGGCATATAGCGCCACTCTCGTATAACTCGCCATCTCTCCCATAGCGCCAGGTCCAATTGTATCACCTTATCTTCGCGTATGTTATATCGCCATGGCGGAATAAGATTTCCAAAGGTAGGTAGTCAAATATCGCGTATTTTCAGTGTAAATAAAGAGGTTTGAAGGCATCCATTCTTAAACTACATAATCCATTACTCTTCCCCTACATCTGCCATAGTCTCTTCACCCTCTTCTAACTCGTCCCCTGAAGAATCGAGCTCTGAATCTGAATCAAAAGCGTTCTCTGTATCGTCGCTTGTATTAGTCGTAACATCATCTTCCCTCTCCACTCGCAAAGCCTCCTTTTCCTCCTTTGATATATATGTGCCTTGAACCACAATTGTGTCTTCGTCTCCCTCCATATTAACGCTGTCGTCGTCGAGAATAAGAATAGGGTTCGTAGAAGAGGAGGAGGCTAAGGTGTAGTCGCTAACGGAGATGTTAGGGAGGTCTCTGATCTTCAATTCGTTGTCTTCAGAACCGTCAGGATTTAACGATAACCCAAGGTTGCGAAAGGTTCGTATGATTGTGTCTCGGTGATCAGTATGTATTCGACGCTAGGCCTCTCCTACCCATTCTGTAAGGAGAATTCTGCGCTCTTCGATAGTGTAGGCATTATTGTTCCATTTCTCTAGGTTCTGATCGATATGGATCTCTTCTAGTTCCTTGATTATCGCCTTTAAGAGTGAGTTAATTGCAACATCGAGTACTTGAACGTAGCCAGTACAACCGCTAGGGATGAGAGATAAGGTGACGTTAAGCTTCTTGAATTTAGCTCGAATAGTATCGTTGAATCTTTCTTCTCGTAACCTCTTCTCCTTCGCTATTACACTTTCGTTCGCAGGAACCTTCTTTCCGGAGTGTTTATGAGGGGCAAAAGCGTTAAGTACGAGAAGTCGAGGCTTATAGTCTGAAAGAGGATATTCCGAGGCATGTGAGTAATCTGACCGAATCTATTCAAGAAAGTTAGCTGAGTTGGCGTACGCTTTCTCGTTCTAGATCACTTTTACACCACGATGATATTGAGCCATTTCTAGCTGTCGATTCTTGTTTCCTTTCCCTGGTTTTCCCTTAAATATAAGAAGAGGTTTGCACCGAAGAACGCCATCTACAAAGACGATAACTTGAAGTGTAGCTTGTCGCTTTTCCTAGCCTCTGCGAGTAGTCCTCATTATTATAGTCCGAGAGCCTTTAGAGGCGTACGTACGGCCTTTCTGGAACTTAAAGGCGAGTGGGGTTTGGTCCATATTCGAGATCTCGGAGAGCTTATACTTTCCAACAATAGGTATAGTTAAAGAGCGAGGTATGCCATAGTCAGAATTAAGGTTAACGATAGTATTTCGACGGTTGAATTGAAGCCATTTGATAATAGTAAGGCGTAGCTCTTCGGGAGCTTTCTGAGCTCGTTTAGTGCCTACGCGGAAAGAGATATCTTGTCGGTGCTTAAAACTAGTTAACTAACTTATAGACTATCGGAATCCAAGGTATAGATTTAAGCCTCCTTCCCTACGAATAACACGATCTAGGTGAAGCTCTCCATAGATCTGCTTCGCATTCTGAATGAGCTATTTAGCGGAAATGCTACGACCTTTTAATCGAGCCTCGTCGAACCTCTCTTTCAGTTTCAATTCTATCTCTAGCTCTTTGACCTTGCCCCATGGCTTGCGAATACGAAATGTGCCCTTCTTTTAGTGTAAAATCTCACTCTTTTTCTTAATCTAACCTCGGAATGTTGAGCGTAGGATACACAACTTACGAGCGGCGTATCGAATAGTGATTCGCTCGTCGGTGCTATCCTTTAGTTGTTGATAGGTAGTCTCCTAGTATGAAATAGCAGCTAACTTGTACTCTCGAGAATAGGAGTATCGTCGTCGTGTAACGTAGTCGTTAAAATCTGTATCTGTAAGGCCATCGAGCTCGTCTTCAACCCCTCTATCGATATCGACAATTAGCCGACTGGCACGCTCTTGATCTTTAGGCTCTCTGATACTTTCCCTATTATTTAGAATTCGCTATTAAGCTAGCTCTCTCACAGTCTCTTGTTCTTTAACTCCCTTAATATACTTGCGGCCAAGAATACGAGTAGAGCGAGGTGCTGTATCTTTTGCTGTACGGCCATGGCGAAGACGAGGCTTAGGAGGTTGCAAAAGGCCCTACAAATTCAGGGTAACTTGCCCCGGTGGTAAAGGACTAACAGGGACACGAGGAATTGGCGGCATATTAACGATACTATACAAAAGTGTTATTTTGGGATCATAGGTTTAGTTAGAAGTAGCAGAGTTAGACATCCAAAAGGTGGTGTTTTGGTGGGGATTCAGGGGGAAATTATAATCTACAGCGCCACTCTTAACCACAGCGCCACGTCCAAAACTATTAAAATACTAAAAAAAGATATCCCGCCATGGCGCTGTATGCCAGTCGATACGGTATAAGCCACGTGTTTTGGCGTTTGTTTATTTACTCGTTGAAGGAGCTTGGATTCTAAGGGATGTTAGAGATCAGTTTGAATACTATTGAAACCCTTTACAAGAGTCTCGAATAGTGATTCCTTATCATTTGAACATAACGAGACAAACCATAGGTACTTCGAGTTCAAGCGACTTTAAATCTATAAAAGCATTAAAATCTCAACAACTTATTGCAGTAGTAGGTTATAATTAATATATCCTATATAAAAGTAAACAATATGGACGCTTGCTAATAGCACTCTATCATTATCTTGGAAGATTCGTAGCCTACACTTTTTTAGCTAGTTGTGTCCTTTTATTAGCAGACTGTAAACTTCTCAAGAGGGCCATTGTCGGTATGCCGAGGAAAAGTATACACAAACATTTCCCGATCCTTTTGTTTCTTAATCACGCCCATGATAACCAGCGCCGGCCCCAAAAACACGAAGCGCCCGTTTGCCTCAGGTCGCAGAATGAAAGGCAAGCCTGACCCAGAAGCCTGAATCATGATATCTCCCGTTTGAACCAAGTGCGACACGAAAGAGTGACATTGGTGTCGGAAAGAATTGTACCCCTCTAAGACAAAGCCCTTAGGCTCTAGGCCTACCCAGACGTATGAGCACCGTCTCTCGAGTATACCGTACACCTCTTCGATACCTTTGTTGCCTTGGTTGCGCGCCACCCACTTGTCATTAGAAATGCAACTATCCAGCCCTACTCCATTATAATTCTCTTCCGAGAGTATAGAGCTGCATTTGCGGTGCAGTCCACTTTCCCACGGTCGATCTGTGAAGAAGATAACTCCAATGCGTTTACCCTCGAGCTGCAGGAGACCATGGTCGCTGTAAATTTGTCGTGGAGGTTGCCCCCAGCTATTGGCGAAGTCGAAGACGCCCGTTGGAGTCCTCAAGCGCGTGATATTTTGACGCAAATCAATAGCCCAAGACGGCAAGTCTGCGCTAGTAGTGCCCCTGTCGTAAAAGATATCAAGACAGCTGAGATTCTCGCTGACGTTGACGGAGTGCTTCAGGAAATCCTGATACACCACCGACACTGTCTTGGAGTAGTCGATCTCAGGGAAGCCTATGGTTTCGTCACCCTCTTTCTTGGTCATTTCCGCAATGATGCCCAGAACTGCGAAGACCTTGTCCTGGGGCAAAGTTGCCTCGCACACGCTGCTGCGCATGATCATCGTGAACCAAATCTGGCGATGTACTTTCCTTGGGAACTCGCGATAGTCTCTGTCTAACCTGAACAAGACGAAGGCCCGCCTGGCTCTCAAGGCTGGTTCCTGAGGGTCTTGAAGGGGCATGAAGGTGTCAAGGTCTGGAAGCAAGCGTTCCATGACCTCCTGGAACCGATAAAACGTACACACACTCCACCCGCAGGCAATGTGGACCTCGCGAGCGGCCTGAACCTCCTGCCTGACCCAAGTCCGATGAAACCACGGCTTCTTCTCAAGGAGTGCAGAGGCCGCCTTTCGCGCCTTAGCATCCGAAAATGCCATGGCGACGTCCGAACGACCATCCCAATTGGCATCGAACCGGGCAAAAAGAGCGGCATCGTCGTAGGTCGCAAGGCCAAGCCAAACAACGACCCTATGGGCTTTGAGATAGATGCTGAACATCAATCCCACCTGCGCGGATTTCTCGGTGAGATTTTTCTGGTTGATGCAGACGGCGTCAATCCACAGGACACGGTCTTGGTCTGGGAGTCGAAGTCTCTGTAGTCCCTCGAAGAGATTCGCTGAGACCCAGTATGGCAGCCCATCCATCTGGATCGTCGACGAAGGTTGTGGGTCTCCCCAAGTGTAGGATAGTGCCTCGTAACGCACCTTCACGGAGCTTCCTACAACTGTGGCGCCTGACTTCGTGTTGAGGTCCACTGCGAAGAGGTCACATAAAATCTCGGAATAGGGATCGGCTGAAGAATGAACCCTCAGGAGTCGTATCTGAGCGGAACTCAAGGGTTGGTACACCTGGCACTGTGCCTGTAATTGAGCTTCGCGCTCGGACACGTCCATACAGTTCATTGTCGTGACTACGGGAACTTTGATATAATTTTGATGATAGTGAAGGGGCCTTTGGGGAGTTCAAGCCATCTTATAACTTCCCACTAACCTTTACCCCTCCTCAGAATCGGGGCAATAGAACGCCGAGGCCGCATTCTTACACTGCTTAATCGAAGAATTAATTACAGTTCAAGCCATAATATTGGGAATCTATTGCTTGCTACGAAACTAAGAGTTTTGCGTTTAGGTTTTGAGGAGTTTAACTTAGCTTACTGCGTTCGAAAGTAAATTTAATCTAAATAAAGAAGGCGTAAAGCCTAATTCATAAGATGCAAGTGCTACTCAACTTCATACGTCCACCTTGCTCAATCTATCTCGATGAGTAAATCTACTGGAGAGTGTTTGCTCAGCTGCTGATGATTGATCAAGGAGCAAGAAAATTTGGGAAGTCGTCCTAAATACATTTATTTATATCCCTGTATATAGTGCGTCATTCGGCCTTATTTCCTTGAACTTCACGACCCTTCATCCCAACGACTTCTCAAGTATATACACCTCATCCCGACTACCAATACTTCAAATATTTCGAAAGGACATAATTATCATTGGCTCCAGCTGGGCCGGCTCAAGTCTCGCAACCTCGCTGGACGAAACAAGATACTCCATCTCAGTCATTTCCCCGGACACCGCTACACCTTACACACCCCTCTTAGCAAGTACTGCATACGGAGTATACGATTTTAATATCGTCGAGACCCCTATCAGACATACAAATAAGAAGATCAAGTTCGTCAAAGCTAAGGTAGAGAATATTAATTTCAAGGCTAATACCGTAAAATGTATTCCAGCTTTTGAAGATTCAATCGTAAAGGACTTTGTCTTAAATTATAATATTATAGTTATTACTCCTAGGGTGAATCTGTTTATTTCTCTAGAGGCATTATGAAATTAACATCATTCCCTACAGATCACAAACCACACCTTCAACACCCCAGGTGTATCCGAACATGCGCGCTTCCTCCGTGACGCTAGGGATACAATGAAAATCGCCTCCCGCATTCAGGACTACTTCGAGAAGCCTACATCCCCGGCCTCACCGAGGCGCAGATGCGTTCCCTCCTCCATTTCGTCATCGTCGACGCAGGCCTCACTGAAGTAGAAGTATCTTCAGAGCTCTCCGACCTCTTCTCCACATCCTACGCCTCACTCTACCCGCATCTGAAGTCCTATATCAGCATTGCCATCCACGACGTAGCAAACCAAGTTCTTTCCGGCTTCGACACTAAGCTGCAGGATTATGCCATAGGAAGTTTTACTAAACAGAATGTAGAGGTAATGACAAGAAGTTATATCAAGCGCGTTAAAAAGGATTCTCTCTATACGAAAGAAAAGGGGAGAATCGATGCTGGACTACTGATCTGGGCCACGGGGAATAAATCCACTGCGCTTGTGGATTCTTTACCCGTGAAGAAAACACTACGGAATCTAAGGATTCTCACTGATTCCTTTCTGCGCGTCTATACGCTCCTCGGAACTTTTTGGTGGGGTATATGCCATTGGCGATGCAGCAGATGTGGAAGATGCTCGCTTGGCTACTACGGTAGAGGTAGCTTGTCAAAAAGCAAAATATCTCGCAAAGGTCCTGAATGGAAGTGTAGATGAGGAGTTTCAGTATAAGCAGACGGCGATCGTGGCGTATTCGGGACAGAATAATGGAGTTGTGAGTGGGAAGAAGGATTATTCGGGGCCACAGGCTTGGATTACTTGGAGGAGTAAGAATTTCCTTTGGACGAGGACGTGGAGACAGAAAGTGTTGATTGTTATGGGGTGGGTCTTGGATTTGGTTACGGGAAGGTGGATTGCACCAAGATAAGCGAGAAAAGAAGGGGGAAATTTCTGCTTAATATGGTCTTTGGCATGACTCAACTCAACTATTTTGCGCAAGGGGAGTGAACAATTTAGGAATGGATTCCTTTTTGCGTCAAGCCACTTGAGAGCTGACAGCCATGATGCATAGGTGACCTAAGTACCTGTCACTTCGTAATTACGGCGAAAACGCAGACAGGGGGTGCCCCATGCTGACGAAGAGGCGAGAGTGGACAGGGGGGCCGCCAGTAAGCTGAACGACATCCTCCTTTTTTGAACATTTCGTCTAAACTTTTTTCTTCTCCTCTCTGACTATTCCCTTCGTTCTGAAAGATTGAAAGCAGTTTGTTGTTATGGTCTAGCACACGCTCTATAAGGCATTCACCTGGCCCCAGGCACCCTCATTGGAGCTGATCACATGTGTCAGCATCCATGAGCAAAGAGTTCACCAGAGGAGCGATGGCTATTAACCGCATCGTCCTATCTGATGCTTTAACAGTACAAGGTCTCATTACAATTATTCTTGGCGCTGTAAGTCTGTCCATAAACTCCTGGTAGCTAAGCCATTCTCCTCGTACCAAATGCCTGCACGTGACACATCTAACTTGATTTGCAGATCTCTGTCTATGCAGTACTCAGATGTGTCTATCTTTTGTACTTTCACCCACTTTCCAAGTTGCCAGGGCCACGAATAGCAGCCACCTCGAACGTTTGGTACGCATATCACTGGTAAGTCATATTTTCGAAAATGGAGTAGCAAAGGGAAATTGACGAGGACTCTGGGCTTTCTGAGAGATATCCTTGGGCGATTGAGAATGCCCTGAGAAATTATGGCGACGTGGTACGCATTGCACCTAATGAGCTTGTATTCGTTACCCCACAGGCATCTGTTGGTGAGTGGAGCACCCAAACAGCCCCTTCTATTTGAAACAGAGTACTCATGTACGGAGGGTCGCAGACATATATTCTCCTCATCAAAAACGCCTCGAGTCATTCGTTAAGACTAATTTCAACGATCGTGGGAAAGATCTTGGGGGCATTATCTGGCAGGAACATCCAATTAAGCACCGTGAGGTGGCGAAGAAAGTCTCCTCAGCCTTCAGCAACAGGTCACTCAAAGCGATGGAGCCCATGGTGCACAAGTACATGGATTATTTCGTTAAGAAGATGAAGCAACTGGGTGGTGCTCCTGACGGTATCGAGCTTGGCAGGTGGACGGAGTGGCTGGCCATGGATATGTCATCCTTGGCTTCAATACGTTCACCACGGTCATTCAAGTCTTCAAGCGTTTCCCACTGCTCAGTCCATTCCAATTCTTTGTCGCACCTGTGGCCAAGCTGAGTTCATTTGCCGCAATGGAGAAGATAACACGCGACTGTGTGGGAGAAAGAGTCGACAAGAGAGGTACAACTGAACACGTTGGCTTTATCGAGTCCATCATGCCCGCAGACAGCCCGCTTCCCACGGATCCACGCGAGCTCACGCATTTGGGCTCAGTTGCTGTACAACTCATGTTCGCTGGCTTTAATTCAATGTCAGATTGGTTTTACAGCACTATATTCTTTCTCCTTGAGGAACTGGAGAGCTATGGACTCTTGATCAAGGAGATCAGGGATGCGTTCAAAAATTATGAGGACATCACTCCAGGAGCATTAAACTCTCTGCAATATCTGCATGCTTGTCTTGAGGAGTCACTCCGATTATTCAATAGCAACAGTACTGGGTTACCACGTATCAGCCCTGGCGCTGTTGTTGATGGGCATTATATACCGAAAGGGGTGAGGATCTTCGCTTCCCCTACCGACGATTACGTTCTAACTTGAGGATGACAGGCACACGTCGAAACGAACATTTTTGCTCTTGCCCGAAGCCCCCGTTACATCCACGATCCACTCCCTTTTCGCCCGCAGCACTGGCTTCCATCAGAACATCCGCTTTACAATCTCAAGTTTGCCAAAGATGAACTCAAAGGCTTCCTTTCCTACCTTTCAGAGTTGGACCGAGACACTGCATGGGTAAGGAAACGGCATGGATGCAGGGAAAATTATTTATTGCGAAGGTGCTGTGGCTGTTTGACGTGATCAAGGTGCCGGGGCAGAATGTTGGCTTGGAAGGAACGTTACTCCATTATGGATTTTTCGTCAAGCCAGAGGTGAGGGTCAGGTCGTGCAAAAGGCAACTTAGATGATATAGGTATGGGAATGAAGACTTAAAGGAGAGTAATTACACACTTTCCCTTCGGAGATACCCCTCACGATCCCTTCTGAGAAAGGCCAAGGTGGACTAGACCAGCAGGCGCAACAGTTGTGGTGGCTATGTAATGAACCGAAGCCGAAGCGCAGTTATGGCGTATAGAAAGGCGCGTAGCAAATTGAGGGTGCTGCTGCCTCGGGACGCGCTATGAATATCGCGATCGCGGAGATTTCGAGGGTTTTTCGATTCCCAGGAATTTTAGGAACTGCGAGAGGTTGGTATTTAAGTGTCATTTATGAAAAAGCGCGGTAAGGAGCTTGGAGGACTGCTGAGGTTTGGGGTCCAATTTTTGTGGAGGGCGCCTTGGTGTTTCAAGTAATTATGACTCGGATATTCGCTTGGCTTTTTCAGGCGAGGCCAGTAGCGGGCCGTCGTTTCTATTGCGGTCCAGTTCGCCTTGCGGGGACGGCGACATAGCCACCACGCAGTCAGCCTGACCACAAACTTGTCGAGACCGCATATTAAAACCCATTTCCTAAAGAGAACTGCCATTTCTCAGGACGTTCGTCTTCGTGACCCGCCTCCAGAATTGTTTTCAAACGAGGCTGAAGCTTGTTGCTCTATTTGGGGGCTAAACACGACTGCCTTCTGGACGAAATACACCACTCGCGGTCCTTAGGAGTTCTTAGGCCACTTCCGAGATGCTTGACGGGTTATCTTTTGCGGCTTCCGTCGCGGGACTCGTGTCACTCGCCGACCTTGTCGTGACGAAGGGGTATAGATATCTCAAAAGCGTCAAAAGCTGCGAAGAAGACGTGCGAAGCTTAATTGTGGAGGCCGATGTACTCTGTGGAGTTTTGTCACGACTGGCAAAGTCTCTGCAGGAGAATACAGATGGCGATGAGGCGAGCTTGGAGCGTATGTAGACTCTCAATTGACAATTTAAGCAGAACGAGCTAATTATTCCTCATATGATAGTCGCGCTAGAGAGTGATTACGTCTACGAGTGTCAGAAGACCTTGAGACAAATCAATCGAGTTCTAGCAGAATTCGAGCAAAAAGCGACAAAGAAGCCTGCAACGAAAGTTGACGAGGATACTGCAACTTCAAATAAACCAAAGAAAAGCATATTCAATCACCTCTCGCGTGCCGAATTGAAATGGCCTTTATCAAAATCAAAGACTATGGAGTTGATTGAACAATTGGAGCGACACAAGTCCACTTGCATCATGGCTCTGGCTGCCGACGAGATGTCAGCTCTGGTGGAGGTGCTTGGGCAGCAAAAGATCACCAATCAACAACTAGCTGAAATCATGCACGAGCAGAGGAAAGCCGGTGAACTACGTCTTACTCAAGAATTTGGAGAGGAGACCAAAAAAATATTGAACTGGCTGTCTCCTGTCGATTATTTGCAGAACCATCAGGCTGCTCGCAAAATCTATCAGAAAGGCACGTGCAGATGGCTCATCGATAGTCCGGAATTTATTCACTGGATAAAGACGAAGAACTCAGCCATCTGGTTCTATGGCATCCCTGGAGCTGGCAAGACCATCTTATCCTCCCTTGTAATCGAGGAAGTGTTTTCCTTGCAGGATAATGGAGTGGCTTTCTACTATTGCGATTATAAGAATGCTACTAGCCAAGAGCCCACAAATATTCTTGGCTCCCTAGTGAGACAGCTGGCCTTGCAGGAGGCCCTCGTTCTCGCTAAAGTCAAAAATTTCTACAATTTCCATCATCCAGCTGGAAGACCACCCAGTCATCCGACAGAGCAAGATCTTGGAGTCTTACTACAGGACATCTCCAATTCATTTCCAGAAGTCACGATCATTCTGGATGGCCTTGATGAATGCGGTTCTAGCCCTGGAATTGAGAGATCTGAACTCATTCGCATCTTGTCTACCCTTCACGATGGGCATGCTGGATCCATCCGAATAGCAATTGCGAGCCGCCAAGAACGTGATATTGAGAAGTGCTTCGATGAGTTCACCAAGGTATCCATTGCGGCAATGTCGCTTGATCTGGAACTTTATGTTGCATGCGAAGTTGAACGACGTACAAAGACCGAGAAGTTGAGAATTCGAGACAGCGCTCTAAAAGGAGAAATTATTCAGGTCTTAATAAACGGCGCTGATGGCATGTAGGTACACCCGCCTAAATTGTTTGTTCAAATCCGTTGCTGATTCAGTCTTTTGCGAAAAGGTTTCAGTGGGTCAAATGCCAACTGGACTATCTTTGCTGTCTGCCAAATGATGCTGAAAGACGCAAGGCCCTCAAAGAGCTTCCACCCGATCTCCCAGCAACGTATGTGCGTATTCTAGAAAGACTCGACAGGACACTATCTCATAAGGCAAAAACGTATCTGAAAAGAACGTTAAAATGGCTAGTATTGACCGATGGACAAACTGATACTTCAACTATTACATTGCCTGCTTTATCCCAAGCGATTTCCATCGAGGATGATCACACCCGGCTCGAGAACGATACCATTCCCGACGAAATAGGCATCATTGAGTGGTGCAGTAGTCTGGCTCGAAAAAATTCCAAGAACGCCTTGGAGCTATCACATTTCACCGTTAAGGAGTTTCTATTATCTGAGGAAGCATCGGTAGAAAGCCCAATTGCTCGGAAATATCTGGTGCATAAGTCGACAGACCTTACTTACTTGGCTAAGACCTGCCTAGCATATCTGGGTCTTGACGACTTTTGTCTAGTCCTGAATGTCGGCAGTGAATCTGAATTGAAGGAATTTCATGATAATTTTCCTTTCTACTGTTGTGCTGCGACACTACTTTTCGACTACCTCAACGTTCCTCAATTAGAGGCCCAGGCAGATCTTCAGTTGCGTCGTTTCTTCACACCAAAAGCCAACGAAAAGTTTTTCCTCTGGAGGCAACATTTTGTGCCTGATTCCTGGGGAACTGTGGAGATGGGGCTCGAATGGAATCCTGGTTCCGAGGTGAACCTAACCCCTCTCCATTTGGCATGTGAGCTGTTGCTCAAAAACACAACGGAAAGGCTACTTTCTGAAGGCGCAGATCCGAATGCAACGTGTAGATACTTTGGCACCCCACTCACTAGACTCTTTCTCTCGGGCGAGTGTGAACTCAGCTGTGTCCCAACACTACTATGGGAGAATCTATCGCTTCAGTTCGCGGATGGAGAGGGCGAAAGGGAGGAATATGAATTACAAATATGCGACATTTTGTTATCCAAAGGCACAAATGTCGGTCAAATGGTTCGATGTCCAAATGTACCAAAATCTGGGGCCTTTGGCTTAACCAGTCCACTGTGTGTTGCATTGGTATTGAGGAAATCGCTTCCTCTCACTCAACGACTGTGCCTCGCCACTGTCAACTTGTCAGCTGAGATCTGCTTTGGGATGAACTGTGAGAATTTGACCTGTTTCCTGGAATCTCATATGGAGGAGATACGGTACGAGAGCAGTCCATCTTCGACAATGTTGTTTTGGAAAGATATCATGAAGTGCGCAATGGAGTTGAATACTCTATGGTCGCAAGATTTCAAGTTTCTTGCAATTATGGAGAAGATTTTCTCGAAATGTGAGATATCTCAGGATGTTGAGACCGGAATTAAGGTGCGAGACATTACAACAGACCAGAAACTTAGGCTTGCCTGCCAGATTGGGAACGAGCCAGCCGTTGTACGACTTCTTGCCGAAGGCGCCAGTGTATATGATTTCAACTCAGAAGACGAATCAGCTCTGCATTTTGCGTTGAAAGGAGGATATTGGTCAATTGCTTTCGTACTTCTGGAGGCAGGATCTGACTTGAATAAAGGACATTCAATAGAAGGTACACCTTTACAGATGCTAATGGAGCTAACTGGGGATGATGAGTCCTCCTACGGTGTAGACTCCTTGCCTTTCTTCGAGCAGCTGGTGGAAAATAATCACGCCGATATATTTCGTCGAGAAGCACCCAAAATACTTCATTTGGCATGTAAGAATGCTAGATCAGACATTATTGCATTACTTCTTAGACACGGTGTCGACGTTAACGTACTAGTTGACGGATCAGGTGCTATTCACGCCTTACTAGACAAATACTGCTGGGAAGCAGAAAATCTCACGCTCTTAATAGAGCATGGAGCGAACGTTAATCTTCAAGATAACAAAGGACGTACGCCTCTTCATCTTGCCGCTCTGTTTGGATCCTCGGGTCGGACCGCCGTTAGAGATCTGTTAGATCACGGAGCGGACAGGGATGGATTAGACGTAGATTGTTGGACCCCACTTCATTTTGCTTGTAAAATGGGCCATCTAGGGGGTGTCAAGAGCTTGCTGAAACATAAATCAGGTACGAGAATCGTCGACATGATCTCGTTATTACTAACATTCTGTAGAAGAATCTTCTCATCTTGGGGATGAAGCGAACGAACCTTCACCAAACGACTTCGATAGGATGGGCTGCAATATAAACCTAGCAACTGCCGGACTAGATACCCCGTTATCGCTCGCTCTTATGGCCCCCAAAAAACCAGACCCGGAGTTGATTTCATTGCTTCTCTCTTATGGAGCGTCAACGAATTCAATTCTTTCCTCGGGACGTACTGTGTTTGAAGAGTTCTTTTCAAAAACAGACTTATCAATTGAGCATAAAGATACCGCTAGTATTATGCTCCAAAATTCTAATCCTGGAACCTTGAAAACTGTTGGCGGCGGAATTCTGGCCAATTTTGCTCGCAATGGACAATTCGAGAGGGCGAGATGCTTTTTAGCTGCAGCTGAGGCGGTTGGCGTGGAACTTGATATTGACCCCAGTGTTCATGATGCCACTGGATGGCGCCTGTCACATTATAGTGCACGGGGAGACCCTTGTTTGAGTGAATATTTTCCTGTTCTTCTGCGGATGGCGGGCAATGCCCTCTCGACAACTCGAGATGGGCGTTCCGAACTCTACCTGGCAGCTAGTCACGGCAACGAAAGTGGTCTACGGCTCGCTCTCGAATGTAGCAACAGCTACCAGTTCATAGATGCTGAGGCGGCTTCTGGTCTCACGCCTCTACAAGCTGCGTTGAGAAATCGCCACCTTTCAATTGCGTCGATTCTCCTCAACAGTGGTGCATCTTTAGATGTGCAGGGCAGCTCTGGATTCACTCCACTATGCAATGCGGTGGATATCGATTCACCTGAAGCAGTCAAGCTGATTCTTTCGCATCTCGATCGGCGTTCGAGACTCACATTGGATAACTTGTGTTTGAATGAACTTTCCGCTCTTCATTTAGCAGTGAAGCGAGAAAGCCTGACCATCATTCGAATATTGGTGGGAAGTTGGGCAAAATTTACTCTCCCAGTTGACGAAGGTGATGCAATACTTCAGTCTGCATATAAGAGTGGAAATTCCACCATCATTGAACTGCTAATGGAGAGTGGCATGGTCCGGATTCCAGATGTTTCCAAGAACTCCATGCCAAACATCGCTTCTATGGATAACCATGTCGATAACCATGTCGAACAAGCTCTACCAACCCTACTAGATGCGGTGGGAGTAGGTCAAAGTTTTCAATTTACTGGGATTGGCAAAGACAATATGGCATTCAATATCGAGCGTCAACGGCCGTTAGGGAGGTCGCAACCTCGCTCTCGAATAGGAAGATTCCTAGCGCTCTCCCCAAAGCACAACGGCTATAAGCCTAAGCTACAGAGCCAGGCCCAAACTATACTTGAGATCACGGACCTCCCGCTGCAAGGTCCATCTGAATCCATATGGCTACAAAATGGACTCTTTAGGGATTCTTCTCTTGTGGAGGCAAAACAGACATCTGCCCTCGAAACCAGCATAGACGCCCGGGAACATTTAAATTCTATCAATGAGAGAATTGGACTTACTCCACTGCACGTTGCTGCAATCACGGACTCAGCCCATACCCTGGGCAAAATTATTGATAAAGACAGTGGACAGCTCTATGTGCAAACAAAGGATGGACGAAATGCGCTCCATCTCTCCCTTGCAGCTGGCTCTGCGAATGCATCGAAGCTACTGATTGAGAGAGGCATAAACGGTTGGGTCAAAAGCCTGCTTCATGGTCGTCCCCTTCACGTGGCTTCCGCGGTCGGTGATGGTGAATCGGTTAGAATGATATTATCACATCGACTGAAAACAGACCCGGTAATAGACGTAACGACCCTCATTAACGAGTCGAGTGAATTTTTCGGCACACCGCTTTACGCGGCTGCTTATGGCGGTCATCTGGGCATTGTGACGCAGTTAATTTCTTTAAAAGCAAATGTTGACGGAGTTGGCCAAGGGAATATTCTCGGCACTCCCCTGCTTGCTGCTTGCTCCCAGGGACATGTAGATGTGGTGCAGCTTCTCTTGGCCCATGATGCTAATAAGAATGTATCTAACGCAAATTTCGAGAGCGCGATAGATGTAGCTAAAGCGTTTCAGCAACTGGAGGTTATAAGGATTTTAGAATAGCTTGCGATTTCAAGTCAAAGATGAGGACGAGGAATGGGACCCGGAGGTGCATTAATTTCTCTTTACCTCTTGAAACAGTCTCTTTAATACTATCTCCGTTCTAATCCTCCTATGTTGTCTATCCCTTCCCCTGTACTAGTGCATAAATTTCTTGCATTTAGCGGGCATAATAGCATCTACTGACTCTAACTCCAAAAGGTAATCATAGCGGAGCCAAGAAAAGTCCGCTTGGCTCAGCTGGTTGGTGTTTAAGTCAATTGATGGATCAGCCTTGCCGAAAGGACGACTGCCCTGTAATTAGAAATTGGTAGATAAAGTGGCCGGGGGCGTGAACATAAAGCTTCACAGCGCAAACAACCATTTGCAATAGCATCATCGACTGATCTTTGCCGGCTGAAGATCTGCCTTCGAAAATAGTACAAAGTAACTTAGCTTTGCTATGGCTATGACAGTCCTGGCCATGTTCGCCGGTCGCGCTGCCCGTCGTGCCCATGACCGTCGAGGTTCCTCACTCCAAAGCCTGTATATCCCTTCCACACTCAAACCCGACACTTTTGAGGTTCCTGTAATTATGGAGTCGAATTGAGTGCTAGTGGAGAGTAATATCGCAGGCGAGCCTTAGTTAATATATTAACTGGAGCCTCCCAACCTCTTGTAAAGACGCGCTGACGCGACTGAATGATTTGAGACTTGACGCGGTGCGATTCTATAGTATTAAAAGGGCTAAATTCTCGTACCTTTGTATTGTGAATTGTCAACCTTACTCTTACTTTAAATATGGACTCCTTATCTCTATTATTAACCTGCCCTCTTGCCTCTCTTTTTGACGGTTATGCCCCTAGCTCTCTTACCCCTCTAAATCGTCGCACTCCGTACGATGGCTTTACTCTTGTAGTTACGCATATACAGTCTCGTCGTCGTAGGCGCTTAATAACTTCTCTTGTATTATTAACACTAAGATTTACCTCTCTACTACGTCGGCGCCGTCGTCGTAATATCTCCTTTAGTCCTCTAAGAGTTAGTACTCTATATCGCGGTCCTCTAGCTGTTTCGGTATCATCTTGTGGTGCAGAAGTGGAGTAGAGCCTTGCGATCAACGTAGGGAGAATTGAAGTGGTTGATTGTTCTCTATAATATATGAGGAAATCAGGGGAACACGTTGTTCTCCTGAAAGCGGTATAACGTGACAGAAACTATATCTAACGTAGCGCGTAGCTAACCGAGTATCAGCCCGTGCTTATACGACACACCCCCTAGCCAAGTGACAATAGTAAGCCACTAGTATTGTGGTTAGCTGCGCTAAGCGAGAGTAAACACTAAACTAAATACTTAGGCCACAACTATTCCTGTACTACTAAGTTAAGTAAATAACCCTCCTATTTAAAGTGGCGTAGCCCCCACTTGATTTTTGATCTTGTAACTACTTTACACTATATAGATCGACTCTTTTCGATCTACTAACTAATTAACTAATCAATAATCAATTAATTAATTAATAAATTGATTAACTGGCACTATAAGTGTCTCACGGCGATCTACTACTGCCGTCAAGGCTAATCGTCTATCCGCCGTTGTAAGTTATTTAAATTAAATTAAGTTAATCGTCGATTTTAAAGCTATGTGTTAATTTGGGCATTATTAATTGTAATAGGCGAAAAAGAAGAAGGAGGCCAAGAAGGCTCTAAAGGCTACTCCTGTTCTAAAGAGAACTACTACAACTACTCCTGTTACTCGTGCTCGTGCTCCTCGTGTTAAGGGAGTTAAACGTGCGGTTGTTTACTTAAGTTACATTAATAGCGCCCTTTAAACTAAAAGCACCGGCGAGTACTTTGATGTTATTAGTCGGGGTGCTCGTTACTTTACGTGCGCCTTAAGCCACTCCTATAAGGTTGCTCCCGCTGCTGCCTAGGCCCCCTTCTTAGTTTACTAGGCTGCGCTCTTAAATGACGCAGGCGAGAAAGTAAATTCCTTAGGTTATTCTTTTCTAACGTGTGATTATTAACCTTTTTAGGAATTAGAGCGCTTAAGAGCTCCTGTTTTGGCGGCCTTTAAAGGTCAAGTTATTACTAGTAGAGCTGCCGGTGGAGTAACTAGCTCTATCAGTCGTGCTTTAAGTGCGGCCTCGGCTACTCTTTATATCGATTCCTCCTCGGAGTCAGAGGGTAGTGAGGAGACTCCTCGGGGAGTAACTCCGGCTTCTCCTGCTACTCCTGCGGCTACTACTCTTACTATAGCTATAAGTAAAGTTAGTAAAGTTACTATTACGGCCGCTAGCATTAGTGTTAGTCTTGTTACTTTCCGGGCCCTAATAGCTAATAAGCCTCTTGGAGTTACTCTCACACTAAAGCAAGAAGCTTAAGCTGCTCAGGTTAAGGAGCTTGTTAAGGTAATTACTAGTACGTTAAGTGACTTAGTTCGGGAGGTTTTAGGCCTTTTAATTATATAAGTTACTTTCTTTTATATAAGGTAAGGCTTAAGAACTTTTAAACAACTAAGTGTCCCCTTATAATTTACTTACGTTACGTTACTTTTATTATAAAAACGAACAACCGTTAAGAGCAATTAAATCTTCTAAATGCCGTGAATTTCACCCTTGAGCTCAGTTGCTCTCTAAGTAAATGAAATAACAAGAGAATTTATAAAGGAATAACAAATACATAAGAAGATACTCTTATAATAAAAGAAAAAGTAAAGAATATATATAAAGACTTACTTTAAAGCGAGGGCTTTATAGTAAGTTACTCTAATTAAGCACGAACATTAACTAAGTTAATGAGAGTAATAAAATTCTCAAATTTCTGTCGAGAGAGGTTCTTTGTAAGTCCATTAGCGGGTATATAGCCTGTAAGTAAATATTCGACTAAAAAAGTGCCCTTTTGAAACTCTTAGTGTAATTATATATTCTAAATATTAACGTGGCGTAACTTAGTAAAGATGTGCTAATTTTCTCTAATAATTAATTATATTGTTTACTAATTGTCGTAGAAGATTCTCTAAATTTCCCTTAACTCAAGACGTAACTCTTAAAAGAAACGTTATAAAGTTATAATCTCTTTAGCCGTGCGCTTAACGCCTAAAAGCTTAGCCTATATAGTCGAAGTAGTGATTGTATCTTGTAAGGCCGCTCTCTACAAGATTAAACCTCTAAAAAGTATTATAATATAACTATTAAAAGAGCGCCTAGTATTAAGATCGTCTATAAATAAAGCATTCGAAGCTATAATAAGCTGAGAGTCGCGTAGTTTGTAACTATAAGTAATCGCCAAAAATCAGGTTCTGAAGAAGTAACGAATAATTTAATTAACTGCCGCAAGGTACTCTAAAGAGGAGTTAGTTAAAAAGTGAGAAAGTCTTAAAGCTACAAATATAACGTCTGCGCGCAATATAATTACTGTATAAAATACTAAGTTAACCTTCTCTTAATACTTCTTAATTTGAACTAAAGTTACTTGCCCTTAATTCTTTAGTAGCTCGACTTAAGGTAGTAGAGTACTTAGGCAATTTCCATTTATTAAGTTAAATCGTAAAGTAACCTTTTAAATATAAGTATCGTGTACTAGAGAAATAGTCTTTACTTAATAATCTCTAATAACGCGAACACCTAAAAACCACTCTATTAGTTCTCCTCTAGTAAGCTCGTATACCGTATTCAAGCCGTCGATAATAGGTTAAGCGTCTTTAAGGGCTAAAGAGTAATATAACACTTAAATATCGTCGACATAAAAGATAACAAAGACTAAACGTTACTCGTTTATAAAGATATAAGGCTCTTCCTTATAAGGGATTAACCCTAACTTTGACAAAGTTCCGGTAAAGTCTCTGTATTATAGTACTAGCGAGTCTCTAAGTCTATAAAGTGTACAATTAACTTCTACTACTATCCCGTCTTATTTAAATCCGTCTAGTAAGTAGTAGTGTACGCGAGTACTCGATTCGCTTCGTTTAGTGTTAATAAAGGCGTTAATAATATTAAATTAAATTATCTCTAAATCAAATTAAGCTACTATTACTATAGCGGTCTTAAAAGAACAAGTAGCCAAGGTTATTATATATATTAAGAGAATTGACGTTTCGGGTTATAAGTCTCCCTTAATAATAACTCGCGAGTGACACTTAGTTAAATACCCTAATAAATCGACTTTAGCGTGAAATACTTATTTTAATAGTATTAGTTATTTAGTGGCGAAGCTTTATTTAACGACTCTCTAGTAGTTACGTAACTCTAAGTTAGTGATTTCCTTGATTGCGTCGGCTCGGAAGTACTCTCTTAGAGGGTGATCTTTAAGGTCTCTCTAATTTAATAGGTCCTTTAGTAATTAGGATTAGTGTATTCGTGGGAAATCAATTAGTTGTCGAATTTCGACATTTTTAAGAATAGACATTAAGATTATAACGTGGACTACGCTCAAGTCTTTCCCGTCTCTTTGCACTAGTTCTTAACTAGGCCAAAAGGTCCCTAGAAAGTCCTCTAAATACTCACGGTTACTTGACAGGTTCAACGATTCCGTAATTAGCTCTCTAACAGTTATTATATAGACGCTTCGATTCGGTTTCGTAATCTTACTACTAACTCAAGTCTTTCGACTGTCGCTAATTACTTAATCTTTTATCTTCTTCCTCCGTAAAGGTTTAAGTAAGTTATTATTAGTTAAGGCTAAAAATAGTAAGTGTTACTCTATACTTAATTCTTCCCTTAAATCTAACGAATTAAGATACTCCTTATATTTTATTACTTAAGGCGGAACTTCTAATTACTTAAGGCCGGCACCTTAAGTAAGTGCTCCCTAATACTTAAAACCGCGCTCTCAGTCGTATAGCCCTTAAGAGTATATAATAACTTATAGTATTAATTAATACTTAGCTCCCACATCTCTTTCAAAGTTTAGTGCGCTACGTAAGACATCTCTCCTAATTATACTCTAAGACACTAGCTGTCTTAATTTATCGACTCGTTTTAAGACCTAATTAAGGTACTCGTAAGTAAGAAGTCTAACACTCTTCCTTAGTTGTTTTACCCCTGAGTTTTTACTAACGAGTTTTATTAATCCTGACTTTTTTAGAGGTAATATTAGTTACTTTACCCCCGTAGTTAAAAGCTTAATTAAAGGCTGTGGCACCCCTGAGGTTATAAACTCAGTAGTTTCTACAGAACTTATTACTTAGCTTAGTTATTCCTTTTCTAAGGTAGTACTTATTATTAATTCTAGTATATCGAGTGCGCTCAGTCGATTGATTATATTAGTTCTAGCGTCCTGGAGTCCCTCTTCTTCTTTTAGCATTTTAATAAGATCTCTTAATATTAAGCGCGGCTAGCTAACCGCTCTCTCCACGTTTAGAGAGCCCGAATAAAAGAGGGATTCGTTAAAAGCAACATTCCGAGTCACTATTATACGCTATAATTGAAGTACTTAGACCCTGTATATATTAGACGAGACGTATCCTACCAAGTATCCAAAGTGCGCTCTTAGGTTGACTTTAAATGCTCTCTTTTATTAAAGAGCCTCTCAGTCCTTAATCATAAAGTAGGCTCTATAGCCGTACGCCTATATATTACTCTAGTTAGGTCGTATATTAGTGTTGAGCTTTTGAATAAGCTTGGGGTCGTAGTACTGAAAATATTGCCTAAACTAAGTATAAAAGATCTCATTTAGACTCTTAAAGCCTTTCTGAGTAGCCGGACTTATATTATAAAGAGTAATTGCCGCTATAACTACTTCCGTTTAAAGCTCCTCTAGTAGGTTTACTAAAAGGCGCATCTTAATAGACTTTTCGATAATTTCCTTGCTTATACGCTCAGCTCCCCTATTAGGTTAGTATATATACGAAGGGGTACCCTCAATATTAATATTATTCTCCGTATATTACTTTTCGTACTTAGTTAATCTATTAATTCCTATGATTAAGGTGTCGTTATCTTAGCGTATTTTGTAAATCGAGAGTCTAAATTAACGTCTCGTCCACGCCTTAAATAGTTTAAGAGCTCTTAAGACGGCGATTAACCCTTTGTTTTTTAAGAGCTATTTATAGAATTTCCTATCGTATTAGTCTTTAACTAACAAGAGCCAACTATTCTTATCAAATCTAACAGGGAAGTCAAATAAGTCCCAAGAAATACAATAAAAAGGCCAAGTAACTGTTCTCTCTAAAGGTCTTCGACTAACGACTTACTGCGCGACAGTTAGAGAGCACTCTTCACACTCAATTTGAGTAGTGCCTAAGATCTCGACGTTACGCGCATTTTTAACTAAATTCTCTAACGCTTCCTTCCTTAGGTGCCCTGCCCGTAAGTGCTATAACCTAGCGTCGTTTAGCCGCGGTCTTAAATATCGTCGACTTAATTGAAAACCTTGCTAGATACTCTTTTAAAGCGTGGGGAATATTAAAAAGGTATAAGTTGGGCGAATCAGAGAGTTAAGAGTTATTACAGGAGTTAAAGAGTAATTAAAAGGCTTATATTCAAAGAAAGTTAAGTTAAACTGTCGCTTTAATTACTTTAACATAATACTCTTCTCAGTTAATCCCACGCGCAACGTATAATCTAATTTATTATACTAAACTCCAGCCTATAATAAACGAGCTTCTGAAATAATATTAACATTAAATCCTTTAACAATAGTGACGTTAAAAAGCCTTAAGTCTTTAGTGTTTAGTCTGTTAGGGCCATAGAAAGCACCCTTAAAAAGACAAGTACCTCGGCCCTTAATTATAAGGCTCGACGTTCCGGCTTCAATACTGTCGTCGTTTGTTAATCTAATAAAGGTTTTGGGCTTTAGTAGAGCAACCGAATTAACTAAATAAGTAGTAGCGCCGTTATTAAGTAAGGTACTCTTTGAGAGTAGATATCGATTTATATTAATAGTAGCGTAGATTCTTAAGGTGACGAGAGCCTCATCGAGTAACTCCGGACTAATTATATATATATTAATATTGCCGGGATACCTCGGTAACTCTAAGGCTTTTGCCGAGGTTATTAGAAAAGACGAGGAGTTTTCGGAGGTTATTTCCTTAGTAATTTCCTTTACCGCTACTTGTCTCTACCCTTTCTTGCTAATTACTCGTTTAAGGTTAGGAAACTCCTTTTTAAGCTTAATTTAGGTTTCCTTAATTTCCTCCGCAAATAGTAAGTTACGTAGTTTGTCCCTAATTAAGCCGTCGTAGTAATATCGAAGTCTATAACACTCGATCGCTTTGTGTCGGTAAGAGCTCACCTTATAAGGGCAAGTGTTAATCGAAGTATTTGGCGAAGGAGTCCTTAGTGCTAGTAGTACTCCTAGAGCATCCGATCTCCCTCCAAGTGTAGCGTATAATCCAACTATCTTATTTCTTCTAGTAATTATAAGAGACTCTTCGTTAAGCGCCAATAGCCAGTTAACGTATTAAAGTAACGAGTACTTATAAGCAACTCTAAGAGCATTATCTCTAAGGACCTCAGACAGTCGTTCGCGAGCCTATTCAAGTACGAGCTTCTCTTATACTACCTTAATAAAGTTAATAATCGCTAAGGGGCCCTTAACGTCCAAAATGTCGTATAATAGAGCATCTTAGTAGGCTAATCGCCACTCTTAAATCCACACCTTAGGATTGACCCGTCCTGTTTTGACGATTTCGAGCTTCTCTCTATATTTGGCTTAAGCTTTAGTAATATTACTTATTTCCGACGGGGCGTAGTCTCTCTTTAATACCTTAAGGAGCATCTATAGAGTCTAAGATCGTGAGTCGTTCAGTTCGTCCGTTATCTTGTCAAGTTACTCTTTTGCTCTCTATTCCTCCTTAATCTCACACTTTTAAACAGCACTCTAGTAAATCAAAGGATTAACTGTCTCTTGAATCCACTTATATACTACTTTATAGGCCCGAGCCTTTTCTGATTATTATACGTGTTTTATAATATACTCCCTTATTAGGACAATATATATTAAAGTAACTATAGTAACGTTAGATAGTATAAGAGGTGTTACACTTAGTTTAAGTCCCTTAAGTTTAAGTACTCGTTAGTCTCTATCTCACTTTACTTGCTCCCTAAAGTTGAAATCGAGAGCCTCCTTGTCCTATTGTGCCTTCACTTAGTTAATCGTTTGTGCTTAAGGCTCGTTTTCGAGGATATTTGGAGTGACCGGTAGCTCTAGATTAACCGAAGTCTATACCTTGTGAAAGATACAGAAGGATTTAAAGGCTTAATACTATAGGGTCCAGGTTTGCCTATCGTAGTTAAGTGGCGTTTGATTATTAGAAGAGGAGACTGAAGTTAAGTCTGCCATAGTGAAGAGAGGGTTACTCTCTTAAGGGTTCGATAGATTTGTTGAAGAGGAGAAGAGAATATTAAGTATAGGTACTCGATTTACCCTTTTCTAGAGAGGTTAAAGGGAAAATGGCAGTGTGAATTGCACTTGTTAATAAGTAGAAAACGCCGACGTTATTTATTACTTACTAATCTTACGTTAATAACTTTACTTAAATCTATAAAGTATAAAAGGAAGAATACTAACTTAATAGCTTCGTCACAGGGCTCATAACTATAATATAAAAGTAAAGTAGAGCCTTACGATTAACGTAAGGAGAATTGAAGTAGTTAATTGTTCTTTATAATATATAAGGAAATCAGGGGAACACGTTATTCTCCTGAAAGCAGTATAACGTGGCAGAAACTATATTTAGCGTAGCGCGCAGCTAACCGAGCATCAGCCCGTGCCTGTACGACACATCTCTATATATATTCGACGAGGATTTTTATCAGAATCAGGGTCTATTCGAGCGGGATGTTACTGAACAAATGGCGACCTTTAGTGCTGAGACTAATCAATAGAAGAAGCACTTACGAGCGGCCTATTAAACGATCGTTAAAAGTGGTGAAGTTGAGGACGAGTTTAAGCTAATAAATGTGTTAGAGCGTCTACTAGTAGCTCACTTGCTAGATGAGGTATCGATTAATGATCTAGCTAGCTTTTTCTGTATGTTTTTTGGTGAGGAACAGTTCGAGGGCTTCGTAGAGAGTACTAATAAATACGCTATTTATTAGAAGTCCAAGAACTTAGATTTTAAACGCTATACTTTTAAGCTAGTTAGCGCGCAAGAGATAAGGGTATACGTAGCTCTGCTTATCTTTATTAGATACTAGGGTAATAGGCGACCTAAATCCTACTAAGAATCTCTAGTTCCTTCCTCCTTAGTCTATCGGATGAAGTTCAAGTAGTATGAGGATATTAAGAGGTTCTTTAAGGTCTCTAATGTCGACGATGATTAAGGCCTTATTCCCGACGATTAGCACTATAAGCTTAGTCCCCTAGACACCTATTTATAGACTTAATTCTAAGCCGTTATTACCTTAGGATCGTATATATCGTACGACGAGATAATAATCGGGTATTAAGGGCGAAGTCAGTATATTACTAAGGTTTTAGGCAAACCTGAGCTAAACGGGTTTAAAAACTGGGCGCTTTGTTATAAGGGGTACATATACGACTGGCTATATTATTTAGGATTGTGTAGTAAGTCGTTAATTCCTTTTGTCGCATCGATTTCCGTCGTTTAGTAGTGTTATAGAGTCTATAAAAGGAGAGAGTTGTGAGAGTCGAGAGAAGTGAGGGCATAATAGTAGGGGAGCTAGTCTGTAAGTAGCTTGGCTCTCGCGTTATCTCCCTTATTTTACTAGCTCGGCTGAATTTCTAGTGTTCCTATTAGTACAATTCTTGTTGACTTATTATACCTTAAGTACTTAAGGAATCAACGAAGCTCTTGAGGTTCACCCTTATTTCTCTTTAATTATATACGGCGTCTTAACTCTCGCACTTAACCTCCCTTACGAGAAACACAAATATGTCATCTTTATAAATAACCTCTTCACGAGCTACGACCTCTTTTCGACCCTCCGCAGCTATAATATTAGTGCCGTGGGAACTGTACGTAGTGATCACATGCAAGGCACATTCTAGGAAGAGATTTTAGCTAAGAACAACGGTAAACTACTGAATTAGGGGGAAATTCGCATATAAGTAGTATACCTAAAAGGAGGGGAGCTAGTCCTCTTAATTATATAGTAAGATCAAGTAATTATACGGCTTATAAGTACTATTTATAATAGTTTAGGTTATAATATTTGTAATCGCCGCCGTCTTAAAGATATAGTAACTATAATAACTTTAACTCGCGAGACCTTTTATATTCTTGCGCCGGTAGATAAGATCGTATTTCTTATAAGAAAGCAAATTTAGAAATACTTTACTAGTCGACTTGCCCTCTTAATTATTCTCCCTATTAACGACTATAATTATAATATAAATAGCGTTAATCGCGCCGATTAATTGAGGGCTGAATTTAATACTAAGTAGGCTACACGGCGTAACTGGCTCCCTTACTTCTTTTGGCTCCTTGACTGTGTTATTATTAACGCCTTCTTATTATAGAGATAGGAGTTAGAGTCGAGAGTTATAGGCCGACAACATAAGCACTAGCGCTCTCACTGTATATTTAGGGAGATTTTAGTGGCAGATTTAATCGGTATAGCGGCTCTAATATCTTGTCGTAATAGTCCTATTCGAGTCTACTAGAATAATAAACTTGTTACGCTAAATATCTCTCGATTCAAAGCTCGTCACTACGTCGTATAAGACTATAGTAAGAAATCGGAGTGTTATTATTGTCGATATAAGGTCTTAAAAGGTATATTAGAAAAGAGCGCAATTCGAGATATACGGAAGAGTTATAGAGAGTGTTCTTTACTTCTCTATATAAGGTGTTTTAAGCCGTACTACTAGAGCTAATTTCTGTCTTTATATTATTATTTTCCCTCTTTTTTAGTAGTTATAATTGCAAATTTATATTAGATACGAGTTACTTTACTTTCTTGAGCTTTAGGCAGTAAATCTTACGTCATTCCGCCGGTGGAGCTTCATTTATTTTTGTAGATCAGAGCTCTAACTGCAGCTTTAATTATCTTGGCCCTCTACTTTTGCGTGCACCGATAAAGTGTCGGGTTTGAGTGTGGAAGGGATAGATTAGCTTTGTATCGTTAAATCATTGAATTTTAACAATGCGTTCTGTTACGCAACATAGATAACACTTACCATTTGTTGCAAAGAGAATTTTGCCCCTCTAATTATCCCTTTCTAATTATTAAGCATTTAGGAGACGAATATTGGCGCTCCGATTCACGCGAAACGCAACTTTCAAATGGAGGACGAGGAGCGTGGTTCGGGCTGCGTACGAGGAGCGATTCGTCGTCTCAACAAAGCAGAAAACAGCTCTGGGAAAGTGGGAAAAGAAGGATCCTGCTAAGCTAGCAGTAGAAGACGCAGGCGACGTGAGGACGGAAGAGGAAGAGTCAGATTGTTATTATAACCCTTAAATTATTATGAAGGGACAACTTATCCCATTTGGAACTACATCTATTTCTCTTGCAGCAATTATCTCCGCAACGTGCACCTAGAACATCCGCGCCAGTGGTGCCCTCCATGATTTTGGTACATCGATCATCCGCGCCACATCTGGCTCTAGCTCATCTGCCTCTTGCGCTTCCGACCACGTTTCCCCCTGCCCTCGATGATCTCTTTCACCGCACGCGCCACTTCTGGCTCATCCGCCTCTAACACAACACTCTTACGCTTTCGACAACGTTTTCCCTTACCTTTCATGGCATCTTTCGCAACGCGCGTTGCTCGTGCCTCCTCGGTGTCCTCATAACTCATCACCTTCGCCTTCCCTTTCCCTAGTAATACTGACTTGGTTGATCGGCGAACTTTGGCTTCATTGTTCATTTTCGTCAAGAATTGATTTTGATCGTCGAGGAGAGCACAATAGGCAATAGATCTTTGGCCTGCATTAGCAAGCTTCTGCACGCGCCTCTGTAGCCGTAGTATGCTTAAGTGTATGGGTATCCTCTTTAATCAGGTTATGCAGCGACATGAAAGCATCTGTTGTTACTGGCGTCACGGACGTTTGTGGTACTTCATCTTGCTGACACAAACCCACATTTATCTCAACGGCCCTCGGGACAGTTGATTGAGCGGGAGGCTTCGGTGTCTTCCTAAGTACTCTGTCTGGATTAAGGGGAAACAAACCACAGGCCGCCCATGAGGACGTGATATTTCTCTTTGTAAACTCCCTTTCCCTTGTAGGGCTATACACAGAGGTGAAATGTTCTTTGGCAATTGTATTTGCACCTCCTTGAAATAGTCGATCAACCTGGCCCCGATAGGGTCGATAGGCTTCCTTCAAAGGTGCAAAGACTCCGACGTCAAAGGGCTGAAGCTTGTGGGAGGTATGAGAAGGCAGGCCATGGCCGTCACATCTATGTTCGTTATAATTGAAATTTTTACACTGTTGCATATATTCCGTTTATAATGTGAAGGAGCAAACCTTCGGTACTGCAAAACAAGAGACAAAACTTAAGAGCTTTAAGTGATATATATTAAGGATGATAAGGAAAGCTCTGGAGGAGCTGAGAGCTAATATAGACCTGCCGGGGTTACGTGCTCGGTACCTGATACAGGGGTAAACCCCACCACAATATATCCAGTGAAAGTGATATAAACGCGGCCTAAGGAAGTTATAATTAATCCTCAAAAAATTATTTATCATTACTTCTAACTTCTACAAAAAGCACCCTCCTGCAGCTCGCCAAGCTTTCCTCTTGCAATCTCGCGTAAGTGTACATCTCATCCTTAACTGTAACCTGCAACGCCGCCTCTAGGGCCGCAAATTCGTCACCCAGCTGCGTGCCCATTTTTGCACGATTAGCATTCTCCCCCCCCAAATTACTTGCAAAAATTCCCGCCGCCGACAGCGGCAGGAAATCCTCATATACCAGCGGCTCATACTTGATCCAACCATACTCAACACACTCCTCCACCGAGTTGGGAATCATCCCCGCGCTATCCTGCCGTAACGCTGCAAGGTCCTGCTCCTCTGCAATATAGTACCGGAACCAAGCCAGCTCCTGTTTCCGCAATGTCTCCCAGTCGTCTGGGAACGCCGCAAACACTGCAGCATATGCCTCTTCATCAAGGCTCGTGATTCCCCGCCGAGTACAATCCTGCATCAACTGATCATAAAGCTTTCTGCCCTTTGGTGTCAGCGCTGCACCCCGCTCCTCCACCTCGCCGAAGCGCGCCTTATGCGAGCCCAACGCTAAGCCTCTGTCTGATGGGAAATGCACTCCCTCTTCAAGCGCCTTAAAGCTGGTCTGGCGTAGCAGAATAGGGCAGTTGCGCTGCGGCGGACCTTCGATCATGTCCTTGACCGGGAAGCCGTGGATCTGCATTAACTTTTGCACGGCGTCGATGTCGAGCGTGCGTGGCGTCAGGTGGTTGATGTGTGGGCCGCGGAAGCCAACAATGTCGGCGAGCAGCGGGCTCTCGCTGTGCAGCTCGGCGTATTCGGCCATGCTGACGACAGCTGAAGACTGCCATTTAAAGGTTTGGAGGCCAAGGGTAATTAATTCGGCGGCCTCACTCTGATTGAGGCGGCCATCGTTCATTTCGGCGAGTGTGACAAGGTCTAGAACGCGGTTGTGGAAGATCTGCCTGCGGGAAAGGATCTCTGCGACTTTGCTGCGGAGGTTGGGAGCGACGAGAGGTAGCCGGAGGAGAGAGACGAAAAGCCGGAAGGGGTTCTGAGATAGTGAGTCTAGATCTGTCGTCCGGAAGCATGTAGCATGAACTGGCAGGCCGGCCTGAGCAAGATCGTAATAGCCAACTGGCACCATACCCATTAGTTTTAAAAATCTGGCCATCATGAACATCTCTTCCGCGGTTCCAAGACGAATAGCACCATGACGCTCCAAATGAAGGCGCTCCAGCTGGTTCGTCTCTAGTATTTTGGCCTTGACCTGTGGACGCCTTGCGAAAGTAGCTTCATTGGCGTCGGATATGAGAGCGACTAGGTCAGCATAGAGCGGTACCTCGTCTCTGTACATAGCAGAGAGGGCATTTGAGAACAGAGTGCGGATCTCCGTTGGAGAGACATATTGCGAAGGAAGGGCTGTAGACGCCATGATGGCGATGGTTCATGCTCCAGCCGCAAAATTGAATCTCTTCCTCACCAGTCGAGAGGGGCGCTGAGTTAACATCTTCCCGGCGACGGAGATATGATTAGTTTTAACTCCGACTTCGCGCGTTCCCTTGAAGCGCATCGGAACCCGAGCCTTAGATGTGACGGTCTGACCAGGATGCCATGGAACGGTGTGGAGGGCCAGACGAGACCCCAGCCAGGGACCAACGGTTGAAGCAGCTCAGATTTATAATCGAAGATGGGTGGGAGAAAGAACAGTCTCTCGAGTACTCACAGCCAAGTAAGTATATGGAGGAAGTTGAAGCCGAGAAAGCTGCGTCAAAAAAAGGGCGGGGACTAATTGTTCAGGAGAGATTCGTCAACCTCGCGTAAACTCAAGCTTAGCCCCTAAATGGGATACTTTATGATTAGCAATCCGAGAACTCGTTGCCGACCCCTAGTACCGAGACAAGACTAGGAGAGAGGGACGAAACAAAGAATTCAGGGTTGCCACAACCGGAGGGAGGGCTGCTCCAATCCCGTTGTAGCTTACATCGCCCCTCCTTCGTCCACTTTCTCTTTCCCTTTCATCTCCATCTCCACCTCTATCTCCGTCTCACTTTTAACACTTTCAATATTGTGTGAATAATGATATTCACGTAATCGGCGTATTACGTGAATACGGAGGACGGGCAAAAACAGGGGTTGCAGGACATAAATAGGAGCACTCGACACTAGCTAATTCGGGACTAGCCCACGATGAGAGCCTCTTATATAGAGCTCTCTTCGACACCTTAGAGTAGCTCCTTAGACTTCACTAAATATATACATACAACTATAGACTTTTACACCGTATATTAAAGCCTTAAACAATTGACTAAGTTGTTACTTATTGCGGGAGCTCTAAGTAACATAGTGCAATCAACACTAATTAGCTTACAGATCAAAGCACTCGAATCGCGCTGTCTAGCCAAAGACAGCAAAAGGAGAGAGTTGTTGAGAACACTACGAGGGTAGTACTTTGAACCTACTACTACGACAGCCTTACGCAGGAATCGGGAGATACTATATTGACTGAATTCGTAAAGGCAAACCGACCCTAGGTTTAGCTAACGATTCCCACTACTTCACGCGGGCACCGGGATAATACCGTATTAGCAGGACCTTCGGAATTAAATTAAACAACAAAAACTGGCAAAAACAACTTACTAAACTACTCCTTACACCTTCAATCGTACAAAGAGACTGACGCGCGCGACGATTACGTAAAAACACCAACTTTTCGACATTAAATTCGACATCCGACATTCGACATCCTGCCCCCACCTTATTATAATACTTTAAAAGACCTCTACCCTTATACACCTATAATACACTAAACCTTGACTACTTGAACATGGCCTGATCACGTTATAATTCAAATAACTTTAAGGACGTACTACTATTTAACGAACTACCCGACCGACCTCTATTAAAATACGACAGACCCCCTAGCGAACTACTTTTAGAGAACAATAGATCACTTAGCTATAATATATTCCACTAACCATAGTCAAGAGAAGGCTCTCAAGCTAAAGACTTTTACGAGCTACCTAAGAAGAAGAAGGGAGATAGATATTCGCTACTTGTACTAACTAAGCGCGACTACTCCGACTTCGACGATCGCATCCAGAGATATTTCGACAGATAATACGATGACGAAGACTTATAAATGGAATTCTAAGACGACTTTATTAAATAGAGCTTATAATTATAGAGCGTTATATATAAGGGCAAACTTAATAAGATAGTTAGAGTATTAAGATCAAGAGGAGTTAATATTAACACGACACAACCACTAGTACAGGCTTTATAAGAATATCAAACTAAAGAGGACTTACTAGCATGGGAAGACAATGAAATAGTGGCTATACAAGAAGACCTTCTTCCTCCTAAGTCAGCATACTTCAATCTTCGTCTTAAAAAGATAAAGAAAGCCAATTACACATTGTCTAACTAAAGAACCTCTCAAAAGTCACTAGAGAACGACAATAATTAGTAGGCGTAACTATCAAAGGTTCACTACAGCTCTTCACTAGCACGCAAGGATACGACGACTCAAGCTCGACCTCAATATCAAGAGACACCAAGTCCGCGACTTCTATATTAAGAGACACGTGAGCCGCGACTTCTAAATCTAGTATTAAAACAATAGAATACAATACCTCCAAGGAATCAACGCCCCTTGCCTTGTACTAACTAGTTAAAGTATTTAAACACACGTACTTACTAAGAGGAGCCGTTCCCCTGACAATAACGGCAAAGCGACGCAGAACTACTATATAAGGAGTAGCGGGAACTAAGTCAACAATAGACTTAGTAGTACCTTAATGTGCAATAATAACAGCAAACTAACGAGTATTATAATAAGCTACTGTCACTACTACTTATACAAGGATACGGAGGGCTCGGACAAAAGCTAGTACAGTTAAAGAAGATATATCGTATAGAAGATAAATATGCCGGCACTGGGGATATGTTTAGTATTAAGTTTAACATCTTCTACGATCATTGTATGAGAGCCGACATAGGTAGAGACGACTATACGAAGGCCTTTCCAATGATGCTACGAGGAGACGCACAGACGTATTACTATAACACCTTAATATATCTTAAGGAGACATTTACGTATATGTCGAAGGCCATTTCTTATTACTTTAAAGATGCGAGCTTTAAACGTGCGAACCTGACTAAATAGAACCTAGTCAACCTCAAGGCATACAAGTAGAAGACTCCAGAGAAGAGCCTTATAGAATACTTTACGTAAATGCTAAACGACCTTGCGCACATACGTTATAGCCTTATATATGACCTCTAGAGTGACAACTTCATATATAGTAAGCTTATACAAGCATGCTAAGACCTACCTAAATACCAAAACACTTGTTCCGCACCACCTGCGACGCTTACGGAGCTAGTTAATTCACTTAAGAGCTCCGTTCAGACATACGAACACGTTTACGGCTCCGCGAGTACGACGGAAACCTTCTTTACGGACTGCGAGTATTATTACCGACTAAAGGACAAGAACTACGGCAAATCAAGCTATAATAGACACAAATAAAGACCTAAGAAACGATATATCGTATATAAGAAACTAAGCTGTTAGTTAATAGAGCATCCACAATAAGAACAAGACGTTGCAAAAGAGGCATAGAAACGCCAGAATAGTACTAAATTCAACGGCAAGTTCGGAAAAGGTTTTAACAAGAGATTCTAATAGTTTATCGTCGACTGTAAAAGAATATAAGAGGAGTATTACGACTAATTCTTCGCCGATAATATTACCTTTAGCGGCAGCGACATATCTACGTCATGTGACTTAGGTAGAGACTCACCGGAAGTACTATTCTATAGAGAGATTACATAGGAAGAGGCCGAGACTATAACTATAGAGCTTACAAACTAGGCCTTATTATATATTAGGCTAGGAAAGCAAAAGACACTAGAACCACCTACGGAATTAATATAAATACAATATAATTCACGTGATTTCCATAGCATCCTAATTGATACAGGCGTAACTCGTAGATTAATAATAAGCTACAACTAGTATTTAGCTTATAATAAGTTGTACCCTACAGAAATCAACGAATCTATAATAATCAGCGTCAAATTCGGTATCGGCGACGCTACCTCTATTAGCTTTATTGACATTAATATACTAGTAAGAAAGCTCCGATTTCACGTCTTTTATACAGGAACTCTATTCTTACTTTCCCTTGCCGATATGGACAAAAACAAGCTCTACTTTAATAACTTAATAAATACACTTCGTAAGGAAGACGAATAGAGAGTAGTACTAATTATCTAACGATTTAGTCACCCCTGGCTCCTTTAAGACGAATTACTCTATACTTTTCTTACGGAATCAATTAAATAGAACGAATACTACCTTATAAAGCCAGAGATACGCCGCCTTCATAGGCGCTTCGGCTATCCGTCAGTAAAACGCCTTTAGAAGCTCCTTGACAGAGCAGGCCATGATATTAATATAGATGCGCTAAAGCATATAACTAAGTATTGTAAAGAATACCAGAAGCACGGCAAATCACCTAGTCGATTCCGCTTCACGTTGAAAGACGATACTGACTTTAATTACTGCGTTTTTATTAATATCGCTGCAATCGACGGCACTAATATAGTACATATAGTAGACTAATCGACACACTTCTAGGCTGGACGATAGCTTAAGAATACGACAATAGAGCACGTATAAGAGAAGATCAAGGAATATTAGATTGACACGTACTTAGGACTACTAGATATACTTGTACACGACTAAGGACTTCAATTCATTAGTAGCGAATTCAATTAATACGCTACTTCCCTAGGGATTACGACAAAACCTGTACTTACGGAAGCCTATCATTCTATCAGTTAAGTGGAGCGTTACTACGCCATCCTAAAGCGTATCTACGACATAGTTAGATTAGAATTACTAGGCTTGTTAAAAGAGAGCGTATTACAAATAGCCCTTAAGGCAATTAACGACACAGCAGGACTGGACGGCCTAGTACCGACATTACTCGTATTCGGCGCCTTCCCTCGCATAACAATAAACGATGCTCTATTAAAGACTGTATCAGAGAGAGCCGCCGTATACAAGAAGGCTATAATAGAGGTTCGTAAGCTCTATGCGTAATCACAGGTCGACAGAGTATTATATACCCGTAACGGACTAAGTACAGTGACTGTCAAGAACCTACCGCTTCAGTCTCTAATTATGACGTATAGAGAGAGACTCGGAAAAAAGAGCGGCGAGTGGACAGGACTATACACACTACTGGCGACTTAAGGAGAGGACTGTATCGTATAAGTCAATAATAAGGCCGTAACTCTACGCTCAACGTCCGTATGACCGTTCTTATAAGACACACAACAAAGCGCCACCGAACTAGAGCATGGAGACTACTAAGAACTAACACAGGAGAATCGCCAGGAACTATAGCCAGAGCTAGCTGACGACGCTACACCACTAGACGCGACTCTTACACCTACTCGACGTAGAAGCAGACTACGTGCCGCACGACGCGATGCCACCATATATATTAATAGAGAGCCAAATTACAAGCATTCGCGACAAAAGGAGATTGACAGACTAATCGATAACAAGACCTTTAAGTTCGTAAACTACTGTGATATCCCTGTCAGTACAAGAATATTTAACTCACGCTTTGTCGACGAAGTCAAGGACGTAGGCATACTAAATGCTTATAAAAAGTCAAGACTTATTGTCTAAGTATATAATGACGAAGGAAAGACGACTATGCTGACTTAATCACCGACAATTTAACGCATAAGCTAGAGAATCTTACTTTACTTAGTAGTAATGTTCCCGGAGTATAAGCTTTACTTACGGGACATAACCTAAGCCTATACACAGTCAAATACAGAGCTCGTCCGAGAAATTTACGTCTGAGCACTAAAAGGCGTACCTCAATAAGAAGGCTACTTCTTCCGCGTCAGAAAGCCACTATACGGAGTACTAGAGTCAGGAAACCACTAGTTTAACACTTAATATAAGTACTATGAAGTCAGACTTAACACTAAGGACTTAACGTTTGACCCCTGTCTTATATACGTTAATAATAGAAATAGCTTTAGTATCGTTAGTTTATAAACCGACGACACACTCTTTCTAATAAACGGCGAATTTACAGTTAAGGAAAAAGAGGAGTTATTAAAGTCAGGAAAGAAGGCGAAACTACGAGAGGAACTCACGGTAGACTATATTCTTAAATTCAATGGAAGGATGATTACTCTTAGCACTGATAGTAGTATATATTTAGACTAAGCACGATAGACTAAATCCTTATAACTTGTCTAAGAGAAAGCAATAAATATGACTAGTACTAGGGGCAAAGTCACGAAGAGCGCCACTCCACGAGAATAATACGTCGCATAACGAGCCCGCGGAGCCTACCTTAATACTATTTCGCAACTTAAAGCCGCGTTTAACCTGTCACGGGTAGCACAAGTAACTGATATTTAATATTACTATATTAAAGAGCTAAATAAGAGACTCTAATAATAGAAGGACAATAGCGGCAGAGGCTTACAATTCGTCAAATTAAAGACTGCCAGTGTATAAATAACTGTCTTTATAGACGGAAGCTTCGCTAATAACGCCGACTATAACTTACAAATTAGTTTCGTCATTATTACTACTAATAAGGACGGAAAAGTAAATATACTCTATTAGTTAAGTACAAAATACAAGAGAATCACTTGATCTGTACTAGCCTCAGAGCTCTTCGCTATAAGTAACGGCTTTGACATAGTATTAGCTATTAAGTCGACATTTAAGGTAGTACTTAACACGACTATTCCGCTACGTATTTACACGGATTCTAAATTAATTTACGACTATATCGTTAAGTTAAGTATAATATAAGAGAAGAGATTAATAGTCGACCTTATATGCCTTTGCTAAAGTTACGAACGTAGGGAAATCGATAGAGTCGATTAGATTGACGGAACTAGTAACCCTACCGACGCCATAACTAAGTCAAAGGCTTACTTAGTACTACGTGAGCTAATTGAGACTAATAAGTTCGACGTCAAGTTGACTAAATAAGTAGAGAGAAAGGCAAGCTCTTAAAAGAAGAGTTACTAGTGTGTGAATAATAATATTCACGTAATTGGCGTATTACGTGAATACGGAGGACGGGCAAAAACAGGGGTTGTAGGACATAAATAGGAGCACTCGACACTAGCTAATTCGGGACTAGCCCACGATGAGAGCCTCTTATATAGAGCTCTCTTCGACACTTTAGAGTAGCTCCTTAGACTTCACCAAATACATACATGCAACCATAGACTTTTACACCGTGTATTGAAGCCTCAAACGATTGACTAAGTTGTTACTTATTGCGGGAGCTCTAGGTAACATAGTGCAATCAACAAATATCATGCTCGGTCTCTCAACTCTCCGCTATGAAAAGCGACCAGCAGCCAGTGATACCGAAGGGGACGAGATGCGGCGTCCTAGAAAGCGAGAGAGGTACACGCGCGTAGCATGGTGTGTCCTCCCCTTCGAATCCTTTTACTTTAGCTTCTAGGGCGCGCGGAGGGGAGGGGCTAGCTAATCGCTGTGCCAGTGAATCCTGCAAATTCAGAAAGGTCAAATGCAGTGGCAACCAGCTATGTAGTCGATGTTCTGAACTCGACATGCGATGCACATACAATGACTACATCCCGCAGCCTCTGTAAATGACTAGTAGCTTATTAATAAGCGTTTATATTATAATATTAGTTATAAAAAGTAGAGTATAATATACCCCACTCTTTTACGGCACATCGTAAGGACTTGCCATTTTTGACTATATTAAAAGCTAAAACAATATCGTCTTCAGTGTATTTTAGTATAATAACCGTCCTAATTAATATTCTAAAAATTAAGAAAATCGATAAGAAAATAAGATAATTATTAATTGTTAAAAGTAAGTAGGTAAACAAGCGGTGTGCTAAGCGAGGTGATCGGAATAGGGGGGTGATCGGAATGGGGGGTGGGGACTTAGTACTTAGCAGTACCTTGTCATGATTACACTCGGTACAAGGTTTGATCCTGTAGAACCACTCTACGGGCATGATTAAAGTCCTTAGATGCAAAAGACTGGCAATTGTGGCTCAATGGTGTATGAACTGAAGAAGTATGATGTAATACCCACAACAAGATGATCGTCCCAGTCCCTTCGCTCCGCAAGCTATGTCTCTTTTCGGTAGTGCCCATCCCTCATCTGCCCGAAGTTGAATGAGATCTTGCCACTGAACAACTGAAGTTGCCTTCGTGGATATATGCCGCATCCAACATTGCTCAGTCGTATCTCCTCTTCTTGAGTCTTATCATCATATTGCCTAGCTCAGTCAACCAAAGGGATTTGACAATCCATGGACATTTCGGACCGATAAATTCAACATCACAACGGGTCAGGAACTTGCCAACAAATTTGGAGACTTCGAAGGTTGCTAGGTTGCGGCCAATACATGTGCGTGAGCCGTAGCAATACTATGCAGAGTTAGTATTGGAATTTAGAGTGCTACATTTACCGTCGCAAGATGCTTATCCATAAGCTTGATATCTTCTTCACTACTGCCCTCACCAGGGATCCATCTCTCAGGTTTCCATTCATCAGCGTCTTTGCCAAAAATTGATTTGTAACGATTTGAGCCAAAGGACTCATGGAGATTGTTATCGACGGGCCAAGGAAGTAGCCTTCAAGAAGTACCCTTCCGTAGGTGCTCTCCTCGGTAGTTGATAAACATACTTGGGTGAAACCGAGATCCTTCCTTGACGCAGGCTTTAAGAAATGGAACATCCTTGACAGGCTCGTTTGCAAGGCCACGATCATTCATTGCTCCATCTAACTCGGCCTGCAGGCGCCGATACCTAACTGAATCCCGTAATAATGGCCCAAGAACGGCTGTCATAGCAACAAATATTGTGTCGGCTCCGGCAGCAAGGACGTTGCCAATCTCTGCCATGATTGCGGAAATGAAAGCTGGTTTTCCTTCGGGATCTTTCATAGCCAAGAAATGATCTAACATATCATGCTTCTTTGACTCGCGCGAACTCTCTTTCATGCGGGAGAAAATCTTATCTACCGAGAGTTTCTGGAACGGCTGCACGTAATTGGCGATCCGAAGCTTGAAAAGTGGTGCCAGGAATGTTGTTATAAGGTGGGAGATCCAGGAACTTTGTCCGGGCAGATTGGCAACCCAATAAAATGCACCGTGGATATTTGAAATGAAGCCATTAACGTCTTTACCTTGCCTCACGAATCCCATAGTCTGACTTAGACAAAGTGTACCAACAACATCGTAGGTGAAGTATGACACCCATAGGCTTAGATTGATCGCCTCTCGAGTTTCCGCAAATTTTGTCGAATCTCTCCCACAACGAGCGCATTACTGTTTGAACCTCCTGCTCCATCGATCGACACAACGGAGGACATACTGTAAATTCCGGAGACTCTCTTCCGTAAGAAAGCATGCTCCTTGGGGCCCGTAGAGCTGAAAAACTAATCATAAGTAAGCCCATATCACCGCTGGCCTGCCATCAGACGAACCGAGTTTGCAGTGTTCCGAGTCTTGCGCCCGGCAAGACACAACTTGGACGGTAGCCTGCTGCACGGGACCCCATAGGGTTTTTAACGTCCCTCACGGGGGATTTTATGAATATTTATACAGATTTTTACACAAAACACCGAGTGGACTTTATGTATTTTTATAAGTATATTATGAAAATAATACATGATTTATGAAAATCTTCCCCCATTTGGGGGGTTTTCCCCCCATAGGGGAACCCATGGGGCGGGTGGGGGATTTGGGGGACTGGGGGATGACAAAAACCCCGCCCCATGCCGCAGCCTATTGGACGGTCAGGAGTCAGGGAGAAGGTGCCTTAAGAGATTTGCGAATGTGGACGGGGGGACAATGCCAATGACACGTAGAAATTCAGCGCCGCAGTTATTGAGAAAAGCTTGCTTGCTGCGATGAATGACTTTTGTAGGAAGCTAGGTAGATAATCTGCTTGCCTGAACCAATGAACCAAAGCGGAGGGGGCGGGGCATGCGCCTGCGCCGCTGCGGGGTTTGCGGAGACCCCAGGACAGTTCCGTGGAACGGGCCGAGGAGGCCAGCTGTTACGCAGTACGGAACCCCGACTCTCGGATTGCCGAAGGCCCAGTTCGACCATAGTCCACGTCAACACCAGGGTCATACAACACAATCTCCAAACGTTTCCGCATCCAAAAATGTTCGAACTGCAGCAGCAGCAGTTGGTTAGCTCAGAAAAACAGCTGAGGCAACTGGTACAGCATACCCCTAGCCCTTTCCATATCCCGCTCATCCCTTTCTTCGATTTCTTTGGTTTCCCTCCTTCAGAGGAGTACCTCTTTCCACGTGAAAAGAGTCCTTGTTCTATACGCATTCTAGTGTGTGAAGTAATCGGTATTTGGCATCACGATCGCCATTGCTCAGCTAAACCTGCGCACGAGATTACAAATATACGTAAATTTTACAAATGAGAGTAACCTGTTTCCATTGGTTTCAATAGTTCTTCGTTATGATAAGCCTGCAGCCAACTTTAAAACTACGAGACATCCTGACCTGCCTTACGTTCTCGTTCAATGACTTTTACTTGGATCGCCTGCTTGACAAACCACCCACTGCTAGTCGTCCACTCACTACTACCTGCGGAGACGAAGTCAAACCTCTGTACGAGTTGCGGTAGGAGTTTTGTCATTTCGAGGAGCGAGATGTTCTTGCCGATGCAAGTTCTTGCACCAGCACCAAACTGTAGACCGCATCAGCAAAATATTCCCACTTGATACCATGTGAGAGTAAAGAGTTACTTACAGCCAAGAAGTGTTGATCTAAGAAGGCGAGTCGCTCTTTGTCAACCAGCCAACGCTCTGGCCGAAACTCGTGTACATCTTTACCCCAGATGCTTTCGTCGCTATGAATCACCCACGCATTTATGCCCACCACTGTCTATTAGCGATTGACGATTAGTAGCTATTTCTGAAGAGCATGGTTTCTTTGGAACTTACACCTTCTGGGAAGTGTCTACCAGCGAGATGTGCGCCGCCCTTGGGAACCACCCTGCTCATAATCTGGCCAACAGCGGCATGCAGCCGCAAAGCCTCTTTGATGATAGCTTGCAAGTATTGAAGCTTTTGGCCCTGTTGAAACGTGACGGGGTTAGAAAGATTTCCTTCCCGAATGGCCGTTTTGATCTCGTCGCGTAGCTTCTGCAAGCAATGCGGATTCTTCATGAGGAAATAGATGATTGCAGTCATGCTGATGCCCGTGGTGTCAGAGCCGGCACCTATGTTGGAACCAATCACATTGTTTATTGTGAACTGATCCAGTTTGCCAGCTTTGCTCAATTCCACACACTTTCCTAGGAAGTCCATGCGATCGCTGGGACTGACGCCCTGCATTCTGGCGCCTATTTCCCTAAGAATGACTCTTTGGACGACTTTCCAGTGGCTTTCTATGGGGAAGACTTTCTGAAACCATAGATACCATGCATGAATCTCAGGAATGAGGCCCACCATGGAACCATAGCCTATGGACCCGACATGCACAGCATGCAGAAGTCCATCCTTATCGTGGCCAGCCTCGATCAGGCCAAATGATCGTCCTAGGGTGATCTCGCCAATGACATCGAATGCGTAAAATTGTAGCCAGGTGAACAAATCGAATTCACGCTCGTGATGAGCATGGTCAACTAACGCACTCATAAATTCGCCATTGACTTTGTCTACAAATTTCTCGTAGGATACCAGGGAGCTCATGGCGTACATATTGGCGGTCTTTTTCCTTTCCAGCGCATGCCTCTCATTGCTCGTCTCAGAGAAGACGTCCTTGTGATCCATAGCGGGTCCACCAAAGACAGTGTAGTAATCGGATTTGTAGAATTTGGAGCCAGCGCCATAGATATTGCGGATCGCGGTCGGATCGCCAATGCTGTAACGATTAGGTGCGAGCCGAACGATTGGGCCTCGAAACACTGGTTAGTACATACATATCTGTTGAGTGTGGTCTAGCTACCATATTGTTTGTGTAGTGCGACTGTGACGTGTTCCAAATGACCTTGCCAATTCTTGTACACCTCCCACAGGCGAGTGTAACGGGCGAGCGCTGGACCCTTCACATCACGCAAAGGGCTTAAAAGAGCCCTGAGCAGAGGATAAAGGATCATGAGGGCGCTGGACGCGGCTATGAGGCCGAGCAAGTTGTCCGACATGTATGTGAGTTGGGAAATCATCATGCCAAATCTCTCGGGTGCAGGTTCAACTTACATTTCGGGCAACAGAAATGAAACCTCGTTAAATGATCGTGTCCTACGCCCTATATCGCTTTGTAGGTATCATTTCCAGCTCACATAGCCAAGTAATTTCCGTCTATTCCGCGGGGACAACCGCCTCGTATTGAAGTTGGGCCAGATGTACACGGCCGTGATTTAGCGCGAGGGGCTTTGTGGGGGGTATTGGTCATCGATCTGTAACGCCTCACCTTGGAGTTTTAATCTAATTACCGAATTCTGCGTTCTGTTTACGGGGGGGGGGGGGGGGGGGGGGGGGGGGGGGGGGAAATCTTTCGCATAATCAATTTTAATTCTACCACAATCCTTTCAGTATTATTAGATTTTATAATTTTGGCACATGGATACATTAGTTTGAAATTTGGCTCTAAAATCCCACGACCAGATTGATTATCCATAAAAGGTAAAAGGTTATGGTAGAATAGTTAGCTACGTCTTAACTCCCATTTTGATTCAATAGGATGTTTTAAAGGCATGTAAATTTAATAGGTGGAAGAATTTGAGGGACGTTTTATCTAATTACGTGATGTTCACGGCAGAAACTATCCTAAATACTTGGCACACCACGCTTATGGGAAAACTGGAAAGAGACGAGAACTGGTATGATTGATAAAGAGCCTGAAGAAGCGCTTCAAATTCCTACTGCGGGCCACTGCTAGTAGTATTGTGGAGGGATAGATCCCAAACAACCACAAAACAAGAGGGTAGCACTTTAGGCACAAGGAGTAGTTTGATATAAGGGAACAAATTAATTAAATCGATAGATATCACATATCCGAAGTTTACCAATTTTTAAATAAGTGTTAAGAAAAAGAATAGATAAAACAGATTTTTTTTTTAAGTGTGGTGGTCATTCTTATTCTTTGGCCCTTGTACTTTTTACAGCTTTAAGCGAAGCCGTGTCCGATAACCGTAACCACGCCAAATCAAAAACAATGGCCTTGCCAAAGTATTCTATTTTATTACGTGGGTAGATTAACTACAGGGATAATAATCGTCAAGTCATACTTTCCACCGAAATAAATTGTAAACTAACCTTCGTTCAGATTCTCGAGTTTCGTATCGATGTGACTTGGAAAATCCGTGCTAGTATTAACAAAATTCTGGGAACAAGTTTGGATCAACTCCGCTTATGAGGGCTGTTACCTACGATTGGAAAGAGAAATTAGAGGCTCGCAAATTTCTGTTGGAAAGGGGAGCTGATGTTAAGGCCAAGAAGATCGATGGCTTCACGGTATTGCATATTGCTGGTATGGTGGCATACGACGACAAAATATTGGACTTGCTAAAGTTGCTGCTGGATTATGGTGCTAACAAGATAACAAAGGATAAAGATAGAAAGGTTCCACATGATCGCAGGCTACATTAGAGCGACTCTAAGGGTGTGAAGTTTTTATTAGGGTTGTTGGTATAAGTTTGCTTTCTTATAGTTAGAAGCCCAATATTAAGTTGGGTATTATTCAAGTTGCTTCTTCGGGTTGATTATAGTTCTCGAGCATATCTCGCTTGCTATTGTCCAAGCAGCGGCTTATGTCTCGCAAAGAGTACCATGCTATTTAGTGAGCCAGTATCTTGGAGACTTCGAAGATGATGTTATGATCTTGCGAAACTACATTTTTGTCTTTGTTAACAATGATGGCATAACCTTCGAGATGCACGGCCAGTACAGCTAGCCATACAAGAGTGGCTTAAGGCTTATCAGCAGCAAGGAAAATGGAAAGAACAATTTATAAGGAACCTTAATGCCGAGTTGCCTATAGGCGAGTACGAGAACTGGGCGAAATGCTATACGTTGTTTCCGCACACTTAGTTAGCATTTTTACAGAAGCCGGAGGAAAAAGAGTCCTTGAAAGTTTGGGTAGAAATATTATATAAAGCAGCTTGGTATGCGTGGCAGATGGGGAAGGAGAAGAGGCAGAGAAGATGTTAATCTAGGCCTTGAAAGTAAGAACAAAGGCCTTTGGTTACGAACACGAAACTACACTAAGTAGTATGGTGATGGTAGGCTTGGTGCATAATCTGAGGGGCCGGTAGGACGATGCTGTAAAGCTATTTACGCAGCTGCTAGAGATAAGCACGAAGAAGCTTGGTCCAGAACACCCAAGCACAATAAATAGCATGGCCAACCTAGCATCGACGTATAGGTCTCAGGGTCGATGGGATGCCGCCGAAGAGCTGCACAGGCGGGTGTTAGAAGTACAAAAGATAAAGCCTAGAGCCGACCATTCAGACTTGCTAACCAGCATAGCGCAGCTTGCATCATCGTTTAGAACCAAGGTCGATGGGGTGGTGCAGAACAGCTGCAAGTACAGGTGCTAAAGATAAGTAAGAAGACGCGCGGGCCGGATTATTTACATACGTTGGCCAGCATCGCCAACCTAGCGTAGATGTATACAAATCAAGGCCGATGGGATGCTGCAGAGGAGTTACAAATACTTGTACTCGAGATGCACAAGACAAAGCTCGGAGCCGACCATTCAAGCACGATAATCAGCATAGCTTATCTAGCAAATACGTATAAGAAACAGGGCCGATGGAATGATGTAGAAGAGCAGCAAGTGCAAGTGCTAGAGATAAGCAAGAAGAAGCTCGGTGTCGATCATCCCGACACGCTCTCTAGCATGGCCAACCTAGTAAATACGTATAAGAAACAAGGCCGATGGAACGATGCCGAAAAGCTAATTTTAGAAATGCTAGAGATTCGCAAGAAGAAGCTCGATGTTGATCATCTACAGGCGATTAATAGCGTAGCTTAGCTAGTAATAGAGTATAGGAATCAAGGCCGATGGCATAATGCAGAACAGCTGCAGGTGCAAGTACTAAAGACTCACAAGGAGAAGTTCGGCGCAGACTATCTGAACACGCTAGACAGCATGAGCAATCTAGTATCGGCGTATAGTGTTTAAGGCCGGTTCGTGATCGAGCAGATGTGCCACCGCGACAAAGAGGATGCCATTCACCGCGGGAGGATGCTTCACTTACAATTCTTTCCTTTCTGATTTCCTGCAGCTTTCTTTCTTCCTTTACAGCAGCAACTTCTTCCGTCGACCGTCTTCCCTCCGTTTACAACGTCGCGAGCTGACTGACTTCAAGGTGTGAGTTTGTTAGAGATAGAGCGAGGCAACTCGCAACGACGACCGCAAGAAAAAGTCTGGCACAGCCGGCCTGAGCTGGCTCCTCTTAGCGAGCTTTTCTCGAAGCCGAGCGCAAGAGGAACAGAATCGGAGGAACGTGGTGGCGAATCAGATCAAGGGCTGGGATTATCAAGCCCCTGGGTAATCGACAGGGAGTCTGAACAGGGGGCTAGAGTTTCCTTGTTGACTTGCGGATTCTTGAACTCGCATGTCTTCAAGCGGCAAATACGGGTTTACAAGTGATTCACGAGCAGGTTGGGCAATAAATGGAGTAAGTGAATCAATCACGTTCAATGCCGTTACTGCGTAATCGGTATTTCCTTTTTGTCCAGAGTTTGTTTTGCGATAGAGGGGTATGCGCTGTACAGATCTCAAACACGGTGAAGCTATTCTGGTCGGGAAAGGCATGTGTGTTTTACGTTGATTACTGTAGCTCTTCTGTTCATCGATTTCCGGACAGGTTCGCTTAGAATGCGTTCTTGCTCGCTACTGCTGTCCCTTCCCCGTTTTTTCGTCCTTTGCTTCCTTGACTGGTTGGGGACTCAAGTTCAATACTGGCCTCCGAACGTCAAGTCTCTTACCATTGTTTCTCCATCTTACTGGTAGAGGACGCGGTGGCGGTGGATTTCGGATGTTGTCGACACTTGGTACTCCAAAGGGGTTACTCGATTCTGGTGCCGGTCCCGGATTGGCGTCTACCTCGTCTGACGGCTCGTTGGCCGAAATGGGCACTCCTACTGCTTCCCGAGAAACTCTCGATGGGTCATTGAAGGTTGACGTATCCTTCGGCATCGAACCAGTAAATTGAACACCTCCGCCTGCCACTGACTTGGAACCCTTTGCGAAAGGACGCGTCCACCATCCTCCTGTCTTTTTCGTTGGGCTATGTTCGACATCGGTCGAAAGTACATGAGGTGGGAGAGACTCGGAGTTCCTGGCCACAAGAAGTCGATGAGTGATGTAAGCTGCTGACAATGTGACGATTAGTGCTGGTATTGCGGCTGCTGGATAGTATTTTGGCTCGACTGTAAAAGTCGTGATCCCAAAGACGGACTATATCATGTTACTAATTATCTGATAAATTCCATGCAGTTCATCACTTACAGCAAAAAAGCCAAGTGGCAAGTATATGAAGGCCAGAACGTTCAGTCGGGTAACAGCCATCCCTTGAAAAGCTGTTTCCAGGTTGAAAGCCTTTGCGATATTCAGTTAAATTTTGCCTGCTCTCCTTGGGTAACTCACCAAGCTAAGTAGATTCTCCTGCTGCTCCAGGAGTCCGGTGGCGGTGATGTTGTAGTACTCTAGCAAATTGTATGCATCCTCGAGGCGCATGTTCAAAAGGTGTCAGGAGCCGAGGATCAGAGTGGCCATTCAGTCAGCTGGCTTTTAAGTCAATCAGTCAGTTGAGGAAAAACCGTCAGCCAATCAGCTAGAATATATTAGTCAGTCAATCAGCTATAATATGGCCAGCTTATAAGCTAGCTTATAAGCTAGCCGCATTTTTTTTTGGATTTTAGAGTGAGGTGGTAGGCAGTTAGTATGAGAGCTCAATGCCAAATAAACGAACAACCGAAGCCCCGGAGCGGAAAAAACCACTACTGATAGGCCAAAATTAGGCGGTGTGTTTGGGCAGAATAGCTAAAGATTATTCTAATATCATCGCCAGCACATACTAACTGCCTAGAACTATCAAAAGCATCTTCAGCACCATGTCTCGCTCTACTTCCCCTTTTGAAATCGATGGTGATACTACTAGAGGCTCTAGGGCTCCATCTACGAGTACTATAGGTGCTACAATCGACCCCTTTGCACGTATGATAGCGCCAGGTCGACAGACTTCGACAGAACCAGTTGCTCTTGCCTTTGCTATCACAGACCGCTGTACTCGGCCTACCCCTTTATATAACACTAATTACAACCCATTCAAGCCTGCGAGAGACGACCTGAAGCCTGACTATTCGCCATACCTCCCTGGAGAGCCATTGTTTGACAATAGGCCTGTAAAAGTGGCAAACTTGCCCCGGGGATATATTCTGGCCCCTCCAACGAAGAGCCTTACTCGCTCGTGGGTCTGGAAAGTCGGGTACACTTTAACTCAGCCCGCGGGGAACAATAAATACTCTTTTTGGGCCTGTAAACTCTATATGTTATTCTCTTGGCATGTATTCTTGATGCTAATGTATTTAGGTCATCACGATCCTGCGTTTGCAAAGAATAAGACGACTCTTTTCAATAGTAACTCTCTAAAGAACGCGGAACGGCATATAAAGGACCACTATAAATTAGACAAAGATGGAGATATTGGGAGACTACTTTCTACAGCTCCTGCACCTACATAACCCTCTAGAGTCGTTGATGGAAAGTACGAGAATATTATTCCATTCCGACAGCTTGAATTCAGGAATGCCTTTACTAAATGGGTAGTAATGGACGACGTTAAACACCGCAAAGCTGCCTCTCCACACCTTCTACGAATGTTCAAAATCGCTAATATACAAGCTGCCAACGCAGTCCCGACTTCGCATACTACGCCAGAGTCGTGGATTACTAAGATGTTTGAGTATTTTGAACCGGCTATTATAAAAGACGTCGCAGAGGCTCAATCAAAGATCTCTATATCTTTTGACGGCTGGGGATCGAAGAGAGAGAAGATCAGTGTAGTTGCAGTCGTTCTGTATTACACAAACAAGAAAAGAGAAGTGGTTACAGTGCTTGCTGGGCTGCCAGAGCTTCCAAATCATGGTAAAACTAGTGTTAGTATGCTGACCTTTCTCTGTATACGCTCTCCTTTACTAACAACTTACAAACCAAGCCTCTGTTATACTACCTCTCCTGCGACGATTCGGAATCAACGAGCATAATATTGGCTAGTTTGTCCTTGACAATGCGCCCAATAACGATACAACTCTCGTGGAGCTTGGAAAGGCACTCAACTTCGACCCCAAACAACGTCGACTTCGCTGTATCGGCCATATACTCAACTTAATCGCAGAGCAATACTTATTCGGCCAAGATACAAAGACATTTGAAGATGAGTTCAAGAGGGCTAGTCCTGAGTTGCGACGACAACTGTGGAGGCAACGCAAAGAGCTAGGAAAGTTACATAACTTAGTTACACACATCATGGCCTCAGGGAAGCGTGGTACAGTGTTTGACGCGTTACAGGCCGATATTAACGAAGGAAAAGCAGCTAGAAAGGTATAGAAAGTGGTCTTGGACGGAGGCATAAGATGGAACTCCTCATACCAGATGATTATACGCGCTCTAGCTCTCCGCGAAGCTCTCGACACGTACGCCTTCAGATTACGTCTCTCCACTGAAGCTCTCGATCAAGAAGTGTTTGAAAACGATTATTTAAGCGACAACGAATGGAAGACTCTTACCTTGATTTCAGAGCACCTTGAACCTCTCTTCCGCCTTACTAAAGACCTTGAAGGCAACCCCGATCGATTCGACCCGACTTCAGCATCCCATGGCGCGTTATGGGAGCTTTTACCTGTCTTTGAAGACCTACTCTCTCACTTTGAGACGCTAGAAACACAAGCAAAGGCTGGTTAATTCAATAACCACGAAGGCATACAAGAATCGATTACACTAGCGTGGGGAAAGACGAAAGAATACTACAGCAAGACCGACGCCTCTATTGCTTGGATGGCCGCCTTAGTCCTCCACCCGCGTTGGAAATGGCAGTATTTTGAGTAACAATGGACAGGAGAGGACAAACGCTTTGTAGTAGCAGGAAAGACAGCTCTACGAAAGCTCTGGGAGAACGATTATAAAGGAGAGGTGGTTATACGGGTGGAGGATCGAACACCGGAGCCAGAACCGCCTAAGGCCTTTAAAGCTACAGTATTAGAGCGGTTGGCTCCTCCTCTTTTTAGCAATACTATAACAAAAGCACCTCGCGCGTCAAGCAGGAAAGATCAATTAGCGTTGTATCTTGAAGAGCCTCTAACTGATAAGCCTCTGTTGTTATACTGGCTTGATAAGCAGGCCCAGTGGCCACAGCTTGCAAAGATGGCCTTGGATTTTTTGAGTATTCCTACTATGAGCTCGGAGTGTGAGCGTGTTTTCTCGTCTTGTTCTATGCAAACTACACCACACAGTTCGAGATTAACTGCTGAGTTACTATGGAAGCAGGAGTGTCTCAAGAATTGGCAGAGGAGAGGTTTTATCGAGATGATGTTGGCGTTTAGCGCTGTAGACCTAGGGAAGGATTTTTGAATATATATCTATTTTTAGAACCAGCTTATAAGCAGCTGATCAGCTCTTCAGTTCAGTCCATTCAGCTACGAGTTTGTATGTAAGCCAATCAGTTGAGAAAGTTGCTCAGCTGATGGCTGGCTGATTGGCTTAATGGCCACTCTGCCGAGGATTCTACCGCGTTCTGATTGGTAAATCTGTGCCGTACAACGTTCATTGACGCTATGCGAATCCGCAGGTGCTCTCGCAAGGTTATCAGCACATTGTTTTCAGCATGAAGCTGGCGAGTGTGCTGTATTATTGATACCGAAGCCTTTCGGCTGTAGACCTCCTGTCATTCGAGTTTAGTCTGTCTACGTGTTTCCTTTTCCAGGGTTGCGGCAACCCACTGCTGTCCTGCGGTCCAACTTCGACTTGGCTTCACTCCAGACAAGATCGCACTTTGTGAACAGAACGTAAAGGTCCAAATAGACCCACTAGTTTCCATGACAGTCAGCATATCACACCCAGAATATTTGAGGAGTGTGGGGACTTTACTGTTTGGTTCTGTTCCAATCTGTCCCATCGACTGTAATCTTGATCAGAGTCATGATTCTTAATGTCTCGCTCTATCTGCTGAGTAGAATCTGAGATGACTACGACAATGGGACGACTAGAGTCGCTAGAAGTACTAAGGCTACCTTCCTTCAAGCTCTAAACGACTGGCTTTTCAGTTAGAGCGCAAAACAGAGGATGATTGGTCTTCATACCCTGTTGAAGACTCTCGACAGGCACGGAGCCTACGCTCGCACTTTCTCTTATCCTTCCGTATGCTGAAGTTGCACATTAATATGCTCCATAATGAAGATCATCCCTTGAACACTATCAGCTGCGATCTTCCTTCAACTCGTGTTGCTTGCTCACCACGAAGATCTCGATCAACGGACGGAAGCATAGTTGTGACTGCCCCTTCTGTAAGCTGAAGGACAGCCCGAGAGCTGAACTGTGGAATTGCCTCCTCCAAAGTGTTGAGAAACCATCCCTTCCAACCACTTATGACACTACAATACAAATCAGCGGCTCAAAATTCGAGAGGAAAGTCTATTACAGCAACACAAGTCCGGCAGAGGTGGAAATCTCCTCTCGAAACCAAGTCAAGAAATGGTCCTCGCCAAAGCAACGAACATCTTTTCGGAAAGGTCGAGAGTCCTTTGAGCACCATGGTTGAGGGAAGAATGCTTGGTTCTCATTGCTAGAATAGCGCAAGATACTGTAAACGTCCCTTCTTCTTCCTCTTCCTTCTTCCTAGTTCCATTTTGACCCCCCGCCCTTAGGACAAAAAGGTTGGTCGAAGGACCAGGCCGAATAACCTCGGGTGAGTGGTGTCGAGATGAGACATCAGCAGGCCACAGAGGTTTCTCCAGAGCAAAAGACACCACCTTTGCGGTCCCATCGAGCTTCTCTGACCGCGGTTCAATCATTTCAAACTTCCTAGGAATTGATTCTTCGGCCCTGGTTGCTTGGGCAGTATCTTTTACTTTCGTTGCAGGTGGATGGGGTTGCCTTTTCCATCTATTTATCCCCGAAAGAGGTGTAGATAACTTAATGCTATCTTCAGGTGTAGCAGAGCTTGACTCCGGATCTGATGGATTTCTCTCTTGTTGACTCTCGTCAGTGGATTTGCCAGCAACCCTAATGAAGCCTTCCCCACGGACGATATTACCAATATCATCCCCTGTCTCCCATGAATCAATTCGCTTTTTAGCGCTCATTATCTAGCGTTTTGGGGTTCTCCGTTGCGTCTTGGTCGTAGACAGGTGTCTATCCAGACTATGGACCATTGAGGCAGCAAAAACGCTTCCCTAATCTCTCTAGAATGGCTGTAGATTTGCTGTCGGTTCCCGCGATGTCTGCAGATCCCGAACGCCTCTGGTCTGGGGCTAAACTGACGGTTCATGATCGACATGGACGTATTACGGTGAAAACTCTACAAGCAATTGAGTGTTTGAAGTCGTGGTTACGTGTGGAAATCGCTGGAGGACGACGTCGAAGACGAAGATGAGGTAGCAGGCGAAGCAGGGTGGCCAACAAGTCAGTTGAGTTAAGCCAACTAAATAAGCCACGCTCTTCAACGTCAGTCAGTCAGTTGAGATATATTATTAGATAAGTCAGTCAGTTGGTAATAGGTTGATCAGTTGCTTATAAATTCAAATATTAAAAATTCCCGAATATAGGGTGAGTTTTAGTAATATAGATGCCCTGATTTTGAAGCCCATGGATACCGTAGATACATTTTGATAGGGGCGGCCGCCTCGCTTAGCTGAAATGGGAGCTTCTAATTGGCTAGAATCGTGACTTAGCCGAGCTCTGAAGAACCCCAGAATCCCCGGATCGCATCCAAAACTCTATATCTGTCGGAATAATCACGATAACTTCATCAAAATGGCCTCTTCCCACACATCCCCTATCGACTTGAGCGACGACGACGATAGAAGAGCACCTAATGCGCTTATACAAGTTATCCCGAACGTATTAGCGGCGATAATAGCCAAACCGACAACAAAAGAGTCTACAGAGCCAAAGATAATACGGGACTGGTGCAAACGATTAGAACCTTAATATAACGAGTTCTACGACCCTTTTAAACTTCACAACGAGAAGAGGAATTTAGACTACTCTCCCTACGACTTTAATGAGCCTCTTTTTGATGATCGGAAGCCATTTCCCCATAGGTTTCCAAGGGGAATGGTACTAGCAGGAGCGTCGAAAAAAGCTAGAACTCTATAGGTTTAGAAACTGGGTTATGTGCTCTCAAACACCAAAAAGGCTGGTAACCCGACGTATTAGTGCTACAAGCTTTGTATGTAATCTCCTCCTAATTCTGCAGAAAAGAGAGCTAACTTGTTAGGCCATCACGATAAGGCTTTTAGTTAGAATCTCGATTTCCACTTCAACGCAAATACTCTTGATAATACGAAGTGGCACCTTTACGAGAAACACTTATTGGACGACGGAGGAGATATATGGAGACAAAAGAGCGCTCTTAAGTGTGCATAAGCTTCTAGAACTATCGATGGCGCCTACGATTAGATCATCCCTTTTCGACAGTAAGAGTTTGTCAATGCCTTCATGGAATGGATCATCTGCGATGGCGTAAAACACCGCAAAGCTACGTCAAAACGACTGATCCGATGCTTCAAAATTGCTAATATAGATACTGCCAAAGCTGTCCCTTCGTCACATTTGACAGTTGAGAATTGGCTCCACAAGTATTTTAAGCATTTTGAACCAGAGATTATTAAGGAGATTCGCAACGCCAAATCAAAGATCTCCATCACTTTTGACGGCTGGAGTTCAAAGAAGAAGAAGATTAGTCTACTTGGTGTCGTTATGCATTTTATTAATAGCAAGTATGAAGGTATTACACGTCTAATTAGCCTACCTGAGCTTCCTGGTCATGGAAAGACTGGTGTTGGTATGCATCCGATCCCCTGAATTTCCCTGCTTTTACTAACTTTTACAGAGCAGTGCTCTATCCTCCTACCTCTTCTCGAACATTTCGGAATCAATAAACACAACCTTGGTTACTTTGTCCTTGATAATGTAACAAACAATAATACCACACTTCAAGAGCTTGGTCGACAATAGGGTTTTGACCCTATACATAAGAGATTACGCTGTATGGGACATGTGTTCAATTTAATCGCCGGCGCCTACTTATTTGGCCAAGATGAGGCTTCATTCGACACGGAATATAAAGAGGCTGGTCTAGAAGATCGGCGTAAGCTTTAGAGGCGTCAGAAAGAGGTTAGAAAGTTACACAACTTGGTTCAGCATGTTTTAGCCTCTGGGAAGAGGACAGAACTGTTTATAGATCTGTAGAAAACCCTTAATACTAGCGTAGTAGAAGGGAAGGAATGGAAATTGGTTGTCGATAGAGGAGTGCGCTAGAACACCACATACTCCATGATTCGCCGTGGCCTTGAGTTACGCGAAGCTCTTAATAAGTACGCCTTTGAATTACGCGTTTCTAGTGAGCCTTTAGACCAAGAGATCTTCAATAACGATTACCTCTCTCCTATAGAGTAAGAAAGTTTAGACATTATTATAACACAATTAGAGCCTCTTTTCTAATTGACTAAAGACCTTAAAGGCAACGCCGATTTACAAGAAGATTCGGAATCACCATCACATGAAGCTCTCTAGGAAACCTTACTTTATTTAGAGTATATACTAAGTCACTTTGAGACGCTGGAAATCCGTGCCAAACACGGCGAATTCAACGAGCATAAAGGCATACAGTAATCTATTACGCTAGCCTGGGAGGTAACACTTAAATGGTACAAAAAGACCGACGATTCCGTTACTTAGTAAGCCTCTATAGTGCTCCACCCCGGCTTTAAATAGTCGTTCTTTGAAAAGAACTAGACTAGTAACATAGCCAGTTTTGTGACAACTAGAAAGGCTAACTTTAAGAGATTATAGGAGGACGAGTACAAATCGCCAGGTGCTATACGAGCCTCTCTTTCCCCCGAGCCAGCAAAAGCTCCTGCGCCACGGTCTTTATTAAGAGATATTGTAATAAATACTCGGCCCACACCAAAACGAGTTACGCCGACGATATCAAGTCACAGAGATCAGTACTACTAGTACTTACAAGAGGGGCCAGTTGACGGAATCAGTGCTTTACAGTACTAGAAAGAGAAAGAGAAGGAATGGCCTGAGTTAGCTGTAATAGCCTTTGATTTTCTAGCTATTCCAGCTATGAGCTCTAAGTACGAGCGAATATTCTCTTCCTACGCAAAGCAAACAACTGTAGAGAGCTCTCAGTTATCTGGCAAGACTCTATGGCACCAAGAATACTTGAAAAATTGGGTAAATAGGAGAGCAATTAACTTCCCAGGAGCCTACAAAGCAGTCTTGCTTGATGTCTAATATATTCTATTTTTAGCACCAACTTATCAGTCCCCGAATTCTCTATTAGTCAGTTATAAGTTGAGTCGATTTTTGTGTCAGTCAGTCAGTTGAGAATATATCTTCAACTGATAACTGACTTACTGACTTATTGGCCAGCCTGAGGCGAAGGAGACGATTCTAGCGACGTAGAGGCTACAATTTGAGGCTATATTGTATATATCGCGATATATTAGGTCAACAATACGATATGGAGAGCCTCATATTGGGCCAGTATATATTGGTTCATATTGTCCCCCACACTGCTCATCTGTGAACCTGTCATCTATCTATGAACCTGCAATCTATCATTCATGAACTTGTCATCTATCCGCCAAGGGCCTGTCATCTCAACATATCGCTAGCTAACTAAATGGTTCACTTTATGTGGAGATACCCTGCAAGTTGCAGTTCTCCTGGATGGTTTTGCCAGGAAAGGTATCCGGATTGAAAGTGCAAACATTCAAGTTGAAGATACAACTATCATCTTTGGCATCAAGAGGAAGAATGTCCGGAGTGTAAAGTTGTACACCATGCTTATCGAAACAGTTGGATGGACCTTCCTGGATGATCTTCCCAGAAATCCCATATTTTTTTCCGATCAGGGTGAGGATATCAGGTCGTTCCTCCTCGCCAATTCTCAAACGACAGTTGCCGTCGTAAGTACCGCCAACTTTGTTTCTGTAAATGAAGGCCTTTTGCGCTTGGAGTGCAAGAGCAATGGCTCGTAGCTTCATATTGGTTGACATCTTCGCCTGCATGTCTGCTTGGGTGAAATTTTGGGAGACACCCAAGAATTGTCCTCCGGTCAAAAGAGCGTTGATTCCGTTGTCCTTGTCGTCAATTTTGGCGTCGAGGGTATTTTGCAGAGAGGTCGAGATAGTAGATTGATAGGCTTTAGCAGCAGCGGCAAGACTCACGCCAAGTTCACTCCATTTGACGAAAAGATCTGGTGCTTCCGGGGCTTTCAGTCGGCCGGTGAGGAGACCGCTAACTCCAGTGGCAATGGTGCTCACTTTGCCCAAGGCCCCGGTAAATGGAACAACGCTAAGACCAAAGGTTATAATTGCGTTGAGGTCCTTGATGGGCGTAACATTGTCTTGAGGTTTTGGATAAAAGTCCGTGATCACCTGTGGTATCTCTAAAGCCATGATGCTAGTTGCGAACGCGACGGCGGTACTGAGGGAGTTCATGTAAGAGTTATAATTTTGAATCGCAACAAGTCCATACCTAGAATAGAATTGGTTAGTTTGATATCACCTGTGATAGACGTTGAGGGATATATTTACCATGCAGGAAGGGTTACTGGGAGACATGGTTGGCCGGCGTTACAAAAGTTATCAAGCCCACTAGTTTTATTAACTTTTTTGCTTGCTATGTTTATTTTATCGGGTAGTTACCAGAAAAAGTTGGGTGCCCCAAGTGAAGCAGCGAGGCCCTGGACATTGTTGGTGGTGAGATTCTTTGCAGCATTCGTGAGAACATCATCGACTTTGTTCTTCGTCCATGTTGCAGCGATCAAGTCCTCAGATGGACAAGAATCAGCACCAGAGCCAGTGCCTTGAGGCATGGCAATTGGAGTTGCCGCAGCCAATTGGAGCGTAGCGAGGAGGAGGTTTGCTTTGAAATGCATGGTCGCGGTTTCGGTTGGATTCCGTTGGTAGTGAGTGTGGAAGAAGCAAGAGGCAAATTCTTGAGTCGATCAATGTGGTATGTAAAGTAAGAGGAATGAAAAGTAAAAGAGAGACTGAATGAATGTAATGCTTGCGAGGCTGGTGAGGAAAGAAGACAATTGAGGGGTGAGAAGGTCTTTTCTATCTCAATTGATTATCGATACCTAGTCAACTCTTTTTCCATCTCTGTTAGAGCATGAAAATATGTTTCTATTCATAGTAGTTTGACAAAGATGAGATGTAAATAAACTTGGCAAGGAGGTGTGAGCGGGGCGGGAAAATGGAGATGGTTGCAATTCCGAGAGATCTAAACGAAAGCGAGAAATACCTTGGCGATTATTTGACGATACATTTCGAGATTTCATGGGAAACCAAAAAAATTGTTGATCACTTTGATGTACTTCTCTTTTTCTCTATTCTTGTTATATTCAATAAACATTGAAAATCGTGGACGAAGAGTACTTCCACTAGGCCCGTGGAATCAGTAAGAGAGCAACCCGACATCATTATCCCAGCGGGAGGTGTGATTCATTACCAATGCTAGGCGGAAGTCGGACGAACTGGTATGCGGTTGTTTGAAGAATAAGGACGCCAAGTCTAACAGAAGGCAGTGCTGAGCTTGACATGTTGATAATTACTTTAACTTTGCGGCTGCAGCTTTTTATAGAGATACAGGGAGTGTTGCAGGAAAAAAGATGTCAAAATAGAGTTTGGACGAGGCGATCCGAGACAGATGAAACCATGATAGGAATGCCAACCTTGCCCGCTCGTGGTTTTGCTTGTATGCGATCTCACTTCGTACTTCGTACAAGATGGAAAGATCCAAGACTTGGCATCTATGCGTAGTGCTAGAAGATTCCACTTTACAAGGGATATTAACCAATGAGCCACGAGGCTGTAGCAAGATTAGGGAGAAAGATGAGGTTATTTGAAGAATTCGCGCGCGGCTAGAAAGCAAAATAATGAAGGCAAGCTCGTTACCGAAGCCTTGATGGCAAGAAGGCGTGCCAAATCCCAGTAGCTCGTGTTGGAAGGGAAAAGAAGAAAGGGGGTGTTGTTTTTATTGAAGAAACAGGGACGGGAAGAGGTTGAAGGATCGAGGAGGCAGAAGCAGCTCTTGGAGCTGTTGGTAGCCTTACCTTGTCAGCTAAGCGAGATAAGGGAGCGCTTATCTCGATAAGGCTTAGCCTCACGCTAGCTGACCAGCCAATGAGACTTCGGCTGCGATATTCACCTCTTCCTGCTCTTCTGGTTCTCTTTTAAAACCCTTCCTCATCTTTCTCCGAATAGAGGCATCTTCATCCGGATCGGGTACAGACTCATATACCTATCATAATTACTCCGGCCACCCAACACAAAATAAGCGACATGCCCCCATACATCTAGCCTCGCCCGACTGCTGAGGCTCTGATGCATCGGCTGGGTGCTTATCTTATGATGTCTCATGATTGCGGACGTGCCCAACTGGAGGTCCACGATCGCTGTGTCCATGCAGGTCTGCATGTGCATGGTACATGTCTCGTCACTTTAAGCCTTCTCCTGGATTGACCACGAGGCCATCTTTGATCCCGAAGCTGGATCAAGCGATCCACTGATACCCCACCTCCTTCACACCGACATCAGCTCTCGCCCATGCGCATGCATCCCAATCATCATAAGGGGCATACTCCCACACTTTGCACGTTGGGCATCAACAGCTCCTTGCTCCTTATCTCAGCCTCTCACTTCAACTTTCGATTACGTCTTGTAAATACATGGGTTGATGAATTCCCAGCCTCGTCCTTATCGACAGACCTGATGCCCCGAAGGCAAGAGAGCCAAAGACTCTAGATCACATTGATGTCAAACTGTGGATGCAAATCGAATCAATGGGCGTCACGCAGGTCGTTACGAAGTATCATTGGAAACCCTCGTTTGATAAAGACTCCTTTGATAGCTACGATGCTCGTTGCTTGGGGAAAGGGTCTTCTGGAAGTGTCTTCGAAATCAACCAAGACCTGGTAATCAAGATCTTCTCCGAGGACCAGGACGGCCAGGAAGATTTTGACCGTGAGCGATCGATCTTCGCGGAATTGCAAAGTCAAGGTCCTTCGGAATACGTCATCAACTTCGTTGAGACCTGGGACAATGGACTGGTACTTGAGCGACTTAGCGGTACCATCCGATCTTGCCTTCGAGACAAGAGCCAGCACGTAAAGATGGAGGCTCGCAGAAGGTGGATCGTGGAAGCCTTCCGAGGATTGAAGTTCCTACACGAGAAAGACATTATGCATGGCGATGTCGGGTGTCACAACTACTTGGTGGACAGAAACAGTCACATCAAACTCTGCGACTTTGCGGGCTCGATGAGGAAAGGCGAGACAGCCCGTATCTGCTACGAGATTCGAGGCCGCCATCCAGACTATCGCAATGGAGAAGCCACGCCGAAGACAGAGATCTTCGCTCTTGTAAGCATAAAAGAGCTTGAGACTGCTTCCATACTTATCACACAACTAGGGATCGGCCATATTCGAGATCTATACTTCGATAGCCCCATACTCTACCGAAACAAACGCCACTGTGCTCAAGAAGTTTCGAAATGGGGTCTTTCCTCTTGAAGAGCTGAGATGTCCCGCGATCAGAGACATCGTGGAGAAGTGCTGGAGGAGCCATTACGTCCAAGTGTCTGATATTTCTACCAAAATTGAGGATATTCAGGAGACTAGTTTCACAACGGAAAGCTCCTGACTACCTATTGCATGCTTTTGCAATGACCGATTACATTGCTTTGGCGCTGGTCTTGTGTGCTTGCTTTACTTTGCAGATGAAAACATGTGCTGGAAATGTTCCCGAAAGGTCAGGCTACTGGTGGCAGGAGAGTTAGGGCAAGAAAAGAAACCATTGATTTTAGCAATTCTTCGTTATGCGACATCCTGCACGTCTTCTGCTCCTGCTGATAGCTTGGTACACTTCCCACCTCTGTTCCATCAAGTCCTGCTCCGCAACATTGCAATCACCAAAAACACTCCACGAGTCCTGATACAGTTTGCCGCTCCAATCCAATTGTCATACATCGTTCCGTTCTTCCACTCTTCCATATCGTTTTCATCCCGACCTTCCCCCAGCCCGCGACCCCTGATTTCGATGTTTCTAAACCCGTCAGCACATCTCCACTCTTCAGACTCCCGAAGCCGCTAAACCACACTCACATATTTCACACTCAGATACGCCTCATTCTCCATCGTTGCCTTCTCCTCCTCCGCCATCCTGACTGCCTCTTCAAACCTGACTCTCGCCTCCTCGAGCGCCACGCACACGCGGCAAGCAGCATTCCTCGTCGAGCCCTGATCCGGCTCTAACATCCCATCCTCCCCCTCGTACCCGTCACCATCACATACCCATTGCTCCGGCGACGACGATACCTGCCTGGCGTACTTGCATAGCCGGACTGTGCGGTTCTGGTATTCGTGTGGCACGCCGGTCGTGCTCCACAGCGTGCACTCCGAGGCACTGAGGTTGGTGGCCGACCATTTACACATCGTTGACTTGAATTATCGAGATCTAGGCCAGCTACTCGGCGTTGGTCTTAGTAGTGGAAAGATGCGGATGTTGATGCAACAAAGTATCACCCAGCCTCGTCCCTCAATAATCAAGCTCGCACCAAAAAACGAGCAAAAGAAATCAAAAATGTAACAGAATCACAACATCCATCGGGCGAGCATCCCCGCTCTATAAATCAGTCAAGCCAGACAGTTGGGCTCCAACAGCTGCCTGAAAATTACCTCTTGCCTCTCGCGAGCAGAAAGCCTGTTGGTCAGAGCAATTGCCTTGTCTGCCTCCTTTCGAAAAGAGGTAACGGAGCCTCATATATTGCCTTACGTGTACGTGATTTCAGAGGCAGATTTTATTGGATAAGAAGAGGTAAAGCGGCAACTTGGAGGAAGGGAAAGTAGAGCCTGATCAAGATGCTGACTTGCAGCTGGGACAGCCTCGCCCGGTGCCTTTTGGAGGTTACCAAGCAAGATCAGTTTCAACTGGTACATAAATTATCCAATCCCATGCCGGGGTGATTGTAATTAGCACTGGCTATGAAGGTCAGTACGTTGAGTCGATAAACGACGGATTCGTAAGAACTACTGGGTTCAAATTCAAGAATAAATACTACAATCACTTGAAAATCCTAGTATTCAATTGAGAAGAGTGATTACATGCTTCCATATTAGGAAATAGAGATGCAAGTTATTTTCATTAAAGGTCTTTTTCTCCAGAATCGCAGTACTTTGTGTCACTATCCAGGCCCATATGCGAGTGTATACATGATTCGGGGGGGAAATTCTTGACTTGGAGAAGCAGCGGACAAGCAGCCATCAACATCTCACCCAGTGCCGGCGAGTCCAGTGGGTCCATCATACAACGACTTTGTTCCTATCCCCCGTACTGCCACCAGAAACACGCCTGAAGGCAAGCGCTAAAGGCCCTGTAATTTAAGCGAAGAACACCAAAATTCAGGCGGCACATTCAAAAGCAGTGTTTTTAATGCAATTTCTACGACTTGCTATGATATAATTGAAAGCAGTTATTCCCTTCACAAATAGCAACGTCACATTATTTATAACCGTACACAATAGCTTTCCTTTGCCTTAATTGGTATCAAGGCTTCTAAGAGCAACTCACTTTCGGGGACGATCAAAAAACCTCCCCCCTTTACAAGCAACACAGTCTCATCTCTTACTTCACGTGAACATCTTAATATGCTCGTGTTGATGTATTGGGACCTCAAAAGTGTGCCTGCATCGGTGGTATCTTCAATTACTGGTTCTGACATCTTGGATTCATTGAAAAGTGGATGAATTAGGTGGAGAAACAAGGGTTTGTTGATGTTTTGATAATGCCCCGCATAGGAGCTAAAGGCCCCTAAATGCAGGCGCTACAGCAACTACCTTCAAGGGCCGGTGCGCACCACCACGTGTTTATGGCAGTACGGGGGATAGTATACTTGTAACTATACGGCAAATGTATACATTTCAAAGTCCCGAGGGAAACAAAATTCGAACTACAACACAATAGATACAGTATTCTTACCTAGCGGTTACATAAGAAAGGTAAATGAGAATAAGTTAACATTATAGTAATAAATACTACGTTCGAGAAGAGGACCTAGGCTTAAGGCCTAGCTGTTAACAAGCGTGAAGGAGAGAAACACAAAATCTTAAGAAGTCTAGTGTATTACTCCAAATACAATCTTTTAGGCACGATCTTAATACTAGACACGCTAAAAATCGTCTTAAATAGCCTACCTTTATCCGAGACATATGAAAAGTGTTAATAATTAATGGCGTTTTATAACGATCTCACAATCCCGTCCTTTAGGCCCTAAGCTTTGTTCCTTAGTACTGCCGCGAAAGCTTCCTCAAACTAGTCTTCTATATTATCCCACGTTATATAGGTCTAATAAACTAGGCCGATAGTGATAAGAACCTATACTATACGCTTGTTGTCGGACTCAAAGACATTTATTACCTTTTCCGAGGCTTTAAGGAATATCCGTTAGGCCTGCTTTTTATAACCGCACTTGAGTATATTAGCAACGAGTTGCAGTACAGCTTTTATAAAGTCTAGACTCTCAATCTTCTCCTTCTTTTAGCCGTAAATTTCCCAAGCCCTTTTTAATGCCCTTAAGGCATTTTCAAATATATCGTTATAATTATCGGCAGCGCCTATCTTCTCGTAAAGCTTAAGAAATTCAGCTCGTGCCTTTAAGTGCTGTATTTTAAGTTCTAGGTAATCCTCACATTGAGCTATTATAGCCAAAAGAAGGCCTTCTATAGCTCGATCCTTAACTGCGATGTAAGTTTAAGCGATATTAAGGCCGTATTTAACTTTAGCGGGATTTAAGTTCGCGAGGATAGACTTAGTAACTCTAGCGAGGTTAGGACAAGAGTTAAGTAGTATTAACGTTTGGGCCGATTTTCCCTTTTTATTGGAATACTTATGTACTCCTCGGTCGCCGCGAGAGCTAATTAAAGACTATAGCAGCTGTTCTGACAGGGAGAGGAGGGCTAAGGCGTTCGCTTGCTTATTCTAGCCATTTAAAAGCTCAATTATATATAAGACATTTTATTAAGTCCTCTTGTCTTCGTTGTGACGACTGTCGCTGCCCAGAGCCTCATTTCCACCGGCTCCACTTAGTATTGCCCGATCGGGACGTACCGAGATTATTATAGTGCTAAGTATACTAACCTCTTATATATAGACTTCTTCTTTCTATACCTTTTTTCCTCTGTAGTTGCAGATTCTAAGTTAATGCTTAGTATCGTCATATGTCTCTTGTGTTAATATGTGAGGCGTCAGTTACACGTGATTGCCGTCTTTCTAGGGCAAGCGTCACATCCGTAGCCCTACTATTCCAGATAATTCTAAATAACCTTCTCAATTATGTCAACCGCTTCTTTTATCCTGCCGGAATCGGCATACAAATTAACAAGGTTATATACGACCTTAACAGTATCTTTATTAGTGTTTCTTAGGAGATAACACGAGCCGAGGAACACTTAGGAAAACATATCTTCAGCTTTAGCGAACTTACCGGTGTTCTAGTAGTCGCGAGCCGTGGCCTATATATCCTAGAGATTACCCCTCTAGTATCCACGCCAAGTGAGCGGAAGTTTGTTTATAGTAAAGACCTTAGCATTTATATTATTATCGTCGAAGTTATTATCGGAATTATCGTCTAATATTCTAGTGCTCTCATGATTAGAATCTTCACTCTTAATGATAATAAGTTTTGGCGTCTTATAACTCACGCCCTTTAGAGTCTCAGTAACTATTCAAATCAGCCTTCTTTTTGATATAATACAATTTAACTATTATACAACTTACTTTCTGTCGAGCAGAAGACTAGCATTAGCTCAGGGGTTTGAAAGATTCTACGATCAGATGAGGTTCTGGAAAGTGTATTTAAAGATTGATTGAATTGAGCGTCGTCCTCTCGAAGAGAGGAGCTGGAGACTGGGTTTATACCTGGAGTGCTTACGCAAGCATGCACCAGACCAAAGAACTGCGCTAGTGCGCGACACTTTCTATATCTTCGGTGATCTTGAATTTCTTTGCCTTGATAGTAGTGTTCTTGATGCGGTTACTGTCTTACACCCTCCCTCCGAAGGAGAAAACCGTCTCCTTGCCCTCTTCTCGCTTTCTTCGTTTAGCTTTCTTTTTTATAAAAACAGTAGTGCCCATAGGCAGGTTCTTTTGCCAGTTCTACTTCTTAAACTTAGCTTTATATACCTTTTCGCTTTAAAACGTCAGGAACACAAGACCTTATATAGTAAAGGGGCGTGGATGCTTACGAGGCATCAAAGGAATAGAGGTTTTTCATACTCTCTATAGTTTCAAATAGGCTTTTGTTTTAATCTATATATAGGCTTTAAATTGCCGCCTTATTCGCGTTCTAATTAAGGTGTTTATATTTGGCTTTACGAGAAGATACTATTTCCGTTGGCCCTTTAACAACAGATTGAACTAGTTTGTCTCCCACGTTATAGTTTATTATAGAAATGTCCGGGGTCTACTAAAGGTCATACTCCGCATCGACATAGAATAGATTCTAATAAGGTAGTTTAAAGGCAAATAAACTAAAGCCTAGCTAGTTGTTCGAAGATTCTCTTAAAAGACTATAGCGTTGCTTATTGTACGCAGATCCTTAGCCATTCTATGTAGATCTAAAAGGCTAGCGTGAGTCTATCTTTAAGGTCAAAGTGATTTCTAGTAATAGTGAAAACTCTTTTGGCTAAACGAATATTTGATGTTATATAGCTAGGCAAAGGGATATAAATAAGAGAAATAACGTAGATAGGAAGTGCCGGTCGGACCTGACAGTCTCTAAAACGATATGCTGAAAGTCCCCAAAAGTTCTCAACCGAGCCTTTGGCGCAACAAGACAGGCAGGCGTTTCCTCAGCTACTCTCAAGCAGGCAACACGTACCACTAGATTTCCTAGTCTCGTGCACTGCCACGACAAACTTACATGTTACGCATTAAGTGTACCCCAAAGAACACAAGAATCTCAAAAGATCCCGCTTATAAGTAATCAAGGGGCAAAGTAAGGTTAAGGCAGGGTTACCGCGGAGCGTGTGTACTCGAGTATCGGATCTCCCCCCTCCCTTCCCTTTATTCACCCCTGGAACCCGAGAGCGTGTCTTACTAGACTGCCACCCCGGGAACGTCGCGGTAACCTGCCCGTGTCAAGCTTCGCCCAGGTCTTCAAGAAGAACTAGGAAGAACTAAAAAGGTCTCAAAAGTTCTCGCACCTTTGTCAGGCTCGTGCGCACTACAATAAGCAACACAACTACTCACATCTATCACACACGCTAGTCGCTAGTTTTAGCTACTACTAGCAAAAGGGCCCCAAAAGAACCTAATATATGCGTAATAATACTTCCATTGCAAGTAAGGCGAAAGTCTTCATTATAGAAATTGCCGAGGAGCGACAGGAGTCAATGCCGAAAATCCACTCGCTAAGCCAACTAGGCTTGCAATTTCTATTTGTTCGCTATAGGATCGAAACCGCTCAGTAAAGTTCCCAAAAGTACCTCGAAAGGTCTGATAACATAGCGAGAGGATATAAAAGCTCTTTCTTCGATCTAGATTTCTTGTAATAAAACCTAAGTTTGTTTTAAGCTAGTTTTAGAGCTCGAAATTCTCATCGAGAACTAAGATTTCGCAATAGTACTTCTAAATCCACTTAATTCTTCTTTAGTTGCGAACGGTACCTCACGTGTCGGGCATAGCTAGTAGAGTAAGTTATTACCTACTTAACTCACTAGACTTGAAATTCCTACATTGACCTCACACTTATTAAACTCTAATAATTTGTACACTAAAAATTCGCACTAACTAATTGCCGTTTATATTAGTTAGAAAGAAAAGACGCTTACCTTGGAATATATTCCTGTATAACGCGTGGCCTACACCCGTAACACGCTATAGAGACATGTGCCCGGCAAAAACGAACAAGCCTCTACGCTATTGGAACAATAAATGAGTGAGAGGCTAGATAAGTTACTATACTATACGATTAGAGAGGTCGCCTTTTAGTGTACCTCGCCTACTAAGGCTATTAGCAAGTAGGCTAGGCAGTAATTAGATACGATAAGCAAGTAACTAAACTACAGTTAATTAGCTCATGGGGGCTTAACGAAAAGCCAAGGTAAGGAGCAAGGCTGATACAGTATAAGGGTTAACGCGGTCTTGAATTTTATGTTTATATAGGCTAAAGAGCGGTATTTTGGTTAAGGGTTCTCGGGACAGCCTAGTCATGTCATCTTAGTATTAGTTGTGCGATAGTAATTGTATTCTGTAGCTTACCTATAAAAGCCCCACCTTTGTTAACTTTTCTGTCGTGCTTAAAAGACTTACCTGTCCTACCTAACTTTCTATACATTCTTTTAAAGACCGCAAAGTGTCACTATTACATAGCAAACTGTTTTAAGGCTCCAAAAGGTTTCATAACCGAGAGCTTCGATTCAATTTTATTCTTGTCGAAATATTAAACTATTCTTTTCCGTTAATATAAAATCGCAAAGATTTAGTATAATTAATCTCTTGTTTATAAAATCTAAAAGGACTTCATAAGAATAGGACTCTTAAGCCGAAGATGAAGAGGAACTTTAAACTAAGAAGGAGCCACTTATATTAATTGTTCTAGATAGGGAGGCGGGTAGTGACGGAGAGGATTGTGAGTTGTACGTTTACGAAAAGAGCTTTGATACTCGTAGGGAGAGGGTTATCTTAAGAGTCAGTACAAAATCTGAGCTCTGGCCCTCCAAGAGCAAAAGTCACCGAGCTTACCTAGTGTTGACTTAGCACTACGAGTACATAGGAAGGAAGTTGACTTACACGGAACTAGAAATTCAATCGCGGCACATTATTAAAGCTCTACGTGAAGTGATCAGTACTTATCGGGGTGTCGATTTTACATTAAACCCTGTCACTATTAGGGAGCCTCCTAGATGTCTTTTCCACTATTAAAATGAATTCCGACAACATGCCGAGGCGTTAGGCGACTAGTAACTAAGAAACCACTTACAATTATGTCTCTAATATATAGAAAAGACTTTATATTAAGAAATTAAGATATTCTAGTCGTCTATACCCAAAATATCGTCGCTAGAGCTAGATTATTGCCACTTATAGATGGTATTCAAGCCAGGCTATTTAGTATATAAAAAGAATAATAGTATTAAGAGTCTATTAAGGCTTTAGTCTATAGACGGGGAAGAGAAAAAGGACTCCCACGAGTTAAAAACGTGGCACCTAAGAACTAAACGCGTTAACTATATCGGGAGTAACGTAGGTCTTATACACTACACACTTAACATTCACTAATACGAGGGGCGCAAACCTGTTTGCGAATTAACGGCGGTTCCTTTACACCTTTACCCCTAAGAAGACAAAATATAGCACGATCTTCTAGAACGTAGTCAAAAATTCATTTCTCTCTATAATATTCGGTATTATTTCTACAATAGTATAGCCCATATATACTACACGAAGCCACTTCTCGAAAAGTACACGTCTTACACTAATATATATATTAGTATTTATAACTTCACTTAGAATTAATTAAACTAATATTAATTTGAAATAAGTTAGACACAGAATTGTAGTTAATATTAAAGAGTATTACCGCGCTATAAAGAGAAACCTTACACTAGAGTTCACTTTTAAAGTAAGGATTTATAGCTCTCTCTCGGAGGTAACATCTAACCTAAAGTTTTTAGACGAAGATATTATAACCTGTCATTATTATTTACTAGGCTTCTTATTAGAACTAAAGAAATAGGGCTTATTCTTTGTTGCTGACATTAGAGAACTTGCCTATAATAACCTGGCGTTCTATAACCTAATACTCTTAAAAGAGAAGAAGAAACTAATTTCTTCTCTTGTGAGAGAGTAAAGCTTTCAAGGGGACAACGGTTTCGATGACCTCATCTGAGGAAAAGGCATGGGTCTCATCTTCTTACTCCATAGACCTCCTGGAGTGGGCAAAACATACAAGCTCTTTATATAACTAGTGTTAGTAAATGCGGGACACCCCTTCAAAATCAAAGGTCCCCCCTCACCTTGTCCTAAAAGTAGGTACCCACTTCTTGCGCAACAACCACACATTTAATTAATACAAAAAGTAATATAAATTAAAACGCATATATAAGCTTTCGATATGTCTAATTTTTATCTTACTTAGATGTGTAGTTGTAGTGTAATAATTAAAGGCGCGGCATTAGATTATGCGGCTCTACTAGCCTCGCGAGCCCTCAATACGCCCGAGGGGTTAACTCACAAAATCGTGTGTTCTACCGTATTAATTATTACATTACAACTACACGTTTAAGTAAGATAAAAATTAGATATTAAAGAAGCTTTAATATGCGATTTTATTTTTCTTAAAGGACGTATGTTTTAAGAGTTATTTAAAAGTAAGGGAGGTAAGGGCGTATTAAAGGTTAGTAAGACCAGAAGAACCGCATAATCTAATGCCGCGCCTTTAATTATTATACTACAACCCCACGTTTAGATAACGTAAAAATTAGATATTTAAGAAGCTCTAATATGAAATTTTATTTCTCCGAAAGGGTGTATGTTTTAAGAGTTATTTAAAAGTAAGGGAGATAAGGGCGCGGAATTCTAAAGTGGTGGGGGGGCCTTTTGATTTTGCGAAGGGCAGCCTGATTGCCCCGCGATTACTAACACTAGTTATGAAAAGAGTTGTACACTGCAGGTTCGTACGAGAAACTGACTCCTGAACTGTAAAGCCAAGGCACTAATAACACCACAGAGAGTGTAGCGGACTACACGCGACGACTTTTACTAAAAATCAGTTCCGGTGAACTTAATAGACCTTTATAATATATAGAAGAGAAACTCTCCACGTTATTTTCTCTATTAACACAGTAGAACTACATTATATTAATAGACGAAGCGGATGTTTTCATACAAGAAAGGTCGTAGAATAATTTAGAGATAAATTGTTTAGTTTCAAGTAAGTCTTTAATTAGCTTCTTATTAAGGTGATTATAAGCTAATTAAGGACCTACTTAGCACTTCTTCGAGTTCTAGAGTACTACGAGGGCATCCTCTTTCTCACAACCAATCGAGTCGAGACGATTAACCCTGCCTTTAAGTCTCGCATCCATCTTTCGATTTCTTACCCTCCGTTATTAGTAAATTCTCGGCGCGAACTATAAAAAAGCGCAATCCTAAGAGCTAATCGCGGCCAGGCACTCGAGTGGCTAACGGCAGAATTCATAGTCCACCTTATGGAGAAGGAGACTAACGGCCGAGAGATTAAGAATATAGTCTGTATTAGGCATACTCTTACTCGGGAAAAGCAACAGGACATAACCAATAAAGACCTTTTGCGGGGACTATAAGTATTAAAGTAATTTGAGATTGACTTTAGTAAATAATCAAAATAAAAAAAGGCTACAAAAGCTCCGGCCGAGTTATTAAAGGGAATATCGCTACTAGTTACAAACGAGTAAGAAGTTCTAAGTAATCTTTTCTATAGACACAAATCGTTTTTAATAAAAGTTTAAAAATAGTATATAAATTTTCTTAAGGTTAAAGTCCGGAAACAGGCGCGAGTGTTGGGTCACGGGATTAAGTATAAGGTTACCTACTCCGTCCGTCGCCGGGGCTAGCCGGGTCGGTCGTTCCTCCCTCTGGCCCCGGCCGCGCTTACTCCCTCAGGGACGGGTCTAGGTTAGGCTCGAGTTTCGGCCTTCGGCTCGTAGGGTTAAGGCCAGGGTTAATTAAGCCGGGGGTAATCGACTTGTCTACTAGCGAGCTTTTTTGGTGAGGCTCGCTTAAGGCAAGTGGTAGTGTAGGCGCTAAGCCAGTCCAATCTGAATCCCCCACCTTCTCTTTTACCTAACCCCTCTGTCGATAAAACCTTCACTATTTTCACTTAATTAAACCTCTTTTCTCGATGCCTTCTAAAGATAAACTAACCTAGGACGATCTTTTGTCTTATTCCTTACAAGAACAACAAATATGCTCTAGAGATCGTCCACAATCCCGCTAACCGCGACCAAAGATGTATAGATCTAAACATTACATCTGTGCTATTCTTAAGAATTAGACTAGATTAGTAATCCCTAACTATATTATTCTTTGCCAAGTTTAGACGATCATTCATAGGAAGCCCGAACAGGTCCTCAAGGATCCCAGACTAGACCCCTATGAAAATGAATTTTACAATATGTCATGAGTCATTGCCCACGGCAATAAGTATACAAGTCTTGTTCGAGGAGAGGGATTTGATACTGTTCAATATAAATCTTTTCTCTGCCGCCTTTAATAATTATATTTCCCCTCTCCAATTTAACTACGATATTTTACTACGAAAAGAGATATTTAAATTATCAATATCGAATATTCTAAGAATAGAGAAACTCTTTAAAAGAGTTGCGAAATCTAATTCTAACAACTACTAGTGCTAAAAGGCTATAATTCTAGTAATAATACAATATTACAAGAAGGGATAACCAATAGCTAACACTAAACTAAACGAAAGATTTTAGTATTAGCCAAATTGCCTTAAAAGGGAAAGAGCCCTAGTATATATTACTATTCTTGAATCATTTTTAGTCTTAGAATCGCCCGACTGTTATCACCCACTTCTTCTTCTTCTAAGCGGTTTAGTATCACTGTAGCGTTTCTTTTCTTCCCTGCTCTTACTATAATATACTCTGGCTATATAATTGCTAATGTGTTCTTATGTACTATTATTGGGAAATGCTCTGGTGTCTCTGTTGGGCTATATCACGCCTTGCTTGTTTAATGTATTATAATCTGGATGTAATTTTCCTTTGTAGCTGCAGAACTAACCGAAATATGAACACTTTTGTTAAGGTCTTTTTACGAGTCGGGCAAAGAGAGTATACTTTGTGTGACTTTTGTTCCTCTAGAGGACTAAATGGCTTGGATCGTACGTTTACTTTGCCCTAATGAAAGGTTAACATTATATAAGGTAGAACCTTTTACAATGGCCTGCCTAAGCTCTATTCGGCGATTTGGAATTACTAACGGGCTCTAGCCCTGCGATATAAAGCTTAAGCCCATTGTGTCTACGAGGTTTACGTGAATTTCTGGCGACTACTAAGAAAACGACCGCCGTTGTACCGTTAGTTAGTATAAATAATATTCTTAGATTAAAATCACATTCGGTAGAGGTTCTCCTGAGGTTTTTATAACGATATTAGTCCCGTAAGTAGAGAAATGAAGATATTCGACAGTACCTTGGGGATTATATATTTCCTGATATAAGTCTTTAGGTCCAAGTTCGAATAAGGAGTTATTTTCGAATATCTAAAGTAGAACGCTGTGGGGTACTTTAAATCCTCGCCTGTAGACTAGTACCAGGGGTAAGCTTGGGTGGATACTGCAAGAACCGAGCTGTTTAAAGAGCTCGATAGAACTAAAGCGCCCAATAATTTAATAGTTATATCGAGTTTAATCGATAGCAATTGCTATAAGAGCGAACATAATAGGATCTACGGCTACGGCTACTATTACTAGATACTTGAACTCTTGGCGAAGGAGATACTAGCAATCCTAGCTAATCTAGTAAGAGTACGATAATATAAGTCTCATTTATGTACCCCCTTTCACAGAGGCTTTCTTACTTTTAGCTTTAGCTATTTAGGCTTCTTCATAAATCTCTAGAAGCCAAACTAAGCTAATTTAAATTAAGACGCAACTTTTGTTTAGTTACTCGCCGTTAGTGTTAAAACCTAATTTAATAAAGTAAACCGTTTAAATAATAACTAAAAATTTCAAGTTCTTTGCGATTATTATTAAAAAAGGCAAAGACTATTTATGTAATATAACTCGTTTCGCTCTAAACCCTCCGACTTGTACTACTCTTCGAGACACTAGAGAGGATCAGACATACTCTTAGACCTCTTCGCGATCTAGATCGAAACATCTTTCATCGAGCTTATCTAGGTTTCCGGTTTATACATCCCATATCTCAAGCCGAGCCAGCCAACTATAACAAGAATCAGCGTCAAGCTTTTTCTCTGTAAGCTCAGGCCACAGCTCTTCAAATCTCCTTTAAGTACGTCAGAACATCGCTATATTACTCTAAGGTCGTAAAATATTAAACTTAGTAGGCCAAATACTTAAGACCGTAACTTTTCTTCTATTAGAAGACTCTACTAAGACAGTCGCAAGTGGCCTTAAGCAATGGCTTAGATGTCCAAAATCAGTGGGCACTATAGAATTTATTATAACTGCTAATGTTTATTATAGGAAGTGGGAACTAAAGAAAGCCGTGACATTATTCTAAATATAATGTGGATTCTTTACAAGTGTTAGGCCCCACTGGGATTCTAAAGCTAAAAGATCTGTATAAAAACAACGAATTCTTATAATTAAATTTTAAAACTTTAGTAAGATTTTCTTCTCGGCAAGTGGCTCTACTAGTACGTAGTAGTCCTCTATCAATACTAGGCACGAAGTATAAGTACGTAATAAGTAAAGCAATTCGACCTATATTATAATTGATAACTTCAAGAATGTGAACTTGGAAACTAACCGCATAACCTCAAAAAGTGACTAAAGTCTACTAGAATTTCCTAAAGATATCTAAGATAATCTCTTAGTAAGAACTTCGAGGCCTTTCTTAAGATATACAGGCTAAGAGTTAACTACGTACCTAGTAAACGGGAGATACTCGTTAATCTTTTCCACGGGCAACTTCGTTCTTAGATCCTTAGAGAGAGGTTATGCCGGAATTCGACATAAAAGGTACGAAAGACAGTCCCTTGTAAGTTTATTGTGTGCTATAGTAGAACTCGCAAAGAACTGCAATAATGTAAGGTCTTAACATTTTAGATTATTAAAACCGCCCTAAAAGAATTCGACGACAAATTAATAAATAAAATAGTATTCGTCCCTGTATTTCTCGACGAGACTACCGCACTGTATCGTAATAGATAGTTGAAACTTTAATACTTATGTTAGAGACAGTGACATATCATCCCTTATCCCTAGAGGCAATAACAAAATATTCAAGCAAGAAATAACATCCCACAACTCTCTTATATTAAGGTGGTGTAAAGGATATGTAAGCTAAAGAAAAACCCGACTCGCCATTTCCTATTTAGTTATTAGTTTGTTAAATATATGCCGGAGTATGCGAATGTATATATCATTTAGTGTTTCATATTAAGTGAGCGACTTGATTAAAATAGTTAACTAGATTCAAATCTCAGTATATAACGCTAAAGCGAATAATATAATTAAGAGAGGACATAACCCGATTAAAAATGCGCTTTCTAAAATAGGCGGACGTTAGCTTAATAACCTTTTAATAGTGTTATTTATAGACTGTACTATAGTATATCGCCTTATAAGGTACACTCCTTTTTATATAGTCTACGGGAGAGAAGCTATCTTGCTTATTAAGACAATAAACTTGACTTAGAGATTATTATTTACTAAAGAGATTAGAGACCACTTTAAGCTCTTAAAACTCTACGCTCTTTAGTTTTAAATGTGGCAAGAATATATAAACGAAGTTATACTTATAAAGACCCGCCGCCGTTAAGAAGGTAAAGAGGCTTTTAATTTAAAACATAATATCTATAAACAGTTATTTATTAAAGGAGACTTAGTCTTATATTAAGACTTTATTAAAGAGAGAGATATGTCTACTAACCGTGCTCTCGATTTCAGATGACTTAGACCTTACGAGATTTATAAAGCTTATATAAAGAAAGGGTATTATAAACTTAAAAAGTTAGGCTTAAATAGCCCCCGACTTCGCTAGACTTTTACTAAGAATAAGCTTAAGCTCTTTCATAAGAGGTACGACTTTATTTACGACGACAGCGACGATAATAGATAGCTTAATAAAGAATTAGATAATAACCTCACGCTTAATTATAAACCTAATATCGACATACACGACCTTAGTGACCCCGAGTTCCTAGAGAACCTTGAGATTTCGACGACATAGCGTATTCAGGATAATAGGATAGTAATTAAAGTCCTTGAGCTATCTTAATAACAGCGCAGTAAGTATTAAGTAATATCTAACTCAGAATAAACATACTTTAGTATTAAGGAATTAATACGAGGACATACTTCTAATGTTTAAAGAAGGGGACAATATATTGTCGTATATTAAAATAATTACGAAGACGACTTTATATTACTAAAAACTATAATTTAGGACACCTTAGTACTATAATAAATATAAAGAAGAGCCTATATAGCCCTAAGTAAGTTAGAGAGAACATTAGCCTTACGCTATAAGAACACTAATCTCTTAGAGTAAAGCTTAACAAGAAACTAGTGCCCTTATAAACTACTTGCCGTATGTGAATATATAATAAGTTTAGAACGAGACTACTATTATTAAGCCGGCGATATTTTAGGCGGCAAAAAGTAACTTCGTTTAAATAGGCCAGTTGTCGGGCTCGATTCGCAGGACTAGATTTTAAAACGGCAAGTTAAACCTATAGCCTAAGCTAGAAATTCGAGTCTAACGTGTTAAATACCCTAAAGAATATAAACGTAATATACTTAGGCGTTAACTCTTAGTAATTAATAAAAAGAAAAGAAATAACGAAGTAAGTTTATTATTCCTAAGGACAAAGTCAATACTTACAGAGCTATTAACCCTAACGTAACGCACAGTGATTTATAAAGGACGACACTAAGAGTACTATTAATAAACTAGCCTTAAACTAATAAGTAAATCACACGATTTATATAAGGTAAGTAGAAGTTTAGGAAATCTTTTAGCGAAGAGCTAATAACACGCTCGGAATTAAAGCCGTGCTTTTTAAAACCTTAAGTTAATAACTATAATATAGCTAACGCTAACTCTACCTTACGTGTTAGAGGTCTAAGTATATTATCAGCCGACGACCCCTAGCTAGTGAACCTTTTAGGGATCGAGTATTAGTCGACTACCCCTAATTAGCTCTGTCTAAAGTCTCTCGCCTATTAAGTCAGGGCCCCTTCTATATATACGTCGATACTTCTTAGTCCCCTCTTATTAAAAAGTCTAAAAGAATAAAGACTTCTTTTGCCGTTTATTAATACTAGTAAATAAGAAGTAGTATACTTCGTACTTAGAGTGTTAGTAAGAGACTACAAGTTATAGACAACTTTTAAATATAATATAATAGTTTTATAACTATAATAGACTTATAAGTAAAAGTGCCGCCATTTTAGGCTTATATTAATATTATTAAAGTAATAAAGACTTTATACCCTTAACCTTTAGTTAAGTTTAGTAATAAGTACTAGTAACTAATTAAGGCTAAGGGTGCGACCTTAGGTGTTTTTATAAATGTTTCGTTACTGCCTATTATATTATTTCGAGAGGTGTCGTTAAGTAAAATAAACAGGAATAAAGTTAATAACTCACAGAGTAACCGGTTAGGAGTTAAGTCTAGCTTTGACCTTAAGATTAACAATAAGTTCTTTAACTCCTATTAAAGAACTAAAGTAATTAAGAGACCTTAACTATAACCGAACTACTATTCCGAGAAGATCTAGCCAACGGGACCCTATAGTATACCATCTTATACTTAGCTACTACTAGCCTAATAGTACTTAAGTTAATTAGACTCTTTTATTTATCTTTAAAAAGCTTAGCTGTTTCAAAGACCCTTTATTAGCTTTAATAACAAGAGGCGACTTACCTTTATAGAGAGAAGGGGCTATTTCTATTATACTAAGAACTAAGAACTTATTATAGCCTCTTAACCTTACTTGGCGTATTACGACTGTAAGTTTGCCTATTCCTCCCGGCTTTTTATTATAAACCTTTAAAATTAGCAGATTTAGTCTTTATTTTATTTAACTAACTAATTAATAAGAGACTAGCGGAATAATGCCACTTATCTTTAATAGTGTGACTTGCGTAAGTGTAATAAAAGCGTATTTATAAAGGGACTCAAAAACTACTTAGTAACTTATTACTAAGGGAAGATTAATACGGCGCGATACGCACGTTCTTAGCCCAAGGGGTAGAGTTTAATGTGGGTAGTCGCACGAGGTGGCCTTAATTCTTATTAGTTTACGAACTTAAAGAAGACAGATAGTATTGTTTCCTTAACTTATAAAGAGAATATAAACACTAGCGTTATAAAGAGGTTAGATAATTTAATACTTAGTTAAATAACGTTAAGGTAAAGTTTTAGAGTTTACTTTACTTTAGTTACTTTTTAAAATATAAGTTAAGAATTAAAGACTATAATAGTACTTTAAATCGCCGCAAGAAAAGTATTAATATAATTTATAAATAGCTAATTAAGTATAAGAGGAAAAAATAAGAGTATAACTCACGAAGTTAAGACGTATTAAGACTTTTATAGTATTAACCTTTAGTGTTAAAGTTAAGAGCGCTTAGGCTAAGATAGAGCGAACTAATCTTAGTAGCAACTCCGAGGTAGCTAATAACGAAGGACTCTTCTTAAAGATTTACGACGAGTTAGTAGAGCTTAGAATAGTATTATAAAAAGTTAACTTATAACGTTAAGGCGACTTAGTTTTATACTAAAGTTATTATTTAGAGATCGAGGCACGAAGAGCTAAGGAGAGACTATGTATAAGTCAACGTAAGTGTTGTGTTAAAGTTATTACTTGACAGGAAGAAAAGTAAATAAGAAAGGCTCTCGACTACGTCACTTTTACGACTAGGTAACAGTAAAGTTAAAGGTGTTAAACTCTAATAGCGTGCTAGAGTTAATAGTGAAGGCTAAGGTTATTGCCCTAAAAGGTACTGAATAGCGTGAAGTTAGTGGTAAAGAGACCTCTGAAGATACTAGAGTTATAGTAGTTAAAGTCTTCTTTAAATAAAGGGAGATCTTGCCTTAGTAATATAAGGAAGTGTAATAGTGAAGTTAATCTTAATATAAGTTTAGCGGGGAAGTTTGTTTTCTTTAGAAAATTAAAGTAAGAAAAAGTGTAAGAGGTATTATTTAATTAATAAGAGAAGGAATAAAGAAGTTAAAGTATATTAAAGTGTTTTATAAAAGGAATAGTATTAAAGAGAAGTTGTTATATTTAAAGAGTTAAAGTTAGAAAGTTAGTAAGGGAGAGTCAACTTTATAAAGGTAGGTTAACGGCGCTAAGCGAGGCGATTATTTGCTTTTAAAGGTGACAGGTTAACTATCACGGGACTTCTTCTTTATTAGGCTCCCTGTTAATAACGTTGATTTATAAAGCTTTTAATTAGTGGAGTGTTTTTTTTTATATTAAGTCGCTCGAGGGCGAGTATGATTTTTGAAGAGGGGGACGAATGTGGTAGGGAAGACTCTAGCAGCTCCTTTGTCACTTAACTAAATAAGCTCTTTTTATATAAAAGAGCTTAATACTTAAAATCAACTTAAGAACTAAGAACGTTTATAAATATTTATTAAATGCACTTTTTTCTCCTTTACTCCCTTAAAGTTTTATACTCTTCAAATATGTGTTATCTTTAGATTTGATTGAACCGCGATTTCTTACACCTAGAATCTCTCCCGTACCTCACTATATACTACCTCTCTTGTTGTGTGGTTTATTGGGCTTTATCCCACTCACAGTATTATACGAGCCTCTCTTTCCCCTAAGCTAGCAAAAGCTCCTACGCCACAGTCTTTATTAAGAGATATTATAATAAATACTCGGCCTATACTAAAACGAGTTACGCCGATGATATTAGGTCGCAGAGATTAGTACTACTAATACTTACAAGAGGGGCCAGTTAACGGAATCAGTGCTTTACAGTACTAGAAAGAGAAGAAAAAGGAATAGCCTGAGTTAGCTATAATAGCCTTTGATTTTCTAGTTATTTTAGCCATGAGCTCTGAGTGCGAGCGAATATTCTCTTCCTGCGCAAAGCAAACAACTGCAGAGAGCTCTCTATAATCATGTCTCCATAGGCGTCTTCCTTTGGAAGAAAAATGCATTTTTTCCCCCCTCCGAAATCTCCAGAGCCTTTGGTATCGAGAACACACTCCTTTTCATTAATCAGCTATAGCGACAGCAGGTGACGAACGCCAGAAAGGCAATATGGAAAGAGTCTTCGTTCTAACTTTCGTGATTGTCGAGAAAGAGGCAATCATCGTACAAGAGTTTCGGATGTTGGGTACTACTGACTGAAACTCGTCAAATCATGAAGAAGCGGACTGTTAGGCAATATGCCTTCCCTAAGCACATCATTGATGAGACTTAATATGTTCAGATCGATGCCTAATGCCGCCTTCTTATCTCCGGCCATCTCAAGGAATGAACTTGTTTTCCCAACAAGGTAATAAAGCTCACGCTTAGTAACAAGTGTCAACAGAAGTGGCTGAAGGATGCTGTCCATGTACGCTGCGACCAGGAGGAGAACATGACCCCATTGCCTAGAAGACGTAAGCTTTAGACTTAAGTGCCAGATTAGAAACAAACCTATGCGCGATGACCCATACGTTTGGCACGATCAATCTTTGCCTTCCCGGATCTCCTAGGGCGAAAAAGGCCCCGAGGCATCGAATGAGAGCTTTGATACACTTCTGGGCATACTCTTGGATATTAGGATCAAGATCATCGATCGTTCTCACTTCGCTATTGATCGCCGGAACACTGATGTCTTTCTTGAAATTCCCAGCGATGGTTTGGTTGTTCATCGAGTCTGTTGAATTCGCAGTTGAGTGTTCCATGATCTTCAATAAGAAATACTGAAAGGTGATCACTTCCGCACTAAAGTACTCGAATCGCAGTCGCGCAGCGAGAATGCTTCTTGGGGGATCATCCTCGTTCCATTTCAGGTTCGGTGTCAAAATGCTTAGAGACCTCAAGTTCGCTTCCGCGGCAATAATAGTTGGAAAGTATTCCAGGTCACTTGTGGAGAACATGGAATAAAAATGGATGCCTGTTAATCATCAGACGTCGAGGATTATCAAATACAAGTTTGACTCACTGTCGCTCGGCGCGCAGAACATATTATGTACCTGCTTCAGATGCTTCCGCAGAAAGAGATGCGCCCGGAAGCTCTCAATCACTTCTACAGAGAAGCCTTCTTCTACCGCTGCTGTGAAATTTGGCGTGGGGACGTGGTCTTCGTATGAAATGAGGCCGGAGGCAGGGCAAGGCAACTCGGATATGATCTCGCTAAAAATGGTCACTTCTATGTCCTGGACAAGAGAAACATGCCTGTAAGATTGGGAACACGTACCCTTCAAGTTGGACACAAGTCCAGAATGCGAAAAGGAGAGGATTATCCTTCGACAAAGGATGCCGGTCCTTGCTCTTTAGTTTCTTGAACTTATCAAAGTCTCTACAGCAAGTTAGAAGACTTCCAAACTGAGCTAGGTCTACTACTTGCGAGGTGAGTATAAACTGAAGACTGCGGCATGCCTGATGAATGTACGCATGGCTTTCCAAAACCCGAGCAAGCTGCCCGTGATATAAGGCAGCCAGGATGTTAACGTGAACATGGAGAAGGCTGTTACCTCCGACTTGGTTGCCGATGATGTCTGTTGCTAAAGCAAAGTAGGAGAGGCCAGGTATGATTGATTGATTTGCATTGGGTTTTGGATTTCTGTACCTTCTTTGATACGAGGCTTGAGAAGGGATCTCGTCTGGTAATAGAATCCTTACCCCGTGAATGCATATTTGACCCAGGGCTATTACCAACAGAACAAGGGCCGTGGAAGTTGTTCGAAACGGACGACCAGGCCTTGCATTCTCCCAAACACCATATCCTTGAGTGTCAGAAGCTTCACTGATAGAAGGGGATCTTTTGCGTTTGTTGCTAAGGCTGGGGGCCTTGCTTTGCTGCAAATCCGATGGAGCCTGTGGCTTGGATCCGGATTCTTGTGTGTGTGCTTGTTCTGATGTTACTGGAATCGATCTGAGAAAACCTTCCACCAGCATGTCAAGGGTTGCTAGGCTGATGATAGGATGTAAGATGTGGATATTTGCTTTATAACTCCGTACCGATGCTGTGATGGTGTCCCGGTCAAAGTCGGGCATGCGATCAGGTTTGTTATATTCTTGGGCATGTGATTGATCTCCGTCCGGAGTGAGCCCTCCAAGTTGACCCCATTCGTTGCTACCAAAGCTACCAAAGGAGGATGCTGAGCTTCTACCAAAGCTACCAAAGGAGCTTCTATCGCTGTTGGCGTCACAATCAGGATACCCTGCCGGTTGCTCGTAGCCTTCTCCCGATCCGAATACTCTGAGAAGTCCGCGTTTCTCCTCTTGCACAATCGGTTCAGCACCACGAAAAAACAATTTCCTTCTCCTTGCAATCAGTTTTTTGAGCGGTTCCAGAAAGAGGAACCTGGCAGCTCCAGTTCCCCTGGTCCAAATGCGTGGGGAAGATGGCTGACCAGGAGAGATCGGATCAACTTTTTCAAGCCCACTTTCCCCGGATGAGTTGTGCCCTGATGGTATTTCTTCTTCTTCACCTCTTTCTAATTTCTCAATTTCGTCTTGCTCGATAATGATTTCGCCACTATCTTCAAACAGCCTTTGCAGGTAATCTCCAGAATTGAAGATCCCTTTAGAAAGCCAACCTTCTTGTTTGACCGCGACTCTGGCCTGCTTGTATGACTTGGTTTCGAATGGGTTCTGCCTTCCAGCATTCTCGGCAGCTGAGAAATCCAATATCAAAGGATCGTTCTTGCCCGATGTAGCAACGAACAATCTCACTGCTAGATAGAGATACTGTTCCGCCGCGATAGTAGCAGATGTTCTTGGGCGTTTACTTTCCCTGGTCGTAGCTTTCGGCATCAGTTTAATGATTGCCCTTCTGACCAGGCCCTGAATGCAAAAGCTATAAAATATTGAGAGCCATCCCATTTTGTTGCGCATGCCTTGTCTACTGAAGAAAACTCGAGATAGTTCGGCCATAAACCGTGACAAGTTCGACTCGAGATCCGTTACGCATTTGATGTTGCATACTGATGGCGCGCAAGCTCGGTGCTGAAGTTCTCCAAGGTTTCCGAGCTCCTGTACACGCGATGTTTCAAGGCACGCACGCAAACAAATGAGCGATTGTGCAATCAATTGATTCTTCCAAATTGGTCAGATGATAAATGTTAGTGAGAGAGGGAATTGAGCACCACTTACTGTTTCCAATCCTGCCTGAAAAACCGCAGCAGAGTGTAATAGGACCATGACGTCGTCGACGTTTCTGTCATCGAGGACTTGTTGTAATATGGAGCAATGCGAGAGTTCCCATGCTATGCTGAAGATGCACTCATTTAAAGGGATGAGCTGTGCGGGTGAAGGATTCTCTAACATAGAAACGAACGCCAGAGGGATGTGAAAGGAGTCAGTGGCCGCAGGCTCCAGAGATTCAGAAGCAGGAGTACTCTCGTGGTTGGTCAATAGGTCGTAGAATTTGGTCGCCTCTTCTGTCCGGGTTCTGAGAGCCTCTTCTGAAAGAGCATTGGTACGCCTCTGAGCAGACAAGAACTCTAGCAGATCTTCATCGTTGCTGTGCTGATCAGGTATCGATGGTTTCTCCAGTCCTCGAGGTCCTACATCTGACTGTGTGCATAATGATACCTTGAACATCTTCTCTTCTAATGTGCCGCGCCTACACCCTACGGTACTCCACGGAGATTTGTGAGATTGATGTGGACATGGTGAACATGGCGTCTTGTCGTTACACTGCTATCGCTTAGCATTTGAAGTCAAACGCACCAGACCCGACTTACCTCCTTTCTTAAAATTTTGCACCTCCAGCATGCACCTCCTATTGCTTTCAATGCTTCATTCACTTTCCGAGCAGCTTTACGTAACCTGCTGCTATCTCGTGGAGAGGACGCGAAAGCAGATCCAGTTGATGCTTGGCTCGCAGAACGTGTTGAGCTTGAATCGAAGACTATCTCCTGAAAGTCCACACCTGTTCTGCTTTGTACGCTTGGTTTCCTGTTGGACATATTCTGATGACGAGGCTTCTTGCATTGTTTCGTGCTGCTGCTTACAGACGCTATCTTTCTGGTGGATCCTTGATCGTTGGTCCGATAAGATTCGGTGACAGGATTTATTGCATCACCGCCACCATTCGACTGTGTCGATATTTGTTGTGGAGGAGTCTCTCGAGCATGATATGCTGGAAAAGGTGTTGGTGGCATCGATGAGTCGCTAGGATAATTTGAGAGGAGATTTGAGTTGGGTAGAGATTCGAAAGCTTGGATTGGAAGACCAGAGTTGTATTCACTTATGTGTGGCGGATTTTGCAAATTCTCTTCGGCGCCGAAGTCTGGGAAGTCTAGCATTGCCAAGTCGCTGCGCTCAAAGTCAAAGAAAGTAGAAGCAGCATCAGACGTGGCATTTAGGTCGAAGCTCTCTGGATTCAGATTCAAAACATCCTGCTCAGGAAAACTTGGGGCTAGAGTGGGTCGAGTAATGGTTACACAACGCGTAGTACGAGAGAATTCGTATACAAGACCAAGGCTGTCTGCTATAGTATGGAGAACCCTTTGCGTCGAACCGTTGTGATCATGGAATTGAAGCTCTCCTTTGGAGAGATCACCCATGAATCGAGCAAGCTGAGAGTATAATGAAAGATTTAACGGATTGTTCATATCTTAGTGCATGTCATCAGCCTGGTACTCAGCAGCACAGTTTAGTTGTTTGGACAAGTCACATACCAATCCCAGATAGGATGTCGAATGAATCCATTGTTCTTTTCGGCCACTGAAGCAATTGAATTTCCAAAAACAAATCAGTGGAGGATACGAGGGTGTGCAGTTTCGCGTTTGGTATGTGTTGACGAGGAACTGCGCGGGCGATAGCGGTGATTCTTTACAGCCCTGACGAGGCTGGGGCTTCAAGAACCTAGGAGCTCTGAACCCTTAGTTAGCAGATAAACAAATTTATATGAATCATTTAACGTACTGTCTGTCACTCTCAGGCTTTAATCCTGATGTTTGTGCAATCGTGATTAGAGAGTACATCAGCCGTCGATGATTTCTCTGAGGCTGAAGAGGTCGAAAGACGCTATGTGAAAATAGCTAGGCCCGAATTGGAAAGCCGCCTTTGAAGCGGTGGTGTCGGTGTCGACTTACTGAAACCCCTCCAATCCATAGAAGCCCTTGCAGAGGCAGGACCGCCCTGCCTTTTGGGCCAGACCGCCACCGCAGTCTTAGAGCTGTGCAGTAATTACTCTTCAGTGGTGCCGATATGCATTCTCCTAATCGGAAGGGACGGACACCTGTTAGCATGGCAATGCAGATCAAGGGCGAATGTCTGTTTAAGAAGGGGTCGAGAATCGCGGTCTACGAAGCCAGCTTCCAAGGCCGCCAGCCAAGGTGCAAACCGACTTCGCTGCAACGACTATGGGCAGCCTATCTCGACAAGTAAACCGAAGCAGCCGTTCAGGCCGAAATGACAGAGAATAGCAACTACGAGCGCAGAATCTGCCAACCAAAGACTACAAATGCAACAAGAGATAGAAGCCAGACGTCGCTCTGTTGAAGATCAGAAGCAAGCCGAAGAGAAATCAAGAGAAAAGTGGGATGAGAGAGCTAAAGCGCTTCGAGAACAAGAAAAAGACTAGCAAAAGGTGGGGGATCCTCCTCTCACACTAAAACAAGATGCGCTTCGGAGAGCCTGGCTTGACTTGAGAGCGAAATCCGAATGCGCAAACCAAGCGACGGACTCAGTCGCAAAAGGCAGGTTCGTAAGTTGCAAGCACGTAGCGCTAACCTGGCAAAGGAGGAAAGGTGAAGTGGAATGTGCGTCCTGTCACACAGTATTTGCGAAATGTCTTCTCTTTTAGTTGTCCGGACTACGAAATGAGTATCTGCTAATCTTGCACGAGAAGGTGTATAGTTCCAGAGTAATCTCTGTGCATGACAAGCTCTCCTGACTGACGAATCTCCTGTATTAATGGCTGAAGAGGCTGGGTGTCACTAGTTGCCGCCAGCTGAATTTTCTTGGGTTTATTCGCCACATCCTACGCAGAAGTGAGGCAGATCTTCCAACGTGATTTAACCTCCACATCTTCATTGCATTAAAGGTAGATATATTTTTTTGATGTCACAAGTTGTACTTATTGGCGCGGATTATGTCTACCAAAGAGGAGCAATGGATGTGAGAGTAGGTGCGTGATTCCTCTCCGCGCTGTGGCACGTCCCTCGCCACCCTGCCCATCCCTGTGGCAGGACAGGACACGGCTTACAGTATCCCCCCCGGCTCCAATGTTATTCGGTGGACATGGTCTGCAAATCTTTTAAATTCGAGTTGGCAGAAAGTTATGCTGTTTTAATTCTAAGGCAGAAATTTATATAAAAAGGTTTGGTATGTTAATCGAGCAACCGTGAGGGGAAGTATATCTGCCACCCCAAAAGCAGCTGAGAGAAGGGGGCCCACCAAACAACATTAGAGCCAGGGGCGGGGGGTACTGTACACGAGGGCTAAAAGGCTTCTACAGCAGGTTCTGTGCCCCTGCCGCTGATCACGGAGCGACTCGCAAATCGTACGGGTAGGTGATTTCATGACCCCAAGCTTTGGAGGCTCTTTCCAGGCGAGGGTTTGACTGCCTGACGATAACCTTTCGCACCGCATGTCAAAATGAAAACTTTGCACCAGCCGCTTCATCGTGCGGCTTCATCGTGCAGCCAAGGGCGGCCATGCTAAAGTTGTCGAGCCCCTGTGCCAGCATATGAATATTTCTGAACCTTCTTGGACCGGGATTCCGTTCGCTGAAGGGGACTCGATAGATATCATGGATAATACTTGAGGTTGGGGCGGAGTTAATTATTTCGCGCTCTGTGACACTGCTTCTCATAGCCATTTACCACTTGTCAATACATTATATCCAGGTCCATTGGATGTCATCAAAGGCCAGCTTGCCCGGCGACGGGCAATCTGGGTAGAAGTTTACGATGAAAAGAAAGATGGTCTGCTTGTTGAGCTTGGCCCAGCGAGGCGGGCGCGGGGATCTGCGGGGATCTGCGGGGCTCTTCAAGTCCGGAGACTCAAACGGAACCAGCGAAACGGAAAATTAATCCTGAGTCTAAGGCTATTCTGTCACCCAACGGCATGCCGCCGCAACTGTATGATACACAGCATTAAAGGCAAAAGCTTTAGAAGCCAGTAGTAAAGCAATGTACCAGTGGGTTCAAGGTTTGGGTCAGACAGCCAGTTATCGTACCCATATATTACCCGTATTTTTTACTGTTTTAGTAATAATTCTTTCGGAATCCTTTAGGTCGTAAGTTAAGTTCAAATTTTTCTCGAGCAATTTAAATATCACATATGGTATGAGATTGAATGCTTTGGAGGCTCAACTTTGGTGCTGTAAAAGAGGCATATTCAGTCTGAACAGAGGAGAGCAGCTTTCAGAGGGACTAGGATAAGTAAAAAGCCAGAACGCGTGATCATATGTGATAGGTATATTCCATTACTAATAGGTGAATATCGATTGAGCTGTCTTGTACTGGTAACCCAGATCATTCCTAACCCTTACTTCAAGGAAATATGTCGTCCTAGCACTGTTAGCCCCAACTTTCAGACGATTCTTAGCTGAACGGGCTGTATGCCGTCGAAAATGTCTTTCTGAATCCAGCGCACTAGGCCGACACGGCGGTAGAACCCCCCTGACCTCGCTGGTAGCAGGGCAAGTCCCATTCTCAGCTCAATATTACTCCAGTCTGCTGGTTCAGAATAAGAAGATAGTGCCCTGGGGAGAAATGGTAAATTTCGGACGGAAGAATGATAAGGTTCAGATCTGACGCTTAAGACGAAGACGGACCGTACAAACTGGAGATCATTGGTAATATCTGGACAGAGTACACCAGCTGTGATGCCATCCACTCCGATACGACGGAGAGGACTCATGGTACAGTCCTCGCCATTTGGCTGTATACTGATATCAACTTCAGCAATGCGGCCTCGTAGTCGAACGAGGCATCAGACGGCTGGTAATATGAGCCTGTGACTTCAAAATCTGCGTACCCAGAGTCAAAGAAACCCTGCAAAGCATCTTTTGAGTCGTTGACTCTTTGGCTCTCGTAACTCACCTCACCGTCGATGAATGCCCATGACCAGCTCGGCGCTCTGTAGACTTGTGGACGGCGAGGCTGGAACGCGGCCAGCGAATTTGATACTCTGTTTCGGTCGCGACTATAGGGTGAGAGTGTTCTCCAAAGAAGTGCTGACGGTAAGTGCTCTGGCCATATGCCACCAAAATAATTTCCGGGACTGTGCTCATCATAGAATTTCGAGGCGAGGCCAACCAAGGCGGGCAGTTTATCGATTTCTTTAGTCAGGTATCTGGAAGAGTAGTCCTCTACTAGGCTATACCAGTGGTCGCGCTTAGCGGCTGAACCTTCTGGACTGCAATCTTCATCATGTTTAAGCCTGAGTGGTAGAGGTCGAAAATCGTCACCCGATCGAATCATCTCGTGCCACGGCAGCTGTGACGAACCTTTCATAGTCCGGCACTGCCAAAGCAGTTGTCCTTGAGCGAAGCTAATTGTTCTCAAAGAGAGCTCTCTCTCTTGTAGTGTCCAGGCTCTTGTTCGCAACGGGTTTTCTCCGTACCCATCATGCTTATATGGATTGTCACCATACTCAGAATGCCAGTACGCAGGAGAGTGTTCGAAAATTTGGACACGTCGAGAACCAAAATCGAAATCCTGGTATCTTGACAGCTTTGGCTTGGAGGGCTCCCTGGGTCCCATGCGACAACCTTGAGTACTATTCGTAGAGCTGACCGCGGCCAAAGTGACGTAAGAAGCACCATAGATCGAGCCCATTACAGCTGCTTGCTCCGACCAATCGTACTTATCGTCCTGGATAATGCATAGTGAGTCTATCCACAGGTACTGTTGATCCAGGCTCCGACAGATGTTCACAGCATCTTCGAATGTCAACGGCAGATTCTCAAATCTAACTCGTTGTATTCTATCTGTTAATGTCGCTTTGGTCGTGCAGATTGGCTGTTTTGCACGTGAACCCCAGCAATGACTTAAAGTCACGTATTTTCGTTTTGTCGAAATGCTTTTCAACTCCACCAACCTGATGTCATCTGAATTTTCAAACGTTTTCAGGTCAAGAAGACGTTTGGGAAGCTTTTGAACCGTGACTTGCCGGCAATTGGAATGCTTGGAAGCACAGTTCGCCAGCCAAGCTCGCATAAGCATCACTTGATCCCACGGCTCACCTATTTTTGCAATCAAGGGAAGTCCTATTCTATCTAGCGGTGAAAGTTATTCTTGTACGGATATAGTGAATCATACATACTCCACACGGGTGGCACGCGATAGAAGAAGCAACGGGAAAAGTCGTTCATCCCGATACAAAGCTGAAGGGATTGTTCAGGTTCTATCACAGCTCTCTGCAGGATGGGCTGTGGTACTGTACAAAGTCTTGTGAGGCAAGAACGTTTCGTCAGCACTCGCCATGAGAATTGTGCAGAAAGGACAGCCCAAGGATACACAGTGTCTCATATAAACTATCGTCGCTATTGTGACTGGAGCGCTGGACTTCACATGGCCATTATCCCACTTCGGCCTGAAGAAGTCTGCTAGAACCTGACGAAAGGCCTAACCACTATTAGAAAACTAACTTCAGTGTAGTTAGTTTATTTCCCTATACAACCCATTAGCGTGGATTTGCCGAGAGGGCCAAGTTAATTTAGCTAAGTTAATTTATTAAGGTTACGTCTAAATAAGCTCGGATGTAGCTTAAATTCGAGTATAAGTTAGCCCCGGCATATACGACACTAACCCCGTCAAAATATTAACTTAAAGCCTACTGTGGGGTTATTTATTAAGACTATTATCTAACGGATAGATTTTTGATAAGGGAAAATAAATATATAAACTAAGTAAGTAAAATCCCGCCCTAAGTATAAAAATTAATATAAAAATCATAAAATAATATAAAAGCGAAAAGAGAGTTTATTTATTTCCACAAACATATATAAGTTACGAGTATTGTAATAGAACGTGTCGAACAAAAAGACGTGTAAGGCAGTAAAATAAACAGTAAAAGTATTAAAATTTAAATATAAGAGTCACGTTAATTTAGTTATTATAAATCTATTTGTATATGTCTTAAAGTAACGATTAGTAGTGTATTCTAATCTAAAATGCCGGTACGCCGTATTACTTAGTAATATTAATACTTATTTAAAAGATAAAGACACTTATAATATACTAAAGGAAGACCGCGGTCGAATCATTCACGAGGTCTAGAAAATTAATAGTTTAATTTAGTATAAGTTAGAGTTGAATTTAATAAGTTTCCCCCTTACTTATCGCCCCCCTATTCCTGTGTTACGAGAGTCAAGAGATAATAGTATATAATGTCAATTATAAGACGATTGAAGCAGGCTATGTCGTTATATTACGTATTAATTATAAAAGATTTAAAAGTATTATCGAGATAAACACAAATAAGAGAACCTACAAAAGAAAGGCAGGCCTAAAGGGGCACGCGGCGGAATCAGGGCGCGGATCGGCGATTCCGCGAGTGCTACTAATCCGAATCGGGAAATTCTTTTTTCTTTTACTCGCCGTAATAAGGGCTCTTAAACGCGGGAATCCTTATAAGTTTATATAAATTAGGGCTTCTGATGCACGCGTTTAAAAAAAGGTGCAGGAATGCGGGCCGGGGGGTAGAATCAGGGCGTGCCGAGCCTTGGCATCCTACGAGAAAATCGGGGAAAATTAACGCTAGGCTAGCGTATTTTTAAAAAGCCTATTTTATAAAGAATTAAATTAGAATTCGAAGGGTACTTTTCTTTTTATAATTATACGCGATTTAGCTAACTTAAATTAATACTAAAGATAAAGTAGAATTTAAATCTAACGCTAACCTAGATTTAGTAATTCTTAAACATTACCCGATTTAGATAATTTTTTATACGTTAGAATGAGCTAAATTAGGGCTTTTAAACGTATATCTCGCTTAAAAAAGTTATAAAGCCGAAGTGAGTCTAGCCCTAGGTGGAATTAGGGCGCAACAGGAGGTGGAATCAGGGCGCGGCTCCACGTCGCCTTATAAAATCCGTCGTAAATATTAACTAACTACGCTAGTTATTTCTTTATTATAACGAGTATAATTTACGCTAGTAAACCTTAATTTTAGCGTCTTTAATTTATTAGTTATCTTAGAATAAAAGAATTAAGAGAATTTACTTGAGTTAAATTTTATACTTTTTATTTAAGTTTTTTAATTTTAAACTTTAGCGTACTTTTTTATATTTATTATAAATTAATAATTTAAGCTTTTTGTAATATACTTCTTATATAACATTAATACTAACGCTTAAAATTAAAAATCTAAAAATATAAGGTATTACTTTTAAGAAATCTCAAAATCGTCTTCGGCTATATAAGTTCGACGTCGTCGAAGCTAGTGATACTAAGCGGCTCTCGGCTCTAGGGTTTTAAATTAGCAATTATTATTCTTATTAAATTAAAAAAGCTTATAATTACCTGGGAATTTCGAATTTGATTCTTAAATTAAGTAATTTATTTATTTACTTAACTCTTTAACGTTAATTTAAATTAGTTTATAATTAAGTATTAACTTTTATTTAAATAACTTACGTTGGAAATTAATATCGTAAATTAGCCCTTTAATATATAAAGCTAAGTTAGCTGTCAGCTCTGGCTCTAATAAAAATATTAGTTAAATTAAATTAAATCTTATAATAAAAGTTAAGCTTACTTAAAGGACTAGCCTTTTTAGGGCTATAGCTAAAGCTTCTCTTTCGCTTTTTAAAGCCTATTATTTAAATTAATTAATTAAAAATACTTATATTTAAAAAGACAAAGGATTAACTTACTTAAGGACGGTAATTTATACCTTTTCTTTAGTTATTACCTTTGTAAATACTTGAAGTATTTCCGGCTTATACGGCCGATCCGTATATATATTCTCTCTTGCGTTTTTTATTTATTTATTCCGGCTGTAATAACGCTCTCGATCGCCGAACCGATCTTATATTCGATAATAATTAGGAAATTATTAAGATTTTCCTTTATAATAAAGTCTTTAATTTCCTTCTTAATATCGAGGTATATTTCCTTGCTTTATAAGCGAATTAAGTAGCCGAAATATTGTTTAAAAATTTTAGTTTTAAGGTTAGCGCCCTTAGCCTTAAAGCCGTTGATTTTACAAGCGAGGCTTTTAATCGAAATAATAAACCTCGGGTTTAAATACTTTTTAATATGAGCCTCGGAGGTAGTATCGAGTGTAAAGGCTATTTTAACTGTTTATTAGTTAATTAATTAATTAATACAAGATTTTAACTTACTTAGAATTTAATTTAAGCTTTGAGAAAAAAGATTATTAAGTCGTTGTAATTATTAGTATTTGATTTTGTAACTTAGAAAGTACTTTAAATTGTAAATTAAAAGAAGAGATTTAAAAGCGTATTATATAAGTAAAATATTTTTAGCTTTAAAATCTAGTAAGTATAAAGTAAATTTAAAAGTTTATTACGTAGTAATAGAATTTAATTTAAATTAATAAAAGTTAACTAGGAGTAATATCATTTAAAAGTTTAATTAGTTATTAATAAGTTTATTAATAAGAGCTAAGCTAAATTAGTTTATGATTAAACTTAAATATATTTATTTAAATGTTATATCTTAAGGATTACTTAATTAAAGTTTTAAGTAGTTATGTTATAAGTTATTTTTTAATTAATTAATAAGTAACTTTGTGAGTCCCTTTAAAGATTATTCATTTAACGTTTAAATTAATTCCTTAAAAATAAACTTTATATGTTACTTTATAAGTCATTTTTTAAATTAATTCTATGAAAACAAACTTTAAAAGTTACTCTTTAAGTCACAGTTTAAATTTAATTAATACCTTACGTAGAAATAAACTTTATGAGTCACTTTATGAGTCACATTTTAAATTTAATTAATACCTTATGTAGAAATTAATTTTGTAAGTCACTTTATGAGTTATATCTTAAATTTAATTAAACACCAAGTAAAAATAAACGTTATAAGTCACTTAATAAGTCATATTATAAATTTAATTAGTAGATTAAGTAGTAATAGACTTTATAAGTCATATTTTAAATTAATTAAAAACTTAATTAATGAATTACTTGAAAATAAACTTTATAAGCCACTATATGAGTCATATTTAAAATTAATTAATAACACAATTACTTACTTATTTTTTTTTATTTTAAAAAAAAGTTAATAAAATATTTATTATATAAACTCGTAAAATTCCTGTATCTTCTTTCTTTTCTAAATCACAACACATTACTTTTCAAGCTCGACTTTTAAATCAACTCTAATTACAACTCTCTTACTTCTTAACATTTACTTATAACCTTATTGAAATTTATAAAAAAATGGATTTTATTACTTCTAATAACTGTTACGGCTGGCAGGAGGTTAATACGGCGAGTTGACTTTAGCTTTGTATTAGGGCCTTTAGCTACGCTCAGAATCGAGAAGAAAAGACAAGGAGGAAAGGAGAGCTCTTTATAAGGGAAGGCTCGAGTATATATATAAAGGACCCTCTTAATAGGGCCTAGCGTAGTCGAGTATTATTCACGTTAATATGTCGCAGGCTCGCCACTTAGTCTTTCTTATTAAGCTTAGCGCCGTCGTATAATTAGCGATGCTACGAGCCCGTGTCAGTTAAAATACGAGGCGTATCGTAAGTCGTAATATTACCCCCCCCCCCCCCTCCTAAAAAACTGCGTTCGCGTAATTATAGTTATAATTATATCGTCTTCTAGGTCGTTATAGTCGTCGATACTAGTGTTGTAAGCCTTTAGCTACTTTAGGAGAGCTCTTGGCGGGCCTTTAGTATTAAGATACTTTAGATAGAACCTCTTAATTATATATAGAGCTATTATAACGTCTAAGTATAAGTATTACTTTAAGTCTTCGTTGGCGCCTAGCCACTTAATACGGTAGAATAGCTTATTCCCCATGACCTTAAAGCTAAAGATGCCTTTAATTTCCTACTTATCTTACTTAAGTAACAGCTAAATAAGTGCTGGCGTAGCTTTAGCTTGTCTTAGTAAGGGGTTGTCGACGTACTTACAAAGTAAGTACAAGTAAAAGACAAAATAAATTAATTAGTCCTTTAAGAGCTTAACTCTTTAACTCTCTCCTTCCTTAGCGATTACCTTAATAAGGCCGTATTACTTATTAAATAACTTCCTTAAAGGTTAATTAACGTTTTAGTTTTAAGTGTCGACTAATACTAAGTCGCTAACGTCTTAATTAATAGCGCATTACTTACGGTTCGTTAATCGTTCTATTTTCTCTTATTAGTCCTTTAAGGACAATTATACGACTTCTATAACCTTTTTTATTTATAAAGCTACTTATAAAGCCTCCTCGCGGTTAAGTTTCTTTATTATTATAATCGGCGGCTTTAAGTTAACTAAGTCCTAAGAAATCTTTAGCTTAACGTTATTAAGTAATTAGAAAGGAGACAGGCGGCTTAAGAACTCGTGTAATAACGTTAATTAGGCGATGTTTATAATTAGTAAGAGATCGCTCTAGTTATCTTAATAATAGTAGTAAAAGGGACAAAGCCGTTATTTAATATATTAATTTATTACCTTTATTTAGTCGTCGATGTTTAAGTTATACGTTGTCGTTAACTTTACTTTAGTCCTGAGGATATAATAATACTTTTTCTAAAAGAAGGAAACGAACTGAGGTCTTTAGTCTAAAATAATAAAGTTTAATATACTAAAGTATTAAGTTTAATAAACGAGGAAGAGAATAGCTATGCCTTTAGTTATAATTATATTGTTATAAAGTATCAAGACCGGTTTTTTAGACAAGCGGTTAATAATAACTATAGCGAAGTTATAGCTGTACTTATTAAGTAGTAACTTCGTGAAGTTTATTGTAAGGTGTTAATACGGCCAAGTAGGTATTAATAGGGGGTATAAGAAACTAGGGGTCTTATCCCTACGGGCTTTTTATTAAGAGTAACTATAGTTTACTACGTATTAAGTTATATCCGTAGTAAGGCCGTTCTAATAATATTTACGACTTAGTAATACTTTTATTTTTCTAATCCCCGCGTATACTACTAAAGGTTAGGAATATATATAATAAATAAGTGTCGTGTAAAGCTCTAGTGGTTCTAAGGGCACTTTTAGACGTCCTTAAAAAAGCAGCTTGTCGTTTATTAACTTATAATCTAATAATTATTCCCTGGCTTTTTATTAGAGAGGCTCTAGTAAAGGCGAAGACTTATTAATTAAGAGCACTTAATTAATAATATCATATCCCGCGATATTATAAGTTACTATAAAGTTAAGGTTTAACTCTTTTAGCGTAAGGATTTCTAAGTCGACTAATACTCTTATATTAAGCTCAAGTTCTAGTTCTAGCTCGTCACGTGGCTCAGCGTCGTAGTCCGGGATTATGGCCTTTACAGGTGCTAAGGGTATTGTCTTTACGACTTTAATATAGGCGTTTATGAGATTAACGGCGGAGAGCTAGAGGTCGTTGGCGACTCGCGAGTCGATTTTATTAGTTAGAATTAATTATTAATTGCAAATAGCCCGCTTACGTGCCTCTGTAACTGTGAGGTCTTAATCCCGTTAAGATAAGGTATCGGCTAACGTATTAGTTGTCTTAGTACGGTATATAATCGTGAAAAAGAAATTTGTAAAGAACTCAGCCTATTAAGCCTACTTAGTCGTAAAGTCCTTAATAGTTATAAAGTACTCTAGGGCTCAGTAGTTTATATAAATAAGGACATTTTTTTAAGTACTTAAGAGCTAGGTGATACTACTTAAATAACTAGAAAATCGCTAGTATCTCTTTATTATAGATTAAGTAATTAAGCTTAGGGTCCGTTATAGTCTTAAAGAAGTATCTTACGGGGTAAAAGGTGCCGTTTTTTTATAATTAAAATAAAATCTTAGCGACGACTTTATTAAAAGAGTCAGTCTTTAGCCGTGTTTATTTAGTAAGGTCGTAATAGCGAAGAACCGGCGTAGATTAAAGGGCTTCTCGAAGAGTTTCCTAAGCGTTTTTATAGGCGTTATTAAATTTAAAGAAAACGTCTTTTTTAATAAGTATTGTGAGGGGTCGTGTAATACGATTATAATCCTTAATAAATTGGCGGTAAAAGTTATAAAAACTAAAGTAACTTTATATACTCTATATATTATTAGCGTATTATTAGTCCTTAATTATATTAATCTTCTTTAAGTTTACCTCTACGTTATTAACGCTAATAATAAATCCTAAGAACCTCGTCTTTTGTACGTAAAACTTAGACTTCTTAATGTCGGCTTAGAGTTTGTGTGCCTATAGTATTACTATAACTTTCTTAATATAGACTTTATACTCCTCTAGAGTAGACGAATATATAAAGATATTATTTATATAAGCCGCGTAAAAGTCGTCGAGGTACTTTATAAGGATATTATTAATAAATCGCTAAAAGGTTACTAGGCCATTTATAAGGCTAAAGGGAAGGACCTTATACTTGTACGTATTATATTAAATACGAAAAGTTATATAGTCTTCGCTCTCAGGGGATATACGAATATAATAAAAAGCTTATTAAATATTAAGCTTTATAAAGACCTTTGCCTTATAAATACGTGCTATTATCTTATTAATTAAAGAGATTAAGTATAAATCCTTCTTTAATAAGGTATTTAGCTTCCGGTAGTCGACGTATAGCCGGAGACTATTATTAGCTTTCTTAGTGAAAAGAATAAGGGCTATATATAGTATATTAGAGGGTTTAATAAAACCTCTATATAAGTTATTAATAATGTACTACTTAATCTTTAATAGTTATTCTTTAATTATACGCTAAAGAAGTTTAAAGGATAAGTTATTCTCTCTAGTAAGCTTAATTTAATAGTTTACGCCTTAGCGATATACTAGTAGCTTGTCGGAGGCCTATTAGGAGAAGAGAAGAGTATACTCTTAATACTTTATAAGGAGCTTCTTACTTACTAGTTCGTTATCTTACGTGTATTTAGCCTTTAAGGCTTCCTCTGGGGTTAAGTTTTTATTTATTAATACGAGCTTAATACTTAATTAGTCTAAGGCCTCTCGCTAGCGACGAGTTAATTCTTAATTAATTTCATATACTGACGCCACGAAGGTCTTTACTTTATTCTTCTTAGCTTTCTTAAGTTAAAGGTACGTAATAGATATCGCTATTATTAATATAAGGAAGATCCCTATAATAAGCGCCTTTAATTAGTAATTTACTAGGGAGGTTTTACGGGCTCTCTTGTTTTTAAATAGTAATCCTAGATCACAGGATATTAGAGGGTTTAATTAATCCTTTATAATACGTAAGCGCTCCTTGACCTTTCTAATAAAGCTCGAGGGTCGAGTTGGCGAGACGCTAGTAGTAAGTCGTATAGAGACCTTTAACTTAAAGGAGTTATTAAGTGCCGCAATCTTAGCTTACCTCTAATAATAATTATCTACGTTATAAGGGCATCCTTTTGTTTTGTATTAAGTTAATAAGACTTGACGACTAGCTTGTTAAAATAGTTAATATTAATAAAGACTCGCTAGTTAAAGTACGGCTAAACTAGTATATCTAGTAGTTACTTTAGCCGATTGCGGTTCTTAATATACGACTACTTTAAGTCGTAATACTCTAAGAACTTCTAACTAATTAAGACGTTAGTGTTTCTTAAGTTAATTATTAAAAAGGGGAAGTTAATTTACTAGTGATTAATTATTAAAGTAAGTAAAACAGCTATATTAATAGCTTTCTTTTCTTATTATTATAACTAGTTAAGACGATTAATTAAGAAAGGGATATAAAAGAAATATCAAATTACTTAACGAGTTAGTATATAAAAGAGGTTTAATTATATTAAAAATATTAACTCCGCTATTAATATATATAAGTATTCTAATAAAGAATATATTCTTTTTTAGTTTAATACTAATTAAGAATTATTGTCCTTTAATAAGAGTACGGAAATCAAATACTAAGTCCTTTTTATAAATTATAGCTTATATTAAGGTGTAAGTCTTTGCCACGGCTTAAGAGTTTTTTAAGAACTCGTTAGTCTTTAGTTCTTTACTAACGACTAACTAGGAAATCGACTTATTAAGGGCCTAGTCTTTACGGCGCTTAAGACAGTCGCTAGCTTAATAGCTAGTCTTACTATAATAAAGGCAGGTGTCGGAAGAAACGTCCTTAAGTGCAAGTGGAGGTACAGGGGACTTAAGTCGGCGTAAGATAGGCGAGGGAGAGGGTATATATTAGTAGGTATTTATTAGTAGTCTTAGACTCGGGGTCGGGGGTTTTTCTACTATAATAGCCGGCGTAAGGGAGGTAGCACGCTAGTTTTCCTTCTTTAAGATGTCGCGCGAGTCGTTAGTATTAAAGGTTACGTTAGACTAAGCTTTATAAGTTAAGGCGGCCTCCTTTAAAGTAATATTACAGCTCTCTTAGTCTGTAACGGCCAGGAACTCGTTAAGAGTAATATAATTACTATCTATCTTATACTTTTTAATATAAATTATACGTTTAAGAGTCGGGGATACCTTTTCACACACATCCTCGAACTAGTAAGCGCGAGCGATTTTGCCTGTAATAGTGTATAACGTGAATTTGACTCGGAAGTCGTTATATATTATATTACTTATAGTAAGCTAGTTATACAGTCTCTTAATAGCCTGGACTTGGTTGGGGTCAAAGAATCGCTGGTCTAACGCCTTTAATATATCGGCTATTGTATTAAAGGTTCCGGTATAGTCCGGGTCTATATATTGTGGTGGGGACAGCCCCTGATTTCTTTTGTCACATGACTGCGCTGGTCCTTCGCACATATAAGGAGCTAACACTTGACTACAGAACGTCAAGAACGTAACACTAAATATATTTTATTTATTAGAACTCTTTTCCCTCCCCTCCTTTGTCGATTCGTACTCTTTAAATATGTGATATCTTTAGATTTAATTAATCTATTATTTACAGAGCCTAGAATCTCCTCTAGTGGCTCGCTATATACTACCCTCTTGTTATGTGGATTAGGGTTCGTCCCTTTTATATATTTTTAGTGACCGACGCAGGGAGTGAGTTATTACTAGAGGGGGAACTAAGTAAGTATAATAGTGAGGCCCCTGTGTGTTAACTTATATAAGGAGAGTCAAGAAAAACAATAATTGTCTGAACTGAGGGAGCTATTTAGTTAGTTATCTCTTAGCCTTTAAGGCAAAACGACGAATATAGAAAATGCGGACTTTTGACTTAGGGAGAACAAAGACTATTAAGGAACTAGGGAAAGCTACAAAGTGGGAGCACTTATAGTACTGGAAAATCTGTCTCCCTTAGGCTATTGTTTTGATTCTATTGTTCCGAGACACAGTACCTGGCCACTTCGTATTAGTTTTTATTTTCAGCGAAGGTTCTAGTGTTTTTAGACGTAATTAGTATTCTTTGAACGCTAAGAAAAGTCGAGACTTTATAACGGAACTAGAATTAATATATTAGAGGCTTAAGCGGAGTACTAGCGAGCCTGTATTTCGGAGTGTTCGGCGAGACATAGAACTTCTAGGCTAGTTTAAAGCCTAGGTAGCTTACGCCGAGTGTTGATCTCTTTACTTTGTTTTCCTATTATATTTACTTTTGTTGTTTTTGTAATTTCCGTGTACAAGCCCTAAGCTTTAAGGCGTGTTTGTTTTAGTTTAGTAGTTATTAACGTTCGCTAGGGGCTAACTAAAGAGCACGGCCCTGAACCTTTACTAAGAGTTATTAATATTTATCTCGCTTTAGAGTAAGCGAGAGCTTATATACTTTCTGTTTTAAGGGAGGGGGTTTCCTTTATATTTCTTTGGCGATCGATACACCGTATTCTTAGTTACTTTCCTGTATTTCTAATCGACGACACTATTAACTTACCTCACTACGACCTTCTTACGACAACGCACGATGTCGAACAACGGAAACATCGACTACGGCTACAGTAACCCTGGGATAAGTAGGTTCGGTAATATTATAATACCCCCTGGCTTTATTTTGATAGGAGTAACTCCTCCGTTTAGACCTGGAATTACTGTTAAGTTAAGTATTAACACCTTTATACTCTTTAAGGATACTACTTCTTAAACCTCGGAGACTTCTTAAAAGAGGAATAAGGGAAAGAAAGAAAAGCAAGGGACTAGTGGCTCTAATTCTGTTAATCTTATAAGGCCATACTAATACTCCGGCCCTACCTTTACTATAGACGACTTAAAGAACTTAAAAATCTATCTTAGTCAGTTTATACTTATCGCCGGAACCTTAAATGCCCTTATCTTTAATAGAATCGATGTTAACAACTACTTCTGGATTCTCGATCGATACTTTACAGCTTATATAGTCACTAGTGATCAAGTTAAAAAAGAATAAGTTACTAAGTACATTACTCAAGCTTATATATAGACTATTCGGAAGCTTTCAGGCTTTAAAGAGGGGAGCTATACTAACTTCAAGGATACTGTAATTTAAGAGTATTAACGCGATAATACGGAGCGCCGCCTATATACTAATAGTTACCTTGACCGACTTAAGTATAACTTTAAGACTCTTGTAAGGGACGGCGAGCCTACTCCCGAATAGTGCCGCGACTTCTTCTGGGCATTTAAAGAGGTTGCTATTAACTATATTAACCGTGGCAACTTTACTAACAAGTAAGCCTTTGTAAGATTTATCTTTTCTCTTCCTTAGAATCTACGAATTAAAGTTATATAAGCTACTTCTAAGAATAATAAAACCCTGAACATTAATAATATAAACCTATTTAGAAAGGTCTACTTTACTATAGAGGCCCACTTTAACTCCGAGAGGGAGCTAAGTGCTATTACTAAAGAGCAAGGCATTACCGACCGAGTATAGGGCAATACTAATAGTATTAACCTATTCGCTAAGCGCTTTATACCTTAATTAACGACTTATATTATTCCGCCTCGTAGTAATAGACTAGCACCCCGGCACTAGTCTGACTTTACTAACTATAAGGACAACTCCGCACGGGACGAGATTTCTAAAGTACTAAAGCAATAAGACAAGGAGTTGTTTATATTTAATTTCCTCTTTACCTTAAAGAAAGTTACTAAGAACCCAAGTAAGGTTAATATAAGAGATTTAGACTTTATTACTAAAGGATTAAAACATATAAGGATTCTCAGAGTAGTAGTTTAAAGAGCCTCTAATGCCAACTTTACTACTAAGGTTAACATGTTTATATTCTTTAAAGAGGCCTAAGAGTAAGCTGCCGTTAACTACGGTGTAACAAATTCGAGTTCCTTGGGGTATAATAAGCGTGCCAGGGATAATTATAGTTGCCGCTAGTATATAAATTAATACTAACTAGGCATAAGACCCCAGGAGTATTATAGTTATATAAATTAATACTATAACTATAAGAAATGAATTGGTCTTAGTATTATTTATAAAGCCGACGACACTAACTACATTTGCATTAGCCTATGGCAGGAGGGAAAGAAGTTATACCCCGTTTAGTTTCCCTCAGACAGAAGGTCTAAAAGACATTATATTTTGACGTAAGTCTTAAACACCTTATACGACCTTAACCCTGAGCGTCGAGCCAAAGTAATTAAAGAGCTTCTTAAAATAAGAAAAGAAGTTGCGCTTATTAAGGAGAAGGGAGATAAGGGGACACAATCTCCGACCGTTCTTATTATAAGTTGTATTAAGCTTATTAAAGAACTTACGGGGGACCTTAACTCGGATATCATTAGTTAATAAGACTACACTAAATACTAATTAGTATAAATCTAAAATTTACTAGCGTATGGCACTAATAGTACTAATTCTGAAGCTATAGTAGCTCCGGTCGAGACCAAGCAGCGAAAGGGAGCACTTAGACAAGAGCCGTATAAGACTTCGGATAAGCTCTAAGAAAAGATTAAGTCTCAATTTACTTATAGTAAACTAAAGGCACCCCGCGATATTAAAGAACTAATTAAGTTCGCTAATACTATAGACGTCGACAGCCTAACAGAGACTAAAATAACACTATAATAGATTCTAGCCTATAATAAGTCTAAAGTCTTTGACCTAAGCACGAAAACGACATTTACTACGACATTAAAAACATCTTCTAAAACATCACTTACTAGTGGTATAACAAGAAAGAGAGCTTCGAAGTCTAAGGCACTAGTAATACTATTGGCTATCCTTAGACTTATATCCCGTATAATATCATCCCGAAGTCCTCGCGTGTAAGAGGTGTTAACTCAAAATAATTATAGGCTTAATAACATCTTAGACAAATTACTTATATAAAAGAAGCTTCCCGGAAACCTCACGCTAAGAGAAATCATAGTCTTTATAGACCTACCTAAAATATCTCGTCTCTTCACTAAAATAATTAACTGACGTATATAAAAGGAATCAATCGCTAATATTAGTACCTTAGAGTTCGAAAAACCAGAGTTAACAACTAGGGAAGATATTATTATGTATTAAAAACTACTTTACGGCACTCTATATACTCTTCCGAACCTCTATACTACTAATATTTCCGTGACTACGAACTATAGACGACGACTTAAGGAAATTAAACGGGAAGGCCTTAAGTTAAAGTATAAGTATTAAGAAGAGCGCATTATAACTTATAACTTTATCTTAAGAAATCTACTACCAGCAAAGTTAAGAACATAACAAAGACACTAGCGACTTTAATTATTCGCACAATAAGAAGCTTTTATTAACAACTTAATATTATAGCTTATAGTTAGCGCTATCCCGGTCTTTAGTCTAATCTTTATAGTATTACTTAGAACTATAATATTACTTAGTAAGTATATCTTTGGGAACCTTCCGACGAAATGCACTCGCGCTCAAAAACTACTATATACTAAAGTAGCCTTATTAAGGACAACAGCTAATATAAGAAACTTATACTTTTCGCTAATACTAAAGGTTATTATTACTATGCCTAGCCGAACTAAAGTCACTAATGTTAGAGTTACCCTTAACATAAGAGCTAAAGTTAGTTATATAACACTTAAAGTAGTTACTTTCTTAGAGCTCCTTATTACTAAAAGTTAGACTATAGCCTTAAAAATAATCACTGGAGTTAAGTCCTGATTTATTAGTTTTACTAACAATATTACGGTTACTATAGGCAACTACGTTATTAATAATAGATTCTATATTATAGACGCCCCTAATATAAAGGTTATTTTAGGCTTTTTATTCTTCCGCAAAGTTAGAGTATTATTCCGCTATCTTAGAGACTATGATAGAGGCATTATACTAGCTTAATTTTAGGATCAGCGATTAAGAGACGTTATTACAGTTAAAACTAACGATACTACAGAGGATGCTAAGGACGCTGAAGCTCTTCGGGAAGAAAACGGGATAAGTATAATCTTTTTAGAATAAACGGACTCTAAAGATAGCTACAAAGAAGAAGACTTCTCGGGAAAAGAGTAACTAACTATATATCAAGCGCTGCTATTAGTGCCTTAGAATACTCGATTAACCCCTCACAATATAACCCTTAATTACTAAAGCTTAAGGGCAAGCTTTATAAACGTGGGGACAAAGCGGTATTAAGTAATAATAATAAAGGCGATACTATTCTTATTAAGTACTTAAAAAGAGAGTTTTACGTCCTAAAACTAGTACTTAATGATTTTTAGTAAGAGGCAATCTTAAACATATTCCTAGAGAAGAAGTTAACTACGGAACTATTCTTTCTTAGAGCTTTTAGAGCTAGTTCTTTAACTAAAGCCACGCTTACCTTCGAATAGACAAAGAACTATAACGATCTCCTAATTAAGAACCCCTTTTAGAATACTTAAAACACTACTGCTTAAATCAACATTATATACAAATCGAAAGCTAAGAAAGTCCAGCTAGTTGACGAAGCCGACCTTATAGGCGACCCCCTAGGAAGGAGAGATGATTAGTATAAGAAATTAAAAGATAAAGGGACTAAGCAAGAATAGTTAAGGAAATATTAAGATTTATTACTATCACGTTTTACTAATATACCCTGTAACTCCCGACTTACGCTAGAGAGATTAACTAAACTTAACGTTAAGAAACTGTTATAACCTAAAGAGAGAGCTCTCTTTAATAAAATAATAATTAATAGAGAAGGAGCTATAGCGTTCGACTGGCCCAAATGTAGTAAATTCCACGAAGATGTCTCTCCCTTAGTTATTATTAAGACTATTGAGTATAAAGCTTAGTAAGCCCCTAACTTTCCGTTACCACGAGCTTTAGTCCCGGAAGTCACAAAGATAGTGCAAGAGTGTCTTAATAAGGGTGTTCTTGAGCTTTCTAAAGGCTTATACTAAAATACTTAGTTTTTAGTAAAAAAGAAGGAATCTAGAAAATATAGACTTATTAACTCAGTTATTATACTAAATACCGTCACACGAAGGGATGCCAATCTTCTACTTTTAGTAAATAAGTTCTCTAAAGAATTCGCCGGTTGCCACGTCGTTAGCCTCGTTAACTTATACTCCGGCTATAATCAATAAACTCTCTATAAGTCTAGCCGAGATATAACTGCCTTTTATATTTTAGTAAAGGTAATATAAGTTAAGGAAAATTTGTGACTAAAGGATTAAATAGAGATATAAATTCGGAACTACCCCGAATTAATACTAAATCACATCCGGGAATTAGTCTCTCGCCTATTACTGCTATTTTTAATAATACTTTAATAAAATTAATCCCTAATGTCTTTATAACACTAACTAGAAGTGATTATTTATTCCGTAGAGAAAGACACTCCTTCGAAAGGGTTAAAAGTAAAGCTTACGAAGACGATTTAGCTATTAGAATCACTTAAAATCTCTTTTATTAAAGGAGATGAGGTCGAGGATTTATATAATATAACCCCCTTACTTATAGTCCTAAAGAAGAAGTTCTTATTTACTTTTAAAAGGGATCTCTTAACTAATTTCTACCCGTAGAGATTAAATAACCACGCGTTACTAAATCTTATACTAACGCTAGTAATATACTTACGGGACGAGTCATTACTACTATTTAAGGTTCTTAGGACTACCAGACCACATACGAAACTAATTCGACTATTATAATATATTATAAGTCTATTAACCCTAGACTAGGCAAAATCGTTAATAAACCTTACTAAGATATACACCAAGAAGCTCCAATACAGCGGAGATAAGGATTACTTAGATAAAAAGCTCTATATCTTCGCTAACTTATGTTAGAAAGTATTAGTTAAAACTAAGGTCTAAAACCAAGCCTTTCCGTCGATATTACGAGACGAAGCTAGTTCGTATTACTACCAGTACCTCCAGAATAAGGGGTACTCATTTAATAAACTTATTAAAACGACTTACGAACACTTTAAGATAAAAGAAAAAGCTAATAAGTTCCTTAGCCGGTGGTTTAGTCTAACTTTCTCGTTATTTTAAAAGAAGCCTTACTAAACGAAAAAACTAATATTAACTTAATTAAAGAACTTCGCTAAAGAACTACAAAGTATTTAGCTTAGCTTAAAGAATAATAATATACGAAACGACAAGATATTCTGTAATAAACTCGTGTAAGGAATAGTAAGAAACCCCCTCTTTAAGATAGCCTTATTTTAGGCACCCCTTACTTTCCTTACGTTAATAAATAATCTTCGCTCCGCCGTCGGCGTTAAGGTAACTTATAACTCGGGATCGAGGGTAAGTAAATACTTTGGATTATATATAAATCGCTATTAATCTTATATTATAAATAAGACGGCTTATTACTTTAACTATAGGATGAAATTTTCAAGTAGAAACAAACGCGAAAACAAATTCTAACTTATATTAAGCTACACAGGCTATATTATTTATAAGAAAATAAATTGCTATAGTAGTTGCTACTTAAACGAAGAGTAAGTAACGTCTAAAGCAAGATACTTCGCGGCGCGTAAGACTGAAGGAGTAAGAGCTATAGATAAGACTTTTAGGAGCTACTTAACTTATATTAAGAAGATCGACTCTAATTTGGATTAGAACTAAATTATATCTAAATACTATTTAGAAAACTACTAAGATGTAGATTTAAATACTTTAATAGATATTAACGACTCTTTAGAAAGTTCCGATAACGATAATAGTAATAATACCGCAAACTTCACGACTATATTTATAATAAGTAAGGTATAATATAATATACAAGAAGTTATTAGATAACTTAAAAAGAAGAAGGCTACTTACATCTTAGAAAGCAAAGTTAAGAGACCCGCTCTAAGCGAGGCTTATATAACGTAATAAATAAACAAATTCTTTTAAGAACTATTAATTAATATAGGGGCATTTAATAAAAACACGGAAGAAATTAACTGTGACGCTTGCCCTAGAAAGACGGCAATCACGTGTAACTGACGCCTTATATATCAACACAGGACATATGACGATACTAAGTATCAACTTAGAATCTACAACTATAAAGGAAAGAAGGTAAGGAAAGAATAAGTTTATATATAAGAGGTTAATTTACCTAGTACTATAGTAATCTCGGTACGTCCCGATTAGGCAGTACTAAGTGGAGCCGGTGGAAATGAGGCTCTGGACAGCGACAGTCGTCATACTACTCTCCCCTCTAGAAAAAGCTTGTCCTTAAGCGTTAGTTTATCTCCTTGTTATTATTGAGGTCGTTGTAGTCGTTAATATTATCTTCTTATACTTTAATCTATTTAGGTAGCTTAGTAGGGGGTCTTACTTACTTAGGGTGATTAAGGTGGAAATCCCTGACTTTGTGCGGAGCGTACTTAAGGTTAAAGGTATCGTACTAGTCTAAGTTAACGTCTTAATTAAGCCAAGTGACACAGTAAGACAGAGTCTTGCCCTTTTTATAATAAGTAAGTACTTTTTCTAGTTCTTACTCGTCGTTACTTATAATGTTAATTAGCGGGGGGGCATCTTATACTTAGCCTAGTAGGGGGTCGTTAGGGTCTCGGCGTAGCTTACTAGCCGGAAAGACGTTATAGACCTTTATACTCGCTAGTAATTCTAGGCGGTACGAGTGTCTTACCTTCTCGAGTACTTTAAATAGTCTATTAATTAGTATATCTAACTTCTTAGATAAACGGAGTGTCTTAAAGTAACGTATGTCGAGCTAAACTAGGCTGTCTTTATTAAAGTCGACATCGCGGCGAGAGGCGTTGTAGGACCTAACTATCTTAGCTTAGGCTATAGTGAAGTTCGACCGAGTTATATCTTATACTTTCTTATGGCGTTAAGTATAATTAATAGCTTATTGAGTGTTTAACTTATTAGCGGGGGTAACTAAGTTTAGCAAGTCGATTTTTTAGTCTTAATTTGTGCGTAGTATATATCTATAAATTACCTTAAATAAAGAGAGTCCCCCTAAGGAATCGTATGGGAGGGACATCTAGGCGTAGTTTATAATAGGGAGGTACTTTGACTAGTCGTCTTAGTAATACGTAATAAAAGGTCGGAGTCGTTTCTGTAGGTATTAGTTATATACTTTAGTCTGGCCGTTTGTTTGTAGGTGGTTAATAGTGGATAACTATCTCTTAGTTCCGAGGATCTTATTAAGGGCGGTCCAAAACTTAGAGATAAACTAAGGGCCTTTATTAGAAGTAATAGTTAAGGGAGCGCTAAAGTAACAATATATATAGTATATATATATAATAGCTAGCTTCTGAGTATTTATCGTCTTTTAGTAAAGGATACTAATAACTTATTTACTAAATCTATTAATAAAGACGAGGACGTTGTCGAATCTATGCTTGTCTTTAGTAAAGGAGTAGTAGTCTACGGTAATATGTTCTTATAATCTAGACAGAACAAGGAGAGGATAAAGGAATCCGGGCTTTTTATCTTAGGGAACTTAAATTCGTTAATATATATAATAATTACAGTAGTACTACTAAACTATAAACGTGATTTTATGTTATTAGTACTAAGAAGAGAGCATTTAGATCGTCTTTTTAGCACTAGGGTACGCTATAGTAACTCGATCATAGACCTCTTATATAAGGAGGGTTCAGAGGTAATTAACATTAGGGACTAAGAGACGGCCGTCGTTGAGCAAGAGGTCACCTTCTAGGTTAAGTTTACTTAGAGAGTTTAATATAACTTGTTTACGTAGAGCTTGTAAGGAAGAAGTAGTGCGGTTAGCCTTTAGGATTTATTGTACGATAGAGAATGTTAGTGTAAGGGTAGTGAGCTTAACGTTAACTACTAGCGCGTCGGCGTCGTTAGGCGGCCGCAACTTTGTAGATAGTAAGCTAAGGTTAACTTAGTCTTAGCGTAGGAGTTATTAAAGGCGTTGAGTCTTCTTCGCAAAGTTTATTAATCTAACTTATTTAGCTTGCGGGAAAGTGTGTTTATTAGGGGGTTATAGATTCTAGGGCGGTATGTGATTATGAAATTATAGTTTACTAGGAGCTCTATCTATCGTGCTTGCTTAATATTTAATTACTTAGAGGTTATAAAGTATTTTAAGGCCTTGTGGTTTGTCATAATATAGACTTAGTAAGGGGCTCTTATTAACTTAGTACGCTAGTGCCCAAAGGATCTAATAATGGCTAGTATCTTTTTGTCGTGTACTATATAATTGAGCTTAATAAGTAATATAGTCTTTAAAAAGAAAGTAATAGGGAACTAGTCGTCGCCGTATTATTAAGAAAGGACTCTAGTTATAACACTATTATTAACATCCGTCTCTAGAAGGCAAGGTAAATCTTGTTAGTAGTGTCTTAAGAGAAGTGTAGACGTGAGAGTATATTTAAGGAGGTCGAAGGCATCTTTGTACTCTGCGGTAAAGTGGAAAGAAACGTTATTCTTAGTTAATTAAATAAGGGGTTTTGTTATAATACCGTAGTCGCGGATAAATCTTTAGTAAAAGTTATAAAAACTAAGAAAAGACTACACACCTTTAATAGAGTTAAAGTAAGTCTATTTACGAACGACAGAGACTTTCTTGGGATTAACTTTTAGGCCAGAAGTTAATATAATAAATCTTAAGTGCTTAGTTTATATTACTCTAAACTTACACTTCTTTAGGTCGGCTTGTAGTCTAGCGTCGTTGAGACGTTAAAGTACCTTTTTAACGTAGAGTTAGTATTGTAAGGGGTCCTTAGAGTATATGAGAATGTCGTTTAAGTACGCTATATAGAAATCATTAAAGTAATCAAAGAGAATATCGTTTATGTAGCGTTAGTAAGTGGCAGGGCTATTAGTCAAGCCAAATAGAAGAACTTTGTACTTATATGCGCTGTATCTCGTGCGAAAGGTAATGTACTCCTTTAATACTAGGTTCATTCGGATTTAGTGAAAGGCTTGACAAATATCTAATTTAATAAAGATGTAAGTATTAGCTATACGAGCTAGGGTCTCATTAATTAAAGGTAAAGGGTATTAGTTCTTTCGAGTAAGGGAATTTAGTACTCGAAAGTTAATATATAACCGTAGGGAGTTATTCGGCTTCTTAACAAAGAGGATGGGGGCAGCGAATAGTACTTGAGACGGCTTAATAAATCCTTTGTTTAAGTTATCTATAATATATTCTTTAATAGCCTTAAGTTCTTTAGTTAATATCTTATATAATAGCGAATACTTGAGTACTTTCTTACCTTCTTCTTTTAGTTTAATTTTGTAATTGTACAAGCGATAGGGGGGGAGAATATTACTTTCTGCCTTAGAGAATACGTGAGTCTAATTAGTATATTTTAGGGGAATTAGTAGTTTAATATCTAGCTCTTAAATAGAAAGTACAAACTGTATGGCTGATTGGCGGCGGTAAGTGAGTTCGATAGTTAAGGCTGCTATAACAGCGGCTTTTTCTCGCTTTTAGCTTCTTTAATTAATTAAAGTATTAATCTCTTAAAAGGTTATTACGAATATCTTATCTTTAGACTTTCGTTTTATTAATATATAAAATATTATAGTGTTAATTAAGAAGATCTTAATGATTAGGCGTCGACGAGCTTTCTTACGTCGCTTTGTAATTAATAACTTATCTCGTGGTTAAGGAGAAGAAGTTAGGGAAGGAGGAGCTTTTATAATCGAGTCGTGTATAAAAGAGAATTGCGTTTGTATCTTTTGAAGTGAATTAGCGTAGTCTTTAATATGTGTTCTACGCGTGGAAGGAGCGAATTAGGGGGAGTCAGTCTAGTCTCGGGGGTATAAAAGCTCGGCGGTTCCGCTTTCTGGCTTAGTAACTTTTATTCGGGCTAGTTTAGTTAAGATATATATGTTGTCTAGTCGTAAGGACTATTATATATATTAACTAGGCTAGTTATTTAATATACTTCCTAGCTAAAGTGGAGGACCGTTAGTAGCGAAGTGCGCGCGCTCTTTAGGCTTTGTTATATGTCGCACTTGTTAATGCGAGAGCTCTGTGGTATATAAAGTATTAATAATAGAGGTAAGTTTAATAGTAGTACTAGTATTAGGGATTAGTTAGGGGCGATACTATACTCTTAAAAGGCATAGATTTGAGTATTTTTAACTCTTAGAGATTAATATAGAATTTATTATTAGCGTAACCTCTCTAATTAATATAGCGACGCGGCCACTTTTAGAGGCTATTATATATTTCAAAATAAAGTATTTATTAGAAGGTATAATAAGAAAAGAAAGTAAAGAATACGTAAGGGGTTTTATACTTAAAATAAGAAGGAAAAAAAAAGTAAACGAAGTATTAAGTGTTAAAGAGACAGGGGGGTGAATTTCCTCTACTAGCGCCGTGGGCTCGATTCCGGGGGAGTATAAATTCTCGACTTTACACTTCTGGCACGACTATAGCGGATTTCCTTAATCTTTCTTTCTATAACTTATAATAGTTCTGTGGTTAAAGATTAACTATAAGTGTAAGCTTAATAACTGTATATTTATAAAATTAATATCTTTAGTATTCGACATAATTCGACTATGTTGCGCGGGATACTGGGTTTAATTTTTTATTAATATAATCGCTAGTTTTCTAAACTTAGCAATAGTCGAGGGATTAACAGTAATAAGTTCCAAGGTTATTAAGAAAGTAAGGAAGTAATTAACGTATACGTCGAAATTTGACTTAGCGCGCCGGCTAAAATTAGCTATAAAATCAGAGCGTAACTTAAGATTTAAAAAAGGGGTAATTACTTGACTTCTTCTTATAAACTTTCTAGTGAACTTTATTAACTATAATTAACTTAAGAAAGAAGTTAAGTCTAAGGTATTTATACTTAGCGCGGGAGGTAAGTGCGAGTCGACTATCGAAGTCGACTCCGTAAATTAGGTATTATGGTGGTGTCGTGTAGAAGAACGAGTATTAGCTCAGGGGTTTGAAAGATTCTACGATTAGGTGAGGTTCTAGAAAGTGTGTTTAAAGATTTTTATTGAATTAAGCGTTGTCCTCCTAAAGAGAGGAGCTAGAGACTGGGTTTATATACCTGGAGTGCTTACGCAAGTATATACTAGACTAAAGAACTGCGCTAGTGCGCGACATACCCCTATAATAAGCTGTAGTTATAAGGACGTTAAGCTTAGTATTAAAGAGGCGTACTAAGGAGATTAGGAGATGCCTTATACGTACTCTAGGTAAACAAATAAGGCTCTAGGAAAGACTAATTAAGACTATTATATAGTCGTTAAGTGAGTTGTGACAAAAGAAAGTATAATACGTAGTTAAGCGCGTAATTGGGAGCTCGTTTACTAATGAACGCGTACCCCTTAAAAAGTAAATAATAACACGGGTCGCCGCGTTAAGATCTTAAATATTAAATAAGAGTACGTAAATAAGGCGTATTATAAACACAAGAGTATTTATATGTTTATTCTAAATTATAGATATAAAAATGTAAGATAAAGTCTCTAGAAAGAGAGTACGATCTATAGATTATAAGGCTGAGATCTTACTATAAGATAGATAGCCTGGTCTAAAGTGAGACAAGTGCAATTAAGGTGTTAATTAGTTAATTAGACGTCGTTAGTGATTATATTAGGTTAGGAAGTGGCGCTTAATACTTTAATTAGCTGAGTTACGTCGGGTTAGTGCAGAGGTTTCTACTTACCCGGTAAGTAGTATTAATTAGTAAACCGTGCGCGCGATTAGTAATCGTGAGCCTTCCGCCTATAACTATAAATACTGCCCTCCTTTTCTACTAATAATAACCCTTTTTTAATATTACTAACGCTAATATATACCTTTACATTTGCCCTTTTATTCCTTTCTTCTTCTTTCATATTATTAAATTCATTATCGAGTATTCTAAGATGCTTAATAAATCTACTCCTTTTAAGACTACTAAGAGTTTATAAGAACGTTCTAGGGCTCTCACTAATCGAATAAATCGTTAGATTGCCCGCGAGGAAGGTAGCTCTAATATAGAGCGTGAAGTTATATAAGAATAACGTCGCTAAAGATTCTAAGTTACAAGTATTTATTTCCTTATCTTTGATTATTTATTTCTATACTTTTATCTCTTACCCCCTCACTTTCGAGTATTGAACTAACTCTTTAGGTAATAAATGATTATTATAGAAGTATCCGCCTCACTATCTCCTATTTAAGAAGACGATAATAATAAGCTTAAGGATGTCTTCGGCGAGATCGATAATAATAAAAATAAGTTTGCCGGCGGTGCCTCCTTTATTTCTTTTACACTCTCTTGTTTTATTGTCTTCTTAAGCGATCCCCTTTATTCTGCGGATATATTTAACTCTAACGATAACATCTTACTTATTCCTCGCCGCTTTCGTCGTACTTCTATTCGCCTCTTCTTATTAAAATCTTTACTTTTTGTTCGCGTTACTCGTACGTTATTTAAGATAGTTGTTTAAGTTTTTATTAATACTCTAAAGACTCTTAAAAGAGTATTAAATAAAGTTCTTAATCTCTAACTTCGTAAACGCGTTAGTGTTTTTACTTCTCCTCACTAGTCTCGCAAGAGTTCTAAGGGATCTTCGTTAGTGAGAAGAACTTATAATATATATTCCTTTTTATTTGTTTAAATCTCACTTTCGTTGATCGAGTATTAGAATATACACTAATAATACTATAAGCCGCGAATTTACTAATCTTTATTTACTATATATCTAAGTTACTGCCTTTAGTAAAGGAGATCGAGGCTACTATTATATAAATACTACTTCGGCTAGTAATCGCTACTTTACTTACACTAGTGGACATATATACTCTCCTGCTACTAACAATCTTCTAAAGTACAGTAAGAGATTAGTCCGCGCTATTAATACTAACGATTAAAAGGTATGTGATTTTCTAATAAATTATTAGCGATTATTAAGTTAATTATTTTAAGTCTATTAAGAAGTATCGTATTATTGTCAAGACCCTCCTCGAGTATTTAAGTAAGTCTTTGAGCTCCGAAGAGGAGACTAATAAGATCGTTCCCTCTTCTTCGCGCCGTCCTCCTCTTAAGTATAGTAAGAAAAATAACTCGGATAATAAGACTAGAACTAGAGTTAATAGAGTTACAGGAAAGCACAGAAAGTCTATAAATATAACGAATATATTTGAAAACATAACTAGTATACTTCAGTCTAAAGAACTTCAGGTTTGAGTAAGATTTGACTAGGCTTGCAGGGATCTTTTTGTTTTTACGTAGAGTTTCAGTTAAGTTTTTTTTTTTTTATAAATTTATAAGATCTTTAGCTAAGTTTAGTCAGATCTACTGTAGGATTTGAGTAGAATTAGGTGGATTTCTAGTGTTTTAGTTATAAAGATACTTAATTTATTAAATAAAAAAGTTTTTATAAATGAAAATAATATAGAATTCCTTAATATACTTTTAATAAATATATTTAAAGCTCCTTAACTTGAGATCTGTGATTACTAAAGTTTAAGAGAGCTCTGAAAAGCTCGAACTTCTAGTGAGACAAATTCTTCGTGAGACTATTAGTAGGCATATTAGTAGTTAGAAGATATGTTACTTTAAAGGATCCGCGAGTATACTCTTACTTTAATTATATATTATAAATATTAATATAATATAACTTTGTCACGATCCTTTTAGTATTATTTACAACGAGTCTAATAGTTTATTGATTATTATATAGAATCTCCTACGTCTCACTTAGATTAAGAGCCAGATTTTTGAAGAAGCGCTAAAGAGCTATAGTTTCTTTACTTATATATTTTAGTGTAAGTAGTTCTGCTTTAGTTATTGAAGTAGTGATTATTACTTATCTTGATACTTTCTAAATTACTAGCCCGTTAAATAGAAAGATCACGTAACCCTGGGATAATTATCGTGTCTTAATATTATTAGCGAAAGAGGCGTCGGAGGTAATAATAATTACTTTACTATAATACCTACTATAAATAATACCTAGGAAGCGCGTACTAAACAAGTAGCGAATGAGCTAATGTATTACAGTGAAGTGTTTAGGCCTAAGGTTTGTTACGAATTGTAAGAGTAGGGCAATTGTATATATAATATCCGGTCTTGTAATAATTATTGCGTATAAGACGGAGCCTACTCTCTCCTAGTATACTTTGATGTGTTTCTTAAAAGCTTGTCCTGTGTACTTGACAAGATCGATTTGTGGTAGTAGTGTCGTTAGACAATTGCTATCTACTTACTTAAATTTGCGAGTGATCTTCTTAAGGTACTAGTTGTAGACTAAGGAGATCGTTTTGTACTTTCGATCACGTAATACTTTAATCCCTAAGAATTACTTAATGTCTCCAAGATTATGTATATTATATACTTAGTTTAGACGCTTAATAAGATCTTGTCTAAGCTTCTGATTATCTTGGTAATAAAGTACTTAAATATTGTCTACGTAAAAGAGGACTAAGATTTTGTGTTTAAGATCTATAAACATGTAAGGCTCCTCTGAGTAAAGAGAGAGCCCCAGATTAGTTAGAGTCTTACTTATATACTTATACTAAAGGTAAGGGGAATCACGCATTCTATAAAGTGCGCGATTAACTTATAATACTTAGCTAAGCTATTAAAAACTAAGTAGAAATTAGTAATATACTATTTCACCGTTTATATCTCTTAAGGCATTAATAAAAGTATTAATCACGTCGAAGTACTTGACTTCTAAATCAAAATAGACTACGAGCGCTATAGCGATTCTAAAAGACTTTATAGAGAGTATACTAGCGTATATTAATATAATCGTTACTTTACTTTAGAGATTACCCTAAACTACTATTTAAGAGTAATATCTTAAGATATATCCGTCTTTATTAGGCTTATATTTGAAGACTTACATAAGCGGGACAAGTGTGTCTATAGTGCTCGAATCGTACTTCTGTAAGTGTTAGTATTTATATTTATTTATATTCCTTATTTCTAACTTATAGTCTTTTAGAAACTACCTTTTTATTAAGTAGTTCTTAAGATCACTCCACCTCTTTAGCTTTAGTAGAAGATCTTGGACTTTAACTTTAAGAAGTAAGAGCTTCCCTTTTAGTAGCGGGCGATTTACTTATATTACTGCCGCGATTACTAAATATATTGTCTTAGTTAATTCCCTAAAATTGTCTTGTTCTTCTTAAGATATATATTAATTAGGCACAAGCCTATAAAGAAGCTAGTTAATTTCGGATTAAAGATTATTATACTTAATTAAGGTATACTCGTTAAAGTCTATACTCCTAAGGTTTAAGTCACCCCCGAGATTAGAGTTGCCCTTTTAGGAGCGCGTTTCTTTGAAGATAGTAGTAAGCGTTATAAATACTTTATTACTTTTACTTCCTTTACGTAGTCTCCCTCTTTTTCTTGTGCTCCTTATTAGCTTTTCTCGAGCACTTGAAGTTTTAAATTGAGTCGTAATAGCCTTAACCTTTATTTAAGAGTGTGTTATTACTCTCGTCTGTCCTCGTACGTTTAATTAAGCTCCTAACACTTTAGTCCGAGAGCGCGTCACTGCTTTCGATAACGAATCCGAGGTTCTAAGAGCTTGCGCTTAAGGAGTTAATTACTTTAGACTTTTATTTATAACTTCTTGAGTTACTTAATTAGAGTTTTCAGTTAGTTCCTCTAATACTTCTTTTAGTAGTAGTGACTCCACTCGTAAGTAATCCGCTTTTAGAGTAAATGACAGTATTTAAATCTCGAGTCTAGAAGCTCGAGACGGACCTTTAACTTAGTCTTATAGTACGTTTGACGCTCGATCTATGAGTTGTATATTCTCACTTAGACGCGATCCCTCTGAGTCTTATTCTATGCCTGGCGTAAGCCCTAGGTCGTACGCACTCGACCTCTACTCCTTGCCCTCTACTAGTACTTTAACCGGCGCATCATTTAATATAAGAGTGGCTTTAGGAGTTAGAAGTCCTATTATAATACTTAGTTCTCTAGTATCCTTCACCCCCGAGTTTTGACTTTCTGGAGTAGTAGTCAGTCCCTTAATAGGCTCAGAAAGTAATATTAGAGTACTTTTAATTATAGCTGTCGCTTCCTCAATAGTCTTATTACTTATAATATTCTCTAGGATTCCGGCCTAGTTTACGACTAATTTATCTTTTTCGATAAAATCACAAATTAATTAAGCTTCTTTAACTGTAATTATTACTTCTTCTTGACTTGACTTATAAAACAAGTCTTTATTAAAGCGTACGTTACGCGTGACAATAATTCGGTCGAGACGTGGCACTTAAATCTAGTAAATATTAAAAGTATGGAAACTTATTAAGTATTTAATATACGCACGCGTATTTACTTTAAACGCTCTTTTCTTTTGCCCTTTCGCTCGTTTTATTATTAATAAATATACTCTATACTTAAAGACGTAAATCCTATTCTAATTTAGTCTGAGATTTATAGTAAGCTTCGTAACGAGCGCCGGATTATACTATTAAAAGTAATTACAAAACCACCGATTTAGTGTTTTTAATAGTAATTACTAATTATTCACGCGCTTAAGGCTCCTATTATATAAGTAAATGCCTCTTAGTGCACATTTAATGGCTAGTTCCGCGGGGAGATTTACTGAGAGCCTTATTTTAATTCCCCTATTAATTACTTCTTAGCCAGCCCTTTCAGCGCCGCTATTTAGCTTATAAGTTAAAGTGAGTGAAAGCTCGAGTTCAATTCTAAGCTTCTTAGCTTAGTTCTTATATTTCGTGAACCCGCGGATAATAATAACTGCCTTTTTTTAGTCGTGTTTCAGTCTGTATATCGAGAGTCCGAACTACTTACGAACCCAGCGTTTAAAGCTCTTAATACATTCGAAGACTGTATTATACTCCTTATTTTAGAGAGTATAACTCACGAGTAGTCTATTATATTTATCTTTAAGTAAAAGGAGCTAAGAGTTGTTCTTAAATCCAATTAGATAATCGAAGAGATCCCAAGTAACTCTCTAAAATAGTTTAAGTAATCGTCTCTCGATTAGGTGTTTAGAGATCACTTGAGATACGTAAGTTAGAGCGCAATACTTACACTTAATTCTCCCTATTGCCTTAGTGATCTTGACATTCTTAGTTAAGCTTGTTAGCTTTCTTAAGGCATCTGGCCTTAAGTATTTAGAGCGTAGATGCCAATATATTTCCGTATTTGTTTTTAGTCTCTTATACTCTCGCGATAGTCTATAGAGTTTACTAATGCTTTGTTTAAGTGTTAAAAACATTATAGTACTTATAATACTAAAAGGGATCTCACGGGAGTTCAATAAATAATTAGAAAGCTTATTAAATTTAAAGAATATAAGGTTTTACTTACGAACTAACTGTCGCATAATTAAGTAGTCCCCTATAAGATCGTTTTCCTCCTTTTAGTATAAAGTATAGTCTATTTTATAGTACTAAAGCCTACTATTATAAAGACGAGCTTCGGAGATAATATTAATATAAAATCCTTCTATAATAATAACGTCATAGAAAGTTAAATTAAACAACTTACTATCTGAGTTCTTGAGAGACCCCTTTATAACGCGAATTCCGCGTCTTATAATTAGAAGTTAGGAGCTTTTACACTTTATAATGTCCTCCGGTTTAGACTTAACAAATAATCCTGGCTCTAAGAGCGAACGATTGTTAACTAAATTAGTTGCATTACAGTTGTTAAGAAGAGTACTCGACGATAAGGGGTAGGCTGAGTCCTATATAGAGTAGACACTAGGTTAGTAATCTTTTGTAAGGCTTAGAACGATTACTACTTGTGCTTGCGTGCCGCTCTTTGCCCCTTTGTCTGAGATGTTTCTAGGGAACGTAGACTTACTTTTGCCCTTATTACCGGCGCTTTTAATAGCGTCCTTAGTGGCTTAAAGTATTAGTTTGTCTGATTTAATCTAGTCTCGTAGTCCCTTTTATTTACTACTAACAAAGCGCTGTCGGATTTACTTTATTATGGCGTCATTTATTAGAGGATTTAGTCTAATATTTCTATCGAGGTCTTTTATATAAACCTTCTTATAAATAATAAGTTAAAGTCGAGTGTAATTTAAAGGGCTCCATTTGTGGGTCCGATTATTTTAGTAAGGGCATGACTTCTTAGGGGATTTCCCTTTTAAAGGTTTACGAGCGTCCTTATTACCTTCTAACGTCGCTCTATTATTAGACGATCGTTCACTAAAAATAGCGAAGTATCTATGACCTCGGGTTTTATAGCTTAATAAAAGAGTTTAGTACTAAGGACTTGATTTATTAGCGTAAAAGAATCGAGCTAGCTAATTAATAGTATAAGGAGGGGGAAGACTAAGGGTCTCGTACTCTTAAATTTTCTTACTTTAGCGCTTTATCTACGAGTAATTAAAGTTCCCTGCCGTAACTAAGAAGTTAATTATATTAATCGTTTCTTCTACGTCTATTACTTTATATAGCTAAGCTTTCTGAATAAGCTCTTAGTGAGACATAATTTATACACGAGGGTTGCTTTTTCCTTTAGTTTTAAGGGATTCCCGGTAGTCGTTTCGTGTTTGAGTTTGAATCGACATTTCCGTTTAATAGAGTACTTCCTTAAGGGAGCGAAGGATCACTTAAATATTCATGCGCTTTTCTTGTACTACTCGAGCTGCTGTAATACTAAAGAATTACTTAGCTATACTCCTCTCAATCTAATTATAAAGTTTAAGGTAATTAAAAGCTTAGGACTACTAAATTACACTTTAAAGGACGTACTCTTTAGCCTTAGCTTCCACCTGCTCCCGAAGTGACTCAGGGGTTATAGGGTCAGGCCTTATTAGTAACGCTAAGAGCAGTTCAAACATTCTAGAGTTCCCCCCTGTGTTAGGGGTTAGAGGCGTAAACGTTTAATTGCCTCCGCCCTTAGAACCTAGACTAACAGTAACTATACTACTTACTATAGTACTCGAGGATTCAGGAGCTCTCCTGGCGTTTCTTAGAATTGCTACTTAATTGTTTATTGCCTAGGTCTTGAGTTGTTCTCTATAAGTATATATAGAGAGCTAGTAGTCTATATTGTTTTTAGTATTAGCTTCCTCCGCGAGCTCTTTAATAGTTAGAGGAGTAGTGTTAAAGATTTCGAATAGAGACGTAATATCTTTTCTATTAAAGTCGACGTATAGCTAAAGTCCGAGTATATTTACTATAAGCGTGAAGTACACAAATTATACTAGCTAATCTTCTAGTTTATTATATAAAATCTTAGACAATAAGAGCTTAATAGGTTCGTTAATACTTGTGGAAGACATATCGAATGATTAATGTGTAATTGTGGAATTGAAAGTAAAGGTTAAATGATCGTAGAACTTATTAACTGAAAGTTCTTCTGCGAATACGCCGTGTAACTTAAATGAGACAAGTGTGGCTCTTAATTGTCGTATAGAAGAACGAGTATTAGCTCAGGGGTTTAAAAGATTTTACGATTAAGTGAGGTTCTAGAAAGTGTATTCAAAGATTTTTATTAAATTAAGCGTTGTCTTCCTGAAGAGAGGAGCTGGAGACTGGGTTTATATACCTGGAGTGCTTACGCAAGCATGCACCAGACCAAAGAACTGCGCTAGTGCGCGACAGGTGGCTTTAAAATTCACGTAACTTAGCGTCTCTACACTTGGCGTCGCGTTAGTAGCGTTAGTGAATCTTGTGTACACGTAAGTCTCAGACCTTAATTAGTTTGCTATAGTTTACTATTAGGGAGTAGTCTAATAGCTAGATGAGCCGTCGTTTGGCGGTATCTAAGAGCGCTTTGTAATACTTTAGCTATAATCTTTTAATAATTACTTTATAGTTTCTTAAGTAAGTAATTAAGAAAGGAGTAAATAACTATAAACGCTTGTCGACTATTAAATTTAACGTAGTATAGTGGCTAATAGTCTAGCCAGTTTAATTATTAAATCCTTTAACAGGGACAAGTAAAGGCAATAAGTAAATTAAAGGTTTTAAAAAAAAGGAAAGAGACTTTAAAAGAGAGTAATTAATAAAATAATAATTATTAGCTTCGGAATTAAGAAGTGCGGGCATCTTGTACGTGAGTTTATTTTTAGAGAGAGCGATACGGGTAGTGAGTGTTAGTCCGTTAAGAAGCTTCGTAAAGTTAAGATGTCGTATATCTCGTATTATACTTAAGAAGGAGCCTTTTCCTAGGCTAAGTCTTTTACTTGTGGGGTAGGTTCCTCTATTAGTAAGTTGTCGTTGTCGTCTGTAGCTTGGCTATTAGATATAAGACCGCCGTAGTCGGCGCCTACTTCTATCTTGTTAACACGGGAGGCATAACTACGATTAAGGGGCCGTTGGGCGAAATGCCGTGAGGCATTTATTAGTATTTAAGCACGAAGTGTGTCGGCTTATATAGAGATTTATTGACTTAGGGGTTGGCTAGTCTCTCGTCGCTAGGACGAAGAAGTAGTAGAAGCTTGGGGTAACTTTCCCGTGGTTCCTAAGGAGATATTAACTTAGGATCAAGGATAGGAATTTATACCTGTCGCTAAGGGGCTAAAGCGACTAACGTAGATAGTGCTTTCTATAATCTGTCCTTAGTCTTCGGCTTAAACTACTCTTATATATTCTTCTAAAGTCTTAGCCCTCCGATACTTATAAAATAGTTACTTACGTAGGCGGGACGGAAGCTTGTTTTATAAGTCTATTTTAAGTATTAAGTTATTAGTTACGCCGCCTTAGTTAGTAAAAATTCTAAACTATTAGTAAAAATCCTAAAAGGTTTGTTTTGCGGTTTTTATCTTTAACGCGGAATAAAGGTTACGCGTTATTTATTACTTATAAGGGTTAGTTAAGAATTTAACTACTTAGTTAATTAAGTTAAGCGCATCTGTGATGTTTCCGTCGTCGTCGAGCGTCAGGGATAAGAAAGAGGGTTCTAAGAACGTGTGAGTTATTCCTTCTGTTTATACTAATAACTAGTCCTTCTGGTGGTCGTCGTCGACGAAGTATTAGTCGTACTAGTGTAAAGTATTCTAAACTTAGACTTCTTATAAACGTGGACTATAGCTGATACTGTTCGAAAGCTTATTATTTAAGTTAGGGATCTTCTCGATTCGTGAGGCTGTAGACATTTAGGATATCCTAGAGAAAGAGGGGGAACGACGACTTAGGATGCGAGGAGGTCAGTAGTTATTATTACTATTGTCGTCTAGTGGTCTACTAAGGTTAGGAGTACTTTATGCCTTACCTTTGCCTTTGTTTAGCTCGGGGGCAGGAGTTTTCTTAATCGAGGGATAAAGGGGTATGTCCCCTTCTTGGAAAGTTATAGATCTTAGGGCGGGTCTGCGTAATAAAGGCTCGTCGGTCGTTTGTCGCTGTTGTTAAAGAGATAGCTTTAATTATTAGTTCTTTATACGACTCTCCGCGAGTTACTCTTCTAAAATGCGAAGTCGGCTTTCTTATAGTATTTCTCTTATATATGTCCTTACAGGCTCTATATTACTCCTTAGCGTATTAGTGGAAGTATTAACTAAAGGATTATTAGTATCAGGAGAGTTAAGTAAGGGGATAGAAGAAGAGGCAGACGATATATTAACGTCGTTTATAGCGGATCGCTTTATTAAAGGAGGGACGACTTTCGGCTTGACTTAGCGAGTTAGAGGGAGAGGTCCGGCAAAGAGAGGGTTTCGACTTCGTCGTATTAAGGTAGAAGTCAGGGAGGAGAATGAAGGTAATAGTGGTGAAGTAGATGTTAACTTCGCTATTAATAGGGGTTTTAATACTACTATTCGTCAAGTTACAAAGCTTAGTATAGGCCTTTCCTGTATTTGAGTTTCTAGGTCGTAACTACTCACAGGAGAATTAGGGGGCAAGGGATATTTACTGTCTTCTTAGACGTAGAGAAAAGAGTTATAGATAATGTGACGCTTGCCTTAGAAAGACGGTAATCACGTGTAACTGACGCCTTATATATTAATATAAGACATATAACAATACTAAGTATTAACTTAGAATCTATAACTATAGAGGAAAGAAGGTAAAGAAAAAATAAGTTTATATACAAGAGGTTGGTTTGCCTAGTACTATGGTAATCTCGGTACGTCCTGATCAGGCAGTACTAAGTGGAGCCGGTGGAAATGAGGCTCTGGACAGCGACAGTCGTCACATTAACTAGCTACAGGTATTACAACGAATTCAAAATATTAAGTTTAACACTAACTAGGCGGGCCAAAGCCGGATTACATTCGGTGCCGGTTCGCGACCGTCCCTAGGAGTAGCCACGATTAATACTCCGGCTAAAGAAATAGACTTCTAAATCGTAAACGCAAATATCCTATTTCTAATTTATTTATAACAGTTAAATACGCTAAATACGTAGTATAACAACTTACGTAACGTCCTAATTTAGGGCGATAAGAAGCACTTAATTATACGAAAGTATAAGTATTTATAGTTACTTTTGGATTAATATCGTCAATTATTAGACACTTCGACTAGAATAATAAATACATGCCACCTAACTAAGCCAAAAATACATCGGCTTTATAAGCGTTTCGGGCACCCTTCGGTAAGGCGCCTATAATACTTACTAAACTAAATTAGCCATGAGTATAATTCGAACGTTATATTAAGAGTCAAGGAAATATATAAGTATTATTAGAAACACGCAGATACTTTATATAAGTTCCGCTTTAAGTTACAAGACGACGTCAACTTTAATTATATAATATACGTTAATATCGCGATGTTTAAAAAACGATATACCCTCCACATAATAAATGAGGCAACGGGCTTTAGTGCGGCGAAACTACTCTAAAAGGCCCCCGATTCGGCTACGGCTTAAGCTACCTTTAACGCATTTAAATTAGTATAAATTAATATATACCTTAAACCTCCGGATTTTGTCGTATACGTCTATGGCACTAATTTCAATTCTAAGGAGTTTCGAAGTGCACTTAGATTTATAGGTAATACTTTTAAGTTAATACTTATTAAGGCACATTATTTAATTAGTAAAGTAAAGTAATACCACCGCTTATTACGCCGTGCCTATGAAATCGTTATAAAAGAGTACTTTAAGTTAAGTAACAAAAATTAACTATAAATAGTAATAAAAGTAATAAACGATACAACTAAACCTAATAGGCTTATCCTTATACTACTTGTTTTCGGCGTATACCTTAAAATAATAAAGTTAGACCCCCTAAATCCGTTAGTTAAGTAACGTGCAGCTACGATTAAGAAAGCTATAAAAAAGATACGGAAAATTTATATTACGCGCAAAGTCAATGATACGTTAGCCATGCGAAACGGCCCCGGGACTACTTATATTTACAGTCTCTACCTTAATAATTAAGTTCTAGTGTATCGAAAAGGTAAAAGATAGACAAGATCTTACGATTTCTTAGGTATTAAGAGAAAATTATATAGGATTAATATAAGAAATAAGAAAATACGTACCTTTTAATTAACTATAATTCGTCTCTTTAAAATAAACACTTTTAATATTAAATAATAAAAAGAAAACTTATTAAAAGATATTTATAAGTAATATTTAAGATCCTTAATTAAAAATACTACTAAAATAACACTAAATCTACCCCGAATCACTATTCAAATTCTATTTACGAAACACCTCTTAGATTTACTAACTATTAATAACAATTACGATACTAAAGTGTTTTTAATTAAGAAGAAAACGAGGGACTGGGAGCTATTTATTAAACTTTAAGTTAAAGGGAAGATTATAACGCTTAGCCCACTATTCTAATAATCCTAAAGAACGAAATACAAAGTACTTATTAAAAGGGGTATTTTTGTGCCTATTTATAAGAACGACCTTAAAGTAAGAGACCACCGCATTTTTAAGTTAAAAATAATAAACGAGGTCAAAGGCAAAGAGACGTTAGTTTTATATAAGAAGTTAAGACTAGTAATTTAATACTTTAATAACAAAGGAAAAAGAAAGATTTTAACTCAGTCTCTGACAATCTAATAATCTAACTAACGATTACTTAAATTTTTGACTGCTACTATTAAGTACCTAAATCGCCTCCGAAACTAATTCGAATCCTATCTAGCTATTAAGAACATTACTTAAGCCTACGTCTAGGCAAAGACAAGGCTTCTCCGGGACATTTTTATATAGCCACTAAAAGAGATCGCTGTGACGACTGGTACGGCCCAGAGCCTCATTTCCACCGGCTCCACTTAGTACTGCCCGATCGGGACGTACCGAGATTACCATGGTGCTAGGCATACCAACCTCTTGTATATAGACTTATTCTTTCCTTACCTTCTTTCCTCTGTAGTTGTAGATTCTAAGTTGATGCTTGGTATCGTCATATGTCTCTTGTGTTGATATGTGAGGCGTCAGTTACACGTGATTGCCGTCTTTCTAGGGCAAGCGTCACATTATCTACAACTCTTTTCTCTACGTCTAGGAAGACAGTAAATATCCCTCGCCCCCTAATTCTCCTGTGAGTGGTTACGACCCAGAAGCTCAAATACAGGAAAGGCCTATACCAAGCCTTGTAGCTTGACGAATGGCAACATCCAAACCTCCATCAACAGCGAAGTCAACAGTTACTCCGCCAGCACTCCCCTCCTTTTCTTCTCCGACTTCTGCCTCTACCCGACGAAGTCGACAACCTCTCTTCACCGGAGACTTACCCCCTACTCGACAAGTCAAGCCAAAAGCTACCTCTACGATAAAGCTCAACATGTCGTCCACTTCTTCTTCCGTACCCCCAAGCGGTCCTCCGCATGCTGTCAACACCACACCTCGGGACACACTTACAGAGACGGACTTAGAACGGCGATTCCGCCTTCTAGAGGAACAACTGGCTGAAAGCCGAGCGGAGACAAGTTTGTTGAGGGCTGCCCTATATGCGCAGCGGCCCCTCAGCGACTTTGGGAACCACAGGTCTACCAGCAAGTCTGTAACCTTCCAGTCCGGTGAATCCCTTCAACCTACCGTTGAGGAGACCCCTGCTCCTGGTCCTGGTGGACCACCAGATGACGATAGCGACGATGGCTACCGACCTCCTCGCATCCCTCGCCGCTCCCCCTCTTTCTCTGGGATGTCCCAGATGTCTATGGCATCACGGATCGAGAAGATCCCTAACCTTCACGACAAGCTCTCGGACGGCGTCGACTATAGTCCACGTCTATGGGAAGTCCAAGTCCGGAACGCCTTACGCCGGTACGACCAATACTTCGTCGACGACGACCACCGGAAGGACTGGCTATTAGCACAAACAGAAGGAACGGCTCGCACGTTTCTAGAACCCTCCTTCTTGTCCCCGACGCTCAACGACGACGGAAACATCACGGATGCGCTCGACCTAGTTGACCAGGTAGTCAAATTCTTGACTAACCCCCATGAGCAACAGACAGCGCGTAACCTCTACTCCGCGTTGAAAATGAAGGCCGCAGGACAAACCTTTTGGGACTTCTACCACCAGTTTAGGACTCTTGCTAGCCAAGGCGGCGTAACTGACAAGTCAATCCTCAAAATGGACTTGCAGGACAAGCTCCCATCCCGCCTACGCAAGCAACTGTTCCATGAGTATCGGAGAGCCAGAACCCTGGAGGAGTACGTGGAAGCAGTTCAAGCTGAAGACCAAGGACAGATCGTAGAGAGCACCATATACGCTAGTCGCTCTAGCCCCTCAGCGACAAGTATAAATTCCCACTCTCGTTCCCAAGTCAATACCTCCTCAGGGACTACGGGAAAATCACCCCAAGTATCCACGACTTCTTCGTCCCAGCGACGAGAGATTAGCCAACCCCCAGGTCAACAAATCTCTGCACGAGCCGACACACCTCGTGCCCAAACACCAGCGAATGCCCCACGGCATTTCGCCCAACGGCCCCCTAGTCGTGGTTATGCCTCCCGTGTCAACGAGATAGAGGTAGGCGCCGACGACGGTGGTCCTATGTCTGACAGCCAAGCTACAGACGACGACAACTTGCCAGTGGAGGAACCTACCCCACGAGCAAAGGACCTAGCCTAGGAAAAGGCTCCTTCCTAGGCATGGTACGAGATATGCGACATCTTGACCTTACGAAGCTTCTTGGCGGACCAGCACTCACTACCCGCATCGCTCTCTCCAAGAATGGACTCACGTACAAGTTGCCCGCACTTCTTGATTCCGGAGCCAACGGTTATTGTTTCATTGATCACTCTCTTTTAAAGTCTCTCTCTTTCTTCTTGAAACCTTCAATTCACCCACTGCCCTCACCTGTCCCTGTCAAAGGATTTGATGGTCGAGCTGGCCGGACTATTAGCCACTACACCACGTTGAATTTGACAGTCGACAAGCGTCTGCAGTCATTCACTCCCTTCCTGATCACTCACTTAGGAAACCATGGAGTGATTATTAGAAGATCATGGCTAGAGCATCACGAAGTGCTCTTAGATGCGGCCAAACGACGGCTCATCTGGCCGTCGGACTACCCCCCAACAGTGAGCTACAGTAAACTGATTGAGGTCCGAGACCTACGTGTACACAAGATTCACCAACGCCACCAGCGCGACGCCGAGCGTAGAGACGCTAAGTTGCGTGAATTTTGGAGCCGCCATGACACCCCATTTGCGGAGTCGACTTCGACAGTTGACTCGCCCCTACCTTCCGCGCCAGGTATAAATACCTTGGAAACTCTACTAGAGTCGGCAACCGCAGAAACAAGGACTTGTAGAATATTCAGACCTGCTGTTTGCTCGGAGTCTACGACTTCGTGTCACAGCAACTATGGTAACAAGCTACAAGACGGTTCCATGGCGAATTCTAGCCGGCGCGCCGAACCAAATTCCGACCTACACGCCAACTCTCTTTCAACAACTTCGGAAACGACTACTGCTGTCAGCTCTATACCTGCTGTCGATCCCCGAGAAGTGACGACTACACTGTCGCAAAATCAAGGTCACCAGCCAAGAGAACCCCCAGCAAGTTCCAGAGTCGACAATACAGTTAGACCGACGGACGATGATCGTTTGGAAATTTGTGTTAGCTTAATATCTGTAGATGCCGAACCAAAGCACAGAACTCCATCAAGAATCCGAAGGGCCATCTCCAAGGTTGCTGAGCCTAGGAACGAGAATACCACTGGGTATTTATACTCCCCCGGAGTTGAGCAAGCTACGCCCATAGGGAGCATTCACCCCCTTGGCCACCTGCCTCATAGCGCTTTGCCCACCCCTTCTTTCCTTCCTGGTTTGGGTATAAAACCCCTCCCACGTTCCTTACCTTCTTCAACGGCATCCCGACACCGATGTACCTTTACAGAACTTCTAACGACTTCTGGAAGTGGCCGCGCCGCTGCTTCAGTTGAAGAAGTTGCGCCAACAAGGAATTCTATGTCAATCTCCGAGAGTCAGAAATGCTCAGATCCGCGCCTTTCAGGTGTACAGTATCGCCCCCAGTTAATCCCCGATGCTAGCACTGCCGTCAAACCTACCTCTGTTGTCAATTCTCTGTGTATCGCAGAGCTCTCGCATCAACAAGTGCGACATGCAACAAAGCCTAGAGAGCGAGCGCACTCCGCTACCAACGGTCCTCCACCTCAGCTAGGAAGTATGTTGAATAACCAGCCCAGTCAACATATACAACCGTCCCCACGACTAGACAACACATACATCCCAACCAAACTGGCCCGAGTGGAAGTTGCTGAGCCAGAGAGCGGAACCGCCGAGCTTTTATACCCCCGAGACCAGACTGACTCCCCCCAATTCGCTCCTTCCACGCGCAGGACGCATACCAAGGACTACGCCAATTCACTTCGGAAGATGCAAATGCAGCTCTCTCTCGCACACGACTCGACTACAAAAGCTCCTCCTTCCCCAACTTCTTCTCCTCAACCACGAGATGAGTTACCGATTGCAAAGCGACGTGGGAAAGCTCGTCGACGTCCGGTCGTTGAGATCTTCTCGATCAGCGCAGCGGCGTTCCACATGTCGATTAAACGGAAGTCTAAAGATGAGATATTCGTAGTGACTCTACAAGAGATCGGTGCTCTGATCGATCAAAGAAGCCAAGAGCGAGAGAAAGCCGCTGCCATATCAGCTCTGACTGTCGAACTCACTCATCGTCGCCAGTCAGCTATGCAGTTTGCACTCTCCATTCAAGAGCTAGACGCCGAACCAATGATTCCCCTAGAATACGCTGATTGGACTCACGTATTCTCCAAGGCAGAAAGTGATATTCTTCCCCCCCATCGCTCGTACGATCACAAAATTGAGCTAGAAGGAGAGGGTGAGAAAGCACTCAAGTATTCGCCATTGTACAAGATGTCGACTGAAGAACTTGAGGCTGTCAAAGAATATATCACGGATAACTTGGACAAAGGATTTATCGAGCCGTCTCAGGCACCATTCGCTGCCCCCATTCTCTTCGTCAAGAAGCCGAATGGCTCCCTGCGGTTATGTATTGATTTCCGAGTGCTGAATTCCCTCACTCGGAAGGACCGATACCCCCTACCTCTGATTGATGAGACCCTAGCCCGCATAGCTAACGCTCGCATCTTCACTAAATTGGACATTCGTCAAGCTTTCCACCGAATCCGAATGGACCCAGCATCAGAGGAGTACACTACCTTCCGCACGAGATACGGCGCATACAAGTGCAAAGTTCTTCCATTTGGCTTGACTAATGGCCCTGCCACCTACCAGCGCTATATGAACGATATTCTCTTCGATTACCTTGATGATTTCTGTACAGCGTACTTGGACGACATTCTCATATACTCTGAGGACCCCTTGCAACACCAGCTCCACGTCAAAAAGGTGCTTCAACGTCTCAACGACGCTGGGCTGCAGGCCGACCTGAAGAAGTGTGAGTTTGGAGTAACACAAACCAAGTACCTAGGATTCATCATATCAACTTCTGGCCTAGAAGTTGATCCCGAGAAGGTCTCTGTCGTTCGTGAATGGACTTACCCTAGCTCTGTCAAAGGTGTGCAGTCCTTCCTTGGTTTTTGCAACTTCTACCGGAGATTCATCCGCGACTACGGTATTATAGCGAAACCTCTTGTTCAACTAACCAAGAACAACGTTCCCTTCCGCTTTACCGCAGAGTGCGAAGATGCCTTCGACCTCCTCAAACATACTCTCACGTCCGCACCTCTCTTGAGACACTACCGACAGGATTTACCCTGCCTCCTAGAGACGGATGCTAGTGATGGTGTTGTGGCCGGAGTCCTTTCCCAACAGCACGGCGACGACTGGTTCCCCGTTGCTTTCTTTTCAAAGACTATGCTACCTGCTGAGCTCAACTACGCAGTACACGACAAAGAGATGCTAGCTATCATCAGATCCTTTGGGCACTGGCGTGCTGAGTTGGCAGGAGCCCCCCACTAAGTCCGTGTTGTGACAGACCACAAGGCCTTGGAATACTTTATGACCTCCAAGCAATTGAATGCTAGACAAGCACGATGGGCAGAGCTTCTGGCGGACTACAATTTCATGATCACGTACCGCCCTGGAATCTATAATCCCCTGGCAGACGCACTTTCCCGTAAGCCAGACGAATTGGATCAACAGAACTCTGCGAAGAAGACTCAACGCCTTCAACAACTCCTACGCCAAGACCAAGTTGACCCCCGCTTGCTGTCTATAGAGTTGCGGCCGCCTGATGACGCTGACGCGCTAGTGGCCGACGTTGAGCTCGCTGCCCTCACACCAACATTCTCCGTCGTACAGCAAATCCTAGAGGCTAATCGCACTGCTCCTTCCCTACAGGCTCTGCGTAAACAAGCTGTATCAGACTCTCCAGGTAAACTCAGCCTGGTGGGTGACCTCTTGCTCCACGACGGCCGCCTCTTGGTCCCCGATGTCGATCACCTCCGAACCCTCCTCATACGAGAGGTCCATGATCGAGTCACCACAGCGCACCCCGGTGCTAAGAAGACGATCCAAATGCTCTCTTCTCAGTACTGGTGGCACGGAATCACGTCGACAGTCCAGCAATACTGCCGTAACTGTCATACCTGCCGACGAATTCAAGTCCCCCGGGATAAAAAGCCCGGACTCCTCCATCCTCTCCCCGTTCCGTCCAGACCATGGGAACATATCACAGTGGACTACTGCTCCTTTACCAAAGACAAGCATGGATTTGACAACGTCCTCGTCTTCATTGATAGATTCAGTAAACAAGCTATCAGTATCCCCTGCCAGAAGACGACAGATGCTCGGAAGCTAGCTACTATGTACATTTACCATGTGTATCGCTACTTTGGAGCCCCCTTGACTATCACTTCTGACAGAGGTCCCCAGTTTGTATCCAGGTTTTGGACCGCCCTTGGCAAGATCCTCGGAACTAAGAGACAGCTGTCCGCCGCTGACCACCCACAGACAGATGGCCAGACCGAAGTGTACAACCAATACCTGCAGAAACGACTCCGACCTTTCGTTGCGTACTACCAAGACGACTGGTCAGAGTACCTCCCTATCATGGACTACGCCCAGATGTCCCTCCCACACGATTCCCTAGGGGGACTCTCTCCATTTGAGGTAGTCCATGGATATGCACCACGCACGGATTGGGACTGGAAAATTGACTTGCCAGACTCAGCTACCCCCGCTGACAAGTTAAACACTCAACAAGCCATCGACTATGCTCAACGCCATAAGAAAGCATGGGACATAGCTCGGTCGAACCTCACTGTGGCCCAAGCCAAGATGGCCAGGTCCTACAACGCCTCTCGCCGCGATGTCGACTTTGATAAAGACAGCCTAGTCTGGCTCGACATGCGCTACTTCAAGACACTCCGTCCGTCCAGGAAGTTGGATTTGCCGACTAATGGACCATTTAGAGTACTCGAGAAGGTAGGACACTCGTACCGCCTGGAACTGCCAGCGAGTATGAAGGTCCACAACGTCTTTCCGGCCAGCAAACTACGCCGGGACCCCAACGATCCCCTACCAGGCCAAGTACAGGACGCCCCCCCGCCGATCAACATTACAGGCGACGACGAGTGGGAACTGGAAGAAGTGCTTGCTTGCCGTAAGAAGGGCAAGACTCTATCCTACCGTGTCACTTGGCTCAATCAAGACGTTGACTTAGACTGGTACGACGCCTCTGACCTCAAGTACGCTCCGCACAAAGTCAGGGATTTCCACCTCAGTCACCCCGAGCAAGCAGGACCCCCTGCTAAGCTACCTGAATGGATCAAAGCATGGGAAGATGGTGTTGACGACTACGACGACCTCGATGGCGACAAGGAGATGGACCAACGCTCGAGGACGAGCTTTTTCCGGAGGGGGGGGTAGTGTGACGACTGGTACGGCCCAGAGCCTCATTTCCACCGGCTCCACTTAGTACTGCCCGATCGGGACGTACCGAGATTACCATGGTGCTAGGCATACCAACCTCTTGTATATAGACTTATTCTTTCCTTACCTTCTTTCCTCTGTAGTTGTAGATTCTAAGTTGATGCTTGGTATCGTCATATGTCTCTTGTGTTGATATGTGAGGCGTCAGTTACACGTGATTGCCGTCTTTCTAGGGCAAGCGTCACAATCGCTAGGGATTTCCCTCCTAGTATAGTATTTATAGTAGTACTACTGTTATATAATATACTTAAGTCCAGAAACTATTGATTTAATACGTACTATAAATATTATATAAAAAACTTACAAATAAAAACATTAATATACGACTTATACTTACTAATTAATACTAAGAAAAGCTATAACTTTAAAGTCGTAGGAATACAAATAAACAATACCTTAATTCTAAGAAATAAGGACTTCTTAGTAAGAGAGTAGAATAAGATTACTAAGGCCAGTTTTATAACGAAGCTAATACGGGTATTACTCCTTACTAAAACTATTACGTTTAATAAGTGTACTATCTTCATAAACAGGGACAGCCTTTATATATTATAAAAGGGTTAAGAAGTAAGGCTAAAGTTAATTAACGTAAGAAAGGAGAACTATAAGAAGGTTTATAAAAAGTAATAAGCTCGTGCGGCCTACTTTACTATTATATATTAATCGAAAGCGACATTTAATCTCTTAGTCGTAATATAATACTAAGATCTAACAAAAGACGACGTTAAGGCTTTGAACTTACGCCTTAAATAATAAATAAACAACTTAAAGAAAGGACTTTAATACGTACTAATTAACTTACGATTTACGAAGGTCTACGTTTTTATAAACGATTCTTTTACTAATAATAAAAACCTAAGTTTACAAATAGGTTTCGTACTAGTAATCGGTGCCAAAACGATAGGGAATACATAATTCACCTTAACTAATAATATTATATATACTAGCTTAATAAAATATAAGAAAATAACTCGTATAATACTCGCATCGGAGTTATATACTATAATAGCTAATATCGATATATTAATTTCCCTTAATACGACTATTAATATAATAACTAATAAGCTTAGTATCCCACGTCTTCCTACTATTATTTACACGAATTCTTTATCCCTTTATAAGTGTATTATTAAGCTTAATACGACGAAAGAGAAGCGCCTAATAATCGATATTATAGCTATTCGTTAATTATACGAGCGCAGAGAGCTAACAAAGGTTCGATGAATTAATGGCGCTAATAATCCTGTTAACGCTATAACAAAGAGTACTTCGAATAAGGCTCTTCGGGATTTTATTAATACTAATATCCTTACTATTAAAATGAAGGGTTGAGTTTAATAATCAACTAGAGTCGATTCAGACTAGTAATAAAGGAGTTTCTTATACTTGTTAATTTTTTATATATTTCTTTATAACTCTTACTTATTAATTTATCACTTACGATTATTTTTATATTTAATTAATTTACGAAGTCAAAAACATACTCAATTTAGTTTTAAACACCCTTTAATTTAAAGTACTAACGAGCGGCCTTACGACAACACTTTAATAAAAACAAACTACTAGTTTTACTATAAGAGGCTGCTCCTGTATAATAATATAAAGAAAGTGCCGCTACGAAAAACCTACTACGAAGCTAATCCGAAATAAGACTAAATCCCTTACTTATAAATATTTAAAAAAGGTTCCTCGTCCTCTTCCTCCGCGTTATAGCGGCGACTTCGGCGAAGACGCTTAGTAGGAGCGTCGTCCTTACCGCCGTCCTCTTTATTACACTTAGTGGCGGCAAAGGAGACGACAATAAGGAACCGGTTTAAGACTAACACCGTCTCTTATAATAAAGCGTTAATATTTAAGAGCCTTAGTATTAAAAAGGGATAAGGGGGTTAACTTACTACTTGTGAGCTAACTAAGCTAGCGATTTCCCAGCGTATAGCGCACGTTTCCTTTAATAACGCCAGTAATAACTCCTTAGTAATCTTTAGTATGCTAATAGCGGCGATTAATAATGCCAAATTAATTAATTCCATAATAATAATAATAACTTCTTTATCTTTTGCTTCAAGGGCAATAACTAAACGAAAGTATTTTTCGGCGATAAACTACGGAATCTATTATATATTAATAACTATATATTTAAAGTACTTTCGACGAGGATTTAAATACGATTTAAAATAAGAAAAAGAAATAAGAATACTTATTAAATTACATTAGGACTTCTTCTTTACGTAATATGCGTATTTCTTACTCTTAGGATTGTTAAAGGCGCATTCGTGAGATAAGTTCTTTGCGAGGAAACGAACGCACTAAATACAATATTTATAGTATACGAGGTCGAGCGCTCTTATAAGTATAAGTACAAGTATTATTTTTTAGTTAATATACTGTTTCCTTACTAAACTATCTTCGAAGAGTATATTTACTTTTAGCTTATTTATTTAATTTAATATAATCTTCTTAGAAATATTTTTAAGCTATATTAAGCGAATTCAGGGAGATCAGAAAGTAATATACGTACAACGATTATATATGTATTTACTAAGGAGATTCCAAACCTTTAGGGAAAGGCGACATATATATATCTATCACGTTATATAATACTAAGGGTTCTTATTATTACTAGTTCTCGCCTAACCTCGCTACTGCGCCTCGCTATATTCGGACCCCTTTTAAGGCACTTTCGAGACACTATTAGGCCGGAATTAAACGCTGTTAGATACTTTATTATTTTATTTATTATTTCTTATATATTACTCGTTATTTACTTTTACGTGTATTAAAAATAGTTTTTTTAAAGGAAGTTTTGCCTATATTAATCTACAAGTCCTTATATAAGTATACTTCGATCTGGAAAAGGGGGTGTGGGTCAAAGTTAGGAGTTAGAGCTTAGCCGGACTAGTTTCGGTGGAGATTCGGTGGGGTTTCGTAGTATATAGTCTAGTTCTCCTCGCACTCTCTTAAAATATATATAAATTTTAAACTATATATTTATTACTTTATTACTATACACGCATTTAGAATATATTCACACTTACGGCGTGGTACGTAAACCGGTACTGCACCGACAAATAATAATCAAAATCTATTATTATATAAGGAGTTTTTAATTAATAAAGCTCGAAATCCGCAGTCTAAATTAGCTCAATATTTAGGGTTATCTTTTAATACCCAGTTTCAAAATTATAATTATAATAAAACTCATTTAAATCTTTATTTAAAAGACCGCCAAGAGTTCTTAGACTTATTATTATATCTTATATATTTAACAAGCGGCTCTCCTATTAGAGGTACAGAGATATTAACTATTACTTATAAGAATAATATAAGGTTAAATAAACGCAGCCTCGTAATCGATAACCTATCGAATTTAATTCGAATCGAGACGACGTATCACAAGGGCCTTAATATAACCCGCTTAGAAAGCCACAATATACGCTATTTATGCCCTCAATTAAGTAATATATTAAAGGCCTATTTATTAATATATATTCCCTTTTATAATTGGATTAATATCGAGCTTTTAAATACTAAAGAAGTTGTAAAAAATCCTTATTTATTCCAAACTAATAATATAATATTCAACGAAGCTAAATTATCTAATATCTTATCAAAGGAGAGTTTAAAATATTTACAGGGCTCGCTTACGGTGAATCCGTACCGGCAATTAATTATCTATATTATTAAGAATCTTATTAAATTACAATACGAGTTATGTGACGAGCTAGCGCATCGCCATAGATTGGTGCCTTACAGGCCTCAGGCCGCAAGCCCCTATTTAACTTCTCTTAATCTCTTGATCTTTAATCTTTACTTTGTATTCTAAGAACGTATATAGGAATTAGAAAGCCCGTTGCGTCACATTATATAAAGTCCTCTGGTTGCGACCACTGTATCAGTCTGTCTGTCTATCTGTCTGTCTGTCTGTCCGGCCTGATTTGTCTATTCTGTATTCTGTCTGCTCTGATCCGTCCGAATAATATTTTGTCTGACCTCTGATACTTTACCGCACTTATCAATTCTCTGCTCGTCTATCGAACGCTCGATCGAGACGATACCCTAGCTCTCCGCTATATAGAGCTTACCTTATAACCTTTCTTCTCTCCTTTGTCTACATTTTCAATTCTATATAACATGACGACCCTTACTCCCGTCTAGTAACTTCAACAGCTCACTGAGTAAGTCGCCAACCTTTAAATTCAAGTCGAAGCTCTACAGACTACAGCACGAACCTCTTGTCCGAAGCCTATTCTCCTCGACCTTGCGAAGTTCGACGGCAAAGTATATCACTTCGACACATGGCTCCTAGCTATCAAAGCCAAACTACGTGTGGATGGCCTCTCCGGCGCCCTTAGCGACTCCGTGGCACAGTTCTATTACGTATACGACCGTCTCGAATCCCAAGTCTAGTCGTAAGTGTTGCCACAACTAGTAACTGCGGAGTAAGAGCAATTCTAGTCATACTAATCGATCCTCGACTAGCTTTCCCGAGCCCTCAATAACCTAAATAAGACTCAAGAAGCTATCGACTGCCTCTATCGAATTAACTAAGCCTCCGAGTCTATACCTAATTATATTGCCAAGTTCGAACGTATATTATATGAAGTAAAAGGACATAATTAAGACGACGACCGCAAGATCTCTGCCTTTTGATTTAGTCTTAACTCAATAATTAAGAATCGTCTCGCGCAACAGTTAGAACTGCCTTCGTTATACCCTTAGTTCTTACGAGTTGTACAAAAGCTGTCTTCTCGTTCTAGTACTTTAGGTCCTCTTAACTCGACTCACAATCCTTCGTCTTGACCGCATACTACAAATGCCCCTCCAGCGACTACTTGATACGGTGACCTAATAGATATCTCGAATATAGGCATAAATTCGATCGACATACCTGGTCATTTCTTATCTAGCGAACTAATACGCTAATCGTACAAGGACATAAGTGCTTGCCTATGCTGTGGTAGTTTCGACCATTAATTAAAGGATTGCCACGAATCAGCCCGGCCTTTTATAAACTCTCGATCTATTAGTACAAGCGGAAAGAAGGTGACAATTGCTACTTTAAACGACGATTACGACTACGAATACGATTCGAACGATCCAAGGCACCTTAACGCGTGGCAAAAAGGCATTTTTAAGACTTAGACTTAGTCGCTCGGGACGAGCTCTTTTCGGAGGGGGGGGGGGTAATGTGACGAGCTAGCGCATCGCCATAGATTAGTGCCTTACAGGCCTCAGGCCGCAAGCCCTTATTTAACTTCTCTTGATCTCTTGATCTTTAATCTTTACTTTGTATTCTAAGAACGTATATAGGAATTAGAAAGCCCGTTACGTCACAAGTTAGAGAGCGATACCGAAGATCTAATCGAGGATTTACAAGCTAATCACTCGACGAGAACGACTAATTTATTATACGGCCGCGCGAATACTATTAATAATAATAGTACTCTAAGCCTCGAGCAAAAGTCCTTGGATTTTACTATCCAATTCTTTCAATATTTTAATTTAATCGACGCTAATTATAACCCTTATAAGAGTATTAATCCTAATAAACACCAGAGGCAAAAGTCGAGTATATCGTCTAATCTCTTTTTAAAAAAGCCGAAATTAAATACGTCGGATTTAAATACTTTAAATACTTATAAGACAGTTTATAATCAAGATAATAATCATATTAATACTCTCAAAGATCTGAGTATTAAAGATCAAACCGAATTATATTAAATCAAGACTTATTAAGTTTAAATAAACTCAATTTAACCTCGGATATAATATTAATTAAATTAAGAGAGTTATTAAACCATTCCACGGCGAAATATAAATCCGACAAGCAAGAACAAGTTATTAATCAAATCTTATTAACGCAAACACCTTATATTACTTATATTAGCTGGACTAATAGCGGCAAAAGCCTCTTATTCTTTCTCCCTAGCTTTATTAATACTTATAAAAAACACTTTATTATTAGTCCTCGAGTTAGCCTACAAGAGGACTTATTTACAAGAGCTAAAAGCCTAAATTTAAATGCTCAAATTTATAAGCCGTATCAGCCCGTCTTTGGTAATTTAATCTTATTAAATATTCAGGATTTAATTAATCCTTTATTCCACGCTTATTTATTAACCTTAATTAATAATAAAGAGGATTTTCTTATATTTCTCGACGAGACGCACTTATTTATCTTAGAAGAAGAGTTCCGATACCAACTTAAATATATTAGTTCTATTATTAAATATATTACTCTATTAGTCTTTATTTCCGCTACTTTCCAAGGATTTATTATTATTATTAGAAGATAAATTTAATATTAGTCAAAATTATATTATAAGGGCTCCGACGACGAGGTCTAATATAAGTTATAATATTATCAAAGTCGAAGAGAAAGAAACGGCGTTAAATACACTCAAGGACTTATATATTAATTTAAAATCTCAATTTAGATCAGATAATTATATTTACTAATACTAAAGACAACTGCGAGTTCTTAAGTAATATTTTAAAGGTTTCTTGTTATTATAGTAATAAAGAGGATAAAGATATAATATTAAATAATTATAATACGAATAAAGAAGATACTTTAATAAGTACAATCGCTTTAAGTGTCGGAATCCATAATATTAATATTAAATACTTTATATATTTTGGGCTTATTAATAGCCTAGTATCACTAGATTAAATGATTGGTCGAATCGGTCGTAATAATCAACTCAGCGACGCTTTTATTATAATAAATCCAAATAATTATTTAGCTAAGAAGGATACGAGTATTTATAATAATATTATATCGTTAGAGGCCTTTCAAGCGATCGATTATAACTACTTGTTAGACTTCTTATCACGTAGAATACTAAAAGAGTAGAGAAGTGAGAATTAGTAAAGTAGTAGGGAGTAAAAGATTGATTAAGAAGTACTCCGCCCTCTCGTTAAGAGGGGGAAAGCTAGCTATATATATATAAAGTAAGTAGGTTTAGTTAGTTGTAAGTGTGTAGGAAGCACACTTAGCCGTTTAGTAAGCTCGCGTAAGAGGTGCCGCTAACTATGTACTGTGATATACCCCCTAGCTATAAAGCGACTACGCTAGGCTAAAAGAAGACGGGAAAATAATATTTAGTAGTATAAGAGTTTGTTTTTGTTTATAAATTTTCCTCTAATAATAATAACTTTAACGTTAATTTTAACTTTAACCTTAATAATAATAATAATAATAATGTCTTCCGTAAGTTAAGTAGTGTTCCCTTAGTGTAGTGATCGAAGTTGAAGAGTCGGCATTTGGCTAGCTAATTGTGAGACTAAATTTATAAGGGCTAACTATAATAAACAAATCTTTTCCGACGCTAGTACTATTCTAGCTCGTGTCCCCGCCGGCCCCTCCTCCCCTGCCGCCGCCTCTAAGCGCTTCGCCGTAGCTAATATACTCGCGGACATTTAAGAGTACACTCTAAACGATGTTTTAAGTTAAATCCCCCCCCCTCCCTCTTCCCTAGGAATTCCTTCCCCTCGGGGTTAGAGTTCACTTACTCCCTTTATAGAGTTAAGTTCCTCCTTCGCCAGAGGCTAAAGAGAGCCCTCTACGGCCCCTACTGCGCTCTCCTCCCTTACTGGCTCTACTAGCTCCTTTAGTAAGGCCGCCGAGACTAAGAAGAAGAAGTCGGTTCTTATTACCGGTGCGCGCCGCGTGGTGCCTTACTAGTACTACGCTCGTTCGGCCCTTAGTAGCACGAAGGGCAAGGATAGTTCGTTACCTAGCGTTTACCAGGAGAATACTGCCGAGCGTGATACTCGGTGCTTTCAGTGCTCTTTTAGGCACAAATGTGTCCCTTATTCTACTAAGGTAACTCCCTTCGCTACTTATCTCATTAAGGCGATTGAGGCCGACGAGCCTTAAAACGTAAGTAATCACAGGAACCCTTTTATTAAGCTCGCTAACCTTAAAAGTTTCTTAACTAATATTAGGCTACTCTCCAGACAACTCTAGAGTTAAAGGAGGACGGGCGCTTGTGAGCAGTAATAGTGTACTTCTGGGGCTTAAGAACCCCATAAATAATAAAGTTACCCCTTATATTTACGTTCTTACGTTACGTTATATTGTTTTATATGAGGCGGGGCTTAAGAACCCCTAAACAACTAAGTTACCCCTTGTATTTACTTTAAGAGGTTCGGATTCCTGGAAATGGCCTTAATAGTAGTAGAGGGCGGATTTTGAGGGCTAGCATCTCCGTTGTAAATAAATAAGTGATCTCAAAAGTACCCTTAGAGTACTCCTGACGAAGCTACATATTTTAAATATTAACGTGGCGTAGCTTTGTTGTAATTCGCTCGCCTTCGCTTATAATTAGTCGAATTGTTTGCTTATTATCGCAGTGGATTTTTTAGACTTCTCTTAAGTCAAGAAGGATCTCTATAAACAACCTTTTAAGTACTATTATTGCCTTAGCAGTTCTTTTAACTCTTAGTAACTCTACTTCAGTAGTTAAAGTAGTAACTGTGGCTTGTAAACTAGCTTTCTAGTCAAAAATACCTCCGAAGAGAGTAGCGGTAAAGCCTTGGGATAATCGTCGAGTCTCGGCATTGTCGGCAAAAGAAGTATCTAAGGCAATAAATAGCTGAATTTCTTGCTGTTCTATTAAGTACTGAATAGCCAGGTATCGAGTGCTCCAAAGGTATTTAATTGTCCAATTTACAGCCTTAATATGCTCTTCGCTTGGATTTGTTAAGAAGTGAGATAATCGCGAAGCTGCGTATATAATATCGGGTCTAATAAGAATTGCCGGGTAAAGCACTAATCCGACCTTTTCTTAGTACTCCTTTATTCGACCAAAAGGAGCTATGCCTTTATATTTAGTGAGCTCGACTCCTGGAAGTAGTGTACTCCTTAGTAATAATGTCGTTAGATTGAATTTATTAGCGATTTTCTTGATATATATGTCGTGAATAAGAGAGATTGTTCCTTGTGCTTGATTCTTAATAATCTTGACTTTAAGGAACTAGTCTATTGTCTTTATCTCGCGAAGCTTATATACTTGATGAATTCTAGTGATCACAGCTTTGGCTAAAGTGAGATCGTTCTTATAGTAAAGGACTAGAATGTCGTTTATAAAGAATAATATAAATATCTTTTTCTTTTAATTAAAAAACATATAAGGTTTTTCTTTACTTGCGATTAAATAGAGCTATATAAGAGTCTTAGTGAACTCCTTATACTATAAAGAAGGAGAGTCTCTTATGCCGTATAGTGCTCGATTAACCTCAACGTATAAGTTATAAGAGCGATAGCCGTCTAGTAGCTAGCATAAGACCGGTGGCGAATCTTTACTCCGAACCGTATTAATAAATGCGTTAATAACGTCGAATTGCCGTATTTCTAAGTCAAAATACGCGGCTAGAGCCATGGCTAATCGGAAACTCTTTGATGTGAGGGTTGCGGCGTACGTTGAGAGTATAATAGCCTTGTCTTAGAGATCGCCTCGTACGACTAGCCTTAATCGGTATCGAGAAATATAATTATCTGGAGCCTCTTTATAAGTAAAAACCCATATTAACGGCATAAGCTTTATTGATTTAGCTTCGGTTTCTTTCACGACTCTCTAATAGTCTCTGGATTCTAGGTTTTTGATTTTAAGCTTTACGTCGGTCTTAAACTACTCTCCGAATTAATAATCTGCCAGATCTTTCTAGGACCTTAGCTCTTTTAGAGCGTCTTTCTGATGAACTCAAGGTAGCTTTATTTTTGAAGTGCTTGAGCTAAAGTCTAGTATTGAAATCTTCTTCGCTTCTTTTAATTTAAGAAGAATTGCTACAAAAATCACATTATATAACGTAGTAAGCTCTTCACCCTCTTAATCTTCAAATAGATAAAGATTTACAAAAGAGGTGTTAAAATACTTAGGGATTGCCTAAGTAAAATCGATCGTTTCCGCGCTTTGTACTATTTTTATAGAGCTTATAGTTACAAGAATTAATAGATTAACTCTAGTGATTCGATTACTCTTGCGTTGACTATATACTCCTTTTCACAGCGGTTTACTTACTCTTAACGAAGCTCCGGCTATTCGATTACTCTTACGTTAGGGCTAAGCTCCCTTTAGTTTTGACTAGCGCTTTTTTTTAACTAGAGAGGCTTCTCTAATTTCGATTCGCTTAGCCGGTTTATTCTCACTTGATTTTATAAGAGAGGCTTTATCCACGGCGAGTACCGTTAGCTTACTTATATACGCGGGGGCTTTATCTACTACTTAAGTAAGGGCTTCTTTTATTATAATAAGGGGAATATATACTAGAATTACTACTTATAAATAAGTATAATTCTTTAGTATAATAGCTACGGGCATACTAGCGCTCTTTTTAGGCGGAGGTATACTTATATAAAGTAGTTCATCTGTAGTTAAATTCGTAAGAGGCATTTAAGAGACACTAGATCTCTAAACTAGAGGTAGTGTACTCTTTAGAGACTAAAGTCTAAGACCTCTTTAAGCCTACGGTAAATTTGCTTTCTTTATCACCCCTGAGTTTAGGAGGCCAGGAGTACCGCTCGGCTCTTTGAGAGCTCTAGTTTCCGTTAAGTCTATATTAAATAGTCCGATTTCCTTAAGGATTAATTTAACGTCTTGAATTTCGTCTTCTTTAATAGCTTCTATTACGTCTTTGGCTTTAGAAATAAGCTAGCCGGCCTATTTCTCGTGCTCGGCTGAATTAAAGAAGACGTTCTCGTCGAAGGTCATATTCCGTGAGATAATAACTTAGTGTAAAATTGGCACTTAGATCTTGTATATATTACTGGTAACGTAGCTAATAAGATAACTAATGTGAGCTCTAAGGAGCACCTTAAATACTCGTTTATTGTTTCTTATTTCCCGATCCTTAATTAGAAGGTAAACTCGCGATTCGTAAGTGTATATCCTATTTTAGTCCGGTCGAAGGTTTATAGTTAATTTCTTAATTATAATTAAGTCGTAGAAGCGGAAATAACCGCGAAACTAAGTATTAAGGGTCTCGTTAGGCGATTTCTAGCCTCGACTCTTTAGCGGGCTTATATTATATAAAAACGCTGCCGCTTAAGTAACTTCTGGCTAAAGAGCTTCCGGGAGGCCTACAGCTACTCGTATTGTGATTGACTTTTCGATAATTTCCTTTCCGGCACACTCTAAGAGACTATTCGGTTCGTGAGTATAAGTCGGACTCAACTCGATTTAGATACCTTACTATTAAGTCCACTTTTAGTATCTCGATATATTATAAGGAGGGATTACTATTTTCTCGTTGTCGTGCTTTAAAATATAAATATAAAGGCCGTACTTTTGTTTAATTTAATTGTCGATAAATTATAAGATTTCTAATATCACTATTAATGATTTGTTTAGAGTCGGGAAAATAAGGATTTTTCTACTATACTCGTCTTTAATAACAAGTAATTAATTAGAACTGTCGTAATTGGGGTCATAGTCGAAAAGGTCCCACGCAAGTCTCTAAAATGGTCGTGGAGATACGTTCTCTGAGGGCCTTCGAGAATTAACATTTGCAGCTCGAGTTATAGAGTAGTACTCGCATTTAACTCTACTTGTTCCCTCGATTTTGACGTTCTTAGTATTCTTTACTAGTATATAAAGAGCCTTGGGGCTAAGGTGCCTTACTCTCGTATGTTATACTTCTTCTGAATCTGTGCGTGGCTTGAGGTAATTTCTCGATCTCCTAAAGGGTCTTAGTGTGCGCGCAAAGATAAGATATAATAATGTACTAGCATTACTTAACAAAATAGATGGAATAAGGTAGTTTAAAGTGTTCTTATATTCAAAGAAAACTAGTTGATACTTCCGAACTAAAGTGCACATAACACTATTATTAGTAGGCTCCCTAAGACGTAAAGTTGCGTCAAAACTATTAATTTACAGCCCTACGTTTAAGAGCCTTGCCTCTGAGATAATGTAAATATAAAAACCTTTAATAACTGCCACATTCGTGAGCTCTAAATCGATTATACCTCCCGGAGTGGTAAGCGCGTTCTTTAAAAGACGACGACCTCTACTAACAACGGGTAGGCTAGATGTGCCAGCTTCGACTACGTCCTCGTGACTTGACGGAATAAAAGAGCCTAAGACTAAAAGAGACTTGTCATTAATTACGTCTATAACACTGTAGTTATCGAGAAGAGTACTCTAGTAGAGCGGATGTCGGCCGTTGCTAAGCGTGAATATGCCGAGGGTCTAAAGAGCCGAAGGGTCTATAGTGACGCATGTGATCTTTAAAATAAGTTTATTAAAAGTTTTGGGGATCTTAGCTCTTGCCTTGTTCGGCTCTTTAACTAAAACGGTCTTACGTAGAGCACTCTACTCCGGTTTGTTTACTTCTTTTCGAATAAGCTCGGCTTGATTAAGAGTCACTCGGTGCTTTCTGGTGGTTTAACTATAAAGTGCGGCCTTGAGACAGTTATAAGTAGTCGGTTTCTAATAGTATTTAGAATTTAGATCCGAGAAAGCGATTATATAAGGGCACTTATAGTACTCCCTATCTCGTCTACCGCCAAGGGTTGCAAAAATGCCGTTTCCGAGGTAAAGGCCGTGCTTTTTAGTAGACTTTACGTCTTTTATAACTCGCTGAAACTATAATCTATAATATAATAAGGAGTGTTTCGGTTCCCTAACTTCCGTCCAGCTTCCGAGCACTTAGTCCTCTATAATGAGCTCGTCTTTGCAGTTCTTAGCGAAAACAAGGTCCTATTTGGCTCCGACGGCGTTTAGGAACCTTTCCGTGGCAAGGGGTCCTAAAACGAGCTCAGAACCGGCTGATTTGCACTCGTGGTAAGACAAGAACTAGTTTCGGCACTAAGTTATAACATTAATACGACCGTCGTAAGCTTGTTATATTAAGAGAGAATAAGTCAATTCGATGTCGCGCAGGTTAGTGGGCTTAGAGGGGGCGTAGTACTGGCGAAGCTCCCGTACGATCTTCTGAATAGTATAGGTGCGCTCGTTGACTTAAGTTAAGGAAATGATCTCGAAGAGTGAGGGGTTAATATAGTCAATAACTTAAGTGTAGAGTTGATTGTATTTAGTAACCACGTTGCTCTAGTCGCTTTTCTCGACAATAAAGACCTTAAAGGCTCTATTGTATTTAGATTCGACTACGGAAAAGAGTATTACCGGTGTGCCGTCTAATCGTTCTGTATTTTTCTTTTAAAGAAACTCAGTCTCTGTGTTAAAAACTGGTGGATTTGTTGCAGGAGACGGAACATTAGGTCTATTAGGGTCGACGAGCGGCTAAAGGCCTCTGTTATACGCTTGAGCTTAAAATTCGGTGTTAAATTTAGTCCAGCCCTTCCGGTCCTTGATGCGGTCGCTCCTAGAGTCGGCCATGGTTGATTTCCTAGAAAATAGAGCGTAAGTGAAGACGTGCGGTAATTGTTAGAGAGAGTAGAGAAGAAGATGTAGAGTAGTATTCTACCGAGTATGAATTGTCGGGGCTCTGAGAGTTATATGGCTCTTAACTATCACGTAGAATACTAAAAGAGTAAAGAAGTGAGAATTAGTAAAGTAGTGGGGAGCAAAAGATTAATTGAGAAGTACTCCGCCCTCTCGTTAAGAGGGGGAAAGCTAGTTATATATATATAAAGTAGGTAGGTTTAGCTAGTTGTGGGTGTGCAGGAAGCACACCTGGCCGTTCAGTGGGCTCGTGTAAGAGGTGCCGCTAACCATGTACCGTGACACTTCTTAAATAATAAACGCTGTTATCGAATTACCTTGGAAGATTATTTTAATAATAAATATATTACAAAGTGCGATAATACGTATAATCTATATGCTTTATGTAAAGAAAGTAGTAATATAATTAACAAGAGCAAAGACTTATTATATAATAAAGAGGCTATAAAGCTCGACTCAAGTAATAATCTTATAACTAAGTTTGATTTATATAAGACCTTTTGTTTTAATTGTTTTATAAGCCCTAAGATTGCGTGGGACGATATTACAAATAATAATATTAAATATTACCCTAATAATATTACGTCTAAAGAGTTTATTAATAACTTTTATAAATTAGAACGATTTATTAAGAAAGCTAAGCTTATACCTTATGGATTCGCTTGCTTCCAGTGCTTTTTACTGTCTAAGATATGCCTTAATCGGGATATTTATAATAATAAATGCGATTACGAGTATATTATATTACAGGGACTATTAAGTTTGTATTTCCTAACGAAGAATAAATTAATATCAGAAGATATATTAACTTAATACCCGAAGTATAATTCGGGAGTACTTAATAATATCGAATTTTTGCTCAATTTATAACGCAAAAGACGATTTATAATAAAAACGACTCCTTATTAGGATTTAAAATCCTTCTTGAATTTGATTTAAATATCATTATTAATTTAAAGTCTAATAATACTCCTCTGACGAATATATTAAGTAGAGAAGAATTATTTAATACAACTAGCTCGTCTATTTACAAGCCTCTAAATTCCTCCTTTAATATCCACCAACTAAATCCGGCTTTATTAACTAATTCTAATCCGGAATTATATAATACCGAGAGTTTAAATATAAGTCCGTCTAGCTTTATTAATTAAGATAATATAAGCGATTACGGCTCTGAAATCGACTTGGAGTCAGCTATTATATTAGAAGCTAAAGCTAAATATAAAGAGTTTATTAAAAGCGTAATATCTCTAGCTTATAAGTTAAACGAATACGAAGACTTATGCCTCTTATGTAGTTTTCAACAAAAAGAGGCTAATAAGACCCACAATTTAAGAGATTGTATTAAGAATAATAATATTATTAAAGATATCGAAGTATTTAATAAAAAATCTAACTTATATTTAAGTAAATACGACCCTGATATTTATATTACTAATAAGCCTCGTATTAAGTCTCTTAATTAAGACGAGTATTGCCCTGAGTGTTTATTACACCTTAGTGCGTGTTTTAATATTAGAAGATTATATAATAAAAGATTATTAACTTACGAATTAAAATTAGTTACAAGTACTATTGCTTATATTATTTACGACAATCGATTATTTAGTAGTCTTATCCCTTTCACTTGTTATATCGAGTCTAATACGCCTAATACTAATCTACAAGACTTAAATATTAATGATTATTGGAATTTTATCTCTAATTATATTACTTATAACAATTATGAAACTTTAAATATAATAAAGTTATTAAACGAATTTATATTATACTTTAATAAGAATATTTTACTTATAGATTAAAGAGAAAAGTATTATACGTAAAAGAATCTGAGCGTAGCCTTAAGTCTAAATACAAAGCTTAAGTCAACTCGCCGTATTAACCTCTGGCCAGCCGTAATAAGGTTAATACGGCGAGTAGACTCTAGTTTTATATTTGGGCCTCTAGTTACGCTCAGAATCGAGAAGAAAAGACAAGGAAGAAAAGAGAGCTCTTCGTAAGGGAGGGCTCGAGTATATATATATAAAGGACCCTCTTAATAAAGCCTAATGTAGTCGAGTACTATTCACGTTAATATATCGCAGGCTCGCTACTTAGTCTTCCCTATCGGGCTTAGCGCCGTCGCATAGCCAGCGATGCTACGAGCCTGTGTCAGTTAGAATACGAGGCGCATCGTAGGTCGTAACAAATTTGGATTAAGCGAGGATTAATTTTAAATTTATTTATTTTATATATAATATATAAATAAGAAGCTGGTAAGTTTATAAATAAGCTATTAATAGTAATTTCTATTTTAAGATCAAAATTTGTAGTATTCTATTAATAGAATACATATTTATAAGTAAATGTTTCTTATTTGTTATATAATTCCAAATACCCTTTGAAGAAATTATTAATTATAAGGTCAATTATAATAAGTAATATATCAGTAAGATTTTAATATAAATTAGTAATAGTAAAATCTATTTTGGGAATAAAAATTAAAGTGTTTTATTTATAAAATACGTATTTATAAGCAAGTATTCCTCATTTATTAGCTAATTCCAAATCTTTTCTAAAGAATTCGATAAATTTCTACTTATTATAAATCAATCACATTTAATTATAAATTAATACCTTTATAACTTATAATAGTTATATATACTAGTTATGATTTATTACAAGTAGAATCAACTAGAAAGTAATAGTTTTTTTATAAACGAAGATTCTCTCTTTTAAAGATAAATTTTCTTTAATCAGAAATCAACTACTTTTATAATTCAGTTCATTATTTCTTAGTAGTATTACAAATATATATATTTAATATTATTATAAGTTAATCATTAATCGAATTAATCGAATTAATCTAAATTAATCTAGATTAATTACTCTAATTCTAATCAAATCAAATCAATTAATCTGATTATTAATCGATTAGCTTGATTAATTTTGCCCACGCTAGACATTAATTTGCTTGCCATTTGCTGACTCAGGCGTTTAGCTTGGGATACGGGATACTGGGGGCCGGTTGGCTAATGATGCTAAAGACCCACTAAGCGTTGAGTCTCGGATTCTAATTACTTGTACAGTACATACGATAAAAAGCTGCAAAATCTGACGCTTCACTAAAGTTTGACATACTACAGGGAAGGGGGACGTATTAGTTAGCTGTGGCCGTTTGTAGACAATATTCTCTGCCGTTAACACCTTGAATAGCTCATATTGTTTAAAGCCAAGCGCCGTCTCCATTAAGTCGAGTTCTGTGCTGGGAACACATGCGGATCATTTTCGAATTAAGAGAAGATGGCGGGGACGGCGGAAAAAGCCTTCAGCTAAAAAAGAAATAAACGACACCCAACCAAAAGAGGCGCACACCACCCCTAGTAGACCTAAAACAAGCTGTCACTTCTTCTAAGTGACAACCGTCTCTAATGACAATGGCATCCAAATATTGCTCATAGCTGGTTCCATATATTACCCATGATCACAGTAGATGCTGGAATTGCGCTCGCACCATAGGACACGCATTACGGCGATTGTCAAGCCGCAGATTCAGGCTCTTTGCAGGAGATCTTGGAGGTGGATTCTTAACTGCGGTTTGCGCAGGTAATGCTTCCCATGCTATAGAAATTGGACGTGCTAAGTACACTAGATTCAAATACGGCCATGAGGCTATCACAGGGTCCGCATTTAAGCCACTACCAGTAGTGGGTTGCCAAAAGTCGCCTCCAGAGCCCTGCATGGCCGATGACGTTCAAATTGACGCTGTAAGCTACTAGTGACGGTCTGCATCGTCAAGTTTCGGCTGCTGCCGCGAATGGGACTCTTGTACTCCTGCCGAGCCACCCCCAGATCCCGCTTCGAGATCAGCATCCATATCTCTCGATCAAAAGCGTCCACTATGCCATTGCCGCGTATTTTGCCAGAATAACCATTTGGGGGCTGCAAAGAGCGTTCCCTAGTCACCACTACCGCATCATACAGGTCGAGATATAATGCGTTGCGTAGGCTACAAAACGTTTCGAGAGCTGTGAGCTGGAAGAACGCGCGTCGTAACGTACCGCGTATAACGCCATTCTGATTGAATTCATCCGGCGCGACGTCAATAACAAGACGGCGGAGGGAGGGAGCGATGAGAGTGAAGAGGTGGAGAAGCTCTTGTGCGGATTCGAACTCGTTAGTGTTGTTGTAGGAGAGGTAGAGGGATGTTATGTGGTGGAGGAGAGGTATTTCAGGGCGGGTACACCGTCTCATACCGAATAGAGCGGTAGCCTCAACTGGAGGAATTGGGGGTTGGGTTTCCGTCATTGTTTTGCTTGAAAATCTGGAGGATGTTGGGGGCGGCGAGAATGAGGTTGTATTGAAAGAGCTAGTTCGGTGTGCGAGAAGGCACAATATTGCCTATTGTAAGCATCGTATCCTCCTGAAAGATGAAATGAACATTTCTCTTCGGTAAGATCATAGTGTCGCCTCTGAGCAGTGCGATAGGGCGATGTGGATTCTCTCCTTCGACTAGCTCCTGCTGCTCGCCAGTTTGAGGCTCCTCTATAACCCAAACCAGCCCCTGCTCCACTGTAATCCACATATCGAAATCCATTGTCTGATGAGGCTGTACAGCCCCTCTCTGGGCGAGTACTGTCCGACACATAAAGTTGGGGACATTCCGCATGAGCCTGATTAATTCGGAATTGTTGTTTCTGCCTAGGTTGAGCCTACTTGCGATCTCAGGTACACCCTCGAAAGGGAGGCATGGGCATATGATAGGCGCTTGGGGGGGTTCAGAAGGTGCAGCTTCGAAGCGAGCTTTGACGTCGCGTAGTGACCACTGAGTTAGAGGGCTGACGCTCGCATCTAAGTTGAGGTCAATCACATCTGTGAAGGTATCGAGATCGGTCAATGAGGACAGGTATTGCGAGATAGTTTGGTCGTTAAGATCGACGTCCTGGGAGTGATCGTGGGCTGGGGTAGCCATGAGATTTTGTGGGGTCAAGGCTTTTTCGGTGTGAAGAGGAAGGAAGTATCTTATCAGATTCTTGATCTGCTGTCGTGAGTGTTGAGAAGCTTCGACTCGAGGGTTGTGATGGAGCAAAGGAAAGTCGAGATGTCTCCGACCGTGCTACCGCTTGTATGCTGGTTTGACTAAAGTGAACGCACGCAGTAACCATCGAGTAATGTAATAATTACGAACGACGAAGAGAGCTGAGATTTGGTATCTGGGGAAGGTTCCTGATATTTGAGGAGAGCAAGCGCCCGAAGACAAACGAAGGATTGATGAGAAGCCACGGATGTGGGAGCGTGGTAATCGATTTGACCCTGGAATCGTTTGTCGAAGAGGTGAAGGTTCTGGACGCAGAACTGAAGGCTAGATTCGGAGCGCGTGCAGAATCAAACGTGGTCCACGAGGAGGTTGTGGAAGGAGAAGGAAAATAAAGAATCGGCACCCAGATTCTGAGGCTGAGGCTGAGGCTGGAGGCTGGAGACCTACAGCCAAAAAGATCACGAGGTGATCGGGAAAGGTGCGGGGCCAAAAATGGTCCAGCGTGCCCGATTGGCCCGGCAAAATCGGCTGCTCCAGCTGAGCTGGAAAGGGAGAGTTTGCGATTACGTGATTTTGGACTAAGACCCCACTTTCTAACGATCAGTAGCTTCAACTGTTTATTTGCGATATCGCGACGATGCATATGATATACCTGCTTAATTGATATATATGACGAGATACAGAGAGGCCCTTAACCTAATAGAGGAATGTGCGGCGGTAAGTACCAGGATGTAAGGGACTAATCACCCTGATACTGTGTCTTCCCGTACAATATTACTTGGATGGCGTAAGACCTCCACAACATACTAGAATAGGTGGGCTGCGGGGAGACAAGAGACAAGGGGGAATTTCGCACGGCATGGAAACTGGCGATGAAACAAATAAAACTCCTAAAACACTTCAAACTCCACACTGCTGTTCCGACCCCACAAGAGACCGTTATCGACCGGTTCAACTCCTTCAACCACCTTTCGACTTTGCCTGCGCAAGCTGACTTTCGAGGACCGCGATCTGCCGGCCTGTCCTCTCTACCCCGTCTTGTATACCAAGCGCATTTATGAAATGGTGTAGTAAGTGCATATGAGGATACCCAATGAATGTGGAAGTCACCGTCGTTTAAATAGCTGGTGCAACTTAGACAGCCGCCGTTTCAGACCTCCGGCCGCTGCTCCCGACCCTGAAATCGGATGGTGGTGTGAATGCCAGGTTGTCTCGTTGTAGTCATCTCGATGGCGGTCGCAGTTCGTATAACCCTGGTGAACGTACTGCGTGCTAGCGAGCACCACCTTCCACATTGCTCCACACTTCCACATAACCAACAGAAGGCGCCACAGTAATTTTATCTTCTCCGAGTGCTGGCGAGAGAGGCAAGCCTCAAGAACGTCGGCGCAGTAGGTGGCCTCCACGGGTAAGTGGGTGCCCTTCCTACCTGAGAACTCAAGCACGGGACGGACAAGTTTCGTAATGACCCCTTGTATATCCTTAAACTTTGCATCCTCGATCCGGTCCAGCTCAACCCTCTGGGTGTCCAAGACAGTCCGACCTTTTTCGTATTTTAGGCCATTTTTGTGCGTGAACGTGTCGAAGGAAGGTGGCGAAGTGAGCTTCTCGGGAGACACGGCATATTCTGGAGATGGTGCTATCCTGCTCATCAGGGCGACGGTCCTATGCCGCATATTGTCTAACTGCCACCAGTGGGTATACAGTATTGCGAGAGCGGCTGGGTTAAAAGGGTCGTTCGTCGCATACCACTCGAGGGCCGCAACCAAGCCTACGTATACAGACCAAAGTGCCTCAAGCGACAAATCCCCCCCGGTCAGAGAAGGGATAATGTTGCTTATTTCGCCGCAGGAAATATCTGGCCCAATGTCTATCAGGTCATGTATGGCACAGCCCAAGCCCACCATGGCCAGGCTTGCCTCATCGCCTGGGCAGTCGTACCACACATGGCAAAAGACGGCGTCAGCAAGTCTGAATCGTGACATTGCCGCCAAGTCGTCCCAGATAGCCACGCAGGGCTTAGATTGCAGACGGTGTCTCCGATCCTCCAATGCCGCCTTGGCCTTGAGGGCGGTGAAGTTGCATGCTTTTACCGTGATCATATCCAATAGATGTGCATTCAGCTCGGGGTTGCCTGTGTCGTGCCCACGAACCGTAGTGAATGTGTTGCAGATCTTCTCGGCAAGATGTAAATTATGGGTGCCAGTCGAGTAGTCAAACATGAAAGCCGAGTCCATCAGAGCCCAAAGACCAGCTATGCTGCCGCCATAGACGCCCCGGTCATAGCCTAAGCTCATAGCGAAGATGCTTGTATTGCGCATACCTCCTGAGGCATGTTCGCGGTCACACAAATCATTGTATGCAGTTGTAGGGCAAGTCGCGTAACCACTAAGTTTTGGAGGCAACGCACCCTTGATATGAATCTTGGGGAAGGTGGCGGCTGCAATTGAGGTCCTGAGCCCCCCTATGCGGGTGTCCATCCCGCTGGCCATGGTCGTATCTCTCATCTCAAGAAGTTTTGCCGCGGTTTGGTACAGTTCCACGCTGCACATTACATTGCTGAGGACCCGGGCATTTCGGAGCGAGCCAATGGCGAACATTTGATAGGCCAGGTCATCTTGCGCGCATCCCAAAATGGGGAGGTAGGTCTGGTATCGGAAGGTTCCCACCGCGACACCACTTGGGTGTCCACGAAAGTGTAAGCGTTGCTCCGCCCAAGCCTCAGCGTTCTCTTCGCTGGCATCCAAACATTGCATCTCAGCATTGGTCAAACTCCAAGCGGGTGCGGTAGCAGCATGTGATATCGTGCCTGGTAACTTATTCACCGTTTTTTCCTCCCAGGTATCAACAAGAACGAAGCCGGGGGTGGGTGGTGCATTCAGCAGCTTGGAGAGATTGGTGGTGGGCACTCGAATCACACTATTTTCATCTCGGCGTCCTTGCGTGGTAAACCACTTACTCGGCACCTCAATCGCGTCCCAGGCCGGGGAACGACTACAGCCGCCACAGTGTTGCACACCCGGAAAGAGCACCTGCGGCACCACCGGCTGACTTGACGCACCTGTGGCGTGGCCATTCACTCCGCTCCTCCGACTGAGATTCACGGCATCGACCGCTGCCTCTGCTTTGGATAAATGCCCCCGGAGTACTCCAATGCACTCGGCCTCCGGCATCTTGCACATGCCGCCGCAACTCACGTTCCTAACCGTGGGGGGCTGGGGGGGAGCAGATGGCGCCTGCTCAGCCGCCCGAGCAAAGGTGGCCGCGTCGTCACAGTCGATGTCATCCAAAAAGACATCTTGATGCCGGTGGAAGTTCCAAAGACTACCTCCATGTGTGGCGTGCGGCAAGTGGTGAGCCTTCGTATCGTAGTGGGTCTCCATGGAACGAGAAAAATAGCCAGGAAGTCGTCCTGGCGCAATGCGAGTGTGATTTTGCTTCGGTCTTCTTCACGCTCTCGAGCAAAGGGGGAAGGGCGATGCCGCTTCTTATTAACCTCTGCTAATGTGGACAGTGGCTGCCAGACGAGGAGATAGTGTTTGGGAGTCAATACTCTCGTCGCTACAGAGTCCTGACGGCATGTCACGGTTTGCATGAACCCCCCCGCAGTTCAGCTGATATTTACTTTCCAAAGCCAAGATCTTTACTCGCTTTACCTAGGTAGGTATAGACTAAGACATGTCGCAGAGGTGGCAGGCAAAGGGGGAGCCTCGATCGGCAGATCTTCACATGGATCATCATCTCTATCTAACCTTGTGGTAATCTAGGACGCTTTGACTTTTTCTTTAGCCGCATCGGTCACATCCGCCCAGCTGCTCCAGTTCTGTCAGTGGCCCAAGCTCCTCACTGGCGGAAATCAACGACACTCAATTCGTCCATGAGTCCGATGCCAATCGATTAACGAATTGATCTACAACCAGCACTTTCCCAACGGCTACAAATCACACCGCTTCCCTGGAGGTAGACCTTGGCCGTGTGAGACGAGACACGTACAGGTATTGGGTGACAATTGCGCAGTCAGTAGTTAACTGTCTCAAGGCGGAACCATTGGCAGAGGCGGTGACACGATTGAACCAGTTATCACTCTGTAGAGCCGAGTCGATACCGTCGTCCCTAGCAAAAGGTATTTGTCCGTCGATACACCGTACGATTTGCACAGGTGGAACACGGCATAGGTAGAACACGGCACAGGTGGAACACAGGTGGAGGTCATGATCTGCAAACTTTATTCTAGTAAGAAAATCTGGGAATCCACCCCCTGCAGCCGCCGAACTATCAGTTCTGAATAGTGGCACAGCACAGTCACCTGGAGCACTGTACCATATCAGATTATCTCCTTTATTCTTCAATCGAATCACATTTCCGGATCCCACACCGACTGGTCAATTTACCGGTCAATCCCTCCAACGCGTCATCCGCCACTCCTGCCTACTATTCGGCATTCTTCACCGGAATTCTTCGCCGAATACCCTCTCAAAAACATGAAGTTCCCCACCGCCCTTTTGACGATCCCGGCCGGACTAGGAATGGACATCCCCATCTAGTGGCCGATCCCAATCTCAAGTAAGTAGAGCGAGCAGAGCAATCTACCTTCTCGCCAACGTTTGCCGCAATCGACGGTCCACCAAGGCTCACCGCCAGGTAGAAGCAAAGGTAGAAGCATGTAGCACATGACCCTTAACGTATTAACATCCGAGATGTAACGTCCGCCCCTGCATGGTGAGAAGCCTCTCGTGACGAGAAAAATGGTAGGCACCGTGGCCCCAAGCAATTCACACTCAGTGGAAACCTCGAAAGTTCGCAAAGTTTTGTATCAGTCATATACTGTGACCACTCGTAAACACTCCTGACCCGGCTACCTGGAAAATTATATTCGTATCATCGTCGTCGCGCCTGGGTGTGCGGAGAGCCCAATTTCATGACGTAACAGGGCTCTTCTACTACAACACTATTATCAAGCTTTACCGTTGTTGAAATTTGTAAACTATCTTTATCCGACTCTAAGTCCTTCAGGATTACTGAGAAGCTCATCGCCAACCTTGTAGCTGCCGTGTAGCGCAAATTCATACCGTCTACACGCTGGTAGTACCTCTCAATCAAATCCTAGACTCCACACGATTATTTACAGTGTAATTTTTCTTATGTAATCAAGTATCACGCAGTGTATTTGAGCATGCAAAAGAGTGGTGAAATGTGTGTGTGGTTTGTAGTGAGCGGAGAATTGACTGTAGTAGACGCTTATTTCCTTAAGGAAAGGAAGTGAGTTTTGGTTATATATAAAGTGCGCAGGTGCTGACATAATACTCCTAACAAGCCTTGGCAAAGCTTAGACCGTTAAATGGCTGCGTGACACACCCCTAGTTGTTACGGCTGGCCAAAGGTTGATACTGCGAGTTGACTCTAGCTTTGTATTAGGGACTAAGGCTACGCTTAGAATCGAAAAGAAAAGATAAGGAGGAAAGGAGAACTCTCTATAAAGGAGGGCTCGAGTATATATATATAAAGGACCCTCTTAATAAGGCCTAACGTAGTCGAGTGCTATTCACGTCAATATGTCGCAGGCTCGCTACTTAGTCTTCCTTATTAGGCCTAGCGCCGTCGCATAACTAGTGATATTACGAGCCCGTATTAGTTAGAATATAAGGCGTATCATAAGTTGTAATATTACCCCCCCCCTCCTAAAAAACTACGTCTGCGTAGTTATAGTTATAACTATATTGTCTTCTAGGTCGTTATAGTCGTTAATACTAGCGTTATAAGCCTTTAGCCACTTTAGGAGAGCTCTTAGTAAGCCTTTTATATTTAGATGTTTTAAGTAAAACCTCTTAATTATATATAAAGTTATTATAATATTTAAGTATAAGTACTACTTTAAGTCTTTGTTAGCGCTTAGCCACTTAATATAATAAAATAGCTTATTTTATATAACCTTAAAGTTAAGGATACTTTTAATTTCTTACTTATTTTACTTAAGTAATAACTAAATAAGTACTGACGTAACTTTAACTTATCTTAATAAGGAGTTATTGACGTACTTATAAAGCGAGTACGAGTAGAAAATAAGGTAAATTAATTAATCCTTTAATAACTTAACTTTTTAACTCTCTCCTTCCTTAGTAATTACTTTAATTAGGCCGTATTACTTATTACGAAAAGAATCAACTACGTAACCGAGGCGTATTAACTATTACTAAGTATACATATTAAAGGACGTAAAGGAAGATTAGTAGACTATATATTACACACTATTATTAAGAAGATATAGAAGCTTAAAATTCGCCCGAGCCACAAGTAGCAAGTCTCCTTCTACTAGACGTCTCGGGGGCTTTTAATAACGTCTTATATACTAGACTACTCCATAATCTACGCAAACGTAAGATAAACAAAAGAATAGTCAAATAAATTACTAGTTTCTTAGTAAATAAGAGCACAGTTATTAATTTCGATATATTTAAATTAGAAGTATATTAAATAACCACCGGCATTCCTCAAAGATCACCGCTATTGCCTATTTTGTACTTATATTACAACGCCGACTTAATAAAGACCTACAACCGAGAACTTAATACCCTTACTACAGGCTACATCGATAATATTACAATCCTATGGTAGGAAGCACAACTAAAGAGACCTACAATAGACTAAAGAAGGCCATGTAATAAGCGATAATTTAAACAAAGAAGTATGCGTCTGTGTTCGCCCTAAGTAAGTTCTAGCTTACTTACTATATAAGGAGACGTCAAGTAACAGATATTAACCGCCACATATAAGTAAAACAGACAATTATACTCCCGTCCACAAGTAACAAATACTTTAAGGTCACGCTCGACACAGCGCTAAATTAAAAATAGCACATCTAAAACCTAAAGATAAAGACCTCGAAGTCTATTAGTATATTAGTAAGTCTAGTTAGTTTTACTTAAGAAGTACGAGTTACTAAACTCAGGAAGATCTACTAAGTAGTTGTTATTCCTTAAATAATATATAATTACTCCATATAATCTGTCGCTTATAAGCGCGGAGAAGGCTATATAAAACAAATTATTAACTTACGTAAAACACTTCAAGCGAAAGCGAGTAGAATTATTAGAGGCGTATATAAAGTAACGTTAGGCTTAGTCTTAGATATAAAGCTCCACCTCCTTCCTATTAAACAATAGATCTAGAAGACAAGCGCCGAGATTATTAATAAGATTCTCTCCTTAGACAGAATACTAACCTTAGTAGGCTTCTAACTTCTCTAGACACGAGGAGCCGATAAAGAAAGGAACTATACCTAAGCCCTCTAGAGCACACGTACAGGCGTCTTCGTTAGCGTCGCGGAGCGTTAATTAAGGACTAAGAAATTATCTTACTATTACTTATATTACTATAGTAGTAAGGACTAATCGTAAGGATAGTATTATACGCCGAAACGACTAGAACCTAATATAAAGAGTTTCTTAAGCACCCCTCGAATAACCTCTTCGTTTATACTGACGGCAGCGGAATTAATAATTATATAGGAGCTATAGTAATATTACCCCTAACTAAATATATAAAACTAACGTACATAGGGGATAGTAAAACCTTAACCGTATATACCGTAGAATTACAAGGCATTAGGCTGGCCCTTTAAATTATAGACAAAGATATAAAGAAAGGAAATAAGAACGACAGGCTAATTATCTTTATAGATAACTAAGTAGTTATTCGGATATTTTAAAAACTAATTGGCAGATTAAGTGCGTACATTATAACTAACGCAATATAACTTATAAACAAACTCTAAGGAGATCGTGGGACGCGAGTCGAGTTAAGATAAGTGCCAGCTTATATAGGCATCCTAGGAAACGAAGCCGCAGACAGAGCGGCCAAGAGAGCAACTAAATAAAATGCAAGAGTTAGCCTGGGAAACGAGAATGCTATATAAACAAGGACATATTATTTATAAACAACCTTAAAGACTTAGGTCAGGAGGCAGACAAGAGTCAAATAAACAAATAATTAGAAAGTAAAAACGAGAGGAAGAACTACATTTAAGTATACCCTATAGCTGTTATATAAGATCTTGTGACTACATTATAGACTAAAGAAGTAATAAAGTACTCTACTTATTTAGATATATATAAAGAAAATTAAGCTAAGAGACTTCTTATAGAAGAGAAAAGTACTAGAAGTTGACGACCCTAGATGCGACTACAACGAAGGACGACAAACTATAAATCATATCTTATTAAAGTATCGGAAATACAACGACGCTTAAAGAAGAGTATTTAAGAGGGGAGAACGAATAGACTTAAGGGTAATCTTAAACGAGCCAAAACTAGTTATAAAGGCCATTAAACTTATAAAATAGACGCGCCTTCTTAAGCAGTTTTAGAGTTGCGATATAAAGTAAAGAAACGAAGTAAAGCGCTAGGGGGAGACTAAAAGTACAGAAACACGAGATAGCTAGCAAAAGTAGCGCTAAAGAGCCTAATACACTATGAAAGGACGAAGCAAAGTACTCCTTAAGACGCCTATATAAATAGTCGTAGATAGGAGCCAAACCGTCTAATAGAGGAGATTACTGATTATTATAAAGTGATAAAGTGAAGTGCAAATTACTAAATGCGGTAACGCGCACTTCGACAACTAACGCCGAAGCTGGACCATGCGGCATAGTAATCCTACGATGGACAGCTAGAACCGAGTATGAATAAATGAATGAATGAATAAATGAATACATACAAGGGGACTCCGACCCCAATATGTTCCTTACACACTTAACACACAATGAATGCTCATTATACCTTCTAACAGAGCATTCTGAACGCCCAGAGTCAGCCTGCACGCCATAATGTGGGACTCATTTTGGTCTCCTGTGCGCCCTGGCTACAGTTTCCTTACTCAGCTTTGCCCGGGCATCCGTTTCTGCTCTCTCGCAGGGTCTCCTGCTGGAGCTGATGTTGGATCCCTTGTTAAATAGCACGAGACTAGCAGTTCAGTCTCATAATTTGTAGGGAGTAATCCCGACAGACGAAACGACGTCCCTTTCTAAACACGTTCACCTTTTCTTCCCACCTATTTCGAGAAGCCAACATCACATCTGCGCAAACATGGCCTGACACCATGGCGAATAAATTCGGATTAGATATTATCAAGGGCAACCTTATTGGCAAACGATAATCTGACGTTGTGCTTGAATGAGTGATGCTTGAATGAGTAACGGGGTCTGTGTAGATATTGCAATTGGTCTGCTAATAGGTGCTAAGTTGCTGCTGAGTACTGAGGCGTATGACCTCTTCTTAGAAAGGCGGATTGGACGGCTTTTGCAATATTGTTCGTTTCTTGAAAAATGACAGCTGCTGACTTTCCAGCTTCTGCTACTTCCTTAGCGATTTCTTTCATCTGTTGGCTTACTGGGGTGGCTTGATGTGATACTTCTACAGTTTGCTGTGCTGCCGTGGCTGTCGTCTGTGTCGTTTCTGCCGTGGTTTTCACGTCCTTGTAACTGGTTTTGCGGGCCTACATGATGCAAGTCTTGACAAAGGGTATGTAGCAGTTTTGATACTAATTCCAACTCTTCATATACTAATGAAATTTCAGCAAAACCTGGTTATATGTCTCAACAGTAGCAAAAGGCGGTCGGCCCGACACCAATGATGGGGGATCCCTAGTATGGGAACCATTCATCATGGCCCACGAAAATAAAATCGGCTACTTCTACTCCGACTCGCGTGACAAACTGCATTCCCAGAAACTCTCTCACCAGGAGAGTACCGACCTCTTGACCTGGGGTCCCATCGTGAATGATGCTAGGGATTCCAACTACACAATCCGTCCCGGAATGACCAGCATCGCCGAGATGGGGAACGGCAAGTTCCTCTTCACCTACGAAGTTGACAAGCTTCAAGGCTTCCCTGCTTACGCTCACCAACCTCTCAACTACAAAATCGCTGACTCTCCGTTTGAGTTCGACAGTGCTACGCCATACCCAATCGTGTCTGCCAATGACAATGTGACGGCCTCTTTGGCACCACAGGTTATCTGGTCTCCAGCTGGAGGAAAGAATGGTACCACCGTGGTGACTGCCAGCCACGAGGAGTCATTTTTCCTCAACACTAAGTACGGAGATCCAAAGGCTTGGATCAGAGTCGACTCTGGACATGGAGTCGGATATTCTAGAGCGCTGCAGATCATCCCCAGCACTGACGGAAAGGTCGTTCTTGTTTTCAATGGAGGAAGTTGGGAGAGCCATACACCAAAGTCGGTTACTTGTGGTGACTATGTGATCCCAGGTCCAGGGTCAAGCGAGGATACCATTTCCCAATGCTCAAATCCCTTGGCTTCCAGTAGCGAGGACTATGACGAGTGATTTCAAGTATAATAGACAGTATAGGCAAGACTCTGGGCTCGACATATAAATGGCCGACAGAAGTTACAAGGCTTTACTTGAGAAAGGGGGTGGTGACTACGTAATTTATCAAAATTCCAAATCAGTCAGCACAAGTATGACTTAAACCAACCCACTTCCACTTCTAGCGGGAGAATGAATGTGTGGAGAAGTGAAAGCGACCAAAAGTCTCAATCGCGTCCCGGGTGATGATCCAGGACCCTCTGCAAGCAAGAGGTTTGGCATTGCTCGGATCTTGAATCTGGTCCTTCGAGATCTTGGATCCCAATGTTGGGTACGATGCAAGAACGCATTTATTCCATACCAAACATTTATTATCTATATACAATGTTTCTCTAGCTCTAGTCATGTCAGGGTAACACACTGCACAAAGAGCAGCCTGACTTGCGTCGTGATAACATTATACTCAATCAAATCTGTATTCCCAATCAATCCAACACAATGATCTGTATGTCCTAAATTGACCGCCTCGTTGCTTACAGGTGCATTGTGCAATGCTGCAACATGCACCATCTTCAAAAGGTACAAACAGTGCATAATATGATATCCCTGTGTCGTCCATACCGCTTGTGTAAACGGAATCTCATCGAGGCTCAATGGCTGAGTAAGAGTGCCGTTGAGCGGTTGCTCCTTCTCGTCAACCGGTTGACCGTCATCAACATACCATTCAAAAGGCCCATATTTCTCTGCCCATCTATCTGACTCTTCTTTATCATAGCATGATGGATGGATCCATCCGAAAGACATGATATCCCATAAGCATCCCCGATCTATGGCTTCCTGTGCTGAAAGACCACAATGTTCGACCACTACGCTGCCTCCTTGTGATGGTGGGGGTGGAGCATTGGGAACAATACCACTACTGCTATCTTCGCTGAGGATATTGAGGATGAATGCTCCGGTCAGAACAAGGAGTAGAAGAACTAAACTGAAACCGATCTTGGTGTAGACTTGTATTCTGTCATAAGCGCGAGGTTTTGACTGCGGTCTAGGTTGTGGAGAGCAATGTTCTTCGTCTGAGGATGATACGGATGGTGATGATGGGACAGTAAGGAGTTGCTCCTTACTCTCACTGTTGTCAATCGATGGGACCGCCCCTATGACAACATGTCAATTGAGCCGCAACAGAGTCCGAATGTGAGATTCTACATACATGTTCTCAGTTTTGATACCACATCAGCCATGTTGAAGATGTTTTCTGCAGGAGTTTGCAGCGTCTACAGAACATCTTGAAATTTGATTGCAATGCATGAGGATAGACGAGAAGGTATCTGTATCAAGATGCTCAGCCCGAATCTGAATCTGGGACCGTTGACCGATTCTGATCTCTGATCTCGTGATTGAACCGAAATTCGGAGCCAAACTAAGCGATGGCATCGAACGCATCACAAGTATAAAAAGCAGCTACAAATATCGGAGCCGTTGGGTGCGGGCCATTATATGGGTTGGATCCCATCGCATGCATTGGGGTGTTGTTACATCCCGAGAATGAAATGGGTGTATCGGGTTTTAGTCGGGTCGTCCGAGCAAAATCGGGCATCTCAAATCGGCAATCAAAATCTCGCACCAGCACGTGACTAGATTCGTTGGAATTCATGTCTTGGGGCTTATCTTTGGATCATAATGTAACCTTGTCGAGGGCATAAAGAAGAAGATCGTCGGATTGTTAGAAGTGTTTCATGATCCAATCATAGATGCATCATGGTTCTTGTCAGACCTGATCTCCACTGGGGATCTATCACGCAATTCGAAGGATGTTCACGAAAGAAACATTTATGGTTGACTTCTGTTTTACACACTCGTATTGAATAATCGCTCTTCAGCTAGTAAAATTAGTCAATGTCTTTGTTGGCGTAAATATGAATTCACCAGGGAGAACTTTTGAGATTTTGTCACGACATAACGAAACATTGACGCATATCGTTGAAAGCCTGAGGCAAATGGCAAACCACAGTGTATTCGTTGCTTCAAAGAATCTATTTACATGGTAACAACGAGCTCTGTCTCAAATCGCTTTGCGAACTTGATGCACCTGATATCCACGGCTCGCCAGAACAAATCGGCGACACACAGCGCAACGGGCGTGATACAGACTAATGATATGGCAAATCCTACCGCGTGATTGAATTCTGTGTCGTTTCCTGTAAGCTTCCAGATGGTCGGCTGAAGTCGCCACCCCCATATGGCCAGTATTGGCCAATGCACCAAATACAATGCGAACGAGATTTGGCCGAGATAATGTAGGATGGGAGAAGTAAATATTCGCTGAAGCAAAGGTAGGTTTGCAATTGCCCAGACAATGAGAATCGACCCAGCTACGAAAACATTGGAACCCCATGGGATGACGGCAGAGATGATCTGGAAACCGTATGTATGAGAGCCATATGACCCATGAGTATGAGGTATTGAAGCAAGCCAGAAGCCGACCAGCAACACTGCTGACCAACTAAAGGTTGACACGATTTTCCCACCCATCGAAGTAGGAACGCTCCTAGAGCGAGCGCTCCTGACATGCTGCTCAGCCATGAGCATACCGCAGAGGAAACAGCCTATGTCGTAGCGCATACACCAAAAACAGTAGTAGATCAACACTACTGCGAAACCAAGCCGAACGACTGCTCGCAGTCTACTCAAGCTAGTGATCGTGATGAACAGTAGAAAGGAGGACCACAATTCTTTCGGGATGGTATACATTGGTGCCGCATATTCAGACTCCGTCACATTGTACAGAGGAGATGCCCACTCATAAGGGTAAATCAACTTGGAAAAGACATATTCCAGCCAATCTACAACTTGGACTAGAAAAGATCCACGATAGATGGGACCACCAAGATCCATATCTACAGCACCAGAGTACTTCGAATCGAATAGGTGCATCCTGACACCCAGCATGATCATGAAGGTAGCAACAGCTGGAGGAAGGATGATGCGGAAGGTCCTGCGAAACATCGCAGAAGAGACTGCGACAAACAGCCTCTCCCAGTCCTTCTCATAGATCAGCTCCAATGGTCGAAGCGATAATGAGAAACCGGAGATGACGAAGAAGATGGCGACCATGACTGATCCGGAGAAAACGAGGCGAATGATAGGTAGTTGCCAAAAATGAGGATCATCGCCGTACTCCTCAAACATGTGAGGATGGTACTTCATAGCGACGTGTTCGAGGAAAACACAGAATGATGCCAATCCTCGCATTCCATCCAAATAAGAAGTCGCCCCATGCTTCTTTGACTCCTTAACATCGTAGCCGCATAATCTTGAGAGTGGACTGGGCAGGAGGAAAATGGCGAATGTTGTTAAGGCATCTCGACATCTGGACATTGGCGTGGTGTTCAGAGGAAAGTCCATATCGCGTAGGGTTTCATCACTCATCCCATCTTCGCTGATCTGCGCGCGGATCGGTTGAACTTCTGAAGCCCATTTTGGCTCGTCGTGGAATTTGCCTTCGATTGAGTGTTCAGGCGAAGTTGTAGCAATGTCTAATTCTGGCATCGCCATCTCGAGTACGATGATACGAGGGGTCTGAACTGAAGGGTATTGGTAATTCTCTGCTGCTGCTACCGAAGCATGGTGGTCTGTATAAAGGTCAAGCATGAACAATTTTCTGATTCTGCGAGAATGTTCGGACTCGTGACACAAATATCATGAGCTCAATTCTCGGTCGCCCATGAGTATTGTTGATTGCAGCCGAGCCGAGGCTATCGATTACCTCAAAACACTCCATATCGACCGTGGCCTCCGAGAAATGCAAGCAACTGTTAGCTTTCGTGTCCAGAAAGTTATGATTGGGTCCGAGGCTTATGTCCGATTTTCGATAGTGAATCGGTCACCGCATTCGATATCAAATCTGGAAGGTAGCTAACGCTACATCTATGGGACCTGCACGATCCTTCAGATCTGCAGGAAGTAGCAGTTATTAGAGTAAAGCCGAGGCCATATTATCCGTATTCTCTATCCAATCGGTCAGAATTCGCAGAACAGCCGGGTGGAGGATTTTGATCCAGGTCCACTTTGCAATTTGATGGTTCTCGCTAAATATTAAGCCAGCGCCTTGTCATACCGCGCTAAAACTACCGACTGTAAGTTGAAAGTCCCACACCAACAAGTTCTATCATGAGAGGCTTGAATAGTTGAATGAATGTAGATTATTTAATGCCTCAAAGTTGCAGCTACTCTTTATCTTCAGTGGCGAACCTTCCCCGGTATATGTGAAGAAGGGTGACCAAGCCGTCCCGGACCATTTTGTCATCCTTGCCAGCACCATGAGCTGTGTCTCCACCAACCATTTTCTCCAGTTCCACACACACAGTCTGTGCCCGCGCCTTTTCCATTTTGAGAATGACGCGCATGATACTTGAGTCATGTCCAACATCAGCGAATTCCATATCTCCAAACTTGATACTAAATGGGATTTTGTTTGCAGTCTTGTCGCTCTTGTCTGTTGCAAATTCCGAAGGATGTTCAAGGAATTCGTACAATCTGTAAACATGCTGCAATATCGCTACGCACAGCATCGTTAATGATGAAGTAGAACTTGGTTGGCAGGAATTGCATTTGGCTGATGCTAGGCGCTTGCATTCAGACAAGCCGCTGCGCGCTGCCGAAAGAATACTGTCATATGATGATGAGGATAAGTTGCTCAAGATTATGTCGTGTAGAGTCAAGAGAGTCGTACTTGGAGACTGAAGGCACCCACAGGTGTTTGAGGAAGAACTTTTGAAAGCAGTTTCAAGGGGCACAGGTTTGGACGACAGCCCATTGCGCCCGTGTTGGACTGAAGTCTCGTTGTCATCAAATGCAAAATTGACATCAAGTGCCTCGCTGTCGCTTTCAAATAGAAAATCCGAAGTCTGAGAAGAGAGGTCGGGCAAAAGTCTTTCGCCGTAGTCCTGAAAGGAATCGTAGAAGGGAAGAGTGTCGCCAGTAATGTTGGCTTGCTTGTGCAGAAGTAGCGACGTCTGATACTCGCTTTCCAAAGCAGATGATTGCGGTCTGTGTTGTGGTTTCTGACTCATTTCTTGTAGCGCTGAGGTCTGGACACTCACAGTGTCACTCGCAACTGTATCACGTGTGCCTGATCAAAGTTAGTTAAACGCAGAGGACGAGAGGAAATCACATACATGATATCTCCCTGTCGGGGCAGGTCGACGCTAACGTGTTTGAAATTCTCGAAGATACTGATGGTATTTGTTAGTAATAAGCGATGTACTAAGAAGACAACTTGCCTTGTTCGATCTGAGAAGGCTTGGATGGAGAATTGAGAGCCACTTTCTTTGCGAGAGACTCTCTTGGGGATCCTGGAGCTTGCCTTTTTCGAGATTTTTCCGTATCGACAGCAGCACTATAGGTGCATGCATTGCCATTTGTGCTACACCTCTGACAACAGTCTGGCTCTTTCGTGCATTTCACTTTGAAGCGGTAACATTGATCGCATGCAGAGGTCTTCAAAGTCTGTTTAAAGTTGGTCCGCTGGGTTTCATCAACCCTAGCGGGCTGTGAATCGAGCTCATCTGGGCTTATTCGATCATTGTTCCTACTGTCGTTACGACAGAACTCCCACCAACCTGAGAGGTGAGTGTCTGTTTATGTAAGTGCTTAACTCCTGCACTCGGATATGTAGATTCATACCGTCAAATTTCGTTGGTGGTACTGATCGCGGAGTTGGATACTGAAGGTCGCTGACTCCTAATACGTTTATGAGAACAGGGATAAACATCAAAGGTATGTGCATAGCTGACCTTCTAATGTGGCGTTTGAAGTGTCCGACTGAGTGAGTGGTCTTTGCTGGTTCCGAGGAGGACTTTCGTCATCATTGGGAGTCTGTCTGCGGCTCTTAAGACTTTTCTTTGGCCTTCCCATAAACTTCCCAAAGCTATAAGTGCATGAACTCCCGAGTTCGGCACACCTTTGGCACTGTATTGGATGTTTCGAGCAACTTTGTCTTGTGCGGAAGCACTGATCACAAGCATTGTTTTCGGATTTGCAGTTGTCAGGCATGATGGGTTGGATAAGAAAAGATCTGAGATGGAGAAAAGTATGACAGGAATTTCGTCGTGCAACCTTATGTCTTTCTGGCTGTTTGATTTCCCCTCACTCATCTATTCTTTGTCTCGACGACTTGCGGTGAGCGGCTGCCCCGCCGGCGGCTCTGGGGCACAGCACAGCTCGTGCATTGCCTGATGACGCAAAGTACCTAGAAAGGAAGTTGTGAGTGAGACTATGCACTGCAGCTTAGCCGGTCCGTTCCACTGATGACAAGAGAGACGAGAGATAAGGCACCATAAGATCTTACCGTAGTGATCCCGACGGTCCCCCGCCAAACTTGTGTTCTCCAGCCTCATCATTTCTGCCCAGTCCAGTCAGGAGCTCCCGTTCTAGGCGAAGTGGGATCAAACGACACCGTACTCCACCTGTTCTCTCACCGACGCAGTAGTGTGCGTGCAAGGAATTGCAAAGTGGTAAGCGGGGCCAAGACCGGCACTTTATAGTGGTCAAGCGCAAGTGATTCCCCATTAGGTCTAATATACTACCTGCCTATAATGTCTGTCATGCTCTGCGCACGCGTTTCAAATCCGTTTGTGCATCGAGTTCTCAGGGCCTCTACTCGCTGGTTCATATTGGGAATGAGCTTTTATTATCGTTTGCGCATAACAATCTAGATGGCATGAGACGGTTTGAATCCGCGTGCACTTTCGTGTATCAATTTGCTTTCAGTGTATGCTCGTTTGAATTATTCACATTCTCGAAATCTATCCAATCTAGTGCGTCCTGCCCTCCTTCAACAATCCGGAAAGTCGATATTGATCCTGGTGATGATCTTGTCGTACGGAATAGTTTGGTTCATCAATTGGTCCGTGCAATGCTCTGTGTGATGATATCCACTCAAGCCACTCTCCAGAACCCCTCCTCTCACCAGAGCTCGATGCATCATCCTCCATCCATAACTGCAATGAAAGATATGGTATTTCCTGGTCGTATAAACCATCTGCGTCACTTCTGATAGTTCAACATAATCTTTGATAGGTCTCGTGCCTTCCATATCGTAGAAAAATGGCTCTGAGGCTACCTCGAGAAATTCTTCGGAGAGTTCCTCATCATAGCATTCAGGAGCAAGCCAAGACATGGTCAGCAAATCGAAAATGCAGCCATTCTTCTTAGCGGTGGCGGCATCAAGACCACAAGGCTGTAGCTGATGGGCAGTCGTTGGATTGACGCGGGACATGCCCACAGGCAGAACGCCATCGCCGCCGGTAGGATGGTTGTGGAATAGCGAGGTTGATGAGATATTCATAACGTAGAGAGCCAAGATGGTGGCAGTGAGAAAGAAAGTGCCGGTTTGGAGTATTATTTCGGCTCGCGGAGCCCTCAGCTTTCGTCGTAGTCGACTTGCGCCTGATGGAAGAAAGGGAACATCTTCTTCTTTGTCGTCGTTATCGTACATGCTGCTGAGGAGCGTGTACTTGGGCTTTCCTAGATGCAAAGCATTAGTCTCAAGGATAGAAAATTGAACATTTCGTTCCCAGAGCCTCAAGTACTGGGAACTTGTGCTCTTGATTGGGAACTAAAACGAACCTGGGTAAGCCATATTCATCACTTCAATTGACGATCTTGGTCGAGGGCTCCTTGGAAATAGCAGTGAGATACTGTTGCCACGACTATTCTCAAAGTTCGACTCTATCGGAGTATCGGAGTATAGTGCCACCAATTGTGTGCATTGCCGCGAACTTTCGGACGAAATATGAAAGCATTACTGGGGTCACGTGTGCAGGAATAGTCTCGGGCTTAGTTAGATGCTTGTCAGCGTGTAAGAGCCAAACTCTTGGTGGATTATCCGGCCTGGCTAGCATGATATGAGGTGGTACCTGTTCCACTCTCGGCAACTCTATTCCGTAAGTTTGCGTGACAGCAGACGATTTCGTTCAGACGGAAAGTGCGGCTCTTATTAGAAGTGAGCGCTGGAATCGGAGTTCTGTTGACTGCATCACGGACCTTAAACGTGAGTGGGAAATTCACTAGCTTCTGCCAAACGGGATGGGAAGTATGGTCACAGCCAGATGCAACATGTCTCCAAGCCCAATGCACGTGATAACTACGCTCATCAATCACTTGAACGGCTCTCGAGAAAGTGGGCTAAAATTAGTGACAGTCGACTGAATTGCCCCCTAAAAATCCCAAAGAGTCGAAATATACCCTTTTTGTCGTTAATTGGCAAAAATGGACCGACCCAACTGGCCTGGTACAGCGTGTCACTCTTCCTACGGCAATGTCAATGATTTTGCCACTGGCTCTGAGATTATTATGTGCTATCAAGACGATGAACTTCCTGTGATCACAACCAAGGCATGCACGTGCTGATTTAGGTAAGAAACGGGGGCGATGGAGGACAATTTTCAGCCTCGGATGACTGCATTGCGGTATCGCTCTCGATCTAATTGACATCTCGTATTGTGACACACTTTCCAAACAGCAATTGTACTCTAGTAGTCACTTTCTCGAAAGCAACTCGCTCGGGGTCCAAAAATACTTTAACACAGTGATCCGTGTGAAACATCCCAATTCCTTCGTCCGTGACAAGATGTCCACTCATCCCCTTGAAAAGGAAATATCAGCTTCTAAGTTTAGAGATGGGTGCGAAGAGACTTACAGCAATGTGCAATAATTTGAGAATATAGGTGCAATGTGCAATGTGGTAATGCTCCTGTGTCCAAACCATTGACATGTACGGCAAGCCTTCCTCATCCAAAACCTCTGCTCCAGGCTTATTGTTCACATTCTCATACCATTTCCATGGACCATATTCAGCAAGAAAGGTATCCGACTCGTTTTTGTTGTAGCATGCTGGATGCGTCCAGGAGAAAGACATAAGATCCCATACACAGCCTTTGTCTTTAGCTTCTGAAGGAGTACTTCCACAGTCTACAATCACATTGCCTCCAGCTTCTACTAGTGGCCATCCTCCCACGTCCATATTATCTGTGATTGCTGGAGTATAGTTGATTGAGGGATGCTTCTGGTAGAAGAGCGCTCCGACCGCGAAAAGAAGGGTTACAGCTAGAATGCTTGAAATAACGGCAATGATGGTCGTGAAATTACATCGCCGTCTTGGTGGGGGTGGTATGTACTTGGATTCCTCTGTCTTGAAGCTGTCCTCGGACAGGCTCATCCCCCCAGTAGCGAGAAAGTATTCATCTTCTCCACTTTGGGCTACACCATATTTGTGAAAGTCAGAGTACAGTGCTATCAGAATCTGTCAGTATCTACTATTTTAATAGCAAAAGAGGGACACTCACTTTCTCTGATCTTCCCAATCGTAGTTCCAAGAGCTTTTGGAGACATTGTCCTTGACATTAACTCAAAGCAGACAATGGAACTGTGACAAGCTCACACAATTCCTATGTCATAATAATCTCTTGGATGGTGAAATTAGAGGACGCTCTGAAAAGTTCTTGCCAGTGTCCGATTTCTCAAAAGCTCTCGGGGACTGGGCCGAAAGTCCCGCACGTGCCACTTAACCCAGCCGAGATCTCCCCCTGCAATCCCGAGACTTGCAGTCCAAATTTTGAAACCAGGTTAGAACAACGACAGCTGGCTACATCGAAGAAGTGAGTAGTTGGCAAGATACTGACAAGAAATTACGAAAACCCCCGCTCGATTACAAAATGTCATACGTCGTGCAGTCAGTGACCGCGAATGACGCACCAGGGCTGGCGCGCGTCATGTTCAGCGCCTTCTGGCATGATATATACTGGCAGAAGTTATGGGCGTCAAATATGGATCTTGAGGCCATCATTAAGGACTGTGCTGAGAGACTGCCATGGAATCTCATAAGTGGTCGAAGCGTGAAAAGACACCTTAAAGTCGTGGACACAACTTCTGGTGAAATTGTGGGATACTCACGATATATTATACCTGACGACCGAACTGGAATGTGGATTGAGGCACAAACAGCGGAACCAAACCCTGAGGAGAAGTTGAGCTACGAGAAGAAGTTTCAGAACGTGACGGACAATGGCCGGACTAGGGGTTTGGACTACGCAATGACAGCCGAGTTTGGAGGTCCTCTTGAGGAAGTGGAGGAAAGTATCTTGAAGGAGAGTGGACCTTGCTTTGGTACGTTGAAATGCTCATTGTGAGTCTACATTCTGACATGGAGAAGCTGTGGACTACATGACTACTCATCCAGCCCACAAGGGCCATGGTGTGGCTTCGATGATGCTGAGGGAGGCGCTTAAGCAAGTAGACGCAGCCGGTCTGAAGACGATTGTGATGGCAAGTCCAGCTGGGAGAGGGTTATATGAGAGACAGGGATTTATCTTTGTGCGTACACTTGCTCAGGATTATTCGAAGTATGGGATTACTGAGCCATATATTCATCATTGGCTGCTCCGAGAGCCACACAAGTAGTACCATCACTACAATACAGTCCAGGAGTTGTTGTGTCATGTTTAGAGTCAGTGAATAGAAAGCATCTATCTTGAACCTTCTACAGCGCGACTTTGGTACAGTCATTGTGAAGGTTTTCAAGAATTTTAGATATTCTGCTGTCACTTCTTAATCTCGATACAAGAAACCCCCCAAACAAGAAAACAAATCTATGTTCAAGTTCCTGGTTGCATTATTCAAGCAAACCCTACACTCTCCTTGTTGATCTCACTCAAACGAACGCAAGGATTGTACAGCATTCTAATCCAAGTATTCATCTTCTCTCCCGTTCCCCAGTCACCTCGCTCATAACGTCCCATCAAATCCGTGCAATGATCTCTGTGATAATCCCTTGCAATCTCTTGAGGGACCAATATATCATCATTTTCTACAGCCCGTGCAACAATTTTCATCGTGTACTTGCAGTGTTCATAATGATACTTGATTTGTGTCCATACCTCCACCGAGCGCATGAGGATATTCACATCCTGAGGCATTGGTAGAGTTAGGTTTTCACCAATATACCAAGGCCATGGCCCAGTAGCGAGCGCTTCTTCGTAAAGATCCTCGTAGAAGCATTCTGGAGCCGTGAATCCGTAGTTCATCAAGTCGAACACACATCCGTACTGCGCAGCCTGACTTGGAAAGCTGCCGCATCTCGTTGTCCCTGCAAGCTCGAGAGGCCCTTCGCCAGCATCGACAAAATCTGGCTGAAGAGAATGTTGTTGCGAGAGCGTCCGGAAAATTACATATGACCCTGGCGTATGAACAGTGAAACTCGCAATGGTGAGGATCATTATGCATAGCGTAGCGAGTCCACCTGCGATGATGAGAGTCTTGGGTGCTTGAATATATTCTCGCCACATCATGCGAAGACTCTTCTTCTGGAGGCGATTGTGCATCGGGTTCTCCATTATCGGTCCATCTTCGTCATCCTCATCTACGAGAGGAACTTGATCGTAAAGCTTCTCGCCCCTTTCGTTATCATGAAGTGGCTCTAGATATTGCTTGTAAGTCCACTATATAAGCTAGGGGATGGAAGTCATGTACTCATTGTGTATATGCTGAGAACCGAGCCAAACGAAGTTGCAAAGGTTATTCAGAGGTTCAGAGACTACCTCAGATTTCCAAACATGATTCATGAGGAGATTGATAGGAGTTGAACAGAGTGATTGAAAGTACCATTGCTAATAGGCTCGCTTCCAAACCCGACTGAAAACTGGAGATGTCCCGAGCGTTTTCGGACTTTGGTCAGGCCCGATTCTCACGTAGTTGAATGTACGGCAGCAAAATCTTGCATTGGTTCAGGGGCTCTTGAGTACCATTGATTGACTTATTACCGCATATACCCAGGAACCGAACAAAATTCCAAGTGGCATCAGTGCATTCTTTGCATGACTGCACGTGATCACCGAAAGTAGCGATCCCTCAGGTGCTTCAAGATTGTCCAGTGCACTTGTGATTTAGGCGATTGGAACAACGTTTTTTTTTTTGTTTGGAAATTGTGAGGGCAGTTCTTTGCGAGAACAAATTCGAAGAATGTCTTACCTCTACAACCCATTGAGATCATCCACCGGGAGCGTGCTGCGACGGCAAGAAGACGAAGTTGCAAGCCTCAGCAAATTTCATTTGCTCTGTCTCACGATTAGCATTGGAGGGTAAGTTAGATCTTCACTAACCTGACTATATGCTAAGTATTCACCTAGATTACAAGTTGTGTGGGCGACCGTTATGGCAGAAGGATCAGTAAGTCAACGGGGTCTAGTCAGAACTTCGAGCTGACTTCTATCAGAGCTACTTGATTTCTCTTGGTTTGCAACCATCAGTTATATCGCTAGCATGGCTCGCAGGACCAATCTGTGGCACAATTCTGCAGCCGTACATCGGATACAAAAGCGATTTCTGCTCCCATCGGTGGGGTCGAAGAAGACCTTTCATGATATATGGGACGATTGCAACCATAATCTGCATCAATTTCTTGTCCTGGACCAGTGAGATCGTTCAATTGATCATCTACGTCTTTGGAGCCTCAGTGCAGGGCTTCGGCAGCATATTTGTTGTCCAGGTTCTTGCGATCGCATTAGTATGGGCGTTGAACATCGCTATCCAACCAGTTCAGTCGAGCATCCGAGCACTGATAGTTGATTCGTGTCCTGATAGTCAAGCAACCCAGGCGAATTCTTTCGCAAGCTTCGCTGTCATTGTTGGGAGTGCGATTGGCTATGGTTGCGGCTTCATCGAAATGCCCAAGTTCGCAGAATGGCTGCATGATCCTCAATTCAAGGGTCTTTGCCTCATCGCTTCTATTTCGCTGGGAGCCACTGTTATGATTACGTCCACAATGATTGAGGAGAAGCCTGTGGGTATTGATAGTGCTGAATTTGAGAGATCAGGCGTACTACAAATTTGGAGGGAGATCTGGAAATCCATTCAAACACTACCCCCGACCATAAAGACAATATGTGCTGTACAATTCTTTGCATGGCTTGCATGGTTTCCGTTTCTTTTCAATAACGTATTGTAAGTGAGCCGCTGTGGTTGTGAAACATCAGGCTGACTTCATATTTTCGATAAAGGTATCTGAGCAGACTTTGTCCGTTTTCCCATGCAAATTAAGTATTAATCACTGCTGACCGATTCAGATGAAGCACAAATCCTGCTTGAAAAGATGGGACCACCATCGACTAAATTTTACAACGCTCTAAAAGATCAATCAATTCGACATGCGATCTTGGCAATACTAGTCTTTTCGCTTGTAGCGCTTGGAGCGAACATATGCTTGCCATACCTTATCACGGATGGCCGCAATTCACCTTTTTTGGAGCTGAAGTCCGAGAAGATAACGCCGGTTGCCGATTTGGTTTCTAGCTCTCCTGATGCGGGGGAAAGAAGATTGCGGAGAGGCCTCACACTTCCTAGAGCATGGATGATCTCCCATATCATATCGGCTCTGGGACTTTTCGGAGCAACACTTGGAAACAGTTTCATGGCGAGCGTCTCACTGATCTCGCTGCTTGGAATATCCTGGACTTTGACTCAATGGGCGCCATTCGCTCTCATCAGCGCTGAGATAGCTTTGAGTTCTGATTCCATTCCATTTGACATCGAAGACTGTCCAAGCGATCAATCGGACACATCAAAGACTGTGGATCTTAGACCGAAAGCCGGGGTGACAATGGCAATTCACAATGTGGCTATTGCAACACCTCAAATGTTTTCAGCGCTGGTAACAGCTTCAATATTCTGGGGATGTAGACAGCTAGGTGTTGGGGAAACTGATGCTATCAGATGGGTCTTGAGGGTGGGGATTTTGGCTGCTTGCTGTGCTGCCTGGACAGCTAGGAAATTGTGGTAATGCCGTGTTGTCAATTTCACTGCTAGAACACCAATATATTTATCAAGCTTCAATCAAGGAATGGTTTGGTGGCTGTCACAAACGAAAAAATGTCTTGCAATTTTAAAGGCCCTAGAAGGAACTGCTTTGGTGCACGGTTTAGGTTAAATCTCGGACGTATGCCGAGACATAGATTTAGGAATCTGATGTGATTCTCTCACGATGAGAGCGTATAAGATTCCTTCCAAATTGGTAGATTTATGCATATCCTCAAACCATCATGCGCCCGGGGACTGCAAATCCGAAGAAACTCGCGCGCTTGCCAAGAGAAATCGAGAGACGGAAACTTCTCTAGTAATGCCAGATCCAAACATCCCACTTTGGTCAGAAATGGTAGCTAGATTTCGGGTCCGAGAATTATCGCTTGCAATTCTCAGCTGCCCGAAAGTTAGTACAGTACTTGGAGTGCTTCATCCTGGTCTCCAGCTAGAAGACAGGACATGACCATAACAATTGGTGGCGGTCTTGATATCATGAAAATGAAACCGAGACAAAGGCCCAGAGCTTTAGGAAGGATGTAGCGTTTCGGTCGAGCGAGAATTGCGGGAATCGGTCCCATCTCGCCTCGGCTTTGAGCACGACATTGAGGGCAGCGGGCCGCCTGTGAGACCTCCACAGATCAGAATACATATTTCGTTGCAAAAATAAGTAGAGCCCAATTTGGTTCGTCACTCCATCTTTCCAATTACAAGTCTACTCGTACTTAGAATCAATATGAAGCTCTTACAAGTTCTCGCTATCGTGTCGTTCGTTGGCTATGTGGCCGCCGCACCAATTGCTGGTCGTAAGTTGGCAGTATTTGAGTTCAAGGATCAGCATTAACTAATATCAAACAGTTGATGGCGGAGCCTCGCTCGCAGCTCGTGAGCCAACCAAAGTAAAGGTCGACCGCGACGTCGAGCTGGACACGCGCGAGCCCACGAAGGTCAAAGTCGATAAGCGTACCAAAGTCAAAGTCGACAAACGCACCAAAGTCAAGGTCGACAAGCGTGAGCCTACCAAAGTTAAGGTCGACAAACGTGAAGCCGAGGCTGAAGTGGAACTGGAAACCCGCGAGCCAACCAAGGTGAAAGTCGACAAGCGTGAGCCTACCAAGGTCAAAGTCGACAAGCGTACCAAAGTCAAGGTTGACCGCGAGGTTGAGGTTGAGGAAGCCGATATTGAGTAGATTTGTGTATACATCAGGTAAGCTAACTTCAATGTTGAAAACCTTCCACTGACCCCGCTGAAGAGACTGATAGTACTTGACTTGGGAAAGGTTGGAGAGAGTGAAGCGGTGGAGTCGTAGACGATTGACGGGAAGCTGATATCGATGTCTTGAGTCGGGTCATTTCCTTACTAGGTACCTGACTTACTTGAAGCTTTATTGAAATGAAATAACGTTCTGGTGCATGTGTTCAGTTGTCGTATATCTTGTACAAATCTTAGTGACAAAACCTGCAGCTTTTCTTCTCTCAATAAGCCCTCCCTTCCGTGCCTCAAATCTTTGCACGGCTCTATGATCTTGCAGTCCTTTCCTTAAAACACTCTGCCCAGCGAAACTCTTCCAAGGCCCTGTGACTTCTCGCAACGTGCTATGAATAGATTTTATTAAGTGAAGGTCAGGATGGAATTTGGGATCTAAGGTATGTTTTCTATCCAAAAATTACGTAGAAGTAATGTTACACTCATTTATATTATAGTATAAGTATTATAGTGAGAGATATAATTAATTAAAGGTAAGTATTATAGTGTTGCGCTTCCTAATTTAGCGAGAAGCCTAGTACTACCGGCAAGTCACCGCCTTCCTAATTAAAGTTATTTTCTAATCTTACTTTACTTATGTCTAACACAATCAATTATAAATATAATAAAAAGATTAAATAGCCTTAAATATTATTATAAGAAATATATAATTGTATATAATTGTCTAAACCTTAATAGCGGGATTAATTAAGTTATAGACTTATTTAATTTATATAGCGGGCAAGGGAATAGCGCTAACTAAATCGAGGTTATTTTCTAGTCTTAAACGAGCGCTTAAAGAGTTATTTTCTTCTTTATACTTATTCTAATAGCTCTAAATTAATCTCTAAAGAAACGCGGCGGTAGGCCTAGAAAGTACAAAACCGATCTAGATATAATAAAGGCTACGAGAGAGAGCAAGCGACGTTTATATTATTAGTCGCGGCAGGCGTCACGTCAAATTATTAGTCTAACTTCTTTTATTACCTACGAGCCCTCTTACTTAGACGTACCGACTAATACTCCTCCTAGCGGACTTCGAACGAGTTCCGATATTCGAATACTTATAAATAGTAACGTTTAATCGAGTGATATTTTATAAAACTTATAACCGATTTCCCTACTACTGACTTAATTACCTTTGTTTAATAAAGATGCCGACGTTACCGCGTAAATTAAGTAAATCTAAGTAAATAAATAAGAGGTTAATCTTAAGAGAGATAAATATAAAGTAGAAATTATAGAAATTCTAATAGGATTATAGTTAGTTAACGCGACTAACGTAGCTAAAGAAGTAAGAAGAATACTAATCGAAAGACAAGTTGAAGTAACGATATTAAGATTACGGACGATAGAGGGATTAAATATAGCGGGCGAAGGAGAGGGAGCTCGTAATAAGGAGCCACAGCGTTTTTACTCTTCATAAATTACTTTTATAAATAAGCTAATTATAACGTGAGACGACGACAGTATTACTGTGTTAAACATATTTAATAGACTAACGAGTATTTAAAGATCCCTAGAAAATATAATACTATTGTCAGTGTAGTACCGGTTTATGTACTACGCCGTATGTGTGAATATATTCTAATGTTAATATAGCGATAGAGTAATAAATATATAGTTTAAAATCTGTGTATTTTTTAAGAGAGTGCGAAGAGAGTTAGACTATATATTACAAAACCCCACCAAATCTCCACCGAAACTAGTCCGGCTAGGCTCTGACCCTTGAATTTGACCCGCACCCCCTTTTCTAGACCGAAGTATACTTATGCAGGGACTTGTGGATTAATAACTATTATAAACACTAACTCAGTATAAGTCACCTCCTTTATTATTATTAAATAAAACTAGTAAAAGAAGTACTAATAGACAGAGCACTTTATTCCCTGTTTAAAAGAATAACCTTTTGTTATAAATAAAGCCCCTAATAATAAGATCACTTACTAATAGTATATCTTCCCCCTTAGTTATAAAGAGGCCTTTTAGCGATACTTCGCCGTCACTTTTCCGTCGAATTAGAAGTTTTATATTGTCTTCGCCTGCTTAACTAGTGATTTAAACAATACTAGATCCCGCTACTTTTATACTTATCTTAGCTTTTACCCTAATAATAACAGATTCCCTAAAGGGGCACGCGGCGGAATCAGGGCGCGGATCGCGGGTTAACTCGAGAACTACTAATCCGAATCGGGAAATTCTTTTTTTCTTTTACTCGCCGTAATACGGGCTCTTTAACGCGCGAATTCTTATAAGTTTATATAAATTAGGGCTTCTAATACACGCGTTTAAAAAAAGGTGCGGGGATACGGGCCAAGGGGTGGAATCAGGGCGTGCCGAGCCTTAGTACCCCACGAGAAAATCAGGGAAAATTAACACTAGGCTAGCGTATTTTTAAAAAGCTTATTTTATAAAGAATTAAATTAGAATTCGAACGGTACCTTTCTTTTTATAATTACACGCGATTTAGTTAACTTAGATTAATACTAAAGATGAGGTGGAATTTAGATCCGGCGCTAACCCGGATTTAGTAATTCTTTAAAAATTACCCGATTTAAATAATTTTTTATACGTTAAAATGAGCTAAATTAGGGCTTTTAAACGTATATCTCGCTTAAAAAAGTTATAAAGCCGAAGTGAGTCTAGCCCTCGGTGGAATCAGGGCGCAATAGGAGGTGGAATCAGGGCGCGGCTCTACGTCGCCTTATAAAAATCCGTCGTAAATATTAACTAACTACACTCGTTATTTCTTTATTATAACGAGTATAAGTTACGTTAATAAACCTTAATTTTAGCGTCTTTAATTTATTAGTTATCTTAGAATAAAAGAATTAAGAGTATTTACTTAAGTCAAATTTTATACTTTTTATTTAAGTTTTTTAACTTTAAACTTTAATGTACTTTTTTATATTTATTATAAATTAATAATTTAAGCTTTTTATAATATACTTCTTATATAACACTAATATTAACGCTTAAAATTAAAAATCTAAAAATATAAGGTATTACTTTTAAAGAAATCTCAAAATCGTCTTCGGCTATAATAAGTTCGACGTCGTCGAAGCTAGTGATACAGGCGGCTCTCGGCTTTAGGGTTTTAAATTAGCAATTATTATTATTATTATTAAATTAAAAAAGCTTATAATTACCGAGGAATTTAGAATTTGATTCTTGAATTAAGTAATTTATTTACTTAGTTAACTCCTTAACGTTAATTTAAATTAGTTTATAATTAAGTATTAACTTTTTATTTAAATAACTTACATTGGAAATAAATATCGTAAATTAACCCTTTAATATATAAAGCTAAGTTAACTGTTAGCTTTAGTTCTAATAAAAATATTAGTTAAATTAAATTAAATCTTATAATAAAAGTTAAGCTTACTTAAAGGACTAGCCTTTTTAGGGGCTAAAGCTAAAGCTTCTCTTTTCGCTTTTTAAAGCCTATTAATTATTTAAGTTAATTAATTAAAAAATACTTATATTTTTTAAAAAAAACAAAGGATTAACTTACTTAAGGACGGTAATTTATACCTTTTCTTTAGTTATTTCCTTAGTAAATACTTAAAGTATTTCCGGCTTATACGGCCGATCCGTATATATATTCTCTCTTGCGTTTTTTTAATTTATTTATTCTGGCGGTAATAACACTCTCGATCGCCAAACCGATCTTATATTCGATAATAATTAGGAAATTATTAAGATTTTCCTTTATAATAAAGTCTTTAATTTCCTTCTTAATATCAAGGTATATTTCCTTGCTTTTTAGGCGAATTAAGTAGCCGAAATATTGTTTAAAATTTTTAGTTTTGAGGTTAGCGCCCTTAGCCTTAAAGCCGTTGATCTCATAAGCGAGGCGTTTAATCGAAATAATAAACCTCGGGTCTGAATACTCTTTAATATAAGCCTTAGAGGTAATATCGAGCGTAAAGGCTATTTTAACTGTTTATTAGTTAATTAATTAATTAATACAAGATTTTAAGTTACTTAGAATTTAATTTAAGCTTTGAAAAAAAAAAGATTATTAAGTCATTGTAATTATTAGTATTTGATTTTGTAACTTAGAAAGTACTTTGAATTGTAAATTAAAAGAAGAGATTTAAAAGTGTATTATATAAGTAAAATATCTTAGCTTTAAAATCTAGTAAGTATAAAGTAAATTTAAAAGTTTATGACGTAGTAATAGAATTTAATTTAAATTAATAAAAGTTAACTAAGAGCAAATATCATTTAAAAGTTTAATTAGTTATTAAAAAGTTTACTAATAAGAGCTAATCTAAATTAGTTAATAATTAAACTTAAATATATTTATTTAAATGTTATATCTTAAGGATTACTTAATTAAAGTTTCAAGTACTTATGTTATAAGTTATTTTTTAATTAATTAATAAGTAAACTTTGCGAGTCCCTTTAAAGATTATTCATTTAACGTTTAAATTAATTCCTTAAAAATAAACTTTATATATTACTTTATAAGTCATTTTTTAAATTAATTCTATGAAAGCAAACTTTAAAAGTTACTTTATAAGTCACAGTTTAAATTTAATTAATACTTTATGTAAAAATAAACTTCGTGAATCACTTTATAAGTCACATCTTAAATTTAATTTATACTCTATTTAACAGTGAAACGGTTAACAGGATGCTCTTTTCGGGGGTTTTAGTCGCTGTTTTTGGGGGTCTGTTAACCAGTTCTCGGCTAAATCCACACCCCTATCTCTCTTCACCACGTACCTCGATCTAGGAACCCTAGACCGTGCACTTAGAGAGAGTCAATATATCTTCTTCTTGTCTCACTCATCACTTCTTCTCACCTTCCAAGTCCCCACTTAGTAGCCCCCCGAATCGTGTAAGTACTAGAAACCGTTTATTGTAATTAACTTTAACTTAAGTATAAAGGGATAACACCTACTTTTATACCCTTTTTCGTTTATATCGCCCACTCCTTAACTAACATTTTCTTCCTCTCTCGATATCCCCCGTTTTAGTCCTTACTTCTTTGTCTCTTTGTCTCTTCTTTACCTCTTCCTCTCTTCTTCGTCTCTTCTTCACACAGCCTCTTCTCCTCGCACATGTGTCTATGCCTCGAGCGAGATATAGTGAAGATGTGCTGATACTCGACAATAAAAGTACCTCCGACTCTGATTCCGATAACTTATTCGATAACAAAGTAAACTCTAGAGCTAATACTGACCTAGACAGCCTCCTAGCTAATAAGGATAGTAACGACGAAAAAGATCTTTTCGACAATAAAGTACGACATCTTCTAAAGTACTACCGCGCTAACGCTGTAAACCTCGACGTGTAACGTCTCCGACAAAGGTAATATAGCCCTAAAACGTAGGCTTAGCTTAATTAAGTAAAGAAGTACTATAAATAATATAAATAATATCTATCTTACCTTTATTAGAGGGATTTAATTAACCTTTATTTCGCATTTAAATACTGCACTTTCTAGACTTAAGATTTAGCGAAATACTATAACGAAATCTCACCCCAATTTATCCACGGCTTCCTAAGCTAGGCGTACGATTAACGACGAGGGAAAGGTAGCCGGAGGCGGCTAGGAATCAAATACGTAAGCTCGCTAAAGACATTTTAGAAGTACTACTTAATAATATACAAGATTAAAACTAGGAGGAAGATTAATCTTATAATCTAAGTGAATAGTCAAGATATAAGCCTTCGTACTTCGCATATTCTTTTAAGGCCGTAATTGATACTAATTAAATACTTAAGTCGTCAAAATCGTAGTAATAAAAAAGGACCTCGATTTCACAAAGCGGCCGAGTGCGACTATATATGCGGAGGATCTAGCTAAATTCGCGCGAGTCCTTTTAACTACGACCGAGATGACTTTTAATATTAGATGGCTCCGAGTCTAGCTCGTCCTATTCTGTTAGTTTGCAGGTATCACAAGTAACTAACTAGAGGCTCTAATTAAGCTCCGGTATCGACACCTAAAGTTAACCTTGATCCGAGATCCTAATAGAGGTAGTCGTCCTCGTCTTTTTATTAAACTAACGCCCGAGTTCACGAAACGATATCTCGGCGCTAAAGATATATACGTTCCCTCGTTCGCCTCAAGCTACGCTAGTTTATTTTACTAATCCTTATTAAGAACGAATTTAAAATTCCCGAGATTATTTATGATTTAACCCTTATACTTAGCCCGCACGTCTTCCTCCTCAGCATATTATTTAAGGCTCGCGCATTTAAGTCTCTAAGTATTAATTGCCCGGAAAAGTTATATAACCTCAAAGTCCTCAAGGGACTTAATAAGTAACTACTACCGTTACGAGACGAGATAAACGACGAGTTTATCTTTTATAAGGCGGTTCGTAAAGCACAAGGCGTTCGTATTACTCGGGAGCTATAGCTCTCATCGGGGTTAGTACGCTACCGGATAAAGGTAAGGGGCGAGATCACCGGCTTTAGCCAGGTATTAAAGCCTTATAACCTCTAAAATAGTTTAACTAAAAGGTTAAATAAAAGTCGTAAGTACTTAATCCTCTATTACTTAGGTATTATACTAACTTCAAGTTCTTCTTATAGCGGATATTAGCGATTCCCTCTAAAACAAAATTCTATAGTATATAAATATTAACACCTTCTTAAAACACTACCTTAATAATATTAACGTTAACCTTTAAGACGTGTATCAAAGGCTAAACACTTAAAAGGACCTAATGCGGTTTATATACTCCATGAGCCGCTCGATTGATCCCCGCCGCCCGTAGAAGCTAACACTAGAATAAACTACGTTTATAAACGACCTTCTATATATCTTAAAGTTATATAAACGAGTCAATAACTTGTCTAACGCTCCTATTAGGAGCTAGAAAAATAACAAGCTCTAGAAGGCCATTAAGCGATTATATAACAAGAAGTAGCGAAAGCGGAAAAAACTCCTCAAGGATATTAAGGAACAGTATAAGTCAAAGTAGCTAGTAAAGGATAGCGAACGGCAGCTATCAAATATAGTAGTCAATAAGGACATACGAGACGCCTTAGTCTAGGTAAATATATCGCTAAAGTAACTTAACTTAATAGACGCGATCCTCACTTTACTTAAGAAATCACTCGAACAGAAACTACAACAGAGAATCACGGCTATTAACGCGGTTACGTTATACTACAGCGTAGAAGAGGAGGCACTGTCTCGCTATATTCGGCGTAGTCCTCCTAGCACGCTTATCAGCCCCCTTATGTAAGTCGCCGAGTTAAATGTCGCACTCTATAAGGCAATATTTTCTATTAAAACCGACAAAAGGCCCAAAGTATATTTTATTTATATTAAAACTCTATACTTAATAATAGGCGAGAGGGTCGCCGAGTACGCCAACTTAGGTTCCCTAAGTCGACACTTTATAAAGAAGTATATAAGTAAATTAAAAGATAGGCAGTTTGTTAATTACATAAACTATAGTGTTCAGCTCAAGACTAGAAAAGACTTAGTAATTTATATAAAGAGGTTTCACGGGACAGTTTCACGAGGTCCAGCTAAGCGACTAATTATTTAAATTACCGTTTATTCTTAGTAACTATAATTTTAAGGATAAGACTAAGAGCTAAATCGTGTAGCATTGTTTAATTACCTTCTTTTCTTGTCTTAATTTCAGTAGGCACAAAGGTATTTACATTGTCTTAATATCTCGTACTCTACTATAAAGTAAAGTATTCACTCCATAATCGTAGTCTAAGTAGTGCGAGTATACTATCAAGATAACACGGATACTACCCCGTAGGACGCTATTAACCGCCGGATTAAGACCGCTTTCGCATAGCTTAGTCGTAATTTTCGATCAGATAAAGGGAAGTTTATTATTAACTATTCTAAAATGCTCAGTCACTCAGGATCTAAGAGCCAGCGGTGGCAATAACACCAGCTAGCTATAAAATTCTCCCAGAATAATTGCTCTAGGCCTATAAGCGGAAGTAGTGTGTACTAAGAATATAAAGCTAGTCCGCGACCAAGAACGCTCGATTTTTTCTCCAACCTACTCGGTGTAATAAGAGAAAGCCACTCAGCTCAATCGTCTATATAATTGTGCTAATGCTTTCTTAGTGCTCGATTCACTTAGTTCTTCAATGGGAAGCGTCGTGTGTTGAGGCTATAGCCTAGATACGGGGCTGTGTAAGGGGAGCCTCTTCTAGCTCGTACTTGAGGCGGCCCACGCTCTGCCTTTTCTCGAGAGCGCGGAGCACCACTGCTGTTTTATCTCTTTAGTCTCCGGTTCGTGATAGTTACTATTTATGATCGAAACGTTTCAAATCCACTTATACTCCCGGAAATTGTTAAAATAGTCATTAACAATATTCACATAGTACCGGATCTTTTGAATTGCGCATGTGTAAACAGCACTTAGAGTATAGCAGCTTTAAAGAAGCTCTACAAAGGCTCCCTACACGACATGTAGTTCTACACACCTAACATTAGATCACTTAATTATCTCTTTGTAGTATCACGAGAGCGCTTTAAACGAAATGTTCGCTTTATGAAACATCTTCTTATTTCACTAGAGATCCTAGCCATTGACGAAGTAGTACTTCCAGATACTAGGCTTATATGTATCGAGAAGTGTCGCGCGATGCGCCGTCGTCAATCTGCCGAGCTCCTTCTACGGCCGCAAGGAGAGAGTATTACAAGTCTCACAATCCCTTTCGAGATCGAGGATCAAGATTAGTTGCCTATTTCTGACCTCCTTCTCCCTCGAACAATTAAGTTTTTGGCTATTAATAACTACTATTGTGGGCTTTTGATGGCAAGCTCTAATTATTCCCAAGAACTAGTCACCTCTACTATAAGTCGTATCCGCTGCGTAATTTCTATTATGTCTAATCTCAATAGGATAGGTTCGTAAACCTTAAAGCTCTCACAATTTACCGATCAAGCAGTTTCCAAGATATTAACTAGCTTTGTCGATTACTTCAAAGTTGTGATCTAGAGTTTTTCCACTTTGAAGCACCTAACGGAGCTAACAACCTGACTGAATCCGACACTACGGAGCTCCTATCGTCCCTTCGAAGACAAGAAAATCTTAAGGCACTGGCGCTAATCGTCCCTCGTTGTTCCCTCTTAGGATCAGCATCCACGACGTTGGGAGGGAAGGAAGAGGGAGATCCATGGCCGAGGCTTAAGATGTTGTCCCTAGGGGTTGGGGACTAACATTAGCTGGAGCAAATCCCAAAATTCGAGAAGCTTCAGATCCTTTGCCTATATAAATTCGCGCCCGAGATCCACACTATTAGCTAGATTGCCATCTAAGAGATTGCGAAATGCCGATATCTACAGGTCATCGATATCGCTTTCCCCGAGCTTAATGACGTAGAAGCGCTCTTTAATCTTGCCTATAGCTGCCCACTCCTGCAAAAATTTAGAGTGAGGAATCTAGGCTCCCGGGGGGGACCGGAGTTTATAGAAAGCCTTTATATAGGTCTGTTGCGTGCCTTACCTCGTCTAGAGCACTTTGAACTAGACATGAGGTTCCGGTTAGACGGTGCAATTATATAAGACCTCGCACGTCACTGCTCGCAACTGACCGTTCTTGCGTTGCCTCGGGCTCGATTATCTCTCTCTCTCCCGCTGTTGACAGCAGCTCATCCTTTCCAACAGTTAGAGATTATGCACTTCGCAAAAATATTCTTCGAGAGTCCACGGCGCTCGATACAATGGGACAAAATCCGGGGTATTGCAGCGGACTGGCGCAGAATATTCCCAAAGCTTCGAGGAATGCCCTGCCCAGCGGACATCTACACTTCGTATTTACAGGAAGATGATTTGAACGAAGATTCAGAAGGAGATAGTGTGAGTGCCGATAAAGAGATACAACTGAGTGAGCCTGGGCTTGACTTTCAAGACTTGGAGTCTGACTAGTTGATTTTACGGACGAGACTGTGGAAGGTTCTTGGTTACCCGGTCATCCATGATAAGGTCGAATATGTGTGGCAAAAGAACCTGGAAATTGAGATAACCGGCTGGCCTGTGGTGCCTCTGATGCGACCCAGACGCGCACTCCACAACCGCTTATTGCTACCGGTAACCGCAAGCGTAGCCTGCTTGCTGCGGAGTGCTGGATAGGTTGCTAGGTAGACCGTTTCATCTTTTGTCTTCAACAACCTTCAAGCACGGCACTCCAACGCCTCACTCGTTTCAATCAATGTCAGCATCGAGGAGCTTCCTGATGTCCAGAAGAAATATGCGGGGTGGAAACTGTCGCAGACTGTGAAGATGACACTGTCTATGGAAGGCGGATAAATTGAGGCTCCTTTCTATGTACATGTGCTCAATAAGGTATTAGCAGATCTCCCACGTTCCTGCTATTACAGGCCAAGTAGGGTGGCGTCTATGTATCTGAAATTACGTGGACCTGGCCCGCTGCGAGCAGCAGCTTGACGACGCCCTCGTGCCCGTGCTCAGCAACCCACGACAGCGGCGTCGTACCGCCGTCGTCCTTTGAGTCGACATCGACCTTCTCTGTCGCGAGCAGCAGCTTGACGACGCCCTCGTGCCCGTTCCTAGCAGCCCGCAACAGCGGCGTCCGGCCGTCGTCGTCCTTCCAGTCGACATTGACCTTCTCTGTCGCGAGCAGCAGCTTGACGACGCCCTCGTGCCCGTTCCTAGCAGCCCACTACAGCGGCGTCCGGCCGTCGTCGTCCTTCCAGTCGACATTGACCTTCTCTGTCGCGAGCAGCAGCTTGACGACGCCCTCGTGCCCGTGCTCAGCAGCCCGCGACAGCGGCGTCCCGTCGTATTCGTCCTTCCAGTTGATATATTCGTCCTGCGAGCCGTGCTCAGCAGCCCACGACAGCGGCGTCCGGCCGTCGCCCTTTGAGTCGACATCGACCTTCTCTGTCGCGAGCAACAGCTTGACGACGCCCTCGTGCCCGTTCCCAGCAGCCCGCAACAGCGGCGTCCCACCGTATCTATCCTTCGAGTCGACATCGACCTTCTCTGTCGCGAGCAGCAGCTTGACGACGCCCTCGTGCCCCGTGCTCAGCAGCCGACCGCAGCGGCGTCCCACCGTATCTATCCTTCCAGTCGACATCGACCTTCTCTGTCGCGAGTAGCAGCTTGACGACGCCCTCGTGCCCGTTCCCAGCAGCCCGCGACAGCGGCGTCGGGCCGTCGTCCTCCTTCGAGTCGACATCGACCTTCTCTGTCGCGAGCAGCAGCTTGACGACGCCCTCGTGCCCGTGCTCAGCAGCCCACGACAGCGGTGTCCCACCGGATCTATCCTTCCAGTCGACATTGACCTTCTCTGTCGCGAGCAGCAGCTTGACGACGCCCTCGTGCCCGTGCTCAGCAGCCGACCGCAGCGGCGTCCCGCCGTATTCGTCCTTCGAGTCGACATCAAACTGATCTGTAGCAAGCAGTGGCTGGAAGATAGCCTTGAGCCCAAAGTACGCTGCTAAATGCAGTCCTGTCATATCCCTCGGGAATCTTTGGCTATACCTCGTGTCGGATGAGTAAGTCTTCTCAGCTAGTAGTGCTTGACTTGACGCCTCGACTTGGGCTTGTTTCTGGAGAAATTCTATGGAACCTTGACACGAAGTCGAAGCCTCCCGAGCATGATGACCCCAATTGTGTGCTGCATAGTCGTAAAGCTTATTTAATTGAAGCCGTTGTTCGAACTCCTGGTCACTTTGACAATAGCCGCTCTTAAAGGTATCAAAAGAGAGGTACGAAACGCAGATTGTCGTGATATTAGCCTGCGCATTAGAGAACCATTGCCTTTGCGTTCGCTCAAAGTATTCCTGCGTTGTGTAGTGGACTAATCGAATAATCCCACTTTCCTCATCAATTGTAACTAACCCAGCACATATAGAAATCATATCTTCCACTCGACACAGATTCTCTATATCAAGTTGCGACTCGTTTATCTCGACTGCAAGGGCGTGTTCAAGTTCAGACGTACCAAGCGGCCTCTTTGCACACGTAATCCATGAAAGGACCTGCTTCGCAAGCTCTTCTTCGTCTGCTAGCTGGCCCTCAATTCTCTCCATAGCGTCCTTATATGCGGAGTCGTATGCCTCGGACCCAGTTGGGAGCTTTTTCAAAGCGTTACGGATAGCCTTTGGGGATTTTTTCCCTTCCAATGAATCAAGGTGAAGCTGTGCAAGTAAGAACCTAAAGGGTATAAGCGTTAGTTACTTCGGTATTAAGGGCTACGTACATCCCATCAACTGCCTTTATGATATCAGTCTTGATTTCGTCTTGCAGATCCGAACTGCGAAGCACACATCCGGGTAGCTGTGACATATGACCATCTAAGTACCGCCGTACATCTTGATCGCTTGCCCGGATCTCTAACCGCAAGCCCTCGTTGAACCTTTCAGTGATTTCCGGGATAAACCTCGAGGTCGTAAAGAGGTTTGAGCCAGTCTTGGTTTAGAGGCCGAATATCTCTGACAGGAACCGATTGCGGCAGCCATGAGATGCTTGACACTCATCAAGCGCATCAATGATAATAAAAACTCGAGAAAATAAGGTAGTTATGGCCTGGAGAGATCCAGAAATTTCATCAAGGGATGGCCGTGTCTGTTTCGTCTTGTGGCGATCATAAAGCTCTTTCACAGTGACTGGTAGAGACGGCTGGCTCTCAGCTAGCTGTTTAAGCAAGCTCGTAAGCAAGTCGTCAATCTTCTGCTCTTCTTGACGCCGGAAATTACAGTAAATATATGCAATGCCAACACCCAGGTCCGTGGAAAATCGCGAGGTGAGCTCTTCTACTATAATCGATGTGAGAATTGTCTTCCCTGCCCCGGGAATTCCTGGACAGAATAAGGTCCGTCGGTCGGAGTTTAGCCACGTCTGGAACTCTTCCGACTCTAGGAGCCATTGGCCAGTTCCTGGCTGTCGGCGGTTGATGAAATCGCTCTGCTAGGGACCGTAGTTAACTGGTGTGAGCCAACCAAGAACTTTCATATCTTCATTATTGTTCAACTTGGATCTTATCGTTTCAACGTGTGCTTCAGTTCTAGACACAGTACAGAGAACTTATATAAAATTAGCAGTCGCAAGACTCGTAGACACTATAGAAGGACTAACTATTCGAAAGAGTCTCTCCAATCCTCTTCTCATCTTCGATTTTATTAGGAGGGATCCGACAGAGAAGGTCCTTTGCATATGCTGCCGCCGCCATCGCTGCATAGCCTTGCCACTCCTTGTTCTTGTGTGAGTCTGAGTAGTCACATATGCCCCGGATAACCAGGCATGGGAAGTGGTTCATCAACCCTGCCGCTTCCATTTCGAAGCACAAAACGTCCATTTCGGCTGCAAGTCGATCCCGAACTGTGGCATCCTTTATCAACTGGTTTGCAGACGCAATCAGGCCGTAATGAATTTCTGGGTTGTCCTCATCTTCGCTTCGTTCGGGTCGCAGAACCAACTTCGATGGATCACTACTACAGACTGTCGCACAGCTTGTTGCATTGTTCGCCGGGTGGGTGATTTCTGATTGATATAGCCTGTCATTACTTGGATCTGGCCGCTTGTACTTCTTCCGTAGTCTGGGTTTCTTTTCGAGGATATTATCGATGGCCGCTTCAAGAAGCTGATGTCCTTTAATCTCATATTGCGCCTTGAGTCTATTCATTGCAGTTCGTAAGATTGCTGGAGGTTGGTTCAAGAATCCTGTGGTTTGGAAGCTTTGATCTTGTATCGTCTTGCTAAAGTCATACTGGAATACACTACCCTTCCTATCGCGCGGGGCACTTACAACTATGTCCCCAAGACGGATATCGTGCTTTTTGCTTGGTGCCCCGCCGCCGATGCTAACCATTAGACCGATCCTGATATTCCGGAAGCTATGCAGCATATCTCTTGCTACCATTGCCGTAGAAGATATGCCGTACTCCCCATCGGGTAAGACGGCAATAACTACATTATGTCTGCCGACTTTGCCTAGTGTGTAATTATTATTGTCATTCGTGGACACATGTTCAGGTCCTTCGTGCTTTTCGTCAAGAAAGGCTTGCGCCGCAACGTACTCCGTACTTATGGCGCATATCTAGCCAATAGTATAGTCGTTAGGGTTCGACATGCTCGCTCGCGGGAGAATGTGATGAAAGGTCAGGCGGACGTGAGGGCTATTCAGCTCGGATCGAGTGTAATTGTTCGGTCGGAGGGGTTTTCGATAAAGATTCGATTCAGCACAGCTTCCTAGAAATAAACCAACTGCTCAGTAGCACTAATAGGCAGATCCTCGCAAAGGAAAGTAAATGATTGCGGAAAGGTAAGAGGAAGAAAGGATAATGGACTGAGAGGGAAGGTGTCACGAAATCAGCCTGAATGGGGCTGAATCTCGTGGACTTGGTGTCAGGCTGCGGCTGCGCCAGCAATGGCCACGTCGCCTCCCATGAATGGCTTGCGGCCAAATAGAATAGAAAGATATCGGATCTTCACCGTGAAGATTTTTCAAGAAGAGCATTGATAAAAGCCATATTAGATCAGGGTTTCGGTGCAAGAGTGTCAGATAGCCTTCAATATAGGAATACGGCGATCTTCTAGAGGGACCAAGATGATCGGCGCAAGGCTGTTCCGCGCGTTCGGATTACAGCGATAACGCCGGCGGCGGGGCTGAATCCGTCGAGAGTGACAGGTGCCGACTCGTATGTGATGGGTGTCCGGCGATCTAGCTTAAGGGCAGTAGGTATGGAACGAGCTGGCCTAGCCGCCACTTAACAGTGTGCTTAAGGATATAGCATGCGAGATTTTGGCAAATGCGAGACGATAGGGTCGATGCTGGCTTGAATGCAACCTTGGATACAGGGTCTGTGATGTTCAAGATTTTGTTTGCCAGGCACCACAGTACCTCCAGCCACTGTTGGCCTTTATGCCTAAGGCTTTATAATGCCTTCGTTAAAATTACGGCGTAAATAGTGCGGGGTTGTTTCGCACTAACCAAAATCGTCACTCGCTCTGATCCGAGGTACGGAAGGTCAGATCCACGTAGCGATCATGTATGAATTTGTGCGCCACAGCAGCGCTGATGACGATTTGCTGTATAGATATGAGGCCTTAGAGCTCGGATAAGACCCCTTTGTAAAGTATTAGGGATAGTATGAGCTCGGTGGCGGAGCTGTGGTAGAGGAACCCTGTTACGCTATGAAAGGAGACCCTTCGCAAATCAGGCGTGAGGGCGACGACGTGAACGTGATTTTCTAGTAGGAGGGGTTCAAGGTGTCTGGGAGTGGCCACGGAACATAACTTATAAGAAAATATAGGAGATATTGAGGTGTACACAGGTTTTAAGATGCTTGAAGTGAAAGTACCTATCATTTTTTTCCGGCACGTAGGGTTTTTGTTGGATCCCAGATCACATGTGGCTGCCTACTAGGCAGCTACAATTGATGGATCCCAGATTACTTGTGGCTGCCTGCTAGGCAGCTACAGTCTCTTGTCTATATAAGAACACCTAGGCAGCCAGCTTCTACAATTAAGCATGCTACTATCACTTCTTCTTCCGATGTCCAACTGTTTTCCGCTACACAGGGATGGACGTGAATTGGTCTTCGTCGGAAAGCTGAGCACCACTCTTCTGGAGGTGCTGAATCCAGTTGAGACATGCGTACCTGACCTCTGGAGAAAGACATTGTTCTATTTGACACCTCTGCATATTACGACAAATGTACCAGGAGCCTCTTGTTCGCAGACATCTTTCTTCAGGGACGTGGACATCAGCTGTATACAGTGATCAGCTAACGTCTGATGCGCTTGCTTCTCATCCACTCGAAAGTTCGAATCGCCGCATCTCTCCTTATTTAGTAAGAAATCGCGAAATGAAGGATGGTGTAGACGGAGTGGACAGGTTTGGTCCTTTGGAATGTCTAGAATAGCATGAAGATCATCTAGTGTCTGATCAACCTCCTGTTGTGAGACGTTGACTAATCTGCTTAAGGATTGCGTAGAAAGCGGAGAGAAGAGAGTCACAATGCTTCCAAGCAAGCTTTTGAGTTTGCAACGCAGCTCTTCTGCCTCTCCAGCTGTGTAGTCCGGAGAAATCGAGTGCCGAAGAACAGTAAGGTAAATCTCATTAAGGTGCTTTTCGGCCGCATTAATAGCAGTGCTGTTACTCTCCAGGATCATATCCAGTCTCTTCGCAGCAAACCGTTTTCCTTCACGGATAAACCGGCATGCAGTTGCCGCCCAGATAAACAAACAGCCCACTTGCATTATTAACCAGACGCTCGACGATCTGCTCACCGAGCCAGTCAGCGCCCAGAGAGCGTTCACCAGAAGTGAAATTGAGGTTGTACTGTAGAAAGATACTAATATCGTGGTCTACAATTGATGGTGATATGTTGTGGAGTACAAAGTCCTGGTGTTCAGCATTCGGGATCTGAGAAAAGCCGTGTCGCATCGGAATTTCAGGTCTGCTCGTCAGAAAGACTCGAAGCCGGATCGTCTTCAACGTTCGAGCTTCAGTCAAGAGTTGTAAAATCATTCGAATATCGCCCTCGCTATCGCACTCATCAAGTGCATCGACTACAAGCATATACGACAACGGACATGACTGCTGTCTAGCCTTGATAAAGGACGGAGAACGAGCTGGCGCCACTGGTCGCGGAAAGACTGGTTTGCAATATCATTCTGCTCAATGATAGCATCGGAGATTAGTCGTTGGATTTGCGGTACGTTGCGCGCAAGCTGTACAGCAAAACTCGTAAAGAACTTGCGAGCATGGCCAGCATCTCCACCACCTCTTGAGAAGAAGAAGCTCGCCCCAAGGCGATTTTGATCAAAGTATTCACGGGCGACAGTGCGCGCAATAGTCGATTTTCCTGTGCCGGCTAAGCCGTTCAGCCAGAAGATGCATCGATCATCTTGTCCATCAGCCCAGCCATATATCTGTTGTAGCAGATCGACTCGGGTATCGGATAGGCAGGTAGGCAAGTGTCGTTTGTTATATGAATTAAACGGCGCATCGGCAGCGGATGGAAGACGGTCAAGTCCTGAGTTACTGGTTAGCGCTCAGTTTGACTGTTACAAAGGATGTCAAACCGAAGTTCTACGCTTACCCTTCAAAGGTTTGTCGATCTCCTTGGGAAGGGCGAGGCTGAGGACCCGTCCCGCCGTACTGGGTTCGGACGATCCTGCGAGTCCGTGCGTTTAGCGCTTGATTGTGTGGGAGCTGAAGAGCACCATTCCTGCAACTTGATCTATAGGATACAAACACCAGAATCGCAGTCAAGTCGCAAGACGTCGGTCGACAAACCCTTTGAATAATATAACCTCAACTTACTAGCACTCGAAAACCCGACAAGGATTGGTCGCAAAAGACGTTTATAGGCGGCAGCCTTATTAATATAGTAATAGTATAACGTTTTAAACGTACACAATATCAAGAGTGAACCTTATTACAACGCTAGAATAAACCTGGCATACCTTCTTATAGCGAAGGCTATGCCGCCCAAAGATCAAGATGGCTTCGAGATAGCTATTATCTGCGCGTTATAATCAGAGGCCGATATAATAGAGGCTCTATTCGACGAGTATTAGAATGAAGATAGTGACCGATATAAAAAGGCGCCAAGAGACACAAATACATACACTACAGGCACCGTTAGTTATTATAATATTATACTAACACATATACTAGGCATAAGAAAGGGCAGTGCCGCTAGTGTAATATTTAGCTTTAGATCAAGCTTTAAGAGAATCAAGCTTGCCCTCGTTGTCGGTATCTATAGCGGGGTGCTAATTTTAGTTAATAGTAAGGAGAATTTACTCGGCGATGTCATCATTAGCACTAGAATTATCTAGTATAACTTCGGCAGGCAGCTACCCGATAGATTCGTTTAGAAAGACACTCTAGAAGATAACTTAAGTAAGCCGAACATAGAAATTCGTGCTTTTCTGTCGAAGCTAAGTAGTCGTAAGAGTCGCAAACGCTTAAGCTAAAACACTTTTAGTTTCCTTAAAGAACTATATAAAGAGGCAAATTTTAATAAAGCCTAGTACCTTAGCCTAACCGAGGATAAGCTCTACGAACGAAGCTACCGTCACAAGTATCACGACCTCTTATCTTATACGATATATACAAAATGTAAGAAGAAAGAGGACAACGTGTGCGAAACTACTCTTAGGTCGTTATATTCGGATTTAAAGTGTCAAGATAATAAGTTAGTCTAGCGCTAACGGTTGCCTAAGAGCAGTGTAGCGGAGGTGGCAGACGCACAGAAGCCTCGTATACACTTTAGCTTAATCGCATTTAGAGATATAGTTATAAAATCAGGCGAAGATCGTGATAAGATTATACTTAAAGAGAAAGTCATTGGGTTCGAAATGGAAAGTGCTAAAGTGTAAGACAACTTCCCTTATGTCGTGATTAAAGGTATTTGCTGTGACGCTGGCCCTAGAAAGACGACAGTCACGTGTAACTGACGCCTCACATATCAACACAAGAGATATATAACGATACTAAGTATTAACTTAGAATCTACAACTACAGAGGAAAGAAGGTAAGGAAAGAATAAGTCTATATATAAGAGGTTACTATACCTAGCACTATAGTAATCTCGGTACGTCCCGATCGGGCAGTACTAAGTGGAGCCGGTGGAAATGAGGCTCTGGGCAGCGACAGTCGTCACACTACCCCCCCCTCCAAAAAAAGCTCGTCCTCGAGCGTTAGTCTATCTCCTTGTCACTATCGAGGTCGTCGTAGTCGTTAATACTATCTTCTTATACTTTGATCTATTTAAGTAACTTAGTAGGGGGTCTTACTTACTCGAGGTGACTAAGGTAGAAGTCCCTGACTTTATGCAGCGCATACTTAAGGTCAAAAGCGTCGTACTAGTCTAAATCAACGTCTTAATTAAGCCAAGTAACACAGTAAGATAAAGTCTTGCCCTTTTTACAGCAAGTAAGTACTTCTTCTAGTTCCTACTCATCGTCGCCTATAATATTAATCGGCGGGGGGGTATCCTACACTTATCTTAGTAAGGGGTCGTTAGGGTCTTAGCGTAGTTTACTAACTAGAAAGACGTTATAGACCTTTATACTCGCTAGTAATTCTAGGCAGTACAAGTGTCTTACCTTCTCAAGTACTTTAAATAGTCTATTAATTAACATATCTAACTTCTTAGATAGACGGAGTGTCTTAAAGTAGCGTATGTCAAGCTAGACTAAGCTGTCTTTATTAAAGTCAACATCGCGGTGAGAGGCGTTATAAGACCTAGCTATCTTAGCTTAGGCCACAATGAGGTTCGACCGAGTTATATCTTATGCTTTCTTATAGCGTTAAGTATAATCAATGGCTTATTAAGTGTTTAACTTATTAGCGGGGGTAGCTGAGTCTAGCAAGTTAATTTTCTAGTCCTAATCTATGCGTGGTATATATTTATAAACTACTTTAAATAAAGAGAATCCCCCTAGGGAATCGTATGGGAGGGACATCTAGGCGTAATCTATAATAGGGAAGTACTTTAACTAGTCGTCTTAGTAGTACGCAATAAAAGGTCAGAGTCGTTTCTGTAAGTATTAATTATATACTTCAGTCTGGCCATCTATCTGCGGGTGGTTAGCAGCGGACAATTGTCTCTTAGTTCCGAGGATCTTGTCTAAGGCGGTCTAAAACTTAGATATAAACTAGGGGCCTCTATTAGAAGTAATAATTAATAGGGCTCTAAAGTAGCGATATACATAATAAATGTATATAATAGCTAGCTTCTGAGCATCTGTCGTCTTCTAGCAAGGGATATTAATAGCTTATTTGCTGAATCTATTAATAAAGACGAGGACGTTATCAAATCTATGTTTGTCTTTAGTAAAGGAGTAGTAGTCTACGGTGATATATTCCCATAGTCTAGATAGAACAAGAAGAGGATAAAGGAATCCGGGCTTTTTATCCCGGGGAACTTGAATTCGTCGGCATATATGACAATTACGGTAGTACTACTGAACTATGGACGTAATTCTATATCACTAGTACTAAGAAGAGAGCATTTAGATCGTCTTCTTAGTATTAGGGTGTGCTGTGGTGAATCGATTATGGACCTCTCGTATGAGGAGGGTTCAGAGGTGATCGACATTAGGGACTAAGAGGCGGCCGTCGTGGAGCAAGAGGTTACCCACTAAGCTGAGTTTGCCTAGAAAGCTTGATACAGCTTGTTTACGTAGAGCCTGTAGGGAAGGAGTAGTATGATTAGCCTCTAGGATTTACTATACGACGGAGAATATTAATGTAAGGGCAGCGAGCTCAACGTCGGCCACTAGCGCGTTAGCGTCGTTAGGCGGCCATAACTTTATAGACAGTAAGTGGGGGTTAACTTAGTCTTAGCGTAGGAGTTGTTAAAGGCGTTGAGTCTTCTTCGTAAAATTCTATTAATCTAATTCGTCTAGCTTGCGGGAGAGTGCGTCTACTAAGGGATTATAAATTCTAGGGCGGTACGTGATTATGAAATTGTAGTCCGCTAGGAGCTCTGCCTATTGTGCTTGTCTAGTATTTAATTACTTAGAGGTTATGAAGTATTCTAAGGCCTTGTGGTCTATTACGACACAGACTTAGTAGGGGGCTCCTGCCAACTCAGTACGTTAGTGCCTAAAGGATTTGATGATGGCTAGTATCTCTTTGTCGTGTACTACGTAGTTAAGCTTAATAAGTAATATAGTCTTTAAAAAGAAAGTAACAGGGAACTAGTCGTCGTTATATTATTAGGAAAGGACTCCGGCTATAATACTATTACTAGTATCTATCTCTAGGAAGTAGGGTAAATCCTGTCGGTAGTGTCTTAAGAAAGGTGCGGACGTGAAAGTATGTTTTAGGAGGTCGAAGGCGCCTTCGTATTTTGTAGTAAAGCGGAAGAGAACGTTGTTCTTAGTTAGTTAAATAAGAGGTTTCACTATAATACTATAGTCGCGGATAAATCTCCGGTAGAAGTTACAAAAACTAAGGAAGGACTGTACACCTTTAATAAAGCTAAGGTAAGTCCACTCACGAACGATAGAGACCTTCTCGGGATTAACTTCTAGGCTAGAAGTTGATATAATGAATCCTAGGTACTTGGTTTATGTTACTTTAAACTTACACTTCTTTAGGTTAACTTGTAACTTAATATCGTTAAGGCGTTGAAGTACCTTTTTAATGTGGAGTTAGTGTTATAAGGGGTCCTCAGAGCATATGAGAATATCGTCTAAGTACGCTATATAGAAATCATTAAGGTAATCAAAGAGAATATCGTTTATATAACGCTAGTAAGTAATAAGGCTATTAGTTAGGCCAAAGGGAAGAACTTTGCACTTATATACGCTGTACCTCGTGCGGAAGGTAGTGTACTCCTCTGATGCTAGGTCTATTTAGATTCGGTAAAAGGCTTGACGAATGTCTAATTTAGTGAAGATGCAAGTATTAGTTATGTAAGCTAAGGTCTTATTAATTAGAGGTAGGGGGTATTAGTCCTTCTAAGTGAGGGAATTCAGTACTCAGAAATTAATACATAACCGCAGGGAGCTATTCGACTTCTTAACAAAGAGAATAGGGGCAGTGAATAGTACTTGAGACGGCTTAATAAATCCTTTGTCTAAGTTATCTGTGATATATTCTTTAATAGCCTTAAGTTCTTTAGTCAATATCTTATATAATAGTGAATACTTAAGTACTTTCTTACCCTCTTCTTCTAGCTCGATTTTATAATTGTACGAGCGATAGGGGGGGAGAATATCACTTTTTGCCTTAAAGAATACGTGAGTCTAATTAGTATATTTTGGGGGAATTATTGGCTTAGCGTCTAGCTCTTAAATAGAGAGTGTAAACTGTATAGCTGACTGGCGACAGTGAGTGAGTTCGATAGTCAGGGCTGATATAGCAGCGGCTTTCTCTTACTCTTAGTTTCTTTAATTAATTAAGGCATTAACTTCTTATAGAATTACTACAAATATCTCATCTCTAGACTTCCGTTTTATTAATATGTAGAACGCTACGGCGCTAATCGAGAAGATCTCAACGATTAGACGTCGACAAGCTTTCCCACGTCGCTTTGTAATTAGTAACTTATCTCGTGATTAAGGAGAAGAAGTTAAAGAAGGAGGAGCTTTTATAGTCGAGTCGTATACGAGAGAGAGCTGCGTTTACATCTTCTGAAGTAAATTAGCGTAGTCTTTAGTATGTGTTTTACGCGTAGAAGGAGCGAATTAAGGGGAGTTAGTCTAGTCTCGAGGGTATAAGAGCTCGGCGGTTCCGCTCTTTGGCTTAGTAACTTCTATTTAGGCTAGTTTAATTAAGATATATATGTTGTCTAGTCGTAGGGACCGTTATATATATTAACTAGGCTGGTTATTTAATATACTTCTTAACTAAGGTAAAGGACTGTTGGTAGTAAAGTACGCGCGCTCTTTAGGCTTTATTATATGTCGCACTTATTAATGTGAGAGCTTTGTAGTACATAGAGTATTAATAATAGAGGTAGGTTTAACAGTAGTGTTAGTATTAGGGATTGGCTAGGGGCGATACTGTACACTTGAAAGACGCGGATCTAAGTATTTCTAACTCTCAGAAATTAATATAAAATTCATTATTAGCGTAACTTCTCTAATAGAAACAGCGGCGCGGCCACTTCTAAAGGCTACTATATATTTCGAAACGAAGTATCTATTAAAAGGTATAGTAAGAGAAGAAAGTAAAGAATACGTAAGGGGTTTTATACTTAAAACAAGAAGGAAAGAAGAAGTGGACGAAGTGTTAAGTGTTAAAGAGATAAGGGGGTGAATTTCTTTTACTAGCGCCGTAGGCTCAATTCTGGGGGGGTATAAATTTTCGACTCTATACTTCTGGCACGACTATAGCGGATTTCTTAGACTTGTCCTTTTACGACTTAGGAGTAACTCAGCGTCGGAGACTTATTATAAGCGTAGGCTCGTCGATCGTGTACCTGTAGATTTGACGTTTTTAGTATCTGATATAATTCGACTATGTTGCGTGGGATGCCGGGTTTGATTTTCTATTGATATAATCGCTGGTTTTTTGGACTTAGTAATAGTCGAGGGATTAACAGTAATAGGTTCTGAGGTTGTTAAGAAAGTAAGGGAGTAACTGGCGTATATGTCGAAATTTGACTTGGCGCACTGGCTAGAATTAGCTATAGAATCGTCTTGTAGCGGGCTATTATAGTTACTATAACACGAAGTCGTAGACTCTAAGTAAATAATAGGTCTAAATATTCTATAAGTCCTTGCTTCGGCGGTTACTGATTCTAATAGAGTTTCTAAGGTATTTATACCTGGCGCGGGAGGTAGGGGTGAGTTGGCTATTAAAGTCGACTTAATAAATTAGGTATTATAGTGGCTCCAAAATTCACGTAACTTAGCGTCTTTACGCTTAGCGTCGCGCTAGTGGCGTTAGTGAATCTTGTGTACACGTAAGTCTCGGACCTTAATTAGTTTACTATAGCTTACTGTTAGGAGGTAATCTAATGACTAGATAAGCCGTCGTTTAGCGATATCTAAGAGTACTTCGTGATACTTTAACTATAATCTTCTAATAATTACTTTATAGTTTCCTAAGTAAGTGATTAAGAAAGGAGTAAATGACTGTAAACGCTTGTCGACTGTTAAATTTAACGTGGTATAGTAGTTAATAGTCTAGCTAGTTCGACTATTAAATCCTTTAATAAGGACAAGTAAAGGTAGTAAGTGAATTAAAGGTTTTAAAAAGAAAGAAAGAGACTTTAAAAAAGAGTGATTAATAAAATAATAACTATTAGCTCCAGAATTAAGAAGTGTAAGCAGCTTATACGTGAGTCTATTCTTGGAGAGAGCGATATAAGTGGTGAGTACTAGTCTACTAAGAAGCTTTATAAGATTAAGATGTTATATATCTCGTATTATACTTAAGAAGAAGCCTTTTCTTAGGCTAAGTCTTTTGCTCGTGGGGTAAGTTCTTCTACTAGTAAGTTATCGTTATCATCTATAACTTGGCTATTAAACATAGGACTGCCGTCGTCGGCGCTTACCTTTATCTCGTTGACACGGGAGGTATAATTACGACTAAGGGGCTATTGAGCAAAATGCCGTGGGGCATTCGTTAGTGTTTAGGCACGAGGTATGTCAGCTCGTATAAAGATTTATTAACTTAGGGGCTAACTAGTCTCCCGTCTCTGGGACGAAGAAGTAGTGGAAGCTTAAAGTGACTTTCTTGTAGTCCCTAAGGAGATATTAACTTAAGACTAGGGGTGGGAATTTATACTTGTCGCTAAGGGGCTAAAGTGACTAGTATAAATAGTACTTTCTATAATCTATCCTTAGTCTTTAGCTTAAACTACTCTCATATACTCTTCTAAAGTTCTGGCTCTCTAATACTTATAGAATAGTTACTTATGTAGGCGGGACAGAAGCTTGTTTTGTAAGTCTATTTTAAGTATTAAGTTGTTAGTTACGCCGCCTTGGCTAGTAAGAATTCTGAACTGTTAGTAGAAATCCTAAAAGGTTTATCCTGCGGCTTTTATCTTTAACGTAGAGTAAAGGTTGCGCGTTATCTATTACTTATAAGGGTTAGTCAAGAATTTGACTACCTAATTAACTAAGTCAAGCGTATCTGTGATATTTCCGTCGTCGTTAAGCGTCAGGGATAAGAAGAAAGGTTCTAAGAACGTGCGAGCTATTCCTTTTATTTGTGTTAGTAGCTAGTCCTTTTAGTAGTCGTCGTCGACGAAGTATTAGTCGTACCAGCGTAAGGCGTTCTAGACTTAGACTTCCTATAAACGTGGATTATAGCTAATACTATCCAAAAGCTTATTGTTTAAGTTAGGGATCTTCTCGATTCGTGAGGCCGTAGACATCTGGGACATCCTAGAGAAAAAGGGGGAACGACAACTTAGGAGGCGAGGAGGTCAATAGTTATTATCACTATCGTCGTCTAGTAGTCTACTAGGGTCAGGAGTACTTTATGCCTTACCTTTACTTTTATCTAGCTCGGGGGCAAGAGTTTTCTTAATTAAGGGATAAAGGAGTATGTCCTCTTCTTAAAAAGTTATAGATCTTAGGGCGAGTTTACGTAGTAGAGGCTCGTTAGTCGTAAGTCGCTATTATTAGAGCAATAGCTTTAACCGCTGGTTCTCTAGGCGACTCTCCGTGAGTTGCTCTTCTAAAATACGAAGTTAGCTTTCTTATAGTATCTCTCTTATATGTGTCCTTGTAGGCTCTATACTACTCCCTGGCGTATTAGTAGAAGTATTGACTCTAAGAGTGTTAGCATCGGGAGAGTCAAGTAAGGGGACGGAAGAAGAGGCAAACGACATATCGACGTCGTCTATAGTGGGTCGCTTTATTAGAGGAGGGACGACTTTCGGCTTAACTTAGCGAGTTAGAGGGAGAAGTCTAGCGAAGAGGGGGTTTCGACTTCGTCGTATAGAGGCAGAGGTCAGGGAGGAGAATAAGGGTAATAATAGCGAAGTAGATATTGACTTCGCTATTGGTAAAGGTTTTGATACTACCATTTATTAAGCTATAAGGCTTAGTATAGGCCTTTCCTGTATTTGAGCTTCTAAGTCGTAACTACTCACAGGAGAATTAGGGGGCGAGGGATATTTACTATCTTCTTAAACGTAGAGAAAAGAGTTATAGATAATATGACGCTTGCCTTAAAAAGACGACAGTCACGTGTAACTGACGCCTCACATATTAACATAAGAGACATATGACGATATTAAGTATTAACTTAGAATCTACAACTATAGAGGAAAGAAGGTAAGGAAAGAATAAGTCTATATACAAGAGGTTACTATGCCTAGCACTATAGTAATCTCGGTACGTCCCGATCAGGCAGTACTAAGTGGAGCCGGTGGAAATGAGGCTCTGGGCAGCGACAGTCGTCACATTTGCGACTATACGAATAGTTATAAGAATAAGAAGTGGCAGGGATATGTAGCAATAGTAGCTATAGCCTATATAAAAGTGTTTTTAAAGGAATAAGTTCTAACTATAAACCCACTAGCTAAGGCTACTTTTCAGGGTATATAACTATCTATTCTTTATTAGTAGATATAACTTAGGGAACTTTAGTAAGTTGAAATATATGTCTTTTCTCTGATTCTGTAATTAGTATTTATAGATATAATGAATATTACGACTTGCCTTTCGCTTTATATTTAAGCCTCCAAAATTTATACTAATTCTATTAACCTTACTAAAAGCGTAATAGAGTATCCCATTCGAACAGAACAAGCTATTCGTTAATCGAGAATTTCAACTTGACGAAGTCACTTTAAAACTTACCCCAAAGAAAAGTAAACCCCTACTAGTATTAAACATAAATTATATCTAACGTCCTCTAAAACGAGTCTTATATATTCCCTTCCTATATAATACAACTTTTATAAGAAAGGAGAAAATTATTATATAAATCTAAATAAAGATCTCGGAGCCCTATTCGGATTATTAATTAGCGCTCTATAGACTCGGAGGGATTAAGTAAGTATATTATCTCTATTATAAGAAAGATCTAACCAGGAGCTAGGAAATCCTAGATTATACTTCAATTTGCCTATATAACGACGCAGACAACACTAAAATACTCAATATTCTAGGTCTTTACTAGAAACCGACATAGATTTAAAAAGGATTATTGAGACATAGCTAAGAAATTAAGGCTAAAAGGGGCAGACAACCCTAAAGTCGATGTGTTTTAACTCGTTAAAGATGCCCTTAAAGAATATAACTTTTAGAATTAGTTAATAATAGTCGATAATATAAATAATATAAATCTCTTCTTCGACTAATCTTAGCCTAACTAGGGTCTATATAATTTTATACTGAAGAATTCAAAAGGCTCGATTATTTATATTACGCGGAGTAAGGCCGATGCCCAGAGACTCACAGACGAAGGTTCCATAATGCCCGTAGAAGTAATGAGTATTAAAGACTCTATGTCTTTACTAGAGAAGAAGTTTGGCGAAGGAGTAATAGACAAAAATGTCGTTATTAATATACTTAATAAACTATAATATCTCCCGCTAGTAATAGTCCAGGCCGCAAGTTATATCTAATAAAAGTCTTAGACAATCTCATAGTACTTTTAATATTATAAAGAAAAAGATTCCGATATAATATTATAGTTCTTACTACACGAGTTTAAGGACAAGGCACGAATAGATAGTGTTACTAATATAGTCTTAAAGACATAAATCATCACTTTTAAACAAGTTAAATAACAAAATAACTGTATAGTAGAATTACTCTAAATAATGTCTTTTTTCGACCGGCAGAACATCCCCGCGTGTTTATTTAAGGGCGAAGGGGAGTCTTAGGGGGCCTTTACTGACGCAATTAGTACTCTAAAGGCGTTCTCCTTTGTCGTCAGTACCCTAAAGTCGAATAACATTAATAAAAACTTTACAATACACCGCCTTGTCCAAGTCTCCACGAGGTATTAGCTAAGGCTTAGTAAACATAAAGATCGAGCAGAGAAATGCGCTATAGATACTCTTGTGTCACTTGCTAGAGAATTTCCGACCGGCGACGAACACGGAAACAAAGACAAGTGCGTAGAACTTTATTCTCACATTAAAGTTATAATTAACTTCTAGTCACTGCCGATTTAAAATCCGAGCGCATTTGTAAAACTTCTTAGCAATCTTTCTAGTTATCTACGTAACTAGGGCCAATATAATTTATTAGAGGGTTATAGTTGACGTATAATAGAAGTCTTATCTTTAAGATTAGGAAATTCTAACGTATAGACATTAACAAATATCTATACTCTAGTAGAAGTATTATTATGTTAGGGCAAGTACACCGAGGCCGAGTAGATGCACCGCCAGACGCTAAATCTGCAGGAGAAGGTGCTGGGCCCAAAGCACCCGGACACGATATCAAGTATGAGAGGCTTAGCAGCGGCACTAAGCTCCCAGGGCAAGCATCTTAAGGCAGAGCAAATGCAATATAAGACGCTGGAGCTGTGCAAGAAGGAGCTAGGCCACGAGCACCCACAGACGCTAGGGAGTATGAATGACTTAGCAGCGGTGCTGTAGTATCAGGGAAAATACGTCGAGTCCGAGGAGAAAGAGCGCTAGACGCTAAATCTACAGGAGAAAGTGCTGGGCCCAGAGCACCCAGACACGCTAGGGAGCATCAGTTAGGTAACATTGACGCTGGGCTCCCAGGGCAAACACGTCGAGGCCGAGCAGATGCACCGCCAGACGCTAAATCTGCAGGAGAAGGTGCTGGGCCCAGAGCACCCAGACACGCTAGGGAGCATAAGTTGGGTAACATTGACGCTGGGCTCCCAGGGCAAGCACGTCGAGGCCGAGTAGATGCACCGCCAGACGCTGGAGCTGCGCAAGAAAGTGCTAGGCCACGAGCACCCAGACACGCTAGGGAGCATGAGTTGGGTAACATCGACGCTGAGCGAGCAGGGCAAGCACGTCGAGGCCGAGCAGATGCACCGCCAGACGCTGGAGCTGCGCAAGAAAGTGCTAGGCCACGAGCACCCAGACACGCTGAAGAGTATAAATGAAATAGCAGTTGCACTTAACTGTCAGTAGAAGTATGTAGAAGCTAAAGTAATGTTCTGGCGAGCGATGGAGGGGTGGGAGAAGACGTTAGGACCGGAGCATACAGACACCCTCACGAGCACGAATAGTGTAAGAGTTACACTTAACCGGCAGTAGAAGTACGCAGAAGCTGAGGTAATGTTCCGGCGAGCGATGGAGGGGCGGGAGAAGACGTTGGGACCGGAGTATATAAACACCTTCACAAGTATAAACAATGTGGGAGTTACACTTAAGAATCAGCGGAAGTATATAGAAGCTAAGGTGATATTCCGACGAGTGATAGAGGGGTGGGAGAAGACGCTAGGACCGGAGTATGTAGACACCCTCACAAGCATCAATACCGTAGGAGTGGTACTCCAGTATCAAGAGAAGCACGCAGAAGCGGAGATGATGTACCGGCGTGTGATGGAGGGGAGAGAGAAGACGCTGGGACCGGAGCATGCAGACACGCTCAGAAGCGTTAAAGACCTGGAAGTGGTGCTTAGTCAACAGAAGTTTGAAGAAGCAGTGAAAAAGTATGAAGAGGCGTTGAAGAAGCATGAACGAGGGAGCACCTGAATCTCATCCCCTGACAGATCCCGCGATTGTCACACAGGAGTCGACGTCGGCCAAGATGAGGGGTCTGTGATATTGTCAGTAATGTCAAGGTCTATCACGTAATAGATCGGCTCCTGACACTAGTGGCTAAACACTTATTAAGAAATGCGGAGAAGCTAATAAATGAGTCTAATATACAACTCCTAGTACCACTCGGGCCTGTGAGTGGACGAGGACCTAGTGTGAAGCAAGCTGAGCTAGTAACGTTCTTCATATCATACATTTATATAAACATCGCGATCACAATATAAATTCGACTCTATAGAATAAGGGACTCAGGACACGCTCCCCTATCGCTCTTGTTTAAGCACATAGATCGCCACTAGTCGTCCGGAGCCGAACACGGGTTGCCCATCGAGCTGGCGGCGACAGTAGAGATCTTAGGACTCGTTAACTCTAATCCTCGATTAATATTAAGAATCTACTAGCATCACCGAATCTAGCCAGCTTTCGGACCGCCAGATCGCCCTTTATCACCCATTATCAACCCATCTCTTCAATCTAACCGGCAAGTTCTCATCCCAAAAGATTCTAAAAATGCCGGTTACGTTGCCCGCGTTCCCGATAGAGGTATCACGATAGAGCTTCTACTCATCCGATTAGCCTGTATAGTTGGGGGTAAATATAGAACTCACCCTTGCCAGGAGATCCTCTTATGGCGAACTAGACTCAATCTTCATATACACAATCTTACACTCGGCGCCTTTTATACTTATCACAAAGGCAAATTACGCCATATCCGGGGCTATATTCCATAGAACATATACTAATAGCCTATAAGCCAGCCGATAGCCAGATCGGGAGTTACAGCAAGGGGTCGTCGACTGAAACAGAAGTTTTGATCTCAATAGATAGCAGAATCTATAAATCTGATGAGGAGTGAGTGGTATATGTTGTCCTAGTCGCGCGTGGTTTTCGAGGCGTGTAAGGTTATGGTTTTTGAGTCGCGGTTCGGTTTTATCACGGGATCTTTTTTCAAAGTCGTTCACATAGTGACCCCGCGAATCTGTTTTGCGCTAGATTAGGGTTTTCAGGCTAAGCTCATTTTAGATAAAATAATTACTAGTTGATCCTAATACTTATATTCGCGATTACTTTCCCTTCCTTATCAAACAAATCAGAACTTTATCTCAATTAATAGCGCGTAAGTAACTAGCTTACCCTCTGCGACTATACAGGCACACCTAGATCTTTCGATACAAGCCAATAGTAACTTAAATACTAACGGCGGCCTCATATAATACGATTTTATTTGACAAGGTACGAATATCTTTAATTAAGGGTTAGCGATTATTTTAACTACAAGAAGCTAATAATAAATGGACTACCGGCCAGATTTCTATACGAAACTTATGTACTAGAGTATATAAAACTTACTTCAGACCTAAACCCTTATACTAATTACAAAATAGTAAGAATTAGAACCGGAGATACTAGTAATATAAGTATAAGGCTCTATACTATACTTGACCTTACTAAGTTATAACAGTTTCTTGCTAGTAGTGGCAGGTCTTACTAGCTCAAAAACACACGAGGAGCTTTCTAATAGATTCAGGATCCCCACTGTTTTCTGGAGCTCTGTAGTACAAGATACTAGCGGGTTTTTTAACTACTAGGACACGAGAGATATTAAAGGCGATTTACAGAATTTTAGTAAGTAATAGTATATACTAAATAGATAAATACTAAACAATTAGGTTCGCACTTTCGATTTTTAGTCAAAGAAGCTATTAAGCCTACCTTGCTTCTTAATTACGCCTGCCCTATTATGCCATCTTATATGTGGCATAAGTTAGGATTCTATACTAATTGGATTCCTTCCAAGAATGCCCTCGTCCTTTACTTCGGCCTACTACTATTCCTAAAGTAGTCGCTATTTAATGTAGCTCAGTTATATATAGAAGATCCCTTCTCTTTTTATACTATACTAATTGAGAAGGTCATTGTACTATATAATATAACATTATAGTCCTGGCGCGATCTCGTGAGAGACTTAGAAAACGTACGTGTCTTTGTTATATTAAATAGATTAATATTAAATCTTCAGAATCGTATATTACTAGAAAACCCTTAGCTAGACTACGTGACAATACATGAGATTACGAGGTATATAATTTATTCTTTAAAAACCCTAGCGATAATAAAGAAAATAATAACGAGTCTTGTCTAAGAGCACGAGATATTCTTCGAGGAGAATAGTTTACTTCTAGTAAGAATAATTACACTATCTAAATAAACACAGAGAATCTTCCGCTCGTAGGTTATATTACTTAACTGCCTTTACTTAAGATTAAAGGCTCTTAAGGAGAGACTTCAAAATGAGATTAATTTAGTTGTCTTCGTTATTTCCTACAAAGAAGATCGAGCTAATTATACCGCAGGTATTTAACACTGTCGCTTAACACGATAGTCGTATTGTAGTACAAATTAGAAAAGCCACTTAAGTTAATAGTACTACTATAAAGACGATCTTTATTTTAGGGCTTAATTTCTTACCTAGAACTTTTATCTGCGTTAATATATTTATCTTAACTCTAAACCCTACTAATTATATAGGTACTATTTAGTATAAGCTTCTTTAACTTTTCTCTGGGTAATGCCACTAATCTTTAGTGTTAGAGTGTATTTAAGAAGTTCTAGATTTATTAGGTAATAGTTATTCCTATGACTGTCTTCACGGTAGTTTGTTAGACCTCGTGGCACCGTGTTATAAGAGATAGCCGTTGAATCTATATTATTAGTTTAGGTTTGTCGCCCGACTTCGGCCTTTGTAAATGCTCAGTCAAGGGATCGGGTTTAGATAGTGAATAAAAGAGCTCACCATGAGCAGCGTATGTTATTTCAGGCGAGTATTTTTTCGATGGCGAGTTGAGAAGGTGTTGGCGTTGATGATGAAGCTGAATCAGAAGAGGTTGCCAGCTGAAGAGAGGGCGAAACTTGGCGATGAGGAGGTCGTGTTCAAGGATCTTGCTGGCGGACCCGAGCAGCAGAGGTGGCTGTTTGAACCGAGAATCGAGGAGCACATGTTGGAATGGGTACAGGAGCAGAAGGACCAGAAAATACTGAAATAGGCAGCCACTCTCTCCGCCGGGTAAAGCAGTTCATTTGTCGCCGGCTCAACTCGACCAAGAACAAGGAAGTGGGTGCCAAGAAAAGTAGGCTGCAATCACAGGGTATGCGGATGGGGACAGCTCAGAGGCAGTTCTCGGACAAAAATTTGATAGAATCAAACACAAAATACAGACTTAAGTTGAAAGTGAATATCTATAACAGCCTTACTCGATCCTAGACTCCATCTGCAACTCCACTTCAGACAATAGCTGAGAAACAGAAGCCTCCAGCTCTTCGTTTATGTCGATATCCCTCTCCGGGATTAGAAGTAATATATGAGCTCGGTTGGCGATCGCTGCTTTGAAACACGCCTCAGGGGTTAGAACATTCAAGTCAGTATCATATACCCTTATTCGATCAGACTTCCTCATATACTTTATGGCTGTTCGCTCAACTTGCGATGGATCAGAGGAGTCAACGTGAAGGGTTTGGGCGGTCCTCTAAACGCCTCGTTCCCGAATCTTGAATGTGATCCAAACGTCCGACTTCCGATTATTTCGGCCTTGATCAGGCTGCTTGTTCACAGGAGTTTGTGGGTTGCGAGAATTGTTCAAGCTGGATTCTGCTGCCAATAGTTCGTGGCCTGCTTGTAAACTCGAGCCTCTACTTCCCTGCCCTGCATCTGTCTGAGTTTGTTGACGTTCTTGTGTTTGATGCACTGCCGCGGCAACTCTCCCTATATCAATGTTCGTGCCACGCTTTCTCAGTCGCTTGAGCCGTTCTTGTTCCAGCGGTTCTTGTTCCAGTCGTTCTTGTTCCAGTCGTTCTTGTTCAGCCGTTCTTGTTCCACTATGTCTAGTCTCTCACGCTCCTGGTCTTCCAACCAGCCTTGCATACTCACATCAATACTTATCTCTACGCGCTCCGCACCCCCTTCTTCGGTGGTAATTGATCGTGTGTCTGGCTCACTCCTAGCGCCTCTTTGCTGGTAAAGTGTCAATAAACCATTGTAATTCTCCATCGCATGCTCTGACGATCGCTGAGACTGATTTGTGTTGTCATTCACTGAGTAATTGGATTCGCCTATCCCTGAGCCTCGTGGCGAACCGCCTACGCTCTGAGGGGGGTCGCCTGTCTGGCCGATATCGTGTGCTGCTGATGGTTTACCGAAGAATGCCAAGTAGATTGATTTCCGGACAAAGAAAGATGTGACATTTTTCCCATGATCTTGTCGTCCGTCATGTAGATGATTAACGAATAAAAACTGCTGATCTTCCTCGAATTCAAGAGTGATCGGCTTCCCACACCTTTTCTTAATGAGAACGCCTTTCCCAGACGTGACAAGGTTAGGTCCCGACCATAGGTGTTCTGTTGGCGCATTCGGACGCCCTGGGAACTCCTGCCAGTCGGTGATCTGGTCTGACTTGAACCCCAATTCGGCTGCAAGATCAGCAAATCTGCGTAGTGTAGCCGGATCCGCTTCAGTTGGCGGTCTCATTTGGGTGTCCTCTTTCTGGGCCTTGGGCATATCGGGCCAATATCGCATGGCGAAGGCGAATATCTGTCGATACCCAAGGTCGGCTTGATCTTCGGGTGTGCCCTAGCTATATATGAACTTATCCTCGCTGACTTGCACTTTCACTTGCCCTAGCTCCTAGTCCATACTAGTAAACCTTCGTTTCATTGCGTCTGAAAAACTCTGCCGGGCGGACAATGTCGTTAGTCTTTTCACACAATTCACGTAGTTTTCTAGATAGAGGACGTCTATAAAGAACGTATAGAGTGACGGGATTAGGCCCTCAACTATACTTAGTTTACTCCATATGTCCTCGCGCTTACTATCGTCGACGGCACTAAAGATCTCGCCGGCTCGAAGTTGACTCTACAGTATCTTAGCATCCGTCGTTGACGCTCGCGGTGCTCTCATCTACAAGGCCTATACTGTAGCTGTGTCGATTCTTGACATTACGTCCTTATTGCCTCGAACTAATCCGGACTAGACTCTCTTAATGTAACGAAGGTAATGTAAGATCTCTTGTTCCCACAGCGTTAGTAGATCACCAATCACGTCAAAATCACCCACCTCGTCACATCTCAATAATAACACCTTATATATCGTACTAAGTTTTATATAACTATAAGTGCCGTGACTAAGTCGTGAAGACCTAAGATACTCTTATTATTTATAATATAACTCGTATCCCTTTAATAATTCTAGAGAGTATTTCTTGGACTAAGAAAGCCTTCGGACTTATCTACTAACTAACCCCGACCTCCTTTAACAGTAACAATACAATAGGCGTACTATTGTAGTCTAACATAAATTAGGGGCTTAGGGCGTGTAACTAATATTAGTTCCGCACGAACACTACTAGCTATAATACGAAATACTTTAGCTGGAATTAAACATAAGTAGAACTAATAATAACCCCGGCTTTACTACTCTAATGAGGGCTTATCGTAAACGTAGTAGTATCGAGAATCTCCTTACTAAGTGCTTCTAGTCATTATTGACACGTGTATATACAGCTCTCGCCTCGGAACTACGTTAAAATAAGGCTCGTCCCATCATAACATAACTAAGCAATAGAATCAGTCTAGTGAATGTACTACTAACGTCGAGATAAGACAAGCTCGACATCGACCGCACTACTAATAAGAGGTATTATCCTTATAACTCGTCGACTTTAGTATGTGGCGCGGACTAAGCACGTCTTCTTATTCTTACTATATAAAGGAATAAGCTAAAGTAGTTTTGGGTAATATAATACTATATAGTAATCCCTAGGCGTAAACGTCAGTTATATATCACAATAATAGATATAGATAGTAAGTAACGAACTCTATAGTATAGTGAATATAAGTTAAATTCCTTTAGCTTACTTTCTCCCTACTTTATATATTCTAACTAACTACATCGTCTATAGCTTTACCTCCACTCTTCATCCTAGCCAGCCTAAACAGAGCTAGTAATGTTTCACGCGTGCGTCCCTTGCGCTCGCTACGTTAGTAGCGATCAGGCTCTCTAGTAACATTTAGACTCTCTAGCTCACGACTTCTACTGTAACAAGTGTGATAGAACCTTTAAGAATTAGCACACTCTCTAATAACATTTAGACTCTCCAGCACACGACTTCGACTGCGACGAGTGTGACAGAACCTTCAAGAATTAGCACGCTCTCTAATAATACTTAGACTTATCGTCTTATATACCCAAGGCTCTCACTAGCTATTCTGGCATTCCTCGTGCCGAGGCCGCTCCTGTCTTTGCGACTGCCTGTCGACTGCGTTTTACATAACCTACTGTGAGTAGCCTTTCAAAGCAGGTGAAAACTAATCTTAAAGAAGTAGTACTTTCTGTAATAGCTGCGGCTTTGCGGCTCCTGCCGTCTGTTAATACTCTGAAAGGTATTACTTTACGAAAAGAATAGATTCGAGTGAGGGCAGTTAAAGTCAAATTTGCCGAGGATAACTTTTATACAGAGTTGACTCGCCTAAGGTATAAATTCCGTCGAGAGAGTTAATAAGAAGGAGAGGTAATAACTCTAGATATCCGCTTTTATAAGCTAATCTCTGTCTTTAGTCAAGTATATTAGTGGCTAGAGTTTAAAAACTACTTTGGCTTCCGAAAGAATCTATATATTATAATAAAAGACGGAAGGCAATTTCTAAAATATACGACTTAAATAAGTCTAAGTGCCGTAGTCTATAAACTTAGGTTTAAAATAAGCCACGTAAATATTAAAGGGGTAATGACTTTTCGTGAGAAGGAAGTGTTATAAGGCTTAAGATTGTAAATCCTGTAGCGTTATATAATATCTAGACGTGTTTAGTAGTGTACTATTCGGACGATACTCGAGAAGAATCTCTTATAGACTAGCGAGAGGCACCCTTTTTATAATAAAGCTATTTAGCCCGTATATACGTGCCTTAAGTTTCTAAGACTTGTCGTACTTGTTAGTAGATAAAACTAAGTGCGGTTTATCTTAGACTAGTGAGTTAATGTAACTGCGGGAGGTAGATCGACTTAGAGAAGGGGGTTAATAAAACTAGAGAATTATTTTTCTTTCCCTCGATGAGTTAATGTCTCTTGAATAATTGTTCTTCTAAGGAGGACTTTTTATATAGCTAGAAAGCGTGTTTAATTTTAGTTATAGAGCTGATTTTCTCTAAAGATACTAAAGTAGGCGTTTGATTTCGTTTAGGAGTTAGTTTCGTTTTTATTGCGAGATCGAGGTAGTATAGAAGCTCAGTGCTTCTTCTACTATTAAGGTTTATAGTTTAAATTAACTCTTTTTATAATAGCGGAACTTAAGGTCGGTTATAAAAGAGAGTTATAGAGGAGAGGGTATAGAGCTAGAGAAAGTGAGTATATCTTAGCGCCTAACGCGTCAGCGACGTCGAATGAACTCTATAGGTCGCTAAACTCTAGAAATAAAGTATTTAAGCGTTATCTGATCGACTAAGAATTTACGACGCGAATCTAGAGTTATAATAGTAGTTGACAGTCGTTAGTTATTAGAGGAAGAGAAGAGACACGGCTATATCGAAAGCTTAGATTCGCACTTTATATAAGGGTTTAGTCGCTGTTTTGCCCGGGCTGGAACCCCTCTAGCTCCTCACGTGTAACACCTTAAAAAGACTAGAATTACCCTCGACCTTCCCAGCGCCAGTGTCTGTAACGCCTTACACTTACTAGTTTTTTTGGTATTAACTCGAGAGTCATGTTAGTAATGGATGGATTGCTTATAGTTTCGTTCTGCGAGGGTATCGTCGTCGAAGATTTCGTTGGCGAGGAAAAGACTCCTCTTGAATCTAATATTAAAGTTTGTTAACTAATAAAGGAAAGAAATAAAAGGTAACGACAATTTCTCTTTTATTGCGAGTCTTCTCGCTAAAGGAGGGTATGTCTAAAGAACACTCTCTTCCTGTAAGTTTAAAAGATACTTAATCGAGAGTAGGTTAGGTCCCTCGCCGAGAAGATAGTTCGTTAATATATTGTCATTTAAGTATATCGCCTCGTGACTATCTTCTTCGAATGGATCTTTAATCGAAACATACTGAAGGGAAAGAAACGATTTTATCCCCTTTAATAGAACTTTCTACGAATTATTTATAAGGTGCACACAATTGAGGTCAATATCTTTTAAGGTGCTAGAGTGTCTTCTTAAGACGTCTAAGAAATCTCCTTAATCGAAAGTCGTAAAAGAGAAATCTAGAGAGGTCAAACGACTTTATATTATAGTACTTAAGATATATCTTGTGAATATATAAAACATCCCGTCACTATAATATATATATAACCTTTCTAAATCTATTGCCCTTAATAAAATTTTAGCTAAATTTCCTGTCCTCTAGCCGTTAATATTAGTTTCGTTAGTAGTAATTGTGATATTACGAAGACTACGAAAGGCATCACAACAATAACTCAAATCGAGATGTGACATTACTTAAAAGAGTGCCCTATCCACACCGTGTCCGCAATTATAATCATGTCCTTTAATATCGAAATCTCGAATATTCGCACTTGTGAGTGACAAAACGTGTGCGATTCGAAGGAATGCTTCGTTATATACCGGATTAAGAAACAGGAAGTATCTCAAATAGTTGTCTAGCTTAAGGCCCTACTTATAATTAAAGTTCGGTAAGATCGTAATTCTCTTGATATTTAGTATCCGCGTTAGAGCGGCGTAAAGAGAAGCTATGGCCTCGCAAGAGTTCTCTATTAAGGCCTAGTCATCGTAGTACCGACTGTAATAAATAAAAGCTATATTCATATCCGAATTCTCCTCTTTAGATCTTAGTCTGTCGACTCTATATACTCTGCGTAATGTCTCTTTGTACTCTAGAAGTGTTTTAATAAAGTTAAACCGGCTATAGACGTAAACAACTTCCCTAATAGACTTACTTAGAATAAGATAACGCGACACGGCCGTAAGTTTAGTCGGCGAACTCGACGATAAGAAGTAAATAATACGAGGCAGAAGAAAGAAAGGAGTTATAAGCTTTTCGAAGGTCTTACACGTAAGTCGCACGTCTATAATGTCGTAGTAGTAGCCTTTAGAGATTATCTAAAAGACTATAATTTAGATTTCTAAAGGGAACTAATATTAAGAAACTATATTATAGTCACGAATAAGGTAACGTATTATAACGCGAAATTTAAGAGGTCAAGGAAGTGCTCCGCTTCTTAGGCCCTAAGTGAAGAGGGCGACGAAGGTGAAGTGCCTGGGAGGTAAGTAGTAACCTTTAATAGAAGTCTAAGTACTGCGCTCGTGGTGGGGATGTTAAAAGAATAAACTGGCGTCTACGCCAAATCTGAATAGGCGGTCTTAAATTTATATATGCCTAGAATTAGATTTAACAAAAGAATCCTCCTTATCGCTTGCCGTAACGACATATACTTAAATCTGCCTATACTAAAAATTAAGTAGGCACAGAAGGGTACCCCCTTACCCCCCCTTTTCCCTTATTACCCTTCTAGGGCTTTATTTAGGGAGGATATATTAAAATGTGCGTATGCCGGAAATTGACTATATAGAAACGGCCACTCGTAGTCGCTTGTTTCGGGAGTATATACTTATATTTACGTAGACTTAAAGCTTAGTCTTAAGAGGATATCCTCGGCGGATGTCCTCGGAGGGTTTCCCTGGCTCTGTTATTATAAGGGTACTTTTCTGTTAATAATGTGTCAACTAAACGTAGACAAATCTAGTTCTGAAGGAAGCTATTGTAAGTTTTTAGTTAACGGCTTTCTATAGGTCACGGGTAGAGTGAGCCACTTTCTAGTAAATATAAGTATATACTTCCTCACGTACGACGCTGGGGATATTCCTATTTATAGATTTAATCTTAAGTAGATTTATATTAAAGTATATGTTATTATACGACGATAAGGAAATCCTTATAAGTAGACTTAGTTTAAGCTCCGCAAATTTAATATTTTCTTTTAACAAGCGACACTAGAGAAATCTTTGTCTATAGAATAATCTAAGCTTCTTAGTATAAGTATATTCCCCCGAGTTATACCGATTTAATTTTAGGCGTCTGTAGATTTTATATATCTGCCCCTGTGATAAACACTGCGAGGTAGTATTATAGCCTTTTGTACCCTTAATCTTAGGTATACGAAAATTAAGTATACATCCCCGAGATAATTACTGGCAAGAGTATAAGGGTACAGTCATTCTAATCTGAGGCATACGTAGATTTAAGGATATGCCCTTATAATAAGTACTAGGAGGGGCAGGATTTGAGGGGCAGGATTTGAGGGGCGGGATTTGAGGTGCGGCGTCTTGATTTTGGGCATATCTAAGCATATATTACTGATGCAAACGCCTGGCGGGAGGTTAGGGTGTTGATTCAGGGCATATGCCGCCGAGGCAAGCGTCTAGAAGGGGTTGGGGTGCGGCGTCCTTGATTTAGGGTATACGTAGATTTAAGTATATATTATAAAGACAAACGCGACAAGTGCGGGGAAGGAGGGTAGGAGTGGGGAGTAAAGATGCGACATTTTTGATTTAGGGTATACGCAGATTTAAGTATATGCCGCAAAGACAGATACCGGGAAGGAGGATAGGAGTAAGGGAGCGACATTTTTAATTTCGGGTATATACAGATTTAAGTATATGCCCTAAAGATAAGCGAGACAGACGCGGGGAAGGAGGTGGGGTGAGGGTGAGATATTTTTGATTTTAGGCATATGTAGATTTAGGTATATGCCGCAGAGACAAGCGAGACAGACGCAGGGAAGGAGGGTGAGAGTGGGGGGTGGGGGTACGACATTTTTAGTTTTGGGCATATGTAGATTTAAGTATATGCCGCAAAGACAAGCGAGACAGACGCAGGGAAGGAGAGTGGGAGTAAAGGGTGAGAATGCGATATTTTTGGTTTTAAGTATATACTTAAATTTATATATACCTTAAGACAAGCGAGATAAGCGTCGGGAAGGGGGTGAGGATACGACATTTTTGATTTTAGGCATATATAGATTAAGTATATGCCGTAAAGACAAGCGAGACAGGTGCTAAGAAGGAAGGTGGGAGTGGAGTTAGGGGAGCGACATATTTGGTTTTAAGTATATGCAGATTTAAGCATATGCCCTAAAGACAAGCGAGACAGACGCCGGGAAGGAGAGTAGAGGCTGAGGATGCGACATTTTTGACTTTGGGCATATGCAGATTTAAATATATGCCGCAAAGACAGATGCCGGGAAGGAGGATGGAGTAGGGGAGCGACATTTTTAGTTTTGGGCATATACTTAAATCTGCATATACCCTGAGACAAGCGAGACAGACGCAGGGAAGGAGGGTGGGAGTGGGGGGTGGGGGTGCGACTTTTTTGATTTTAGGTATATGTAGATTTAGGCATATGCCGCAAAGACAAGCGAGACAGACGTAAGGAAGGAGGGGTGCGAGTAGGGGGTGGGGGTGCGATATTTTTGATTTTAAGTATATGCAGATTTAAGCATATGCCGCCCCACGTCCTCGAGACAAGCGACGGTAGGAATCCTTTATATAGACTCAATTCTGTGTAATATAGATTTAAGTACATGCTCTTATAATAAGTGAAGCCCGGGAATCTTCTGGAAGAAATCTTTTTTAAAGTATAATTCTAGACATACGCGGATTTAAGAATATGTCCCCGAAATAAGCGTCGGGAGTAAGTTATATACGTAAATTTAAGCTTATACTCCCTAGAAAAGGCTCTAAGAAGTAGATAAGAGGTAGCCCTTTGTGTAAACTCAGTTAAGTATATATAGTTTAAGTATATTCCCTTATAATAGCGACGCCGGCGAAATCCTCCTAGGAAGTCTTTCTTAAATGATCATAGTGTAGACGCTATTACTTTATTATATATACGAGCTAGCCGAGTAATCCCTCTTAGCGGCTCTACTTAATAGGCGTAGTTTACTCGCATCTACCTAATTAACTCTACTTACTAATTACCCGAGTTTAAGGGGAAGTAAAATTTAACTTTCGTTAGATTTGCCCGAAGAGGGAGACAAATATAAATATATATACTAAAAGCATCTCAAGGTATCTTATCGTGCCGGGGAATTTATAGTCTAAATAAGCATTTTAATACTAATTAATAGAGACCGCTAGAGCACGCCGAATAACATACTGTTGGCTTGCTCTAGCGCGGTTCTAAGATCGATGTTACGAGCTTCATTACTTGCCACAACTATATTATAGAGAATAAGAGTTTGTTCTTAGTGACTGCGTTAACACGAACTACTATCTTATAAGCTAAGGTGTCCGCCTTTCCACTTAAACCTGCTTAGGATTAAGTCAAGAGTATACTTAGCGCGAGAACTGTCTCCTCGTAAGGATTTCCTTACGTCGCTTTATACTAAGGGCATATACTTAAATCGGTATATGTCTAAACTATATCTAAAAGGGAAGTAATACTTACCCTCCTCTCGGCGCTCGTTCCGGAGTATATCCTTAAATCTATATATATATATAATTTAAATTACACAAAATGCCTCCCACCTTCCTTCTAGTACTTCTCTCGAGAGTATATATTAATATTAGCGTGTGATTAAAAGTGAAACTTATATATATTAAAAGTTAAGTCTATAAAAACGGCCCCCCGCCGTCGCTTGTCTTTAGGGCATATACTTAAATCTGCGTATACTTATAAATAAAACCTATATATACTTAAAGTAGACTCTATAAAAATGGCTCCTCGCCGTCGCTTCTTTAAGGGTATATACTTAGATCTGCGCACGCCGAAAACCAAGTCTTAAGAAAGGGTAGGCAGTACCCTACCCTTATCCCGACGCTTGTTTTAGGGCTATATCCTTGAATCTGCGTATATATAGACCTGAAATCTACGTAGGCCTAAAATTTCCCCGGCATAAGTAATTACGACGGCATATACGGTACGACTTACGCTTAGTTTCCGTACGCCTAAAATTGTGTCTATACAAAAGGATCCTATTACTGTCGCTTGTCTCGGGGTATATACTTAAACTTACACGTGAAGAGGCCCCCCGCATTGTCTATTAGGGGTATATGTACTTCTATTTTTGTATACTTTTTTATAAAGTCTATGCTTTGACTTAGATATACTTGAACTTAATTCTGTAAATGAGTATAGTCTCAACCTCGTACACTAAGAATTCTTACTTAAAAAATCATTTCAGTATACGCGAAATTACGAGGTTAAGCGTGTCGTTGTTATATACAACGTTAGGCACAAATTTTGGCGACGATACTAAGGGAAGTCCTTTCTTACACACACACTAGTCAAAGGATATACAAGTTTAAGTATAGTCTCTTGAGGCAAATAACGCCGAGGAATTCCTTTCTCACAGGAATTTAAGTATATGCCCTTATAATAAAGGATAGAACGGACGGAATTCCTTTGTAAACTAACCTTATATTATATAACTACAAATTTAGGAGGAACGGCACGACTAATAGCACGTCATTACTAGTAATATAGTGCTTACTAAATAATATTTTGCTAGTTCTATTTTCAAACAAATAAAACTTATTAATTACCTTTTAGTAATAAGAAGCGTAGAAAAAGCTATGCGCTTGACAATGATTACAAAAGCTAAATCACGAGACTATTCGATGTGGAAGGCTTTATTATATACATAGGCCACTAACTTGGGATTATAAAATAAAACGAGGCATTACACGGCCATTAATACTCCTAAGATATGACTCTCCGTAGACTTCTCTTCTTGTTCACATCTTCCGTCTGACGTTATATGCTCTTATAAAGAGAATTACATTGACTAAGCCGACCAGTTCAAAAAGTCGAATATCTAGTCTAGGTAATGGGAGATGTGATGGGTCCCGAATCGAAGTAATTCGGTTTCAATTTCGACTTCTCCAATCCCTGCACTAGCCACTTCCTCTACCATAAATCGTCGGCGTCCAATTCAGGCTCTCTCTTGATAAGCATGTACATTTTTAAGATCAAGACCGGCCCTCTATAAGCAGTTTAATCCACCTTGCTTTAGCAGCAGTCGATTATGGCTTCCTTTGATTAGGGAAAAGTCCCTATCGAAGGACTGTAAAATAGAGAGCGTCTAGTTTAGGCTCTGTCCTGTCAAGCGTTTACAATCTAGGATCCGACTACACATTTTGGATGGGGATGACCATTGACGTCTTTCTGGGACCTGCAGAGTAACCACCTCTGGCCTGCAACCTTTTGAGGGAGACCATCTCAACACAAGAAATTCCCTCATGTTCTTTACATTCCATCTTTTGTCGCTGGCTCAGATATCTTTTCCTTCCTTCTTCCTTCCTTCCTCTCTCCCCCTTCCTCTCTCCCTCCCTTCCCTCAATACCTTCTTTCTTGTCCTCCACAACCGTCTGTATGTATCTACATCGCGGATAGTCATCCTCACTATAGCCTCACTCATCATGGATACTAGCCATATCTATGCTATTGCCCTGGGTGGTAGCTTCTTGCTCCTACTGCTCATCAATAGTCTTCCCATGATTATCCGCCTCATTAAGTACCTTTCTCCTCTATTCTCAAAGCACCTCACCTACCGCTACACCGTCCATCGACACAGGCTTCTGGGCCCGTGGAGTCGAGCCGGCATTTTGATTCAGCTGATCTACATCGCAGGGAATATATGTTGCCTTAAATTCTGGAATACAACCATCTCACGAGCAGGAATTCGAGCCGGGACGCTCGCGATAATTAACCTTATCCCACTACTTGCAGTCCCTCACCTCAGCACCCTCGCAGATCTGCTAGGTGTGACCCTCAGCACGTGTCATCAGATCCATCGCTCGGCGGGCGTGATGGCGGTTTTGCTCAGCATCTTCCACTTACTCGTCATGATAACATCGCAACCCTCCTTTCCTTTAGACAATTCAAATGTTAATACAAAAACCTGAGACTAGCTCTCCGTGCAACTTCGCGTGTTAAGCATGCCATTGCCAGGGGAGGATAAGTCACGTGAATACAAACAAGGCGGGGACTAAAAAAATCCCGCTTTTGCGCGCATGCCACGTTAAAAAATCTATGTACCGTTATTATCTTAATTAGAGTAATCGAATTCCATGCCGTAGCGTTTAATCCGTTAAAAGGATATATATCCCCGCTATGTCTTCTTCACAAGAAAGCCTTCTAGAAATTTGGTAGCTAACAGATGCTTTTCTGAAGGTAGTCGAGATCGCCGTAGCTATTTGCCGCGAGTAAACAATTTCTATCTATGAAACGCCCGTTATAAAGCTCAAGTCTACAAGGCAATACGAAGATGTATAAAAAGAATTAAGTAAAAGCTATTAAGAGATAATTAGCTATGAGAAACCCCCCGATTAATAGCCCTAGGCTAATAAACTAATAAATTAACAGTGACTCCTCGACTACTACAATCTTCGACCACCAAAAATCCGAATTACCCTAGGTTTCCGCGACATTTGTCCTCACCTAAGGCTTATTCCTAATATCTTCTAATACCTTAGCGATTGCGATCCCCTTAATGAAAGATAGTAATCTTAAAATCAAATACTGTAACGCACATGGGCTCTTATCGGTGATCGATTAGAATATCGGGTTTATTATTTATATAGCTAGTAAATTAAGCTTAAGGTTAAATAGCTACGGAAATACATCTTGTATTTTTTTCGTATTTAGATTAAAAGCTTAAGTTCTTTAAACAAGGCGCAAGAAATTCTACTCAGATAATTGCGCTCTTAAGGTGCTTCATTAATATAGCTTGTGAAACTCTTATATACTTGTAAAGGCAATAATTAAGGCATATATACTAAGTAGTAATAGCATTTCCAAGGCTACTTTAGGTAATAAACAAGCGTTTACTATCTTAGATGTATCGAGAGTCATATGCGGCGTCCCTTCTTAGTAATTATACCCTAGTGCCGTTAAGAGATTATAGGACTTCCGGCTCATCGATTGTTTACACCTATTATATAACTTATATAAGCGACGAAAGCGATATACATACATCCTGCTCAAGGGGTTTCGTAGGTATATTTATACTAAGCTTCTTCGCTAAGGGGCAGAACAATTTTTACATTTAGCTAAATTCCCCTTTTAAATAAGAACCCTTTATCCACGTAATAATGTCTAATTACTCTATTAGGGGAGGGAGAAGATCTTACCTCTACGTCTATTAACTTTCTAAATAAGAATCCTCTATTTGCGTAGTAATATCTAAGTACTTTATCAGAGGAGGGGGCAGGCCTTCCGTCCACATCGATTAACTTCTTAAGTAGGAATCCTCTATTTACGTGATAATATCTAGCTAGTTCATCGGGGGAGGGAGCAGATCTTGCCTCTACGTCCATTGACTTTTTAGATAAGAATCCTCTATTCGCGTAGTAATATCTAATTACTCTATTAAGGGAGGGAGAAGATCTTGCCTCCACGTTTATTAACTTTTTAAATAAGAATCCTCTATTTACGTAATAATGTCTAGGTGCTTTATTAAAGGAGGGGGCAAGCCTTTTGTCCATATTAATTAACCTTTTAAATTAAAATTTTCCATGAGTATAATATTATCTAGCTCTCCGGCGGGCCGAGGGACTAGATCTTTAACTGTATTCTTAATTTCCTCCTAACTAGCCGCTTCCGACAGCGACGTCAAACTTAGTTCGTCTGACGGTTTATAAAAGGCCGATCGCTTAAATAACCAATCTTATAAGTAAGCACCCATCCGCTTCTTTCGCTAAACTAAAGACAACTTTGCCGCAAGGTGTATAAGCACAGCTATTAGGGGAGTCTCACTATCCTTTATAAGCTTATTTACGAATCAATTTACTAGAAACCCTTTTAACAAGATCTTATTCAACCCGTGTGTGATAAAGTGTTTCTTAAACTTTGCCGTAGCATCTTTATTAAGCTTGTGAGCTTAGACGTCGAAGTCTAGCATATGCCTTGTTCGAAACTCCAGTAAGGGTAGTATATTATCGCGCAAGAGGTCCTTTTCTTAGCTTAAACGTCAGTTAATACGTTTATCGAAAGCTAGTGAATACTATTCTTACAGAGTACGTAAACATCGACTAAGTAAAAGAAGTGACCCTAGTTTATTAGACTGAACTAAGGCCAAGAATCGGACACCTTTACCGTAATATGCTCGTACTATCTTTGATTCGAGCGAAAAGTTATTAGCGATAGTCTCGAGTATTGTAGTCCGCCGTCTTTTACTTAAAGATAAAGGCAAAGTTTATACGCGCTCTCTTAACTCAGTATAATAAGTAATATATATATTAAAGACAATATTATTAGCTAAATATAGGAACCCTCCTTCGATAACTCAGCCTTAAATTACTCGCATAAGATTCCTTACTTAAGCCGGGTCGTTCGGAAATTTCGCTTGAAAATACTAAGAAATAAATTCCTCTAAAGAAGGAGTAAGTATAAGAGGTTTTATGCCACTAAACCTTAATGTGGATATCGGGGGTGCGAGAGAGTCTTATAACGTGGGAATTGAGACAAGTAAAGTAAACGTAGGTGTCGTCTTATATAAAGCAGTGTAGGAATACTTTAGATAACACTAATAGTATAAAGGGAGACATCTTTCTAACGACAACGAAGATTCGATTAGAGGGTTGAGGGCTAACAGGAACGGAGGAATAGTAATATATAAAGCATTTATAACATCTTAAAAAACAAGTGTTAAGTGAGAGGAAAGGAGATTGTAATAAGATAATTCTTTATTTGCTACCTCAAATAAGGGCGTTATATTTCCTTCTAAGATAAGCGTATCTATTGTATTAAGTTTTTAGGAGAGAGAAATGTTATAGCTAAGGGTTTTACTTCTTAAGTCACGTTTTTGTGCCTAAAGTCATATGTTCTGCGCATTCTTTATCTATTAAGGACGTGCAAATCCAACAATCTTAATTGCGGGCTAATAAACCTACCACGATCTTAAGGCGATACTACTTTAAATAGAACTACAAATATTACTTTTTTAGTAGAGTCTTAATTGCCTTGGGGCCTTATTACTTCCTCCTATTAGTCCTAGTTAACTCCGCCAAAGGCAATATCCTTATACTATATCTAATATTAAGTGTCTACTATTAGCCTATCTAAGTTGTGATCTACTTATTATTATTTAGATTATTATCCTTTTACCCGTCTACCCGCTATCGCAGCTATTTAAGCTTATTAAATATCTCCTCTTACATTTTGTTTCTCCTAAACACTTGTAAGTTCCCAAGGTTTCGGGGTCGTAAGAGAAAACTTATAAGGTTTAACGGTAGTATAAGGTGCTTAAACAACTCGGTTCATGGCTTCAAGCTTGACAAGTGGTTTTTATTCACATTAGATAACTATAATAAATTATAAAGTTTCTTAATTTTTCTAACCTTTTTATTAAACCCTGTCATTAACTGCGGCAACACTAGTCTTAGCTTTTAGTGCTTGTTTAACGCCAGTTATTCGCTTGCTACTTCGCTTACTAAATATGAACTAGCTATCTTAGTTGTGATTTAAATTTAGAAAATTCAGGAGAGCAAATAAAAATATATAAATAACATATATTTCTTTAAGTATTTATTCCTTTCCGTTTATATAACGTAGCTTTTTAAGAGCCTTATAACTATTAATATTATAATGTGATATAAATGTATATATACATAACAGCAAGCGTCTTCAAGGGGCTCGTAAGAACTAGTAAGTATATCACACCCTTAACTTATAAGGGCAAGAATAGCCATAACCATCCTATGGCTTGCCGAGTACGGCTTATTTATACTTAATTCGTTACGGATTCGCGGCTTACTTTACATATATTCCGTGCTCCCCAGGCCGTCTAGGGTTTCCTATATACATAAGAACTATACAACGTATAAAGTAAGGTTCATAGCTTTAATTCGTACTCAAATCAGCGTAAGATTAAAGCGAGGCGTAAGATAACAGCCCCTCGGATAGCAGCCCCTCAGATAGCAGCCCCTCGGATAGCAGCCCCTCGGATAGCAGCCCCTCGGATAGTAGCCCCTTAGATAACAACTCTCCAGATAACAGTCCTACTAATTGACTTTATAAATAAGTAAGCTTTTCTAAGAACAAGCGTTTAACTCGTTTTTGTTTAAAAGACTCGCCTCTTGCCCACTTTACTAAGAGTTCTTATTATTTGCCTAATTATTTATAGCGTATAATAGGGCGTTTGGAATACTAGTACTCAATTCTAACTTATTTAACCTATCTACTATATCCACCACATCCACTGCCATCCCCAAGGTCATCACCCCGATTAATAGGCAAATCCTAGTCACAACCACGATCGAGTAAGTAATATTTTATAAACTTTCTTAAGAATTTACGGCTAATAATCCTAAACCTCTTAACGAATTTTATTTAATATAAACGAGCTTTATAATATACTTTTAAGTAACGAACTATAAAGGTTTTGTGTCGTGCTAACGAATTAGATCAAGCCAATCCTTTCTAGCTAATATTAAATACTTTTAATACCGGGAATATACGTTGTTAGTAAGAGTAATAAGAAATATTAAGTTACAATTAATCCGTTATATATTCCGTGGCTCTCCTCTAACAGTTTCATATTTTAATACATCGATAACGTAGTGGACAATAAAGAGCTAGTACAAGGCAAATGTGCGGTAGCGTAAAATACTAATACTCGTTTTGTCGAAGACGCTGTCTATATAATCTCCCTTAGCTGCCCCCAAGGACTCGAGTTAACTTATCGGAATTCCGCCGTTAAGTGACAACGATTGCGGATTAAATAAGAAGTTCTATAGCGCGACCTAGTAAATACATCCCTATTCTCCTTTATAAAATAACACTAATTATTCTTAAGAATCCAATATTTAAATCTAAAGTAGATTCGACTAAGGTCTTGTGATATTTGTTCTAAGCTACTATAACAACTACAACACGTTAGCCGTTTGTAATCTCCTTCAAAAGAATAAAGTAGATCTATTCTAAATGTTTTAGAAACTCTACCAAGAGTCATCTACTTATTCTAGGAAAAGTAGTGCCAATTTCGGGGGTATAAGAGATACTTAACTTGTTACTAAGTTTCACACATTGTCAATTTTCTGACACTAGTTCGAATTTCATGGCATGAAGCGAGATAAACGGTAACACAAAGTCGATCTGCATTATATAGCTACTAATAATACTAACATAATTAGTTCTATCGTTAGTATCGAAGTTTCGAAGCCTTTCGGGAGTTTTGACATATAAAAGATACTTAATATACTCTCAAAGTCTACCCTTTTCCCCAATAAAACAATCCTTACGTTAAAGAAATTAAGTACACAAATAATAGCCAGCCTTTCAATTAAGTTTTTAAATAACTACTTAGTATAATCTTCTACGCCATAAATTTAAGTAGTTCTAATATTCTTCTAAGATATTTTATCAGGGGTTTAAGCTAGACTTGATTTTACACAAACGACGATAATTCAGGCACAAATGTAATCATTTCCTAAAATATTAAGACTAATACTAACAGGAGACAAAGTGCATTTCTACTACGATTATCCTTCCCTTTAGATGCCAAGGAATAACATTCTTATGGTTCTTTGTTTAAGTTTAATTAAGCCGACGGCTAATGAGGTCTTAGGTATATAAATTGCCTTACACGATTCATTAACGCTATATTAACGCCTTATTAAAGACCTTTAACACCTTTAATTAAAAGATCAGCTCATATTAACTTTAGGGGCTTTACTATGCTATTATCGACTTTTGTATCTCAAAGTAGATTCTAACTAGCTTATTTATAGTTTATACTTAGCGGATTTTAATGTAATTTTGAACTCTAAGGGACTTAGAAACAAGTAAATAATCTTTAAATATATAATTATTTCAGTTCTAATGATTTTTTGGACTATAAACGACAATAAGAAAATGCGCAAGTTTCTCGCCATAGTACTTAGTATATAGCCGCCTACTTAGGACCCTTCTAACACGATTTCCGATCAATATTAGACACATAAAGTGAAAAACAAAATTGTTGGTCCACAGGTCCTTATATGAGTATACTTCGGTCTGGAAAAGTGGGTGCGGGTCAAAGTCAGGGGTCAGGGCTTAGCCGGACTAGTTTCGGTGGAGATTCAGTAGGGTTTCGTAGTATATAATCTAGCTCTCCTTGTACTCTCTTAGAAAATACATAGATTTTGAACTATATATTTATTACTTTGTCGCTATACTCGCATTAAAATATATTTATATATGCGGCGTAGTATATAAACCGGTATTACACTGACACTAATTAGTAGTAAGCTTATATCGTTAACCTTACTATAGATAAAAAAGGTCTTAGGCTGTAAAGTGAATTCTAGGCTTTAACTTAAGGAGTACTTAATTGTATTTTCCTTAAAGGGCATTTTACCTTTTTTAAATCGTAAAAGGAAGGCAACTTCTCTCTTAAGACTCGACTAGGACTATCGCACGTTAGAAAAGAGCTATTATAACACGACAGTTACTTTATAAAGATTGTCAAGTTAATATCCTTAAATCTAGAACTTTGGACCTTCGAGAAACCTATCCGGGAACTTACCGGATTACTTACGAATCGCATCTAATATAATAGCGGATACTTTAGACTATACCCTAGAGCTAGAATTAACTCCGGAAATCATTAATGTCATAGTTATACTTAAAGAGAGAGTAAATCTTGATTTAGATTTCTTAGTAGACGCAATAGTATATTCACAGAAGTTTAAGGAGGACTTTTGTAATAGATACTTTAAGGGAGAGTTCCTTTTCTAAGACTTTTAGGAGTACTTTAAGGGTTAGACAGTAAATGAGTTTAGGTTAATTAAGACAGCGGAACGTACGTGTCTTAGGGACGACTTACGAGCCTTTGGCGTATTCGTACGACGTGTTAAGGGAACGAGGACGGCAGATACTCTAACAGAAACAGTATAAGCTAAGGAAAATTTGTGGCTAAAGGACTAAATAGAGATACAAATTCGGAACTACCCTGAATTAGTACCGAATCACATCCGGGAATTAGTCTCTCGCTTACTACCGCTAATCTTAATAACACTTTAATAAAATCAATCTTTAATGTCTCTATAATACTAACTAGAGGTAGTTATTTATTTTGTAGAGGAAGACACTCCTTCGAAAGGGTCAGGAGTGAAGTTTATAGAGACAATTCAATTATTAAGATTACTTAAGATCTCTCTTACTAAAGGAGATAAGGTTAAGGATTTATATAATATAACCCCCCTACTTATAGTCTTAAAGAAGGAGTTCTTATTTACTCTTAAGAGGGATCCCCTAAGTAATCTCCACTTATAAAAATTAAATAACTACGCGTTACTAAATCCTACACTAACGCTAGTAATATACCCACGAAATAGGTTATTACTACTATTTGAGGTTCCTAGGACTACTAAACTATATATAAAGCCGATTCGGCTATTATAGTATATTATAAATTTATTAACCCTAGACTAAGCAAAATCGTTAGTAAACCTTATTAAGATATATACTAAGGAGCTCTAATACAGCGGAGATAAGGACTACTTAGATAAGAAGCTCTATATCTTTGCCGACTTGTGTCAGAGAGTATCCGTTGAGACTAAGGTCTAGAACCGAGCCTTTCTGTCGATACTACGAGACGGAGCTAGTTTGTACTACTACCGGTACCTCTAGAATAAGGGGTACTTATTTAATGAGCTTATTAGAACGACTCGCGAATACTTTAAGACGAAGGAGAGAGTTAATAAGTTCCTTAGCCGGTGGTTTAGTTTAACTTTCTTATTATTTTAGAAGAAGCCTTACTAGACGGGGAAACTAGTACTAACTTAATTAAAGAACTTCGCTAAGGAATTACAAAGTATTTAGCTTAGCCTAAAAGATAATAATATATAAAACAATAAGACGCTCCGCGATAAGCTCGTGTAAGGAGTATTAAGGAACCCCCTCTTTAAGATAGCCTTATTTCAGGCACCCCTTATCTTCCTTATATTAATAGATAGTCTTTACTCCGCCGTCGGCGTTAAGGTAACTCATAACTCGGGATCAAGGGTAAGCAAGTACTCTAGATCGCATATAAATCGCCACTAATCCTATATCGTAAATAGGGCGGCTTATTACTCTAACTATAAAATGAAATTTTCAAGTGGAAACAAATGCAAAGACAAATTCTAGCCTATACTAGGCTATATAAGCTGTATTATTTACAAGAAGATAGATTATTATAGTAATCGCCACTTAGACGAAGAGTAAGTAGCGTCTAAAGTAAGATACTTCGCGGCGCGCAAGGCCGAAGGAGTAAAGGCCACAAATAAGACCTTTAGGAGCTACTTAACTTATATTAAGGGGATCGACCCCAATTCGGACTAGAACCGGACTATATTTAGATACTATTTAGGAAACCACTAGGATACGGATTTAAATACTTTAATAGATATTAACGATTCTTTAAAGAGTTCCGACGATAATAATAGTAATGGCATTATAAACTTCACGACTGTATTTATAATAAGTGAGGCATAATATAACGTACAAGAAGTTATAAGCTAACTTGAGGAGAGAAAGGCTACTTATATCTTAGAAAGCAAAATCAAGAGACTTACTCTAAGCGAGGCCTATATAACGTAATAGACAGACAGATTCTTTTAAAGTTTATTAATTAATATAAGGGCATCTAATAAAAACACGGGAGGGATTAATTAGCTGCGAGTTTTGTAGCGAATTTAAAATATTAAGTTTAACATTAGCCAGGCAGGCCAGAGCTAGATTACATTTAGTACCGGTTCGCGATTATCTTTAGGAGTTGCTACAATTAATACTCCGGCTAAAGAGATAGACTTTTAAATCGTAAACGCAAATATCCCGTTTTTAGTTTACTTATAATAGTTAAATGCGCTTAACGCGTAATACGATAACTTGCGTAATGTTTTGATTTAGGGCAATAAGAAGCACTTAATTGTACGGAAGTATGGGCATTTATAGCTACTTTTGGATTAATATTGTTAATTACTAGACACTTCGACCGGAACAATAAATACATGCCACCTAACTAAGTTAGAAATACGTCGGCTTTATAGGCGTTTCGGGCACCCTTCGGTACGACGTCTTCAGTACCTATTAGATCAAGCTGGCCATGAGTATGATTCGGACGTCATATTGAGGGTCAAGGAAATGTGTGAGCATTGCCAGAAACACGCAGATGCTCTACATAGGTTCCGCTTTAAATTATAAGCCGACGTCGACTTTAATTATACAATCTACGTTAATATAGCGATATTTAGAGAACGATATGCCCTCCATATAATAAATAAGGCAATAGGTTTTAGTACGGCGAAACTACTCCGAAAGGCCCCCGATTCGGCTACGGCTCAGGCTACTTTTAATGTATTTAAGTTAATATAGATTGATATATACCTTAGACCTCTGGATTTCGTCGTGTACGACTATAGCACTAATTTTAATTCTAAGGAGTTTTAGAGTGTACTTAAATCTGTGGGTAACACCCTTAAACTAGTACTTATTGAGGCACACTATTTAATTAACAAAGTTGAGTGATATTACCGCCTACTACGCCGTGCCTATAAAATCGTTATAGAAGAGTACCCTAAGTTAAGCGACGAAGACTGATTACAAATGGCAGTAAAAGTAGTGAACGACACAGCTGGACCTAATAGGCTTATCCCTACACTGCTTGTTTTCGGCGCATACCTTAAAATAATAAAGTTAAACCCCCTAAATCCGTTAGTCAAGTAACGTGCGGTTACGATTAAGAAAGCCATAAAGGAAGTACAGAAAATTTATATTACGCGTAAAGTCAACGATACGTTAGTTATGTGAAACGGCCCCGGAACTACTTATATTTACGGTCTCTACCTCAATAATTAAGTTCTAGTATATCGGGAGGGTAAAGGATGGATAGGACTTTACGATTTCTTAAATATTAAGGGAGAATTATATAAGATCGACATAAGAAATAAGAGAATACGTACGTTTTAATTGATTATAGTTTGTCCCTTTAAGACAGACACTTTTAGCGTTAAACGACAAAAAGAAAACTTGCTAGAGGATATTTATAAGTAATATCTAAGATCTTTGATTAGAAACACCACCGAAATAGCACCGAATCCACCCCGAATCGCTATCTAAATTCTATTTACGAAACACCTCTTAAATTTATTAACTATTAATAATAATTACGATACTAAAGTATTTTTAATTAAGAAAGAGACAAAGGACTAAGAGCTATTTATTAAACTTCGCGCTAAAGGGAAGATTATAGTACTTAGACTACTATTCTAATAGTCCCGAAGGACGGAATACGAAGCACTTATTAAAAGGGGTGTTTTTGTGCCCATCTATAAGGACGACCCTAGGGTAAGAGGCCACTACATTTTTAAGTTAAGAATAATAGACGAGGTCAAAGGCAAGGAGACGTTAACTCTATATAAGAAGTTAAGACTAATAATTTAATACTTTAACGACAAAGGCAAGAGAGAGATTTTAACTTAGTCTCTGACAATTTAACGATCTAGCTAGTAGTTACTTATATTTTTGGCTATTGCCGTTAAGTACTTAAATCGCCTCCGAAACTAGTCCGAATCCTATCTAGTTATTAAGGACATCACTTAAGCTTACGTCTAGGCAAAGACAAGGCTTCTCCGGGACATTTTTGTATAGTCACTGGAGGAAATCGTAGGAGATTTCCTTCCTAGCACAATATTTATAGTAGTGTTACTATTGTACGGTATACTTGAGTCCAGAAACTATTAGTTTAATATATACTATAAATATTACGTAAAGAACTTATAAATGGAGACCTTAATATACGACTTATACTTGCTAATTAGTACTAAGGAAAGCTATGACTTTGGGGTCGTAAGAATATAAACAGACGACACCTTAATTTTAGGAGATAAGGACTTCTTAGTAAGAGAGTAAAATGAGATTACTAAGGCCGGTTTTATAACGAAGCTAATATAAGTATTACTCCTTACCGAAACTATTATGTTTAATAGGTGTATTATCTTTATAGACGGGGATAGCCTTTATATATTTTAGAAGGGTTAGGGAGTAAGGCTAGAGCTAGTTAACGTTAGAAAAGAGGACTATAAGAAGGTTTATAAAGAGTAACGAGCTTGTGCGGCTTACCTTGCCACTATTTATTAGCTAGAAGTAACGTTTAATCTCTTAGTTATAACGTAATACTAAGATCTGACGAAAGACGACGTTAAGGCCTTAAACTTACGCCTTAAATAGTAAATAAACAACTTAAAGAGAGGACTCTAATACGTACTAGTTAATTTATAGTTTACAAAGGTTTACGTTTTTATAGACGGTTCTTTTATTAATAATAAAGACCTGAGTTCACAAATAAGTTTCGTATTAGTAATTAGTGCCGAAATAGTGGGGGATACGTAATTTACCTTGACTAGTAATATCGTGTATATTAACTTAATAAAATACAAGAGAGTAACTCGTGTAGTACTCGTATTAAAGTTATATACTATAGTAGTTAGTATTGATATATTAATCTCCCTTAGTACAACTATTAATATAGTAACTAATAAGCTTAGTATCTCACGTCTTCTTATTATTATTTGCACAGATTCTTTATCCCTTTATAAGTATATTGTCAAGCTCGGTACGACAAAAGAGAAGCGCCTAATAATCAATATTATGGCTATTCGTTAATTATACGAGCGTAAAGAGTTAACAGAGGTTTGGTAAATTAATGGCGCTAATAATTCTACTGACGCTATAACGAAAAGTGCTCTGAATAAGGCTCTTCGGGATTTTATTAATACTAATATCTTTATTATTAAGATAAAGGGTTAGGTTTAACGGTTAACCGGAGTTAATTCGGACTAGTAACGGAGGGGTTTCTTATACTCGTTGATTTTTTTTGTATATTTCCTTATAACTTTTATTTGTTGATTTATCACTTGCGATTATTTTTATATTTAATTAATTTGCGAAGTCAAAAATACATTCGATTTAGTTCTAAACACCCTCTAATTTAAAGCACTAACGGGCGGCCTTACGACGACACTTTAATAGGGACTAACTACTAGTTTCACTATAGGGGACTACTCTTATATAGTAATATAAAGAAAGTACCGCTACGAAAAACTTACTACGAAGCTAATCTAAAATAAGGCCGAATCCCTTACTTATAAATATCTAGAAGAAGTTCCTCGTCCTCTTCCTCCGCGCTATAGCGGCGACTTCGGCGGAAGCGCTTAGTAGGAGGATCGTCTTCACCGCCGTCCTCTCTACTACACTTAATAGCGGCAAAGGAGACGACGGTAAGAAGCCGGTTTAAGACTAATACTGTCTCTTATTATATAAAGCGTTAATACTTAGGAGCCTTAATATTAAAAAGGAATAAGGGGGTTAACTTACTACTTGTGAGCTAACTAAGCTAACGATTTCCTGGCGTATAGCGCGCGTTTTCTCTAATAACGCTAGCGACAACTCCCTAATAGTCTTTAGTGCGCTAGTAGCGGCAACTAATAATGCCGAATCGATTGATTTAGTGGCAATAACGATGGCTTCTTTATCTTTCGCCTTGAGGGCGGCAACTAAACGAAGGTATTCTTCGGCGATAAACCACGGAATCTGTTATATATTAGTAACTATATATTTAAAGTACTTTCGGCGAGGATTCAGATATAATTTAGAATAAAAAAGAAAATAAGAATACTTACTGAGTTATACTAAGACTTCTTCTTTACGTAATACACGCACTTCTTACTCTTAGGATTGTTAAAGGTATATTCGTGGGACGGATTCTTTACGAGGAGGCGGACGCACTAAATACAACATTTGCGGTAGGCGAGGTCGAGCGCTCCTGTGGGAATTAGTATAAGCACTGTTTTTAGTTAGTATACTGTTTCTTTACTAAACTATTTCTGAAGAGTATATTTACTTTTGGCTTGTCTATTTAATTTAATATAGTCTTCTTAGAAGTGTTAGTTTTTGAGCTATATTAAGCGAATTCAGGAGATCAGAAGGTAATATACGTACGGTAGTTATATATGTGTTTGCTAAAGAGACTCTAAACCTTTAAAAGAAAGCGACATATATATATCTATTACGTTATATAATACTAAGGGTTCTTATTATTACTGGTTCTCGCTTAACCTCGCTATTACGCCTTATTATATTCGAACCCCTTTCGGGGTACTTTCGGGACACTGTCGGGCCGGAATTAGACGCTATTAGATACTCTGTCATTTTATTTGTTATTTTTTATATATTACTTATTATTTACTTTTACGTGTATTAGAAATAGTTTTTCTAAAGGAAGTTTTACTTATGTTAGTCTATAGGTCCTTATATGAGCATACTTCGGTCTAGAAAAGTAAGTGCGGGTTAAAGTCAGGGGTTAGGGCTTAGCCGGACTAGTTTCAGTAGAGATTCGGTGGGGTTTCGTAGTATATAGTCTAGCTCTCCTTACACTCTCTTAGAAAATACATAGATTTTGAACTATATATTTATTACTCTATCGCCATACTCGCATTGGAATATATTCACACATGCGGCGTGGTACATGAACCGGTACTGCACTAACAAAAATAAATCACAAAAGTGCTTTCAAGATAGCGCGAATGAAGGAGATTACAACGCTAGCTAAACGTACTAAAGAGGAGATGGCCAAACTTAATAATAAAATAAGATAAGAGTCAGAAGTAATAATCAAAGATAAAAATCAAGTTTCGCTTGCGGCACAAAGGAAAGAACTTATTGCTTTTTATCCCGATGTTTTCCGATTAAAACTATACAAGCTAGTCCATGTGTTTTTACTTGAAGTTCCGCTAAACGACAAAATTCTTACTATAATTAGCTTACTAAACGATTCTTAGGTGTTACTTATGCTTAAGTCATATATTTCGATATTAAAATCGAATCTTAGTGCTTGTTACTTTTCGTACTTTACTGAACCTAACAAAGAAGATGTAGGTTTAGTGGGTTTCGGGAAAGCACAAGAAAGGCAAATTAACACACTTGCGCGAATGGCACTTAATGCGATAATAAAAGACAATAAGCTCGAAAAGGGTCTTTAGGTTTATATTGATCCTCTTATTGTCTTTAGTATTTTAATAACCTAGTTAAGGGAAGTAGCTATATTATTAGAGAGGGAGTCTCCTACTTGTCTTAAGATAATTAGAATCACGAGTGGCCCAGAATCGGGACGGGTTTAACTAGATAGATATAACTTCAATTTATATACTCTCGTGAGAGTATTTAACCTTAGACAGTATACACGAAATTTTAATAAGCTTAGGAACCTTAATAAAGTTCCTACCTTAGAGAAGTTGCTAAATGAATCTTAGGAGCTTCTTGTGTATAAGTCTTATTTACTAATGTTAATATAAAAGCTTCGTAAGAAAGTCTTTAATTGCGTCATCGACCCGGGCTATAATTCCTTTAAACTTAATATAATAGAAGTAGAGGAGTTAGGTTATAAGAAAGTAAAGTAGTTAACGACTCAGAGGTTTCTCGAAAGGGCAGAGCGTAGGACATACTAGCCCAAGGCAGCCGCCTTTTATAATGACTTAATAAGAGGCTGCGAAAATCAGGTAACTACACTAGACGATAACGAGAAAGAGGTAGATATATATAGGATTAAGGAATAGAAAAAGGAGATTATAGTCGAGGACAACATAAGTGAGGGGGGTTAGGAGATAATATAAACACTCCGACTTCCGTTTCTTAGTTGAGAGGAGAGAGTATTTTTCCTTTTACTATTAATTTTCCTTAGTATTACTTTGTAAAATAATATATCTTATCTTAAAATAAATGTAAAAGGTATAATTAAGTAGTGACTAATTAAAAATATTATCGTGAACTTGTTTACAATAATTATTATAAGGACGCGAAGCTACTTAGTCTCTAACAAACGCAAGTCTTATAGTATCTATAAGCACCCACTGATATTACAAATTACCCCTCTACGAAGTAAGGCTACACTACATCCCATATGAAGACTAAATACAACGATACTTTATATATATATTATTAGGTTCGGAATATCGCAGCTAGCTATACGGACTTATCAAATGTAACAGGATTCCCAAGAGATATAGCCCCTATCTTCAGTGATATTTGATCTAATAAGCTAATTCTCCTAGTATTACAGAAGCTACTATCCTCAGGGGCTGTTATTTACGGGGCTACTACCTAGGGGCTGCTACTTAAGGGCTACTATATGAGGGGCTGCTATCTGGGGGCTACTATTTTACTAACGCTTCGTCTTAATACAGCTCCAATCAAAGTCAAGATTATCTAATTTATATAAGCCTTTCCTTTATTTTCGGCGCTGTATATATATATATGTTTTTATTTTTCTTAATAATCGTTTGCCTTCGTCTTTATTTAGTTATATTACTATATTTTCAAGTCAAATTACGACCTATTTAGGATGCCTCCAACTTCGTTACCTTCCCCTATTAACGAAGTTATTAAAACACACTAAGGAGTCTCGATCACACACGTAATTAAGTTAGTAAATCTTTTTATACTATTAAGAAATACACAACTAACTTATTTTTCTTAAATAGAAATAAAACACTAGACTTAAGCGTAACGCTAAAACTGTTCTAACTTTAAAAGAGAAGGTTTAGGAGTTACTTAGGACTATAAATAATCCGGACACAATCTAACACATTTATTAGTTATACCTATTTTGAGACTAAAATCTTCCCCGTAACGTATTATTAAGGCGGTGAGATTCGTGCCTAGACTTTTTCTTAGTATCTCTTCGTAGAGTCCTTAGTGCTCAAGATATCCTCCAGTTATTAGGAGAAGAGAAGGCAGAGAAGCTTTTAAGAATACTTGATCCGGTATAAGAGAGGTAAAGAACTACATGAACATAGAGTCCTCTAGCCCTCTCAAGAAAGCCTAATAATATCGCCAAGGTCATTTATAACGTTATCTTCCCTACCTTTTTCCGAGTTACACTTTGAGAATAGTTGACTTATCTCGATAGTAATAAAGTCGCAGCCATCGATTTGTTATTAACCGCGTTCGAAATTATCTTTGTATATATTAAGTAGCTTCCTTTAAAGTAATATAAAGAGGTGAAGAAGGTCAGTCTCTACTGATACTTACTTTAATAGCCAAATTCTAAATTCACAAATATTATACTTTAAAGACCCTTTAAGTTATTATATTTTTTATCTCGATTCTTTAAAGTAAATTCTCCGTAACTTCTTTAGTTATATGGAGGTAGTAATAAGAGGAAAAAACGCATTTATTATAATAAATAAGCTTGTCCTTTAGAATATACGTTATATTACGATAGCTAGATATAAGGGAGGGAACTGGCATAATCTCTAGACGAACTTTAAAGACTTAAACGCGCTAGAGAGGCCAAGTACGAATAATCAAGGCCGGCAGGGTAAAGAATTCTTCGTTTTCAACACATTCTAAACTGTGTATAATGTAATTGCATTCGGATCTGTCAGTATATGTCCTTTAAGGATCTATAGCCCACGCAATAACCTAGTCTTAGATATAAAGAAATATCTTCAAAATCATAAGGTATGTCCTTCTAATAACACTAAGTTATCTAATATCCAGCTACTAAGCAATAAAGTAAAGCGTTAGTAGTAAAAGAGACGACGTTAAATTCTTAAAAACGTCCTTATTATAACGACAAAGAGTATTCTCTTAAAGTAAAATTATGTTACTTGGCAACTCAGTTTCTAAGATGCCTTATTTTATATCTTATACTTTAAAATACACGTTAATTTATATACAAAGAGAAGATAATGAGTTTAGAAATACGACATCCCATATAATTAACATTCTTCACTTTTTTATATTCTAGAACTATTATTTATAGCCTAAGAGAAGGCACTGGAGCCTAAATGTAAGGGCATTAGCTACTTAGTAATTATATAATAGGCTTGTCGAGCAAATCACATAGTAGAAAGCCCCACCACCTTCGAGTTTGGCAAACATATTATTCCTCTAAGAATCCAGAACTAAAGCCTCGTAATAAAAGATACCGTTACCACAGTACACAGATTATTTCTACCCGATTAGCTCAGCCTAACTTCGATAGACTTTATTCGCCTGCGCCTAACATTAGCAATCACGCTCTTACTGCAGCCTGCTAGCGACGTCCTTCTACCGCTCCACCCCTCCACCCCTCCAACTTGCACATCAACCCTTCACAAACTTTCGAGACAAGTATAAGATCTACTATATCATCCTAATATACGGCTGCTACCGTTATATTAAGACTACGACGATTTACGAAGCGTAAACAATCTTAGTTAACCCTTAAATCTAATATTATTTACTTAAGAGATTTTAATATACCTTAATAATAAGCCAATAATTTCTCTTATTATAACTTAGCTAACATACTAATAGCCTTTTAGGCCTTAAGCGCTACTTAATATAGACGTTAAATTCACAGACACTAATAAGATTACGAAACCTAAGGTTGTCAAAGGCTATAGTTAATAAGTATATTAAATAGGATATAATAGTATTACCTCCTGTGAGAATAGCGAGAAGGAAAATCACAACGAATCAAAGGGCAAAGCGATTATAGAGAAAGGCGTCGACGTATACTTTATTAGCGGCTAAGTAAGGGAAGGTCACTGCGATAAAAGAGATATATAAAATACACGATTATATTATTATCTTTTCCGTTATGTTAAAAGCACTAAATACTTCCAAAATTAATTTTATAATAACTAGACTACTAGAACCGATAGGCAGTATTAGTGATACGCCGTGTGGTTTTTCAATTTCGTTCGTTAACTCCTTCGCTCGCAAATAACTTACTATAATTACTACAAAGATTTTTCTTTTAAAGACACGCAAGATATTATCGGCCTTAACGCTTGTTAAGAAAACCGCGGGGTAAAGTAAGGCGTTAGCCCTACTAGGAAAGACGAGAATCCCAACGTAGTTTACGAATAAAAATTTCATAAGATATTCTACCTTACTCTTAGGTATAACTAAGGTTATAACACAATCCTCTATTGCCTACTTAGTAAAGGACATTATTACTATCCCAATGACGTTATATAGATCTTTATCAAGACCTTCTTTGATCTATTATTATAGGAAATAGTCGTATACTTTAGTTTGCTTAACATCGTTGCTCGAGGAGTATTTGGGGATTATAATAGGAATAATTTAAGTCTCGTTTAAAGTAAGTAAAAGTATCTCGTGGCTAAGAGAATTAACTAAGTATATTATAATAATCCTTAAATCGTACTAAATATCGTTACTTAAGATGTAATTAAGAAATATTATAAGAATAATTTGTGTCTCGTTTAAAATAAGCGGTCTCGTATAACTAGAGGAAGAGATTAAGGATATTATTAGTTTAGTAAGATTTTAGGGCTTCCGGTGATCTATCAGGAATCAGCGGTTAGAAATAAAGTAGTATTAATTAAGTAACTTACGGGGGCGCCTTTTAAATAATTTGTTAATGACGATAGTGATAAAAAGGTATATTAAAGAGTCGCCTACTCTTTTCGCGACTTCTTTTTGGCTTTTAACAGATAATTCGCGAAAGGAATCGATAATAGTACGTTCAAAAGCCCTTCAAGAGAACTTTATAACGCGATAAAATACTAACCAGGCTTACTTTCCGCTATAGTCGAGGAGGATTCGTTCTGTAATAGTTTCTATAAGCTTAAAAATTCCCACTAAAGCCTTCTTAGCTCCCTTTAGCGCCCTCTAATAATTCTTTTAAAAATACGCGGTAAGTATTATAATTAACACATTAACTATACTTTAGACTAAGAACGACTCTATAATATAATACTTATAAGTGAAAAGTTTAATAGGCTATTATTTAAGAAAAAGCTACTATTTGAGATCTGAGAGGGGTTGCTATTTTTGGCGGAGCGGCTGTGGCACCCAGGATAAGCCGTGTGTTTTACTAAGAGCCTGCGCCCCAGGATATATCCGGGTATATCCACACCTCTCTATAGGTGGTTAGGACGTAGTGCCATCAGCCACAACGTTTTAGCCACTCTTACTACTCTCCTATGGTTCAGTAGAGCCGCTTTCTCCACGATCCTCAACTTCGGTTAACAAGGAAGCTTCTAAATCTACTATATGATGGATCGAATATAACCGCCTAGCGCGAACCTTGTGCTAATTAGTCTCCTTACGCAAGCCCGAAGGCTAGCCTACTCTTTAGGCCCAGTCGTACAAGGATGATTATCTAGTTATACACTAGCCAATGCGAAGGTCCCGTATTAGGCAGTCCTATAATTTTACTATAATAAGTAGATTACAAATAAGGTTATTATATATTAGTTACTTAACTATAGTAATCTCTAACGTAATTTAGCTTTTCTCGAATTCCACAAGTTTTTCACGGCTTACGATAACTTCTTTCTCCCAAGAATTCTCGCTCTTTAGACGACCCTTTTACTTAACAAAGTACTTGACCTTTCCGCGTAGTACTTGTTTCTTAAGTAGTCGCACGCCTAAATAGTTTCCTTAATAAGTCGCCTTAAACTCTTTAATGAGCTTTAGGCTTATGTTCTTCTACTTCTCCCACGTATTACCCTCATGCGGAAATCCTTTTCACTTTATAAGGTACTAAGTTATTTTACTTCGCTTTTACTTAGCAAGCAATACTTTAATCTCTTATATCCCTCTCTTAGTATCAATTATAATTAGTTAACTATCACAAAATAACTATATCACTAAGCTTTTTATATGCCCCGGTGTAGTTATTAATATACTTTTATAAGCTTAAGCGATTGCCGTGATATTAATAAAGGATAATAATATTATAATTATATATTTTCGCAAATTAAGTCTTAAACACATTATATATTTGCTTCGCTCCTTAAATAAACGGCTAAGCGAGTAAATTACCGTTAACCTTAAAGCTAAAGCACAGGAAGTACTTATAACGACGCTAAGTATAAAACACACAAGTAAGCGACTAAGCGAGCGGAGGGGTATTAGTAACAATTAGTGCGCCCCCTAGTTAAGCGGACAAGTCATCTTAGTATATTACTTCACTTTAGTAGGTATTCGAAAAACTCAAAATTCTGCCCTTAGTTTGTCGCTTTTTTTATACTTATTTAAACATATATTATATTAATAACTAATTTACAGGGTCTCGGGCATCCCCGCCGAAAATCACAATTTCCAATATAACTCTCTCTTTACTTTGTTCACGGTGTATTACTCCACTTTAGTAAGCCATTCGAAAAACTCAAATCTACCCCTAGTTTGTCGCTTTTTTTATACTTATTTTGTTATATACTATATTAATAGCCGTTTTACAAGGTCTTAGCCATCCCCGCCGGAAGTCACAATTCTAATATAACCCTCTTTTTATACGAATCTGTCACGATCTGAGTAATCACGTGTGTTTTAGCCCTAAGGCTCGGCAACTTCGCTTGCACAGAGAAGCCAAAACTAGGATTTATGCGGGTGCAAGGAACGTGCGAAGACACTTGTTCACTTACACTGCATTATTAGCATCAAGGGAAGGGTCAAGGTCACGGGGATCGGGGGTCACGTGACGTACAAGCCCGCTAGACGGGTCGCGGGAGCTTGGGCACTCCGCGAGACTATCTAGCAGGGCTTGTACCCGAAATCGAAGTTCTATATAAATAGAGTAGTTTCTTAGGTAATAAAGCTTCGTGCTTAAATTCATATAATAATTTAACTATTGCTTGTAACGTCTCAATTCTAGTTGAGAACCGAACGTCTTATGATTTTACTTTATTAATAATACTAACTGACGAGCTTATACGCCGCGTACTAGTTAGAACGAGGAACGTTACAGAATCTTTCTTTTAACTTCACCTTATCATATGGCGGCTTAACTTCTCACCCGCGTTATTGAGATCCTCGAGTCTGACAACGTCGTCGTCTACATAAGATCGGTTTGGCAGATGATGGGTAGTCAATGCCATGTATATGCAGACTGGGAGGTGTGACAAAGTGCGAATAGCTGAATCGATTCGCACTCTTTCCCCTTCCGTTCCTTTAGCGGGCGGCTCTCCCGAGCCGTGGGACAATCCTAGCATTTACCCCTTACTATTTCAAGCACGAAATTAGTAAACTTTTGACAAAAGGCTTCCTAGATTTAGTAAGCTATTGTCGTCCAGTTTTAGCGCTAATAATATAGCCTCTAGTAAAGGCTTGGGGGCTTAAGAAATTATAAAATTTGATTGACAATACTTTTAATTATTAAACTCGTTAAAGTTAATATTTGCCACTACTAATTAGGCGAGTCACGTGTTATTAATTAGTAAACCTAAATAATAATTATGACTTAATAATTAACATTAAATCCTGTTTTCTTAAATATCTCGACAAGTAAAGTGCCTTTGTTTTCGACAAAGTAAAGTAGAAAGCGGAGTTAAAGGGACTTCATATAATACAAGTGGCCAAATTTATGCGCCTTCTAAGTCGAGGGGATACGTGAGACCCTAAACAAAGAGAACGAGGCTAGTTTTTACAAGTCACGTAACTAAGGTGTATTACTCCACTTTACAGTAGAAGGCGAATTAAGTGTCACAGGTTTTTTAGTTAATTATTTTAGCCGGGTCTATTTCCAGACACCTATGGCTATGCACCCCTGCTTGGTTGTATTCCGTAATCCTACTATACTATCAACCAACGGCTCAAATTTGATTAGGATTACCTTCGTTAATCTAATAGGTTATTAATAAGCCACGGAGTTATATAACTACTAAGCTATATAACTACTTTCTACTAATAAGCTCTATATTTTCCCATTCGTTTAGCTCCAAAAGTTTGCTATAGTTCTAGCTCAGCTCTCGCGCGTCGTGGAAGGGTATGATTCGCTATTAGTACCTGCCTTCGTTATTATGCCTTTAACTTAGGTTCTAATTATATTTATTCTTATTCTCGCTCTTTAATTCTTAATTAGCTAGGTCAAGTTCAGTCTCTTATTCTCCTTATTAACTAACTCGATCCCAACGTAAACTAAAGGTTAATAATAGCCTAATACTCAACTAAGCAAGTATTAAGTACATCGATAAATCAACTTAAGTATCATCTCACGCTTAACATTAGACTTTATTAATATAAGAACCTCAACTTATTAAGAAAGTTTATACGGCTGGCTTTTATTACACTTAGTAATTTCTATAATGAATTATCATACGAGACCCGAGTCGAACTACTCGATACTATTCTTCCCTTCGAGGCACTAAGTTATATATAAGAGTCTTTCGTTAGGACATAGCTAATTCTCTTTAACGGCAAGAAATTTCATGTCACAGCTAGTTTTTATTTAGTACTATAACGCTTGCGAATAACCCGCTTAAAGCATCTCGTTTAGATAAATTAATTATATATTAACTAAACAAACAACGAAAAGAAGTCATATTAGGTGAACTTAATATTAAAGATTTTCTACTTAACTAAGCGTGTAATAATCTAGCTTAGAAACGAAGAAGAAAACCTTAAGCGAAGGTTCGTTGCCACGCTAATAACTATTAAAGAGGCTGAGGCTATAGTTAGCGGTTGCTAAATAAATCTATTTAAACGTCGGGTAAATAATCCCATTGCGATTAAAGTTATTATTAGTACCCCACTTTCGGACTAAGAAAAGCTTTACGCTACTCTTAACTTAATTCACGATATTGTTAATAGTAAGTATACTCCAAAGATTCCTTACTTTTATAAACGCGAGGACTCTAGAGATTAGGGGTTAGCCGAAGTCGTATCTGATAAAATAACATTCCTCATGAATCGGCCGTGATGAAATAAAATCTAGGTCGTGCAAGAAACCGTCTTAGCGCAAAACCTAGTGGCGGTCATCGGATCTCGGATTATTTTATAGGGTATTATCTATAGGGCATCGTCCGGCTGGCGTTTCTATAATACATCTTATTGCCGCATATCATTCGGCTTTATTCTAGAAAGTTAATAGAAAACAATGATGTAATTCGTGAGAACAACTTAGTCTATCTAGAATACTCGGGACTTAAGAGTGAACAAAACCCTAGGACTACTTACGGCTGTTAAGATGTTTAAGACTAAAGCGGCTACAAATGACTAAGACAAGATCTTCGGTCTCCTTGGACTTGTTACTTAGGAGAATAGTATATTAATAAAGCTAGATTACGGTTTAGTACTTATGAAACTTGATTATTTAGAAGAGACTATTGATGTGTATGTTAAGCTAATCGCTACCTGCATAGAGACTACATACCGTCTACATGTCTTAGTGGGCATACGTATTAGCCAACCTTACTTCCCTTTATAAGTGCCGGATCTTACAGCCTTCGAGAGCGTTACTAATAAAAACTTACACGGGATTCTTTATGAAAATTATATAGCCTAGAATTAGTACACGAACGCTTAAGTTTATAAAAATAAAATTCTCTCGGTTAACGGGATTAAAGTCGATAAGATTATAATTATAGGGGATATTTGTGCGGATATACGCTGGCATTGGGCTGCCGCTATACTACAGTCCTGGCGAAATATAACAAAAATTAAGGGCAAGCTAAAAGAGCTTTATATAAGCGGCGGAACGCAAAAAGAAGCTTTTATCCGCTATATAACTAGTGACTTATTCGCTACTAGTGTAAAAGTCGACCTACAGAAGAAGCTTGCTTCAAGTTAGCGGTCGAGGGTCTTTTGGAGAGGGGTTTTAGAACTCACGAAGAGATATATCTAAAAAGTCTTCTAGCGTAACTAAGACAATAATCTACTTATTCCCGCGTATTAAAGGTCAATTCTAAAAAACTGGTAGTTGTTCCTAGAATAGCTTACTTATATGAAAGTTATTAAGCCTAACTATTACGATAGAGCTAATCCCAGGTTAAACGCGTCATTTAAGTACACCCTTATTATTCGTAATTTATGCGCGTAGGGCAGATTTTTTATAACTAAGAGTAGGTATATAAGGATCAGGCTAACTAGGATTAGTATAGCGAACGAGATCTTTATTTTATAAGGTAACTTTATTCCTTTTATACTTTAACGTTTAAGGGGCTTAGAAATTAGCGATATTAATCTAGATGAAGTAGAAGCGCCTTACTTTACTATGATCAGTGACTGTTATTTATAAGGGGTTATAAATAGTAAGATTCCCAAGAAATGGCCTAAGAAAAGGCAAATCGTATAACTTCTATAGTATACTTTGTTTATCACTTATATATTTAATTAAGAGTCCTATGTAATAGCCCCTATATCTTAGAACCACCGCCCTAGGACTAATTTATTATAACGGTTTCTTCCCTTAGTTTAATATAATATCTTACTTATCTTTATTATTACAATATAAGGATATTTTTACATTATAAATAACGTAAGATTATATTATATACTACTGCTAATACTTACTTAATCGTATCTAGTACCTAAAAATCGTGCGAGTTATTTATTTGTGCTAAGGGGCTAGGTCCTTAAGTAGGGCCAAAGTAAAAAGACCGCGCTCGAAAGCGAAACCGATTTTGTAATCGCTGTATAACTTATATAAGGGCGTATTTTCTGGAGTGTAAGACGTAGTGTAGGCAAGAATTGGCCGGGAAGGGATGTACAGCCACAAGTGCCTGGACATAGACCCCGCTAAAAGTAGTTTAACTAAAACATCTGCGACACTCAATTCGCCTTCGACTGTAACAAGCCAGGCCAGCAAAGTCGAACTCCCACTTGTCCGTGGTGCTGGCTACGAACCTATGATTGTAATATTATCGTAGAGCCAACGGGAGACAAGCGCATTAGATAGAGCTGTTGTGGTGTTGTAGTCGTCGGTGGAGGCCTCGTTCCCCTCTATTGGCGACGGCGACGTGGCCACATTAAAACAGAGGACTACTATTAAAATAGGTATGAAAATTATCTGACGTACGATTACTTGACTTAGGGTATAAGCCCTTAATTATATCAACGTGGAACTAATGCCTAGTCGTACGACAGGACACCTCTAGGGTGTATTATAGAATTTTCACTGGAGGGCATAAGCGGCGCGCGCGCGTCGAACGTCACCTAAAGGACCCGTCGAAGCTCTAGTTAATCGAACGATCTGACAAGCTCTTATTAAACGAACGTATTATAATCTAAATATTGAGCGGCGGGAGGCAAAGGCGTAGCTATAAGGGGGGATTCTAGGGGGACGATATATAACTGCTATACTCTCTCTCAAATAGCAAAGTCCCTAATAGCACTGTACAGAGGAACTCTACTGTAAAGGCAGGCCCGGCTCTATAATTACAGCTCTAACAAGCGCTGGCGGTTTAGATTATAGATATAAGAGTATAGGCTAGCGAAAAAGGGAGAACTAGCAAAGTAAGCGAGGAAGAGGAAGTAACACTTTGGTTAGTAAAAGAGAAACATTATATTATACTGCCTAGCTAAGGGTATAAGAATAATAAGGCAACTTCTGCGAGACACGGTCGGCCTTACTATAAGGGGAGACTTAGTAAAGTAACGCGAAGTAATTCACAGCCGTAAGGCGTGGCATATAATAGTAGTAATAGAGACACTATTTATATAGCCTAAGAGGACGGATGCGCGTATCAGTCTATAGGCAGAACGGGGCAGTGGGCTACGTGTTAATATAGGCTTAAGGAGCAAACAGGGCAAAGGGCGTAAAGGAAGGTTTTAGTCCTGGACCTTCCTCTCGAAGCAGGCGGCCAGGAGTGAGCCTTTCGGGGCAATAGTCTTACTAGGCCTGCGGGAAAGCGTGGTAGGGAGGTTGCTGGCCCTACTTGTATTGTAGTTTATTCGTAGATTTACAATGCAATTCTGTGCCTGCTAGCGGCTCGGTACTAGGGCGATCACGAATTGCTTTTGTACGGTTTTAGAAGAGGTGGCAAGCTTAAAGGCGTACGTCCCTTTAACGGCGCTTTAACTAAGAGGAAAAGTTACTTGATTCTAGATAAAGGCGCATATACTCCTGAGAGTTAACTTAATATAAGAGTTTCTACGTAAAGTCGTACGGGCTAAGCCTAGTAATTTATATAAGTCCCTAACTATATATATAGCTTTAGCTATATTAATACTTATAAGAGACATAGAAACAATTAACGCCTTTACGATTCCCTTATAAGAACTATTACTAAAACGGATAATCGACATCACATAAGATAAAGAAGAAACTATAAAAAAATACCTTAATCTATAAGAAATAAAAGTATAAATATTCACTAACGAATTAATAAAAAAAGGTAAGGTCAGTTATAATATAGTAGTATAAGTAAATAATACTATAAGAACTCACGTATAACGTATAATTAATATAGATAATAAAGTAAATGTGTATATAATAAAGCTAGGGGCTATTATAAAGGCAATAGACTAGGCGAATGTAATACTTAATAATATCGCAAAGTCGCGAAGGGTTACTATTTACTTAGATAATATATTAGCTTTTTAAGCCATCGTTAAGCTAAGACACTAGAGCGGCCAGGCATTTATTCGACACATTACTAGAACCGTATAGAATCGGGAAAGAAGTGGGAAGTACATCCGGCTAGCGTGGATCCCAAGCCACGCGGGGGTTCTAAGTAACGAGGCGGCTAATAAGCTGGCGGCTATAACTATAAGTCCCGAGAGCCGGGTTACGACTTTATTATAGTTCTAAGGCAAGTTTAAGTCGGTTATAATAGGGAGGGTTAACTAGGCTTAATAGATTGCGAGACTAATTAATAAATAGACTATAAGTAAACACTTTAAAATAGTCGACGTAATATTACCGGGAAAGTATATTAGGCTCCTTTACGACACACTCTTAAGAGCGGAATCTCAAGTACTATTATAATTGTGTACTAGACACTTTAAGCTTCGCGGCTTCTTAGCGAAAATTAGTGTAACGGAGACTAATTAATATAAGTATAGTTAAGGGAGGGAAGACACGCGGCATTTCCTCTTTTACTATTAATAATATTAACACTTATGAGGAGACATAATCACGGAAGGGAAGGGATACTATAGTAATTTATTATATATATTAAGAGGGAAGTCTTCTCGCTTAAATCCTAATGAGTCGAGCCTTAATGAACTAATAGACAAGTGGAAACTAAACTTAATAGTAGTTAGAACCGTGATTAAATTTGCGCTAAAGACAAAGAGGCTAAGCCCGCATTCTTAGCTAGTATCACTTACATAAAACTCTTAGCGGTTTGGGGCATAAGGGTCGAATAGAGTAGAGGAGTCCGACAACGACTTAAGGGCTATTAAATGAATCTTAAATCCGTGATAGAAGATTATATAATTAGTTTAGTTTAGCTAGAAGTAGGGCTATATAGGGCCACCGGCCCTGAACAGCCAACTGGAATTCATCATCATCATCATCATCATCATCATCATCATCATCATCATCAACATTCGAGTTCTCGTGGCTGGTTCCGCCCAAACTGGAGCACGTCGAGGCTGCTGCGTGTCGTTCCTTTATACCACTCAGAGTCGTCGCCCCAAAGAACCGAATGGGATGCCACTCCTCCGCTCCTCTTCCCCTCCAAGGTTAATCAGGTGCACGCCGTTAAGCCTAGGTGCATGTGTCAGCTGGGAGACCTCTAGACGGAGAACATGGCAAATAGGAGACGGGAGTAATTAGGAGCAATATTGCCGGAGCGTATTCTTGATTGCAAGACTGTGGCGGCCACAGATCGAATCCAAGGCAATACTCATCGAAGTGTAGGTATACGCGATGCCACCGTTGCTATTGACATGTACCTTAAAGCGAAGCAAGATGTCTCTGGAGAACCCCTGAAGAGAAGCACGCTGTTAGGATACTATCGTGCTGGCAGGCGGTGGGCTGATCTCGCTGGCTCGTCTCCTCTGTTGGTTTTCATCTTTCCTCAAATGGCGGAGACCATCGTGTACGTACAACCCTTCTCTTTTCTTCGTTGAGACTGATGGCCTCAAAAGGCAGAATAATTCCATTACCGACTCGACAGTCAAGAGTATAGCATATCAGATTCAGTCCCATCACCCAGAACTCACCGAAGCTCTGGTTAATGTTGGCCAGTGTGCAGGCTTGCTTCCGTCCAACACGGTGCCTGTGGCTTCAATAAAAGATGTCGTGCTAAGAACTACTCAAGAGTTGAGTACAATATTGGATGGAATGTCGGAGGATACTTGAGATAATGCGAGTGGATTGAGCTCAAGGCAGATGTGAATAGATGCGAGCCAGTTATTTATCTAAACTTCTATCCTTTCACCCTCACATCCAAGGAAATGCATCGCTCTTGTCCTGTGACCTTTTGAGGCCAGTGCAATTGGTTCCAGCTCTCCGCTGGCTGCATGCATCACAATTTCAAAGGCATAAATAAGGTAAAACGGCTAACTAACTGCCGTTTGCAGGAAAAGAGGAGATCAGCTAATATTGAGTCAAGACATGTACATAGAGAGGAGCCTCAGTTCGCCCGCCATCCATAGACGGCAGATATCTCCACAGTCTGCGACAGTAACCACCCCGCATATTTCTTCTGGACATCAGGAAGCTCCTCTATGCTGACAGGCCAACCCGCTTCATCCTGTCCTAGCCTGCACTCAGCATAAAATGCCATCTGCACTTTATCATTTGACGTATCAGTCGTGAAGCCTCGAACCACCATCATCTCCTTCAAAATTCCTTCAAAATTCCGAAGAGCCGATACAGGCCATCCTCCTCCTGACTGATGTCTAAATAAAGGACATCGAGATCGAAATTGAATCGCACCCTCTCAGGCTGTAGGAATGATCCAAAGTAGAGGGGGGAGACTGCCTCGGACGTAAGGATCTCCACGGTACAGGGGGAGAGAGTAAATCGCCATATGATGAAGCGAAGTTCGAGAGGAAGGCATGTGAAGAAAGTAAACCGCCTTTTGTTCGAATAGAATTAGCCTGGGCAAACGCGCAGGAGCAACTAAGCCGCCATATGATGGGGTGATGTTCAGGAGGAAGATTCGTAAACAGAGGAAAGAGTGGCTTGTGTTGGAATTGTGATTTTCGGCGGGGATCCCTGAGACCCTGTAAAATGGCCATTAATGTAGCATATGACAAAATAAGCAGAAATAAAGCGGCCAACTAGAGGTAGAATTTTGAGTTTTTAGAATGGCCTGCTAAAGTGGAGCAATACACCAAGATGACTTTTCCGCTCGACTAGAGAGCGCCACTGATATCCCCCCGCCCGCTCAGCGCCCACCTGCAGGCGCCTATTCCTGCCAGCGGCTATTGTGGCGTAATGCCCGTTCAGTACTGTGCCCGTTTGTGGCTCCTGCGCAGAATTCCGCTTTGCCAAGAGAATGCACCCTAGCCCACCCCGCCTACAGATGCTTATTTGGGCAAGAAGTAAACTGGAGGGCAGAAACAAGCCGGGTAAGGGATTGTCCAGTGGCACTTCAAAGGGGCCACTTTGGCACATGACGCCGCAGAATTAGGCTTAGGTCTAATTACTATCCTATCTTCAATTCAATGGTTGTGCAACAAACCATATTTACGGCAATACAGCGTTGGTTGAGTTCACTCCTTCCAGAAGCGAAGTCCTTGTGCAATCGTGGGACAATGTTTGAGCCCGAATCTGGCAGAGGTGTTTCGCGAGGAGGTTCCCTAAATGCTCTAAAATAGATCGGCTCAGTGCTCACCACGGAGGGACAGTTGACACGTGTCTATTTCGTATAGAGCTCCCCAACGAACGAGCCAAGAGCCGCCAGCGCAAGCTAACTTACCATCTATTTCCTGATGGTAGACGATGACCTAGACTGGTCACCGAAAATGACCACCCTAGTTTCTCAAGGACGTCCCTTCTGGAGCCCAACTTTACTCTATTTTATCAAAGAGCCAATATGGCATACGCTCTTAAATGCCGGAAATCATAATATTCCATATGATCAACTCCGCAAGGGGTACAGTAAAAGGCGAATTGGGTATCGCTGGTTTTTTAGTTAATTATTTTTAGCGGACTTGTGGCTGGCGCACTCTGCCCAGTTGTACTTCCAAGTTACCTGCTCAGTGCAGGGATAGCTGTCATGGGATATTCGCAGTCTCACGTGACCATTATATAGAACGATAGTATTTCGTTGCGCCTCGTACTTATGCTACTAGATGCTATCAAACTCATTACATTATGTCGTAGGTTATCAGCTTCTACTACTCCTATACTGCAATTATCGCCCCCGCACGTCCTGGAAGGCCTCCTCTGACAACCATAGTAGCAGGGCAACATGACAGCCTTATATAGCCACGTAAGCTTCGTCCTAAGGCTCGTGATAAATGTAAAACGGGCAGCCTGATAACCTTCTGGACTTTTCTCATTCTATTTTCCATTCCTTAGCTCTGACAACAGACGGATGGACGACGAAGAGCGTCATTTACATTAGACCATGAAGTCCTCGATAGTGATCAAGGATCAAATGTACAGTTCGCAGCCTGGAAACGGGCAGGCTGCGAGCCAATTCGAAAATCATGTGCTGGCAAGCAACCAATTCGCATATGAAGCACTTGAAGATGCTGATTCTATTCGTCTGCTGTTGATCCAACCAGCGCCACGCGGCGACCTATATCTACAATGCAACATGATCCATACAACTCTCTCTACATCACTTGACTTCACGGCACTATCTTATGTCTAGGGAACACCTTCGCAAACAAGAGACCAAAGACAAACTATCTGGATTGATCGGAAGCAAGTCTTGATTGGATCTAATCTTTACGACGCACTGCTTCATATCCGCGACGAGGAGGAACCTATACAAATTTGGGCAGATGCCATTTGCATTAATCAACTGGACTTTACGGAACGCAATCATCAAGTTTATATAATGCGGGACATATATTCGAAAGCTGATAGAACGGTCATCTATCTCGGCGCTGACAACGGTGGATATACTCTCTTGGCAGCGTGGAACTTTCTGGAGAGGGAGTGTAACGATCGAGCACCCGTTGCCGAACGACCGGGTGATGCTGAATTCAGAGGTGACATTAGCGATGTGGAGATCAGCGTGCTATCTCGCCCATGGTTTCGAAGAGTCTGGGTGTTCCAAGAAGTCATCGTCTCAAAGCGGCCTCTTGTGCAATGCGGATGGCGGAAAACTACGTGGGATTCATTTTGCAAGGTCATCCTCCTCCGGCCAAGGTTAAACGACCGGTACGGTTGGAGCCTCTCAAAGAAACCCTTGGTTCAATACGTGGCTGACATGTTCCTTGCTCGATGTGCATTTTTGAGGGAAAATAAGTTGGATCATCTGCTTCCATCCTGGTTTGATGACGTCCAGGACAACATCGGAAAAGGGTCACATATCTTAACAACTCTTTCGAGAGCACGCCGATTGGAGTCTTCGGATTCGAGAGATAAGATATATGCCGTCCTCGGTATCTCATCTGGTATCGATCTTAACAATGATCGCATCGCTATTGATTACAATAAGACAATGGTACAGCTGTATACGGATTTCGCACAATACCTGATTTATTCAACACAGTCATACGATGTGCTGAGCTATGTTGAGAGACGACAGTTCCCCTTGAATGCCACTCCTCGGTGGCAGTCATGGGTTGCCGACTGGAGTGTGCCTCTTGGTCCTCAGCGGACAATTCTCAGCATCCTCGCGCAGGAAGATTACGAGATTCAAGAAAGACGACAGTATCAAGTACACCAGAATCATTGTTGGACCCGGAACACCTTAAGTAGCGTTGGTAGAGTAATCGGACGTATTGTAGCGCCAACGCCGCAGCAAATTCACCTATCAGGGCGAGACGAAGAGATCTTTCAAAGTATTCATGACACTTTTAGCGACAATGAGGCGGCCGTACAGAGAGAAATTATAAGCCTCTGGATGGCATATCCGATCGGCTTCTCTTGGAGTTACCGTTCCTCGCGCGAAGTAGAGACAGAAGGACCGATTTTAAAACTGGAAACACATCCAAAGTTTGGATTAAACCTGCCGGAAATGCCGCCTACAACCTTGAATTCTTACCTGAAGACCAACTTGTTTTCCAAACTTAGTAAAGGTAAGCAAGCGCAGCCGGTCTCTGGCCAGCAACGAAGCCAAGCGAGCCACTCGAAGACACCCACCAAGCTCGAGGAGCAGAAACCCTCACAGCCACTTAAACAGGCCGGGGAACCCACCATTGAAGAAATGCTGCTCCTCCGTTCTCGTACCACCGTCCACTGGTCTGGCGATGCAAGCGGCGCAGTCAACCTCGTCGTCGACGAATCTTCAGTTCTAGAGGAGCGGTCCCTAGCCAACTACACGCAGACCACCTCCAATGCTTCGAGTTCCTCGAAAAAGGCCGACAAAAAAGTCGTCGCTCTAGTACCTACAAATACTAGGATCGGGGATATGGTCATCGCGCTGAAAGGCAGCCGACTGCCCTTCATCGTGCGCAAAAATGGCCCCTTTGAAATAGTGGATGATTCGGTTTTGCCGCTGATATTTTGCGAGCTCGTGGGGGAGTGCTTTGTGAATGGGCACAAGGAGCTGGATAGCGTATTTATGCCGGAAGTTGCGGAAAATGGGAAGGAGGATTACGAGTTTGTCTTCGGGGATTGTCAAGGGGGGAGGCGCCTCGTGCAGGGTCCAGTACTCATGAATAGATTGATTATATAGAAGGAAGAAGAGCTGGAGAGCTCGTGAGGCTAGGTACAGGAGGAGCTTAGGCCATAATTAGTTAGCCCATCAACAAAAGAGATTCCCTGACAGGGACGTTTGTTCTGCGAATCCACTCGAGATTTAAATAAAGTAAGAGTGAAAGGGGCTATTAGCCGGGTAAGGCTCGTTCTTGATTTCCAACTACTATCTCCTCTTTTAATCCACTAATTCGTGCCCCATCACTCTGCGAGAAGTTTTTATTGTCGTCCTCGACAGAGAATCGGAAGCTGATTTTGCAAGTTACTGTAATAATATAAGTCAAAATTAAAAATATTAAGAGTTCTGCCTTGATATTAATTTTAAATATTATTATAACACACTTATAAACTTATATATAAGACGTAGACTAGATAAGAATTAGCTCCGGTCTGCGATAATAATTAGCAGCGGTACCTTGGGTACAACTGGATAGGGATAAGGATGCATAGCACAAGTGTCTGGAATGGACCCCGCTAAAATAATTAACTAAAAAGCCAGCGACACCCAGTTCGCCTTCTATTGTAGCTCCCTATTGCCATCAGAGCTGCCAAGAAATGCAGCTTCCTACTTCTATTCCAAGCGCAGAAGTCGACGAGGTCGCATACTATGAGCCAGAGTTGGAGATCGGGTGTGTTCCAGATTCCCTATCAGGAACACGAAAGCGCGGATCAAAATCTCCATACCGGACGCAATTTCTGGCTCAAGCATACCAGAAGTGCTATCTATTATTGCAGTCCTTGAGACTTCTACAACCGATGTCTCGCACACAGTGATATATCTGGTGCTTTGTATCCAGATTGGTATACTACTATACATTGCACAATGTAGGAATTGAGTATAATTTTAAAGATCAGGTTTTAGGACACTATAGAAGCAGTCGAATCGATCAAAAGGAAACTAAGGTTGGAACAAGTTAAGCGCCTCGTGAAAAATTCCAGTGACAGTTATGACGTCCTCCCTGTGTTAGTATACAATCCGTTGGGCCTTTGAAGGCTGTCTCCCTTATGTTTCCGATCGTTGCGGGTGATCGTCACTATTTAATAGTATTCTCCACCCTTCTTTCCGAAAGGGAAGGCAGCCACAAAGAGCTGCTTGACACGACGAGGACTGTGGAATTTTCATCATTTTGCAGAGCATATCTGAGGACAGCCGGGAAGGGCTCACCAGTCGGCTTGACTCAGTGATCGTGACATCGTGGAAGCCAATAGAACGAAGGGATATCTTATTCGTTTCTAGGAAGTCCTCTAGAGCATTGCGTTTCACTACTATATAGCACATATCAAGCTGATGAATATCTAGTGCGCAACGGGACAGTACTTCCAGGGGAAAACTCGAGTCGCTCAGGCGTATGACCCGAACAGACTGTAGCAGCTTGCCGAGAGACTCTAACAAGGTACTCAGTTCGGGAACCTCCCATTCATGGTAATACGGAAGGTTGAACCCCGATAAGCTGACGGTATTGATCGCAGCGCCTCTATTTCTGGAACTCTGGATAGCATCGGACACGACTCGCAAATGGTATCCATAGGAGTCTTCTGCTGTAGTCATGCCTGCGGTGAAAGGTGACAGCGACGAGTCGTCTTCTATCACCTCGCAGAATGACAAGCCCACCTCCGTCAGTCGAGGAAGTGCTCCAAAGGTCGACGATAAAACCGAGAGGTCAACGCCGTTGTCCACGATGTTACGCTGCTCCTCGCATATATCGTGTAAGGTTTCGTAAATAACTATGTAGGAAGGATAGTCATTCGCCCTATTGCCCCCGTCGTATATCTCTTTCGCTGTTTCCATATAGCTGTCGGGAGTCAAAAGATCGTACTTGAAGCAACTGAAGTCTAGTATTTCTACGCGAGATAGGAGCTGCGTCAGCGCAATTCCAGCAGACCGTTCAGTATGAAGGAGAGAATATTACTAGGTTTCAGTAGTTCCGGGACTACGTAGGTAAACGAGACAATGTAGTAACGAGCATCTGTATTTATGAGGCTTTCGAGTTTGTTGAACCCGTCGGTCGAGAACGGAATCTCGACACAGCGGAAGAGGGATGGCATACATGCTTCTCTCACACTTTTGCTAGTACGAGATAAATCTTTGACGTCCCAGAGTGGGAGAAGGTCAATGATAATGATAATAATAATGAATTCCAGTTAGTTGTTCAAGGCCGCTGGCCCTATGTAGCCCCACTTTTAGCTAAACTGAACTAATTACATAATCTTCTATCCACGAGATCTAAGATTTATTTAATAGCCCCCTAAGTCGTTGTCGGGCTCCTTTACTCTGTTCGTCCCTTATGCCTTAAACCGCTAGGAGTTTCGTAAAAGTGATACTAGAGAATACGGGCCTAGCCTCTTTGTTTTTAACGTAAATTTAATCACGGTTCTAATTATTGTCAAGTTTAGTTTTTACTTATTAATCGGTTTATTAAGGCTCGACTTATTAGGATTTAAGTGGGAAGATCTCCCTCTTAATATATATAATAAATTACTATAACGTCACTTCCCTTTTATAATTATGTCTCCCCGTAAGTATTAATATCGTCAATAGTAAAAGAGGAAATGTCGCGTATTTTCCCTCCCTTAATTGCACTCACATTAATTAGTCTTCGCAACCTTAATCCTCGCTAGGAAGCCACGAAGTTTAAAGTGTTTAATACGTAATTGTAATAGTACTTGAGATTCCGCTCTTAAGAGTATGTCGTAAAGGAGCCTAATATACTTTCCTAGTAATACTACGTCGACTATTTTAAGGTGTCTACCTGTAGTCTATTTACTAATTAGTCTCGTAATCTATTGAGCCCAGTTGACCCTCCCTATTACAACCGACTTAAACTTGCCTTAGAACTATAGTAAAGTCGTAACCCGGCTCTCGGGACTTGTGGTTGTGGCCGCTAGCTTATTAGCCGCCTCGTTACCTGGAACCCCCGCGTAGCTTAGGATCCACGCCAGTCGGATGTACGTAAGGGGGTTTGTAGTGGGTCTCGTACACCCTTACAAGGCAGTAAGGTTATCTTTTTAATCAATAGTCTGAAATTCTAGAATTTTCTCTATAAACTTCCTCAAGTGTTAAGGCAGAATACTTGGGGTGTACGAGACCCACTGTAAACCCCCTTCCGTACTTCCCACTTCTTTCCCGATTCCATATAGTTCTAGTAATGTGTCGAATGAATGCCTGGCCACTTTAGTGTCTTGGCTTGGCGATGGCTTAGAGAGCTAACATATTATCTAAGTAAATAGTAACCCTTCGCGACTCCGCGACATCGTTAAGTATTATATTCGCTTAATCTACTGCCTTTATAATAGCCCCTAGCTCTATTATATATATATTCACTCTATCATTTATATTAATTGTGTACTATACGTAGGTTCTTATAATATTATCTACTTATATTACTATATTATAACCGACCTTACCTTTTTTTATTAATTTGTCAGTGAATATTTATACTTTTATCTCCTATAAATTAAGGTATCTCTTTATAACTTTTTCCTTATCCCGCGTAATATCGACTATCCGTTCTAGTAATAGTTCTTATAAGGGAATCACAAAGGCGTTAATCGTCTTTATATCTCTTATAAGTATTAATATAGCCAAAGCTATATATATAATTAGGGACTTATACGGGCTACTAGGCTTAGCCCGCACGGCTTTACGTAGAAACTCCCACATTAAGTTGACTCTCGAGAGTGTGTGCGCCTTTATTTAGAATCAAGTAACTTTTCCTCTTAGTCGAAGCGCCGTTAAAGGGACGTACGCCTCTAAGCTTGCCACCTCCTCTAAAACCGTACGGAAGTAATTCGTGATCGCCTTAGTACTAAGCCGCTAGATTAGTGCGAACAGGCGCTGCATCTACGCCGGTATAGCTTTGCCTAAGTAAGGCGAGAACTATACTATTACTACATAATCAGTCCTAGGAGTAACTATAGTAGTGTACAATAGTCGTACTGTAGCTAGTCTAATGCCCTATAGCCGTGACAGCGCCCGGGCGCTCCGCCAACCCCGTTTGACTACTCTGGCCACATATTCTTTAAAAGTGAGCGCACTATTAAAGACAACCCCTAGTAACTTTACTGATTCTAATAGTACTACCGCCGCGTCTCCAATTCGCAAGGCCTATATTGGTCGTATAATCTTCTTAAAGCTCCGGGTTAGTGTAAAATACATCAGCGTCATCTTATCTCCCTCGAACATTGCTCCACTACCCCTCGCCCATTTAAGGGCTTTCGGGATTACCTCATTTTGAAGGATCTCTATATTGTCTTCGACACTCTCGCTGACTACCTACTTAGTATAATCGTCCACGAACTCTATCGCTCCTTTCTGGTTATCTACCGTTTCTTTGACTAAGTCGGTATTAAAGAAGATATATAGTATAAAGGAGAGCGGAGACCCTTGCGGGAGTCCTAAGAAGGTAATGTCTATTACTTCCGTTTTAACTCTATTCACTATTATAGTAACTCTCCTTTTTGAGTAGAAAGATTTTACTTATTATATTACGTTCGCTAGGATTCCTTTCCTTGTTAACCTGTCTACTATAACTTCACATAGTACTCTATTATAAACTCCCTTAACGTCAAAACTAACTAAGGAAAGAATTTTCCCCTTACTCTAAGCTTCTTTAATCTTTTCTATAAGTATTACGAGCGCTTACTCGCACGAATGCACCGGCCTAGCCCCAAATTAATTAGTAGGGAGGAGACCTCGAGTTTCTGCCTAATATAATAGCCGCCTGGCGATAACTAGCTCTAAGATCTTTCTGAGCGTAGACAACAACGAGATCAGTCGATATGCCTTTAGTACGGTGTAGTCAGGCTTGTCAGATTTTCGTAAGGGCAGTATACGTGTAATTTTGAATACTGTTGGTGTCGCTCCCAGCTTGACCGATATATTAAAAATGGCAACGATTCACCTCTGGAGTACTAGTTAAACCTCCTTTTATACTATATTAGGCAATCCGTTCACACCGGGTGCCTTCTATAGCTTAACGCGTTAAACTATATACCTTACCTCCTTAACCGTAAAGTCTAGGTTTTCCTCGATAGGCGTATTTGCCGCCTGCCTTAAGCTCGTGTTTAGTTTAATTTAGGGCGTCGGAGGGAAGAAGGTATTTAATAATACTACTGCCTTTTTTGTATCTTCCTTTACCTTGCCTCTATTGTTAATAAGTAACGGGATAGCACTAAATACCGATTCCGTAGGCTTGAGATACTTCGCCGCCTTCTAAATATTATCGGGATCTTTTAAAAAGGTCTATTAGTAGTGTCTCTTTTTATCTCGGATAACGTTATAAAATCTGCGCTTCGTTGTTTTGACTTAGGCTTTTATATAAGGCTAGTAGTCCTTACTTCGATTAAAGTTTGTGTATCTATTACGGAGAGTAATATACTTGTACCGTAGTATAAATAACTCTTCGTCCCACTACGCCTTTATATATAGAGACGGCCGGGTCTTAGGGGTATGCTTAGTAGTTACTTCGTATATATAGCGAATAATTGTGTTAGTCTAATGTTTTAGATCTTTAATAGTGTTAATAGTTGAGGTATGATTTATATACTTCTTTAAATCCTTACGGACTGCCTCTTAGTTTGTTTTCCGGAAGTTGAGCTTCGGCGACTCTGTATTTCCTCTTCTGTGATCACTAAATGTCGACGTAATAGCCTAGTAGTCTAAACTATACTCGATATTATGAATCTGGCATTTGAGTAGCTTACGGAGTAGTCCGTCTAATGCTAGCGCCAGATCAATCGTCGTCTTATTTAGGCCGGCTTTAAATGTCTTAGTCCCCCTTAGTAGTATATTATTTATACTAAGGTCGCCTATTTACTCTAAGATCGAGGTGCCTTCCCCCTGGCGATAAGACAAGGTAACTGAGTCACCTCCCTATAGTTAGTCGTGTTTATTAAAATCTCCTCTTATAAATAACTATACGTTTACACCCCACTTTTCTTTTGCCTCTTCCTACGCTAATGTAATTAAGTGTAATTTATAGGTCAAATCACTAGTATTTTATTTATGTGACGCCGATACGTCTCTAGGAATATACACTGAGACTACTAGGATCCTTTGCGTAGTAATTCGTAGGAGTACTACTACGATATCTAGGGATAAGATAAGGACTTGTCTAAATTCTGTTTTCTTATTAACGTAAATAAGAGATCTGAATAAGTGGATGACTGAGTCGTCCCGAGTCAGTGACAGTCTGACAATAGTTTAGTGAGTGTGTTAGTGCACTATTAGCTCGCTATTTATGTTTATAATATTAAGTTCTATAATTATTATCAGCTTAAAATCTTGCGTCGAGCTATCGTTAAGGATACTTAGTTATACTTCTCTTCTCTTACTTACGTTCGCTTATAATATTCCAATTAACTTAGACATACGATACTAGCGTCGGGGTTTATGGCTCCGCGTGTCTGTTTACTTGAATCAAGTTCGCTTTCTCTCTCTAATATATTAAGCACCTTAGGTCCGTAACTGCGTAAGCCTCTCTATAAGCCGGGCATTTCTTTTCCCTAAACGTATATAAGTCAGTGCGATGATTACACAAGTATTTACTATAGGTCGTGTTATATATATATCTTGATTAATAATGGCCGTATTAGTTATAATTGTAGTATCTTATAAGTCTAGCCACCTGCTGAAATTCACTCGTAAATGTGATTTGGCCTCTAACCTTAATTAGCCGGTTACTAATCATTTGCTGTGCCTCTTCCTCGCTTGTTAAAAACACTATTATTAAACCGGTACACTTATTCCCTTTAAAAAGCTAAAATGCCTTTATAATAGCGGTCGCTCTATTCTTTATATAGAATCTCTCCGCGAAACTTTCTTTAATAGTGTAGTTATTATTGTTAATTACTAATACTTTTACTATATTATCTATTTTGACTAGATGTTAATCTTCGCCTCTTATTCTTACCCCTTCGAATACTTAGTTAACTTACTTATCGTTTACTTAAAGGAGTGCGGCCTCTTTTTTAGTAGAAGTAAGTACCTTTATATTCTGTCTTCGCACTTAGATTCCCACGACTTAGACATCTTTAAGGGTATTAGTTACGTAAATTAATGCCTTAATCTGCTTCTCTGTGTTAGATATATTATTAACAGTAATAACCGTTTTATCTTTTATCCTTTGTGTGTCGATAATTATACCTAAGAGAATACTGCCTCTCAATCGAGTGTAAGAAGGCGCTACTCTAGCCACGTATTAACTAATTAAAGACAATATATTAATTAACTTCGTAAGAACAAATACGTAAGTTCGCGGCGGCGGTCCGTTAGTCGACCCTTTTAATCTTGTGAGAATTAACGCGTACGATAGCGCTAGGGATTCGCCTATTAATTTAATTCTCGTAAAGTTACTTAAGATCGATATTACATCTACTAACTGTGCCCTGGTTTCTACGAGTTAGGTTTTGACCTCCGCTAGTTCCTCAATTAACGTCTTTGTGTGTGTCTTAAGTTCGTGGTTAACTGCTTGAAGTTCCCTATTCTATGTTATTAACGTTCGCTGTTCTACCTTAAGCTCCTCTTGACTTGTTTTTAGTTCTATAATTAGTTAGGCCACTTCCTTTAGCTATGTCCCTTTGCCTCTATTTCGGCCGGTAAACTCGATGGCGCCGACCCGACTAATATCTCTTATAGTTTCTGTGTCCTTTCTGGCTCGCTTTTGTGCCGGTAAGATCCTGCGTATCTTATTCGTTGACGTTCTTAACGAGTTAGAGAATTCTATTGTAATAGCTTTATTCGTTGTCGTTCTTATTAACGTGTTCGGAACGCGGGTCGGCCCACTTTGCGCTTCTCGTTTTATATCAGCTGGCTATAGGACCTTTATAGTGTCGCTCTCTTGCGGAGCTATTTAATTCTCTACTATTGTCTCGGAAGATTCCTCTATCTCTCGATTTCTCCGGAAGGTTAGTCCCTTATGATAATGATCAGTGATTATAATGATAATGATGTTTATTCGCCCGGTTTTAAACCTAAAGGGCCCTAGTTTATATTACATAATTTACTTCGTTTAGCGTTTCTATGACTTCTTAAAGCCCGTATAAAAATGCCTCTTTTAGTGTTTTCCACTTTTAGTAATTGCCTTAATTAAACGAGGTCTCGTGTATAGTTAATAGTAAGTAAACTTAAAGATTATTCCTCTAAGTGTTTAATATCTTATTGTCGGCAACTAAAGTGAGACTTACTAGGGACACGAGGGTGCTAGGGGTTAGTCGGGGTGAGAGAATGAGATAGGTTTTACTATTGTGGGGTATTAGTTGCTTGTTCTACGTTTATGTCTAGTCGTCCTGTGGCAATGGCAAACTTAATCGTTGCTCGTACTACTTCTATATTTAGTGTCTATGTCTCCGGGTTAGATAGTGCTTTCTTACTTAAGTAGAAAGAGAGGTTGCCTCTCCTTGTGACTGTTTGTGTTAACATTTATGTTTAGTATATATCTTATCTCGCGTATCGGAAGAGAAAATACTTGACGGTTTCCCTTACTTGGCCGTATTTACATTGATCCGATTCTGTTGCTTTAATTTAGTAGAGGTATCTATTAAGTCGTGCCATTCCTGTTCGAAGCTGCGCTAATACGCTGGCTTCCCTTCGCTTAAGGGTGTCATAAAGGGTGCGAGTGTGCTTGCTTAGTAGTGCCGTGTCTATCTCTCTCGAATACTTTCCCACTTTGTTCGGTAGCGTTTTTGTTGCCTCTTTTACTCTTGCGTTGTTTATAGTTATAGATTTGGATTAGTAGTATCGTCCTTCTAGTATCCGACCCGGCTTAATAGCTTGTCGTGCTGCTTCCTTTACTCTCTTGCTTAGTTTATAGCTCTCTTAAGACGGGATCTATATTATGGAAATAAAATTGCCTCCCTTTCTTAGTGCGGAAGTTATCTTATAGATCTCTTTAATACTAGTTTGTCCCGATTGATATCTTAGTTAGCTAGTTACTAGTAGGGCTCCCTGGTTGCTTGAAATAATCGTGACTTGTCTTCTTACCAGGCATTGTAGTAGCCGCTTTATTACTATAGACATCGCTGCGAGTTCCGCCGTGTATAGGTTCTGTTCCGTTCTTACTCCTAAGGTGACTGAGTATGTAATCGGTTCTCTGCCTGTCACAATGCCGAGAGTGTTGAAGGCTTTGAGATGGAAAGGCGACGCGTTCGATCAGCTTCTGCGCCGTGGCGGCCACGTGATCTCGAGCTCCAGAGAAACCCGCCTTCGAGAGAGCTGGCTTGACGCTGATTCTGCGACGAGTATGAACTCGTGGAGTCACCTCCTCGGACTCGGAAAGTCTTTGCTACAAATTTGCTCAAGACGCTCACGTGCTTCGGCAGGTGATATCCCATGGACCGGCATCGCTTGCCACTTTTAGCGCGAAAATGTAAAAGGGCTGCATCGACTCCAATACTTTGACTTGAAAAAAGAAAATTACATAGAAAATTACAGCTGCTTCGAAATATGTTCATACTTTAATAGCAAAGCTAAAGAGACATTGTTGTGCTGCTTTGAAAAGGTATATTAATTTAAGCGACAGTGAGAAGACGCTAAAAGTGGTTTCTGCCGGTCCATGGGATAGACAGCAGGATGCTGCGTCGATTGGCTGCAATGGCTGGCGAGGCTGCGCATTGTGACTGCGGCGGCTGCGGCGGCTACAGCTCGTTTGCTTCTAGGAGTAATCTGTTCTCCTCGAAGAGAATTTCGTACTCCTGAAGTAGACTGGAAATTATTTCTAGCCCCATTGAAAGCATTTCAGACGAATGGATGGTATGTCTAGCAAGCTCGTGCATCGTTTCATAGTTTGGCTGCGGATTGTCCAGCAATGCACGGTTCTATATTTCATCACACTGCCCAAGAACGCATCAGTAGCGCCCCCCCCATACCTTTTCGAAGTTCCTGACTTGTTCTCGTGACGACCACAACGCCTGGTCATATAAAGCAACAATCTCGCCGACCAGAACAGTATGCACTGCGAACGGATCAGTTAACTGCAATTCAGTCCCCGACCTACGTAAGGCGGCCTTCAGTGAGTCTTGCAATCCCGTGGGCAGATCAAAGCAGATGAATATGGTGGAAGAGGATGGCGTCCAAGAAGTAAAGAATCCAAGCCTGTGCCACACGTAGTCCGCTCGGCTGGCATTGTATATGAATTGACCAGGTTCATGTAGCTCTTTGACTAAGAATCGAAAGAGTAGACCTGTGTACCTAATAAGCATACTGCGAGGATTGATTGAAAGCGACTGACCATAGCTTTCCAGGTTTGCACTTGTGTCTTGGGTGACATTCGAACCCACAAAGCCACTTGCATCCTTCGCCAGTCTGGACCAGAAAGAAGAAGGAATCTTAAATCGATTCGTGAGGCTATTGCAATCCTCCTGTGAGAAAGTATCCTCACTGGGTAGAAAGCTGCTCTTTGGTCAACAAGTCTTACTATGTCAAAGCATATTTTTGATTCTCACATAAGTAGCGCTTCAGGTAATGGTCCTTGCTAAAGCAGGTCAGCGAAGTTAGAGGAGCTGCAACTTAAAAACAGTGCCCACCTGCGCACAAAGTGCTTCAATAGAGATTTCTCCCTCCGTCCAACTCCCTCTATCTCTCTTACTGTTAGCAATTGAAGACTAGCTTATCGTCATATGCTCATACTTCTAGAAATAAGATTGAAGGTGGTTCGGTCATTGACATCCTCAGGGCTGTTGTCATGGCCTTGCAAACTTGCATCATGTCTGCCAAACCCAACTGATGATGTTTCGGACGTCATGGACGCAAGCAGTGATTTGTGTTGCGGAGTGAAGATTGGTGACAGGACTGCTCCTCGGCTGGAATCAGGAATCCGCTAGTGCCTTTTTAGTCAAGCTTGCACGTGCACGCAATGACCTATAACTACTGCTCTCATTCAAGAGACGAGGAGATAATATGGTCGGGCGGAACGTTGACAGCTTGAGATGGATGGTTGTCCACTTTGTGATTTGCGTGATGGAGAAAGTTAGCAATGGATGCCGGCTTTCTGGCGTTGCTGGAAGGAAGCAAGCTGAAAGCAATGGTCCCGTAAGCAGTAGGTGGTGGGGGTTTAGAGGGGACAAAGGAGGGAGGGCAAGGAGTCAGAGGACCAGGAATTATTCTTTTGTCTATCTTCTATCCTTTGATAGAGTGTAGTTCGAACTTCTAAGTGCCGATTAAATAAAACCAAAACCAACCCAAACATCTAAACACACATAAACGTAAAAATTACAAACTTCTACAGTATTGCTGTGGATCTTGCACCGGTTGTTTAAGGAAGGCTATGGTCGAAGGCTGACTCTATGGATTGTCTGTACGTGATTCTTGAAAGCTTGCAAATCCTTGAGAACCAGCTTAGGTATTTGGGATTTGCACAGGGGATGTCGACAGGCGAACGGCTCCTCTGGTACAACACCTCGCAAGTGAATTCGTTCGACGTGATCCCTCATCTTAGAAACGCGGCAGAAAACAACCCATCCGCTCCTCATAGCTCTTCGATTCGTCGCCAATGCAAATAGGACACTGGGTCTTGGCAAGGAGGAGAGGGAATGGCTCGAGATCGGGTGATTCCTCCTTAACGAGAGGTAACTGCGGGAGGGCAACCCGGAGTCGGTACCGTCGAGGCACTTCGCGGCGGCGGCAGAGGGCGAGCATGAGACCGGCAGAGTGGATCTGGCGCGACACAATCTCCTGCGGGGTAATACCCGCAACATAAGTACAGATGAGTTCGGCCAGATGCGCCCGTTCGGGGATCTGATGTTCAACCACCGGCTCGATATACTCCTCTTTCTATTGTCTACTGTTCTGCCTCTCAATATCTTCTATCGGGCGACGGCGGAAGTAGTCGGCTCGGTACTCCTCAGAGATAATATTTCGCCGCCGAGTCCGGGAAATGCCGATCTCCGCAGTAAGACGTCGAACTTCCGCCTCGACCTCCGTTCCCTGGATCCTATAAGCTCCAGCTTTTAGCTAAGCCCGCTGCTCCTCGAGATCGACGATACTTGGGTCTGGGGGAAGCGCTGCAAGAACGTCGTCCGGCACCTGAACTAGAGCGCGAGGATCACGCATTAGGCTCATATAAGTAAGCATACGTAGGATGCCATCTGCAGAGGGTCGCTCGAGGACAGCAGACAGGACATCGAACGGCACCCTCTCATTGATATAGGCTCCGTTGTACACCGCCGAGTTCGGGTTGTGTCGCATAACCTGATCTCGAACCGCATCCGTGGCAGCACCTAGACACAAAAGAAAGGCCCCGTTAGCAGAGTGGTCTATGCTTGTGAGGTCACAGAATACTTACGGTCAACCACGTTAGCCGTCCTACGACGGAAGCAATAGCTGGTCAGCTTCTCTAGGAAGCCCGCCGCAAGCCCCAGGTGGTTCAGGCAGTCCCTAAATTGAGAGTAGGTGAGCGCGAGCGTCGGAGAGGTAACCACACCGTCAGCCCGACGGAAAATTAGAGTCTTGAGCATTTCTGGCTTCCAGGTTAATGGCGTACACGCAATAGGACCCCACACCTTGTGCTCAAAGACTCGCTCTGCCGTAGTTAGGCTCGGTGCCTCGAAAGCCTCATCTGCGATAGCCAAGGAAGCGAGGTGGGTGATCGGACAGAAGATAGGGTCGTCCACTTCAGTGAAGAAGAATATCGTGCTGTCATAGCCTATCAGTTCGCTTTCGGAACACATATTTTAGGGAAAGGGTTCGTCGACTCACGGCTTCGGGGGTCTCTTGGCTCCCTTGTAGTGGGCCAACTTAACTTCCATCGCAAGTACATCTCGCTCTCCCGCTATAGGGTTCTGCACGACTAGGAGGCGGACGTCTTCGTAGCAGAGCGCGTCGAATTGTCTAAGTTCCGTGTCAACGTCGCTCATAGCAACGTCATCATCAGAGCCATCACCATCATTCTCGAAACCCAGGTCAGCGACAGCGCTATCGTGATCATCGAAGCCAAAGTCGGCATCAGCGCCAAATTCAGCATCTTCAAAGCCCCCGTCATTCATATCATTAGCGTAAGCTTCATCATCGTCAAGGTCGGGCCTCCGCCTCTTCTTCTTCTTCTTTGCGTCGACCAGTTCTGCAGGCCGGCATCCTGTGGCGAAGAGGAGAAGCAGGATGAGTGCGAACTGCACACGATGCCGCTCCGTAGGGAAGGTAGAAGTGTCGCGTGCCCAGTGGTGGTTGAGCAAGAGGAGGAGGTCGTCGACACCAAGGACGGGCTTCTCCTTTACAGTGATGTCGAGCTCGAAGTCCGTCGTCAATTTACCGTAGATGTACTAATCAGACATTAGCATCCTTAATTTAGGATAATGATAAAATAACGAGGGCCATTTACCGCGAGAACCTCTTTTGCATCATTAGTATCCATGTGGCGGCCGTTCTCTCGATTGAAGAGCATCTTGAGCCGCAGGTAGTACTGGTGGATCGTACTCCTCTTCTTCACCCGATCCACCTCGCAGATGTGAATAAAGAATGCTATCGAGGTCCCCTTACAACAATTCCGGATTATTGAGCGCCAGTGTAGGCCGTTGGGTAGAAGGGCACAGAACCTAGTTCAATAGTTAGTCCAACTTCTTACTTCAGGTCTGCGATCAAGTATTTGCTCTCTTACCTGCTAAACTTGTCGATAATGCCCTGGAGGTTGTCTTTCGTAGTATCGGCATAGTTGCGCTTTACGGTCGTCTTGTTGTGTTGGTCGATCAGATTCTGGTAGTATTCGGGAGGGTGTGGTTAGATCTTCGGTTTAGGACGACGACGTTCAACACGATCATTTAGGCGTCGCAGATTGACCGTGGCATAGTTCCTGGCGACCATCGTGAAGGGAGGATCGTTCGGACTTGTGGTGGAGGAGTCGAGAGCAGAATGTCGTCGTGCGAGGTGCTGAGTCGAGAGGTGGGAGAAGGGGGATGGGGATGGGGATGAGGAGCGTATATATGTGAGGACGAACGATGGATAGTGCCATGGTGACTGACCAGAGGCCACCCCAAAACGGGGGGGTATGAAGTCAGGAAATCAGAACTGGGATCAGAGAAACAGAAGAGGTCGATGTAGGACGCTACGATGATTAGCCGCCAGCCGCCCTGGGGGGCACACGTGATGAGCTGTGGGGGTTCGAGCCCGCGTAAAACAGCGACCAAACCCGCCGAAAACAGCAGCCCCAACACCACAACCCCGCGTAAATTTAGATATAATTTAAGGTACGGATATAATTCCTTAATCGTTTTTCTGAAGCTGTCTCCGGTTCTAGCCGAATTGATGGAGCCTTCCTTCCCGATCCCTTGGCACTGCCTGAAGCACCCTGTGCTCCAGTCTTGCCAAGATCTGTTCGGTGATGAACCCGTCGTTGGTTCTATCCATCGAGCGATTTGATGTCGCCTTCCCGGCTTGTCCCCTCTCGATGATGGCTTCCACCACTCGGGTCTAATCCTGTCTTCCGCACCCTCTCACGAGCCCCCGAGAATTTTGTTTGCTTGATAAGGGGGTAAGGTATCGGCCAGCCAAATCTGTTTCTGCTTCCAACGCTTTTGCTGCCAATGTTATCGTGTGCTTCATTGCAATAGCTGAAAATTCTCCCGCGGCTTGCTTGCTTTTATGATCAGGTGAATATGCGAGAGAGGAGCACAGTCTCTAATTCTCGAGCAATCCCTCCAGGAGCTAGCTAAATCTTCTTCGGGCAGTTTCTCATTTGTCTGGGACGGCGGAATCATATCGAATCCAATCAATCAATCGATCAATGAAGTGCTAGCGAAAGCACAGCCGCCCACATTATACGAAGTATTCAAAGCTATGGCGCTGTTCCTGTCGCCGTTTCAACGATTTGATGGGCAGCCAAAGCGGTATCAGTACCCCGATATTAGCGCCACGCCTGGAGTCTTCCGGGTAATCAAGCTTCTGCCACCGCTTGAATCTTGCTTGCCTTTTGGGTCGCCGACCTTGCGAATAGAGATCTGGCAGGCCACAGTCAAAGATAGCAGCACATTTAACGCTCTTTCCTATACCTGGGGCTTGTGTGGCTCAGCGCCAGACCGGCCTGTTATTGTTGAGACTGCAGACGGGCCAAGATGGATTCACATTTTCCAGCCCCTTGAGACTGCACTTCTTGAGCTCTCGACGGCGCCTCATGATACTAGCTGGCCGATATTTGTCGATCAAATATGTATCAATCAGCTAGACCGGGATGAGAAGTCAGCACAAGTCCAGCTCATGGGCCACATTTACACCAAATGTAAGCGTGTATTCATTTGGATTGGCCCAGGGAACAAGTCCTCCAACCAGTACTTTGATTTCACCAAAGAAGTGTGCCAAGAAGGAGTCTTAGCACGGTTCTTGGGGCAGAGAAGCACCGCCTTTATAGATATATTTGATGCGGTTATGGACACCGACATCTCCGTCGAAGGGACGGACAAGGAAGACAGAGATGATATTCTTTCACTTCTTGCAGTCTATGGAGACCGGTTTCCCCTCGACGGCATTATCAATGTCCTCCAGAGGACATGGTTCTCCCGGCTGTGGATTATCCAGGAGGCATGCCTAGCCCCAGACCTGGTCTTTGTCTGTGGGTCTCGTTCGCTTTGCTTTGATTGCTTTAGAAGCGGCATGCTCTTCTACACTATCAACAACACGCACTGGACCAACACCGTTACACACACCATACCCAAGGACGAGGTGCGGCGCCGAAACCTCGTCTTCAATCTTAATAAGAACTTCATCCGAATCATCCAAGAACGACGAGCAATTCACACAATTGGAGAAAAGCAGAAGTTCTCGGATCTCGTGCTCAAGTATAACGTCAATAATGGGAAACCCAAAATCGGAGCTTCGCTACCAGAGGACCGTCTCTTCGGGCTTCTTGGGATCGCCACCGAGAACGACACTTGCAACGATGTACGCGTTAGATATGGAGAGGTGGCGGAAGTATACACTGAATTTGCTGGAATCCTGCTCACGGAGAAGCCAGACATAATCTCTCTCTCCCAGCACCCAAAGCGTGTCTCAACCCTGCCTTCTTGGGTACCAGATTGGTCTGGCGACTTGAACACACCCCGCGGCTACCAAGATCTCACAAAGCCGGTATTTAATGCAATGGGTGTAAGCAGTCCAACTCAAAGCCACTTTAACCTAGCGCAGAAGTCAATCATCCTCCCTGGAGTTGTCTGCGACAAGGTGCTCCGTGTGGGTGAACGCTTCATGGTTAAAGACGAAGATTTGGAGTTTGCAGAATCGATCGACTGTCCTTCAGCAGCACAATTTTTCGATGAGATCGACAGTTTTCTTGAAATCGCGTCGAACATGGAAGGATCACCACTCAACAGGGTGGAAGAAGCTACGAGACTTCAGGTCAAAATCCGGCTTTCTGACTGTGGCCTTACGGAGAAATACTTCACCGACACCTTGGGTCCGGAAGAGGTATCAAAACTGCTCGCAGTGCTCCATCAAAAAACTGATCAGTGGGGCAAAAGACTCATTCGAGACTATCATTATGCAGAAGCGTATCGGATGAGTCGTTTTCTGGGTCTGGTGGACTTCAAGACCTTGAGTCACTGGGCACCACCATCAGAGCTTGATGTCTTGGCTATGTGTGCCAAAGACCCGATGTTAGCAGTGGCCGAGTGGTCAACGGCACTTGTGTCCTGTTGTATCGACATCCTAGGAGCCGTCAAAACTTCAATTCTTATCAGTGCTTTTCGCTGGTTTCTCAGAGTTCGACGTAGGTTCTCAGGGATAAAGTTTGGGGCCCGCGATGAAGCTTTCAGAGCAGTCGGGCTTGATGCACTTTCTGTCAGCAAGGATATCATAGAGTATCAAGCTAATTTGCTCAGAAATGCTGGACAGACACTGTATTTGACTCAAAAGGGGTACGTAGGTACTGGGCCGGCGTCAACGAAGCCAGGAGATTCTGTTGCCGTTTTCACGGGCGGCACGATCCCGCACATCCTCAGGCAACAGGGGCTAAACTGGACATATATAGGAGAGACATACTGCGAAGGCATCATGAATGGGGAGTTGGTGCAGCAAGGAGAGATCTCAGGGGTCAATATCTGCATGGTTTGAATTCGTGAGTGACGTCTACCGTTGTGGAGGGCAGTGTCACGACCCCCGTGGTGGGACCAAAGGCTCGGTAGTGGACTGCTATACATAGAAGCTATTACTTCGGAGATCACAGGAACATGAAGGTTTTCTATAACGAGTACATAATTTCTATTTTAGAAGAGCTTTGTGCTTAACTCAAGATAATAACGTTACTTATTACTTGGTAATAACTAAATGTAACGGTAAATATCTACTCGGTGTGAATACAGGTTGCTATATTGATCTTAATGACTGAGAGGTAGGTGTATCGGGAATGCAGTTACTAATTATGCAGTAAAAAATACTATTTGAAGTTGAGCACGAAGCACTATCTGCCTACGAAACATATCTAGCTTATATAGACCTTCTTTCAGATTGGAGCGCGGCGATATATTCCCTCAGAGTTAGGAGGCTTACGGGGAAGGTCTGATATACTTTAGCCTCAATCTTGAGCTGGGGCAACAAATCTGTACTTCCTGAGTCTGAAGTTTTCATATTTCAGTGTTTTGTCAGAGGAGTCTAGAGGTACTTAGCAAAGCCGTGGTTGTGATTGTAGGTAAGAGATTATGTTGGAGGAAATACTCAACGCGGCATTCGAACAGGATCTTGATACCAGAGGTGGCAATAGCACCCGCCAGCCGTCAAACCCTACGTTCTCGATGGTGTTGGTTCGCAGGAAGGACGGGTACTGATCATGACGAGGGTTAGGGTCAGATCGTGAGTGTGCAAGTCGTCGAGTACTATTTCGGCTAAGGATCCAGTACTTCGTCTTAATCATTCGCTCATGTGGTTTTGCTGGCGGTTGCAAATATTGTCAATGCTGTATGAATGATGTTTCGTTCGTTGATGATCGTGATTAACGAAGTCGTAAACCCTTTGGATCGCACGACAGCACGTAAGGAACAGGGCGGGCTCGGGTAGGAGGCATTGCAACTGGACCACAAGACGCCGTGACGATAGCCCCCAATCTAAAAGGTGAGGAAGATCGCGTGCTTTTGTCCCAGAGACTACAATGAAATACGACGTAAAGACAGAAGATTGGCCCGCAATCGTGTGATAGAGAAGTAATGATAGGGTGGGAGCTGAGAGGTGAGAAACTGGGAAACTTGACAAGATATGCAGCAATTGCACAGTCAAGCCACCAACAACCTGGTTAATGATGAATAAGAAGTTTCATGAAACATTGATTTCGGAGTGCCATTTACTTAACTACTTGCAGACGAGGGCAGGCTTACTGTCCAGATTAGTTGAATTCTTCACCAGTGCTTGGGAAGGTGTCCAGGTTAGGAAATTGCTGCAGAAACTCTCGCAGATATTCACACCACAGTAAGAAAACATGCGAGGTTTCGAGCTCTCCTAAGTTATCTCCTGGTATACTACATAAAAGCGCTCCCCAAGTACTAAGTGAATGCAGCTAACCACGACATGCATGGATGATGGTGGCCACTTAACTTGCAGAATGCTGACATCGGTCTGCTTATATTCCTGGAGAATGGGGCGCGTAGTCGCCGAGAAATATGCAGCGGCCCGTTGCGAGATGGCTGCAAGTAAACGGAGGTGTGGATAAGACGTAACGCAAGTTAGGCAAAACTTTGTCTCCTTTGAGATATTATGATTCATTAAAATTGTGTCCGGTGTCTGCGTAGGGCTCTCCAGCCATAATAAGCACCAATAGCTGATACTAGTACTCCCACGCACGCAACTATGGTACCAATTAATTCAGCCTTCGAAAGACCGCCGTACGTTGTCCCACTACTGCTGCTGCCGCTGCTATCGGTGTTCGACCCAGTATTGGTGCTCTATGTATTCATTAGAATGTATGGCATTTTGCATGCTTGGAAAGGTATGTAAATACCGTGGAGGTCGCAGATGGGCCTTGAGCAGTCCCCGTGGTCGTTGCAGCTAGTGTGAGAGGTCAATAATGTGCTCATAAGTTTCCCCCAGGCGCCTAGACTACTCAATCGTTTCTAGACCTGATAGTCGATGTTTCTACCATCATCACTGTGACAGTCATAGGCGTATACAATGAAGAACATGGCATACCTGTAGTAATCGCCGCCTTCACAAACCCCGCACTCGTACAATACGCATCATATATCGAGACCGCACTACTTGCATCTAGTGTATTGCTGCAAAATCTCTGGACGCAAGTCTGTAGATAATTCTCTGCACTGGGCTGCATATCGGTACGACAGAAGCAGGAGTTGTCGATAGGGTCGGTGGCGCAATGGAGGTTCTCAGCAAGGATATCTGGTGGGCCCTTGGCATTAATGGCCTGGCAGGTGCTGGCGCAAGTACGCTGGGAGGCATAGGCGGAGACATATTGAAGAGAAACTGATTGGGAGGAGACAGTTCCAAGGAGGAGGAAGAAAAATGCTAGGAGAAAGCTGAACATGTCGCGTGTGTACGTAGTCATAAAATGGCGAAAGGCGGAGGACTGTGAAGAGGAAAAAAAGAAGAAGAAAAGACGTGGAGTAGAAGATGGAAAGGATTAGAGAAGGACAAGCATGAGACTTCGCGCAGGCGTTGAGCAACAGCAACACCACCTCAATTCGCACTCACACTCCGGAGCAGGGCAGGGTAGTTCAGACAAATTCAGGGATGAAGCGGGCTGAAGTCTAAAGATGGGAATTGTGGCGCACTGTTTTGATTGGAATACGAAGTATTGAATCGACAAACGTCGAATGAGATTGAGTTATAACTTGACAAGGATTTATGACTGGAGAACTGACCACCTCCATCATGCCACTTTGAGGCCAAGCACTCTCAGCTCGGCACGAGAAAGCTTAATAGAGGTGGACATCCATGGTGGTGGGGAGGAGAAAGGGGTTATTCCGTATGAGATAGGCTGTAAGACTAAGGGGCTGCTCATGCGTGCAAAAACGCGATATAGAAAGGGGTTTGCGAGATTGATGCAGCCATAAGTGTTTAGGCGGTGAGAAGCGCGTGCAGGTCACATGTATTAATATCATGTGACACAATGGAGTCTTGAAACAGGGACGAGTTTCACTCTAAGGAAAAAACTTCACAAACAGCGAGAACGTAATTTTTGAAGTTGAACAACGAAAACCGCATCTAGTAGCCCTCCTTTTGACTAGTTAAGACGCCTAAGCCTTTGCGCATTGCCTAGTGTGACATAGGCAGTATAGCGACAACGTGGCCTCAAGTGGCAGCATGGCCTAACGACCCCCGAGAGCATGCTACATACCTCAGCGATTACCTCAGGAAAGCACTCGTCTGTATTGACTCCGCCGGAGACCAGCCGGTGCCGAAGCCTCTTGTTAAGACTATAATCGCAGCTATAAGCGTCCTGATTTCTAAATTCCAGAATACCCTTGACCTTAGCGCCGTCGTCTAAGCCATTACAACTATCTAGAGCGACCTCAAAACAATAGTAAAAACGGTATAATCCA